>OX381613.1:13760000-15010000 GCA_947459985.1 Diloba caeruleocephala | reverse complement strand
TGTCTAGCAGAATACCGTATGCATGAAGACGTTTCACTTTTGTGCTGAGGGACTTTTGGAAATGGAGCGACTTTTCTTGATGACAGGAAATGGACCGAGATGAATCCCTATGGTAGCACAAAGAATGAGACTGACTTCTGATGTCTCGGTGATCAATAGGGTGAAAACCGGCAGTTGTTACTAAATAGACATCTATGATTGGTATATCTCTACGAGATCGAATAAAAAATGAGGAGATCCGTAAAAGAACAAAGTGGCCTGCATAGCTGTAAGTATTAAGAAGGATAATAAGCGGAAGTGGCAATGTGCGGGGCATATTGCTTGCAGAAAAGATGGCCGTGGGGGCCGAAAGGCTCTCGACTGGAAGGCAGCGTGGGACGCCCTTACTTCAACGACACAGACGAACTGGTGAATATAGCTAGGAGTCGTCGGATGCGGGCGGCATGTAACCCGTCATTGTGGAAATCTATGGGCAGGCCTTTGTTTAGCAGTGGACCTCCTTCGGCTGAAATGATGATGATGTAGATGTGTTGTACCTATATTATATTAAGAGGCTTGGATTTGAAAATAAAATCCTTACATATTATCATTTTTGTGGAAAATTGATTTTGGGGGTCGAAGAGGTCTAGAAATCGACCCCTATTAATTAACATAAGTTCTTATTTGAAACTTTCAAGATACTGTATAATTGTTTTACGTGTTCCGACATGTTATAAAAATGACTAATATGTTAGTAGTAATAGAAGGAAAGGAAGGATTAGGAATTGGTAAGTGTTTTGTATCGATAGGAAAAAAACCAAGAGATTTTTAAAGTAATTTAGTTATAAAAAGGGTCTCTTGCTTAAAATAGTCGGGGAATCCCTGGTCTAGACGCTAACAGCCAGTTTCCGAAACGAAAATTATCGCAATATTTTTACGTAACAAAATGTTAATCTCGAATTAAAAGTATTTTGAGGTTCCGAAACTCATGTGACAAGCTGCTAACAGCTTGTTAACAATGTGTCAAATCTCCAATTAACCGCTTGTCAGAGCATATTTGGGTTTCTAGTAAGCTTCTTCGCTTGTCAACGGATTGTCAACGAGCTATTTTTTCATTGGTGAATATTGACCGATTATCGCGTGTCAAAGGCTATTAACATAAATAAAAGGTAATAAATGTCGGAGAAAACTTGAGGTCGGTAAGCTTAACAATTATAGAGTACGTTAGTAAAATACCAGCATGACTGTTTAAATAATAATAATATTTAATAATAAAAATTATTATTATTTAAACAGTCAAAACTGAATTTATTCATTATTGGTAGGTAATATAGTAATAGCAAAGATATTAATTTCATTTGAACAGTTTTGGTATGTGCTCATTTCTTCCACTATTGTAGGAAACTCCCTTTTTCTGTAAGTATAATTTTTTCGGGACATTATCTTCGAATCTCAATTTCAACATTTGATTAGTGGCTTTAGTCACCATACATTTTCCAATTACATGTACATACGGCTACATCATTATCATCATTTCAGCTGTAAAACGTCCGCTGCTGGACAGAAGCCTCCCACAAAGATTGCCAAAACGATCGGTATGGTTTTGTGTTGTAAGCCCATTGCGGGGTTTTGCCATAATCGCAACGCATGGCAGACGGGTTGGCGATGGCAGTTCAGTTATAAATGTACTCGAAGAACGCTGCCTATCCTCCCGCTATTCCCATAGTCGCCTACATTTACGACACCTACGATGGTGGTATTCTTAGCCGGCACCACGCGTATCAGTATAAGCTGGTCTCGCTTTGTATAGACTTTCCGGGCAGTGAGAGATCAGCTTATAATGGTGTTTATAGCTTGGCGTGAGTACTATGATAGACCATCAAATGAACAATGATATTTTACAAATAGCTGTGCCATACACGAACTAGGACACTACAGAACGGCGTAAATTTTACTATACCTACTGCCAGTACAGCTCCCTAACATACGCGAAGGAACTGAGAGAAAATGAAAGCCACCATGCGGCATACAGGTTGTTAGAAAGAGATAAATATACACCTTTAGTTACGGCAGGTAGCAGCTATGCGCATGCTCGTTCGATGTAGTCCTGGCGCCGGCCCCCATTAGACCGCGTAATAAAACAAAGTACTCTAATTTTATTTACAGTATAGATTCTACGCATGGAGTGACGTTTTTTCTCATATCATTTCGGCCGAATGACGACCACTGCTGGACACAGGCCTCCCCCAAAGATCCACACAACGACCGATATGGGTGTGCTGTGTGCTCATTGGGGGTTTTGCCATAATCGCCACGCTTGGCAGGCGGGTTGGCGATCGCAGTTGAGTTGTTAATTTACTCGAAGGACGCTGCTACCCATCCTCCCGTTAATCCCATAGAAGCCTTTTATGACACCCACGGGATGAGATGGGTGGGTGCTATTCATAACCGGCACACAATTGTACTATAATGCGGGCATAAACCTTATAATAAACACACGAATGCATTTTTTCCGCAATATGTTGCAAGAATTACGTATAAGAATGATGTCTAGTTGCGACCAGCCGCGACACTGGTCGGAGCGTGACTTCCTGGCCATTACCTTCCTTTCATGTGACCATTATAGAGCGCGCTGCGCGGGCAACACATATAAAAACATCTTAGCAAACTGCTGCCCATCCCTCTGGTTTAGAATCCCTTAATCGCCTTTTACAACATCCACGGGAGGAGATGGAGTGGTGCTATATTCTTAATCCGGACATCACACGGATAATTAATAAATATGATAAGTTATAGACAAACATGGTATATTTATATGTTTATATAAAATAAATATTATATTAATAGATGCATATTAAATATAAATAAACACATACAAAGATGTAAAAGAAGATATTACAGTTAAAGATCGTGCTCCTCGACTGGTAGTAAAATGAACAAATGAGTTAAATCAAATGTATAGATCAAATATATGTCATTCCATCAATCGCGTTCCGTGTTATTGAAAAGTGTTCACATTGTCGACCATTCATGCGCCAGTTCTCTGAATTGTCTTTTATGAACTACTCGCCAAGCACCTGATCTTTTCTGTTTACATACCGATATTAGCATGAACAGTCATTACATAGTAGATACCAACATGTAGGTCAAATGTACCCACTCATATGCTAACAAAGATAATCTAGGTACCTAGGCAAGTTAATATATCCATGGTTAAAAAAACTGGGACCAGTACGCCTGTAATTTTTTTTGAACTAACTGGTATAAGAGTTCATGTGAGGGCTTCTCATTGGTTGAAAACACAATCTCTATCGCCTGCACACATGGGTTTTTGCGAAGTTGTCTGCACCCATCGAGTACAGGAAAAGTGCGTTTATTTTGGAGCCGACTGTCTGTTTTTGTTCTTGTTGTCACAATAACGATCCGTGGTCACGAGGGTCTTACTCGACAGATTCATAATAAACAGGCAACGATTAATTGATTACTACTTAGTCCAACAAAATAACACTGCTTAATTAGTCAAACTTTGCATTTTCCTAAGTGTCTTCTTAGGAAGGCATAAGATTTTAACCGTCTTCATATTTATTCGTTCAATTGCTTTTTATATCGTTACGTATGTAAAGAGAATTTCTTATTTTCAGAATTTTATCCTAGGATTAATTACTCTACTATTAAACTGATTATCTTCACATCGTTAAGTGCACTAATCTCATAATTATGTATATCTGTTCTTAAGTACGTTGCCGACGCGACGACTCTTTAAATAACACCAACATGTTTTATTAAGTGATGTTTCATAATGAACATTGAAAAGTACCTTGTACTGTTATTATTTAGTAACAAGCAAACCAAGAACATAATTCTGCATAAGTGAAAGATAAGGCGAGATACATCGCGAAAGATATGGGTCGTCTTATTGAGTCAATTGCGTAGAAATAGTTCAACATCAGTCATAACGACATGCACATAAATATGGATATCAATGCGATGACTTTGAAGTTGTCACGATTTCGTGATGACGCGATAGACTGAATTCTGTAGGGTTACTGTATAGATGGCTAAACCCATTTAAGTCTAACTCTTTGCAATGCCGGCAAAATATTTAAACTGTCTATTTTTCGTTTACAGTGTTAGTTTCGTGTCAGTAACTATGTTCTTTTTTCACAAACAGCGGACTATGCTTGCGAATCAAACAGAAAGCAAAAAATATTGAGTATGTGACTGTACGTATCTACAAAGGTAAAGTTACGAAACAAGTGATAGATATCATGATGGTTTGTAATGGTAGTTAACGGTAGGTTTTGCCAGTTTTAAATTAATAACCGCATACTTATATTTCATCTCAATAGGAAGTGTCCCATCATCATCATATGGCATAATATGATATTAATATGCTATGTCTCGAGGATTGTGTGAGCATTTAGAAAATCGAGGGTGGTCTTTTTGATCTATTGATCAAATTTCCTCAGTAGTAAAGAACAAGAGTTTTTGCACTAATGAGGTTATAATAAATAGTCTGTATCTGCATAAAAGTGTTACAAAAATAGAAACAAACTAGAGTAGGTACATAGTATACGGGAAGTTAAGAGTTAAATTAATCATGTTAACCACGTTTGTTATTGCTTAATCAAATCTTAATATGAAATTGAAAAAAGAAACCTACCATCAATGCAAAGACAAAATATTGGTCGACTACTGAAACGCCTCTCCATCCTACAATTTCGGACCGGATTTCCTACAAGTATAACGTGCGTTTCAAATACGTTGAGACGGCCTAAAATTTAGATGTCCTATTATTTAATATTGAGTGGCAATATTTCTGCCTTGCGTGGGCTGCCGAGCGATGGATTTTGGTCGATCGGATCGGGCAAGATCTCTGCCGGCTGTAGTTTCGGCTATCTTGGTAGACCATGAAAATTGGAGCGCAGTGGTCTCCTTCTTCGAGAGCGTCATGCTGCAGAGTGGGATCGGGAGGGGCTAATCCCGCCCACGTCCTGAGCCCCATTTTTTAAATGGGCCCAGTGGAAATTTTTCACGAACTGCCTCCGCCCCGGAGAAAGACGAAGTGGTATGCCGGTTTCCTACCGGCTAAAACCTCTGGGGCGGTCATCTTCGGCACCTAAGAGGGTCCTCGTATGATCATAATGATGGATGTCTGTAAAGCCCAATTAAAAGTCATTTCCTCCGAGATGTGCCTAAAGGCGTGGCACCATAGGCGGCTCTAGTGTGATCTTACGAGGACCCGGAGCCTCCTTTGGTGCCAAAGATGACCGCTCTAATGGTTATAGCCGGTAGGAGTGTGGCATGCCCCTTCAAACTTCCCCGAAGGAAGGAACTTCAAGATAAATTTAAACTGGGGAACAATAAAAAAGGAGTATTTCTAAAGTTAGCTACAATTAAAGATGAGTAGGATAGCCATTTCATTTTTAAATTGGTTATTTTCGCAAGATTTCAATAGTGTACGTTTATTATTAACTAGCTGGGACCCGCGGTTTCACCCGCGTTTAATTTAAAAGAATACCTATATATGTTGGATTTCAAGGGCTTTATAGTTTTCGCGCGGAACCCTAATCATTTTCCTGAAATAAAAGTAGCCTAAGTTATTCCTTATAACGTCAGCTATCTGCCAGTGAAAGTCCCGTCGAAATCGGTCCAGCCGTTTCGGAGATTACCCGGAACAAACAGACAGACAGACAGACAAAAAATGTAAAAATTGTTTTTTTGCTATAGGTACCGTATATACTTCCACATGCAATTAGTAAAAAGCTGTTATTTTGACATTACAAACAGACACTTCAATTTTATTTATTTGTATAGATAGGTAAGTTAAATCCAACACAAGTATTTTACAATATTTAATCACTATTATACCATGAATTTGATGGATAGTTTTATTTTTTGTAATTACATAAACTGTCGATTCCGTTGAATTAGTCTCTGTAAACTTTCTTGTCTACCGGGTCAAGGTGAAAGGCCGTCAGACTTTTACGTTCTACAAAAAAATCGGGTGGGCTCCCGAGCATCTCTCGAATAACCTTGGCTATACTCTCAACATTCGCAGAATAACCATTAAATCGCAACAAAATGGCATTAGGTCGAAAAATATACACAAAAATGAAGAACCATACACATCAGAAAGAAGAAACTGACAATATAGCTAGGTATTTTACTATAACTCAAAGAAGATTTTTGATAGTAATGTCTTAGATTTTCGCGATTTTTGAATATTTTTGATCATAATTATTTTTGCTTGATAAAAAGTTACAATAAGTTACAAGAACAGCTCTATGACACGGTCCGATAATTGACCGTGACCGCGCGTTAGACATTGTCTATAAATTCCGTGTTTAGATAAAATATAACAGGTTACCTACACTACTGGGAAATAAATAGGTACTTCATCTATAGTAGTGTACTTCCTACACAAATAATACTCAGAGAAGATTTTCACACTCAATATTGTGATTCTTCTTTTGTGTAGTGTAAATTCCATCAAATAAATTGTGTGAGTAGTAAACGCCTCGACTGCATTAATTACAAATTTTCTATTATATATTTTAAAAAATGCATATTTGGTAGAAGGGTTGATAAGTACACTTATAACTTAAACTTCTGAACTGATTGGCTTCAGTATACTTCCTCCTTCGTGCAGTCCCCAGAACACGAAACCACGGATTATCTCTAAAAAACAAAAACAGGTTGCGCGACCACCACCGCTTTTTACCACAAAGAAATGAAGTGCGAAAAGTACTCAAGTTCGTGGATAGAATGGATACACGAGGCCCTTTTTTATTTAATTGGAGCAGAAATTCTAGTAGTTTGCAACCTACCAACTGTTTGTAAACTGTTTGTACACTCGCTTATGAGAGTCCTTTAAAACAAAGCGAATGATTTAAAACGCAGGTTATCATCCTCAAATTTCGCAAGTACCTATTTAAAGTAGTTAGTTGTTCTTGTTAGGAACGTTCCATACCAAAGACTTTCCATACGTAATGAACTTAAAGCCTTATGTCAGCTCTTAACTGTTTTTAAGCAATAATTTCAGTAACTACTTACATTAATACATTATCTGTGGCATTCTTATAACAAAGCGTTAAAGTTATCATGATTTCTATTTAGTTAACAGTTTGCAGTCGGTAAAGGAAAATAGAATGCAGGTAAGTACCTTTTAAGTATACCTATCTGAATTTGCATATTGTGCAGAATATATTTTATTAATAATACTATTGGAATATTTTAACCATCTTTCGACTCTTGGGTCGTTCATAATAGAAGCGGCGCGGAGGAGCAGCGGTAAATAACTCTACAAACTACTAACCGCAATTATTCATTCCGATAATGGCACCCAAGTCAGTGTTGATGTAAAGAGCTACATTTATTTCACTCCCCGGGAGTAATTTTACTGTCACTCTTTATTATATTGACTTTTGAGTCTTTCAACTTCGCTCTTGCAAAGGGAAATAAAGTAATAGCATAAATAAAGTTGCCCTTCCTTTATAATAAAATACACAATTAGGAATATGTACACTGAAAAAACGCTTAATAATTAGTTACTTAAATGTAAGTTACTCGTAACTAAATGTTTATCTATTCTGGTGACTACTAAACTCTTTAGTTATTAGTATCTAAGTTATTTCATATGTGGGACCAACTTTAGCTATATATAAGCAAAACTATAGTTAAGTAAGTACTAAATAACAAAGTATGACTTAAAAAATACTGGTAGGTGGCTTAGTAATCAAGTGTTTTTTTGACTGATAACCATTTTGACTAAATACTTTCACAAATTTAAGTCAGCTATCGTTTTTACAGATAAAACCAATTACAACTCGGCTAATTGTCGTGATAGAGCGAGGAAGCAGTGAATTGACCTTTTTGCAAGTTTTTTCCTCGCTCAAGGCGCCGCGCCGCCTATTTAATGGGTCGCTTTAGTCTATAAGTGTTTTTTTTATTATACTTATTGTCACATCTAATAAGACCCGTGTACCTGTGACCTGTATTTACCCTGGTAAATAGAAAAGTTTGAATTATCTGCTTTTAAATATTATTAGCAATGCTAAAAATCCATGATGTCATTTTAATTCAATTCTTTGTTTAATTGCACGGTTTATAGTAGACAAATCATAGTAGGTATTCAAGTCTGTCAAGTCATGATTATCAGAAACTACTGATCCGCCTTAGATTCGGAAATACCAATAGACTTAAGTATCAAAAGACATGTCTTTTTAATGAATTTGGTATCTGTTGCTATCGTTTCATCCGAATAAAGTCCACTGCTGGACAAAAGCCTCCACCAAAGATCACCACAATGACCGGTCTGGGTGAGTTGTATGCTCATTGGGTGGTTTGCCATAATCGCCACGCTGGACAGGCGGGTTGGCGATCGCAGTTGAGTTGTAAATGCTTTTGTAGGACGCTGCTGCCCATCCTCCGGTTAATCCCATAGTCGCCTTTAACGATACCCAAGTGGGTGAGATGGGTTCTTGCTATTCGTAGCCGGCACCACACGGCACATGCCGTTGCTAACAAATGAAATAATTGTAAATCTGAAATTGAGTAGGTAACCAGCAAATATTCATTCATTGCTCCCATCGCTAGGATGTCCTATTAGTTGTTTCTAGTGTGATCTTACGAGGACCTGGAACCCCCCTTCGATGCCGAAGATTACCGCTCCAGTGGTTTTACCCGGTAGGAGACCGGCATACCCCTTCGCCCTTCCCCCCATGATGTATTTCCACTGGGGATTAATAGATAAAAGGTACAATTTAGGAAAGTAAAAACTTAAAAAATTGCTTAAATGTATGTATTGCTGTAGTGTGTTTTATCGTCGGAAATTAATAAATTAAATTTCTTTCTTTCTTTAACACACATAAAAATATTGAAGCGGATAAACTGCACTCGAAATGACGACCAAGTTTCGACGGATCGTATCGGCGTTCGGATTGTGCTTGGAGTTGGGGTGGCGTTGTTCGTATTTCATGTAATATTCAACTTCATTACAGCATTCCTTTTTATTCGCCTGCGTACAAGTTAATAAAATCGAGTTATACGGCCGAGATTAATAATCAATCTTATCCAAAATCTTTGGATTTGGGATTAAGGATTTGTCTGTTTTTTGGGTTAAAGAATCAGTGAATTTCAACATCCTTAATCTAAAGATTTCGGTTTAGATTCATTTCAACCGTAGTAAGTCTTACACTGTCGGGGACAATTTCTGACTGCATTTTTATAGTGCAGCATGAATAGTCCTCTTTTAGTAAGTATTCCATTACACCTATTTTAGATTAAAATTCTCTAAAGTAGCCAGTTAGAGAAATTTGAACTAAAATGTGAGTCTACTCACGGAATAGATATAGATAGAAGTCTATTCCGTGGTTAGACCCATGGCCCCGCGTAAGCCTATTATTAACAGACCGGATTCCTTCTTGCAGAGTATTCATACCTGTGAAGAGAGTCAAGAATATAGCAGGTACCTGATAATTTTTGACTCCAACCAGATCCTGAATCCACCCTTGATGTGAGCATAGGTATTATTTTAACTTTATAATGTTCTAAAATACTAAATTGAAGGAAAATTGAAAATGAATATATAATTATAATGAATTATGTATCACTATAAGTTCGATTGAAGAACATAAGCTGCTAAGTTCATTTTAATATCTGAGAAAAGTAACATAATTCATTTATCCCCTAATGCCTTCAATTGTGTACCTTCTTTCGGGAACTTTTTTCTGTGAATTAGTGGGATAGTTAAACGCATAATGTCAAACAACGTTTTATCTATATCTATACAAATAAATAAAATTGAAGTGTCAGTTTGTAATATCAAAATAACAGCTTTTTACTAAATGCATATGAAAGTATATACGGTACGGTAGCTAAAAATCAATTTTTATTTTTGTCTGTCTGTCTGTCTGTCTATTTGTTCCCGCTAATCTCCGAAATGGCTGGACCGATTTCTACGGGACTTTCACTGGCAGATAGCTGATGTTATAAGGCATAGCTTAGGCTACTTTTATTTTCTCGGGGGGTGGGGTGGCGTTGGCTGTCAGTCTATACATTGTCAACGCCTTCATCTCCATCCCGTGGGGCGCGATTAGGGGGTCACTTGTCCATCACAGATGTCCCCCCTACCTGCAGGGCATCATAGGGGCCTATCTACGCGATAGGCACATTCGCTACGTGGGCAGGGACGGTAGCGTAAAGCGGAGGCAGATTACATGTGGGGTTCCGCAGGGGTCGGTTCTCGGCCCCCTCTTATGGAACATCGCCTACGACGCGGTTCTGCGTGTCGATCTTCCCGCTGGCGCCAGCTTGGTCTGCTACGCTGATGACACCCTTGTGTTTGCCGGCGGGGAGGCCGTTGAGGGAACCATCCAGCTTGCCGAGCAAGCGGTGGCAATTGTCGTGGCCAAAATCCACGCTCTGGGTCTGCAGACAGCGCCTCACAAAACCGAGGCGCTATGGTTCCACAAACTGCCGCGGAGCAGAGGACCACCCAGTTCGTGGATACGCGTTGGTGACACGCAAATCAGGGTGGGCCAGTACATGAAGTACTTGGGGCTCACCCTGGACAGTCGTTGGGGCTTCGAAGAGCACTTCGCGCGCCTCGTCCCCCGAGTCGAAAGGGTAGTGGGTGCATTACACCGGGTGCTGCCCAATCTCGGGGGACCGAGCGAGGAAGTTCGCCGTCTCTACGGGGGTGTCGTGCGATCCGTGGCCCTCTACAGGGCGCCTGTATGGTCATCCCGACTGTCAGGCGTCCAGCGCTGCAGAAACAAACTTCACGGTCTGCAGCGCAGCGTGGCTATACGGATCGCACGGGGATACAGGACAGTGTCCTACGAGGCGGCAACTCTCCTGGCACGCTTTCCGCCGTTCGACATCCAGGTGGAGACGGATGCGTGGGTCTACGACCAGACACGCTCTCTCCGCCAAATTGGAGAAGGCGTGCCTTCAGGGGCGTTCGACAGACTGAGGCGGCTGGCTCGACGGCGCGCACTCGAGATGTGGCGACATCGCCTTCGGTCGCAGTTCACGACCAAGCGCGTCGTCGAGGCCATCCTGCGGCTCTTCGGAGCCTGGCTCAGAAGGAGCGAGCGCGTCACCTACCGTCTGACGCAGGTATTCACCGGTCACGGTTGTTTCGGTGCATACCTGCACAGGATAGGACGCGAGGTTACGGCACAGTGCCACCATTGTGGAAGCGACCAGGATACCGCACAGCACACGCTCGAGGAGTGCCCTGCATGGGCGGCCGAGTGGCGGATCCTGGACGATCGGATCGGGCAAGATCTCTCTCTCTGCCGGCAGTAGTGTCGGCTATGTTGGCAGAGCACGAAAATTGGAGTGCAGTGGTCTCCTTCTGCGAGAACGTCATGCTGCAGAAGGAGACTGCAGAACGGGATCGGGAGAGGGCCGATCCCGCACGGAGAAGAACGAGACGGCGCCGGCGCAACAACCGTCCCGGCGCCCAAGTCCAACTCGCCTGAGCCCCCTGCCGTCACTTCATGGTGGGGGGCCTTGGGGGTCGCGGGTGCGCAGATTGGGGAGTCTGCATGCTCACACCGAACGACCCCCGGGAAGACGGTGGCGCACACGTGGTCACGTGCCGCCGTGTGCGCAGCACAGCGCAAAGCGAGGCTTGGGGGGATCCTTTACAATCCTCTCCGAGAAGTGCCTGGGGGGCGACCTTTTTACAGTTGCCTTCCCTCCGCTAGAGGCGGTGACCACTTTACAGTCATCCCTTCCGAGATGTGCCTAAAGGCGTGGTACCAATGGGCGGCTCTAGTGTGATCTTACGAGGACCTAGAGCCCCCCTTCGGTGCCGAAGATGACCGCTCCAGTGGTTTTAGCCGGTAGGAGTCCGGCATACCCCTTCGCCCTTCCCGGTGGTCCGGGGTGAAGGAAGTTCCATGTAGAATTACCACTGGACATCGAATAAAAAAAAAGGCTACTTTTATTTTAGAAAAATAATTAGGGATACGCGCAAAAAAAAATTTACCCATGAAATCCAATATATATACTCTATGTCCAGTGTCTATGACGAGGTACTCTAAAGTCATCATTTCGGCCGAATGAAGTCCACTGCTGGACACAGGCCTCCCCCAAAGATCACCACAACCACCGATATGGATGTGTTGTGGGCTCATTGGGGGGTTTTGCCATAATCGCCACGCTTGGCAGGCGGGTTGGCGATCGCAGTTGAGTTGTTAATGTACTCGAAGGACGCTGCTGCCCATCCTCCGGCTAATCCCTTAGTCGACTTTTACGACACCCATGGGAGGACATGGGGTGGTGGCATTCTGAGCCGGCACCACGCGGCAAAGTATTTATAAATAATCTAATTTATTTTTAAACCGCTGGTGAAACCGCGGGTCTCAGTTAGTGCAAAATATATTTTGTATACCTATCAGATTATTGCTAGTGATTATATACCATTATATCGCCTAACCTTACACCACCCTTGTATGCTTATGGTCCATTGGAAACACTGACCTTTTACTGAATTTATAGTTTTAATAAGCTAGATTATGCCTCTAAATAATATAAATGACTATTTACAGACATTACACACCGGGGCAATTTCCCCCAATGACGACACTAGGCCTTTGTTCAGCAGTGGATGTTCTTCGACTGATATGATGATGACGATAATGATATGTATACCTACTTACTTAAATTACGGGCGAAGTCCGCAGAGGGTGTAGAACTAGCACTGCTCAGGTAGGGTCAAGTTTACACAGTATCTCTACGCATAGATACCAAAACATAATATTTATAATAAGCAGAATTTGATTTGTTTTATTTAAGTACTTACATACGTGGTACATTTTGACTACTTACAGAATCTCTAAATAAGTGTTCTCCAAGTTAGAGGCCCGTGTGGTGCCGGCTGAGAATACCACCGCCCCATCTCATCCCGTGGGTGCCGTAAAGAACGACTATGGAATTAGCTGGAGGAGGGGCAGCAGCGTCCTTCGAGTACATATATAATTCAACGGCGATCGCCAACCCTGGCTAATCCCCCCCAATGAGCACACAACACAAACTATACGTGTGGTTGCGCGATATTTGGGGGAGTCTTCGGTCCAGCAGTAGACGATTTTCGGTTTGACCATAGAAAACCGAGAGTTAACGCGTTTTGGCCTCCCGTATTTTATACATCATTTCGGCCGAATGAAGTCCACTGCTGGACACAGGCCTCCCCCAATATCACCACAACCACCGATATGGATGTGTTGTGGGCTCATTGGGGGGTTTTGCCATAATCGCCACGCTTGGCAGGCGGGTTAGCGATCGCAGTTGAGTTGTTAATGTACTCGAAGGCCGCTGCTGCCCATCCTCCGGCTAATGCCTTAGTCGACTTTTACGACACCCATGGGAGGAGATGGGGTGGTGGCATTCTGAGCCGGCACCACACGGCAAGTATTTTATACGTTTAAGATTTATTATAACACGAACGTGCGGATAAAGCATTTCGTATTTCTTTGTGTTACGTGATTATTGATTAGGTATTATAATTCAAATTTTGTACAGATAGCGTTAACCGAACCAGTTTCTGAAGTTGATGTGGCTTTCGTAGCAATAAAACATTCTGGCTTAGTACGGCAATGTTTTCACAAGACAACATTGAACACAAAAAACAAAATTGAACCAGTTATGTACGTATTAATATGTTCTTTGTAATCATTTGAAAATTTACTACATTTTTATTGAAATTATATAGATAGGTACTATTTCCAACTGTATCAAGCCGGGTAACCTGTAGTACACTAGTGTAGTAACCTGGCTTCACACGATTATAGGTTGACCCAATAGTGATTCAATGATAGACGTAAGTTCGAAAAGACGTTCACTTATTACTCATTGAATGGGAAGCAAAGCGTGATGTAGTGTTCTTGGGGGGGAGGGGCAGTCGTCAGTCACATGACTTAGATTCAAGGCAGACCGACCATCACCAATTAACGCACTTGCCGAATAGCAGATATTGATATTTGTATCTTGCAAATTACCATATTTATTTTAAAGTCTAGTGAAGGTAAGAATATTATAATGAACCTGCAAATGTCATATAGTGAATAGTTTTAATAGTCTCTAAAAGCGTGCCATTACCAACTACTTATAAACAAAAAACTTAGATATTTACTACATTTGCGTGATTTTTACTCACGACTTTCAATATGCCTGCAGAATAATAATGACGGGAGGAAGCTGCAGTATCGTTACTTATTAACATTTGTTAGTTGACAATGAGCGTGGCGAAGTGTTGCCTATTTTGATGCAGATGGATGCGCGTGCGCTGGCACTGGCTCTTACTAGCTCGACCTTAAGCCGCAAAGCCTCACTACAGCATTGTTCAACTACATGAAAAGTAAACCTATTTCCGAATTGAATTTCCTTTATCCTATCCGTGACCTTGTGGTTGAGGTAAATGGGCTGCGCGGTCATCTTATTGAAAATCAATTTTGCAGTCATTGACTTTAAGATTTAAATTGGAATGGTTCCATGATTCCAAATAAAGTACCAGCATTAAGTTTTCAAATCACGGAACACCACGGATGAAGAGACTATTTCAGCACATATATAGTCTAGTCTATCCCAAAAAAGAAATTCTGGTTGTTGTACGTACTCTAGAAGCCGAAAGGGGCAATTTCAATATAGTGTTACTTGATTGGCAAGCTGTTGTGTGGATTCTTTATTATCACCAGCTATTGCAAATATATCTCTAATACCGGTTACGCTATGATGATATGGATAGGCTTTATATTTCCGAAATTCCCGGGATTGTAAATATATAAAATATGTGGTATTTCTACACGAATATGACGTATTCATTTGACGGCACGGTTGGTGCAGTGGCTGACACAGTCGGCTGCTGCGCTCCGGGTCGCGGGTTCGATTCCCGCACGGAACAAATATTTGATATTTGTATGATCTGCAGGTAGTTGTTCCGGGTCTGGGTGTATTGTGTGTGGAATTTATGTCTGTAAACGCACCCACGACACAGGAGAAATCCTAGTGTGGGGCAAAGTTTAAAAAAACAAGAAAAAAAAAAAAAACCATTTATAATTTTATAAGAGATAGGAAGAGAGTCGGATATCTATGGGAGAGAAAGAAGTTCTTATGTTAAACTCAATAAATTGGCGCTTAAATTCGCAACAATTATCGTTTCCGATGCTAAAATTCCTAGAATATTAAAACAGTACAAACTATGAACGGATGGACAAATGTCGGTAATTTTGTTGACCAGCTATTTAAACAAGTCATCGGTATTTCGTCGCTTTTATTAGCTATTTTATAAATATGATGTATGTATTATCACTATCTCTTAGCAGTATGAGCAGTGGAACAAGATTTTTGTACGATATGATGGGTGTTTATGAAATGTTTCGATTTCAATATCTATACAAATAAATAAAATTGAAGTGTCTGTTTGTAATGTCAAAATAACAGCTTTTTACTAAATGCATATGAATGTATATACGGAACATGTAAAAAAATGCATTTTAATTTTTTTTGTCTGTCTGTCTGTCTGTTTGTTCCGGGTAATCTCCGAAACGGCTGGACCGATTTTGACGGGACTTTCACTGGCAGATAGCTGATGTTATAAGGAATAACTTAGGCTACTTTTATTTTAGAAAAATAATTAGGGTTCCGCGCAAAAAATATAAAACCCTTGAAATCCAATATATATATTCTATGACAAGTGTCTATGTCGAACTACTCTAAATTTCTTTTAAATAAAACGCGGGTGAAACCGCTGGTCCCAGCTAGTTCAATATATACATCTATACAAATAAATTAAATTGAAGTGTCTGTTTGTAATGTCAAAATAACAGCTTTTTACTAAATGCATATGAAAGTATGTACGTTACATATAACAAAAAAACTATTTTTAGAATTTTGTCTGTCTGTCTGTCCGTCTGTCTGTCTGTCCGTCTGTCTGTCTGTCTGTCTGTTTGTTCCGGGTAATCTCCGAAACGGCTGGACCGATTTTGACGGGACCTTCACTGGCAGATAGCTATTGTTGTAAGGAATAACTTAGGCTACTTTTATTTTAGAAAAATACTTAAATAGGGTGCCGCGAAAAAAAATAAAACCCTTGAAATCCAATATATATATTCTACGTCAAGTGTCTATGTCGAAATAATCTAAATTTCTTTTAAATTAAACGCGGGTGAAACCGCGGGTCCCAGCTAGTAGTATTCTATATCTCAAGTGCCTATGTCGAAGTACTCTAAATGCATTTTAAATTAAACGCGGGTGAAACCGCGGGTCCCAGCTAGTCTGTAATAAAAACTATCGAATGCGTTAGCGTTGAAAAAGCGTTATTTGGAGGGCTAACCGATGGATTTTTAACGTTAGGGATGCCTAATAAGACGTATTTTTTTACAACCAACGTATCCTAGCAATCTTTGAGTTCTAATCCTAATACATTCTATTTGTCCATGTAAAAAAACAATGTGTATCTTCTGTCCGTTTTAGAGTAAAGAATTCGTGTATTATGACCATATTTGAGGGATTCATAAATTTTCTTTAACACATCGACAAAGTGTAACTGTATAGGCCCCAAAGATAATTTGTGGACATATTGTAGGTGGAGGATATGTTTATGCAGATATTATGATGAGGTCAAAAAATATTTAGTTGGTTGGTTTCTCAAGCACCAATATTTTATGTTAGTTTGTGTTATATGCCAATTACCTACTCTTTTTGGACACCACACTAGCGATGTATCTAATATTACTTCATAATCGGAGAGTCACTTCGAATAGCTGTAAGGGAAGTTTTTGAAACGTTTTCAGTACACATTAACACGCAACGTTGGGTTGCTGTGTCCTGACATATCCTAGCACTCAGCGATGGGAGTCTGTTGCTAGTATCTCCCTAACGACAAAACCACAACACGTAGTACTCCGTCGGCCCAAAATTCCTACTTCAAGTTATCGGTCTACCTAGCTGGATCATTCGTCGATTCGCAGTCTATACTCAATATCTCCTTTGATCTACAATCGGTCCTTTGACAAAAAAGGTCGGTCCTCTGCCATAACTTGATAATTATGCAATGTCGGTGCCTGCCTCCAGTTCTTTTCCATCTTATGTACCTACACCGTCTGCAAGGGCGGAACCAGCCTTCTAGTCACGGGTCACGTAGACGATGTCCAAGCAGGACTTGCTTCAAAATTAGAATAAATAATCAAAAGAACCAGAAAAAATCTTTTAATTAAATAGCATAATAGCAAAACCAATCATTTTTCTCGTCGCCTTCCTCGCGAATAGATTTATGATTTGAACGGGTACGTTTTTGTTTACCTACGTGGATAATGCTAGTCCAGTTAGGCAATCTTCTGTTATCTACAATCTAAGCCAAGTTTTTAGCCTCCTAAGAGTAGAAAAAGACCTCTCTGAATTCGCTCCACTAACTGGTAGTGTAGCAAGAAAGCATAAAAACATTTTTACATTGGGATAGTATTTTTGGAAAAAAAATTGAACTGTTGAGATGGATGATGATGATCATCATTATTTCAGCCAAAAGACGTCCACTGCTGGACACCGGCTTCCCCCAAAGAACAAACAGCGACCGCTCTGGGTTTGTTGTGTAATCATTGGGTGTTATTGCCATAAGCGCCACGCTTGGCAGGCGGGTTGGCGATCGCAGTAAAGTTGTAAATGTACCTACTCGAAGGACGCTGCTACCCATCCTCCAGCTAATCCCCTAGTTACCTACGACACCCTCGGGATGAGATGGGTTGATGCTGTTCTTCACCGCCATCGCACAGCTAATTGTTAAGCAACTTGCATATAAATAACTGCTAATATACAATACTCCAGTTTCAGTAATAATAAACTAATATCGACTGTGAATGGTACAATAGCAGCGGAATCAGAATATCCGCAGTCGATGCCTAACTTGCTGCCTGCTGTCTAAAGCTGGTGTAGATTCAATATTTATATTACAGAAGAGAGCCATCCGGGCAATATATAATATGAGCCCCGCGAGGAACTCTTTAAAGATTTAAAGTATAATGAACTAACGAAGGCATTGTTAGTTCATAGGCAATATATAATATGAGCCCCGCGAGGAACTCTTTAAAGATTTAAAGTATAATGAACTAACAATGCCTTCTCTTTACATTTTTGAAAATATATTTTGTTCGGTTTTATAATAAGATACCTAAAGTAATTACTGATCTGACAGTTGGGAAGTTTAAATCGCACGTCAAAAGAATTCTCAAAAATGAATAATAGTTTAAAAAACACGTTTTGTAGATAACTGAACTAAAAAGTAAAAACTAATTTTCAATAAGTTTAAAATAACAATAGAGTGATTAACAAAAAAAATGTTAAAAAGCATGGGGTGCTTTATAAGATATTTTCATGATGACGCTACTTTTACAAATATTTTCAACAATTGACAATTTGACAATTCTATTTTTTAGTGCGGCTAACTAAAAATACGAGTTTTTTTTGTTTTGCTCATGGCTCCGTAGTCTCAATATCTCCGGGTGGTAATTATTTACCCAAGCATCTTCCTTTCGACGTTTAAGTAAACAAATTCTCCCTCCATTACGGATAAAATCATCTGAAGAATGAGACACTATTCGAGTCTCATCGCACTCTTGGCGCGGAAAAGTGAATCGACATCTTATGGAGGTATTATTTTTTGTGCAAGTTTGTGTATGTCGATGAATTTATATTTTTTTTTGACATGTGGCGTTAGTTCTTTTCTGGCTTCCCTGGAAACCAAATACATCTGAAGTAGATAATATTTGCATCGTATAGCTGCCATATTTATCTTTTATCCAATTATAGATAACTGTTTTAAATAAAAAAAGAAAAAAATATCTAGCCTATAAGTTCCTTTCGGCATTTCTTCTAAGACGTTGTCATGTAGCCAAATGCCCTCCATTGTTCAATATGACGCGTAAATGTGTCTGTTAGGACCTATTTACTGAATAAATGATTACATTCTATTCTAAAATCGCATAGAAAATTGTGATGCTGAAATGTATCGCAATGTAAAAAGGTATTTTTATATTCTTTTTACACTACCCGTTAGTGCAGCGACGGCACAAAGGCTTTTTCTACTCTCAGTAGGCTCAAAACTTGGCTTAGATCGTCGATAGCAGACAAATCCTCAATCCAAATCCAAAGATTTTGGGTTAGATTGCTTATTAATTTCGCCCGTCTGTATTATAAAGTATTTTTAATGCATTGTTGCATTCACGCTGAGCGGTACTACTAATTTAGTAATCTGTGCGCTAAGCAAGCGCGCAGCGGTACATGACTATGACACTAGCGATGAGTCGCTCGCGAGCAAGATATATAAAAGATAAGTATATATCTCTCCCAAAGAGCGAATCACTCACTCGCTCTAATGAAAGTCATTTCAACTATATCTTTAAATCTTTTGTATCTTTGTCTGGGCTCACTTGGGAACAAACTGGGTGGAAAGATTATTGTTAGCTACATAAAATTAGTCCTACTAATGTCGCTATAATTAAGCCGCCTATTAAAAAATCATCCTGAATTAGTTACTGCATACGGTAGCGCGGAGCACAAACATTTTTATTTATTCATTACGTTACTTAATTTGCCTCTGAACGAGAGAGCGAGTGATTTGAGTCTTACTTACTCAATAGATCATAACTTCGTATCCCGCTCTTCGGTCGCCGCGAAGCGACAGAGTAACTGAGCGACTTTGTATCTAGATATACAGGGTGGCCCATAAGTCCTTTGATATGAAAAAAATTTATTAAAATAAAACTAATTACATTATGAATTATATTTTTATTTACAAAAAAAGCTTAAAAAACGGGAATTATTTTTTGAAAATAACATCTAAATGTAATCCGTTGCGATCACGGCACTCTTGCAAACGACGTCTAAAATTGTCGATGACTGCGCGGCACGTCACTGCTGAAATGCTTGTCATTTCTCTGCGGATGTTTTCTTTTAGGGCCACAATTGACCGCGGGTTTGTGTCGTATACTTTAGCCTTAAGGTAGCCCCACAAAAAAAAAAAACCATCGGGGTCAGATCCGGACTACGTGGAGGCCAGGAAATGTCTCCTCTCTTAGAGATCACTTTGCCAGGAAAAAGTTGACGGATAACGGGCATAGCAGTGTTAGAGGTGTGAGAAGTGGCCCCATCCTGTTGAAACCACGTCCTGGCATTAAAGCCTGAAAAGTTTTGCAATTCTGGTATGAAAAACTCTTCGATCATAGCCACATATCGCTCCGACGTAACAGTAACTGCGCGCCCTCTGCCATCCTCAAAGAAGTAAGGCCCTAGGATACCACGGGCTGACATAGCGGCCCAAACAGTCACTTTCGGACTATGTAAGGGCTTCTGATGCTTAAGTTTTGAATTGATGGGGCTCCAATAGCGGCAATTTTGTTTACTAACATGCCCGTTAAGATGGAAATGAGCCTCGTCAGAGAACATTATGTTATTGAAGGAAGTAAACCGATTCAACATTTCATTCGCATAATTTTGTCTTTGAATACCGTCAGTTTCCTTTAATTCTTGAACCAACTGAATTTTGTAAGGGTGCATATGTAAATCTTTCTTCAAAATCCGTTGTAACGATGTCCTGGATACGTTTAATGCTCTGGCGCGCTTACGAGTTGACTGTGTCGGATTTTCGCGAATAGACTGTGTCACTGTGTCTATGTTTTGTTCCGTACGTGACGTCCTTGGGCGACCCAACCGCGGTTTATCTAACGTCGAACCGGTCTCCTCGAACTTAGCAACCCAGTTCTTAATCGTTTGAAGAGTTGGAGTGTCGTCAAAGTTGTGTAAACCTTTGTGTTCTCGAAATTTACGCCGCGCAACGGTTGCCGAATTGTCGTTTTTATAAAACTCGCGCACACAAAACGCACGGTCCGCTCCGGTAAAACGCTCCATCGCGACTAAATTCCCAGAAACCGAAGTTACTCCCCCCGCTTCCCCTGCACCGCTCACGCGCGCTCTGTTCGTTTTATTCAAATTTTACTTTTCAAAGGACTTATGGGCCACCCTGTATAAAAGTGATTTATATCTTTAGATCCGAAAGAATCGCTCTTTTCTTCTCACTGATACTATATACTTTGCGCATCTCTATATGACACGACACCTAAAGGTCAGCCCGCGACTGGACTGGTTAGTCCTGACAGTGCGCGAGGGAAGCGACGATGCCGCGCCACGGTAGATTCAAATTTGAAATCGCGTACATAATTTAATTTTTATTCACAATGAACAACGGATGTAATATATTATTGTTAAAAGCACAGAATCCTATTCGTGTGTGTCGTCGTACGCGTGTATATGTGAGGCCGGAACAAAAGTGTAACAAAAATATTTATTATAGTAAGCCCCCCCCCCCGCCCCACCCCCTGGATCCGCCCTTGACTGCCTGATTTTTTAGCTTTTATGGGCATAGGTTTCGGGGCACGTACCTCACGTGCCTATTGGGTTAAGACAAAATTGTGTGCAGCTAGTTGAAAATGAAACTTCAAAGATTTTAACGAGTTTTAGGAGCGCCATAGCATTCTCTCTTGCCTACCTACAACTTATGCGAGAAGACGCTGACATAGGCACCTAATCTAAATGATAATATGTACTTATCTAACGAAAAAAAAATCTAGTAGGTACTAACCTATTTACGATCGTATCCTTATATCACCCATTCATATACTTACTTAATAGATCTTAATTGTTTTGCAAACTGAGAGACCTGCGTTTAGTTCTAATTAAGTTATGAGTTGCTAATTAAGTTAATATAAGAGTTATAATAAACATTTTCGTGACTAATCGAGCGTGACTTTACTAACTTATTGTGATTTATTTGCGTATCATATTATCAATAATGATTAGCGAACAAATAGGAAATAATAACTACACGCAAATACTAAATACTTTTGAGAAGATTATCGTAAGATTCGCACTTCTTATATAGTAGCGACTTCATGATAATTGGTGTTCGTGACTCGTAGATTATAATCGTTTAATATGGTGCCGCCGGTATAAATTTACTGAAATCAATTCAATTATTTCTTCTATCATAGTATCATACCTAGTTAGTCAGTCGCTATATGTACTGATTAAACAAAAATGTCGCGTGCTGCATGTCGCTGTGGGGACCGTGTGGCAATGGCCTTATTAGAGGTAGGTAATGTGGTGTGTGGTGTCCGAATTAAGAATGTAGCACCACTCCACCTCCTCCCGTGGATGTCGTAAAATGCGACTAAGGGAATCTAAACCAGAGGGATGGACAGCAGCGTCTGTGAAACGGTAGCCATACTGCGCTCACCAACCCGCCTGCCGAGCGTGGTGAGTGTTGGCAAGTACCCCCCGAAATGATGACACAGTTGTGGAAATCCATGGGGGAGGCATTTGTTCAGCAGTGGACTTATAAATGGCCGATAGGAAACCAAATGTTTTTATTCTCTAACCTTACTTGAATACGTTTTGTAAGAAATCTTAAACACATAAATTTATACCAATATACCTAGATTGTCATGTTACAATAAGTACCTAATATACGGACTGTACGGTACAGTTCAAACGGTTGAAGGTAATTAATCGCACGCATGTCGTACACGGGTTTGCTAACTGCTAGACACTAATTTATGCGTCTACAAATTTTGTGGTACATAGGTATATAATTTTATGGAGTTTTTCGAGGCTACGCAGTGCGATAACAACTTCATTTTGCTTTTCAAACAAGTGAAGATAGATTGTTACTAATTAATTACTTGCACTGTTTCAATATTTTAATTAGGGTAAGGTCATAGGTAGGTATGAAATGGGAAAATAACGGTATATAACTACATGCATACTAAGTAGTGATAACTTGAAAATGTCCACCCACTGCTAAATTATTAAAGGCCACCTTCGTAGATCGCTACAAAGAACGTTTTGATAGTCTCAATATGTGAGCATACTGAGATTATTAAAATATTAAATGTTATAATTAATTAATCACAATTCTCAGACACCGAGCCCGTCTTGTAGCAGCTGGTGTGCATGCCGCGTAACACAGCCCGCCAACGCAAAAGTGGCAATGGTGCCACGATGGTCATTAGTAGAGTGCCTACAAGACCACCTGGGCCACCAGTGCTTTACGTTATTTTTTTCACCCTTTTTACCTTCTTAATCCCAGGCTATCATAATAAAGCTTATAGCAAGTTTCGCTCACTGATTGATAGATAAAAGGTCAGCGAGGTTCAGTAATTCACGGCGCGGTCAGTCTATGGATGGGTAACCGCATAGTGGTAGATATTTAAACTAAGCGTCGTTGTGCTTCAGAGGGTACTTACAATCGTCAGTCCCGGTTGGCGTCATTAGATGGCAGTCGTAAAGGCACGTCGGAGGCCTTTGGGTGGCTTGAATAACTCTGGCATAAGGCTGGCCATAAATCAAACGAAAAGAAACTAACTTTTACATCAAAATTAGATAATTTTCCAAATTAAAAGAAAAAATTATCCATATTATGCCATGTCTAGTCAAGACTTGATAATTTGATTACGCCCGGGATTAGGTCACGACCACGGATATCGACACGACCGATAAAGAAAAGTGCAAATCAAATCAAACGATTTTTATTGATGTAACCATTTACAGGCACTTATGGCCGAATACTGGAACGCCGCTTAACAGTTGAGTCCCGCTTAATTATTTGAGATTCCCGTTTCGTTTGGAAAGCGGATGATGCAAATATGCTTTAGCGGGACTTAAATTTTAAGTGGAGTTTCAGTATTCGGTCGTTAAAATGTCGGAATTTAAGTGGTAGTTCCGAATTTCATGATTCTAATTCCTATATCGTCGGACACGACATAAAAAATTGTCTCCTGAAAAAATTTGTATGGATCATCACTATTTTTTTTTTATATTGAACCATTACTACTACTTATTCATGTAATCGAATGTCGAAAGGTTTCAAACAAATTACGGTTTTCTTGGAAATAATAAGATTTTTGTTGTTAAATACGATGTTATCAGCACTAAAAAAGTGCATTTTTCATAATCAACTTTTTTTAGTTTTTCATTCAGTAAACATTATTTTATCAAAAAAATACCGCAGTGTGTGAACATGCCTTAGAGAAAACTAACCATTTTCTTTTTTTGATCGAACTTAAATCGTCGTGAAAGCAAACAGACATGTACATCAATATTTTTTTGTGAGGCCATTTAAATTAAAAAACATCCTAATCTTAATAGAAAAGATGGTTGGCAGTTACGACCAGTTTGGAATCATATTATTAAAATAATCAAGCCCAACCTTCATACCATATTCATTGATGGGACGGTTGGTTGTTCCTGCCCTTCATGTGGAACCCAACTATGCTCACACATAGTAGTTAAGGCGGGTGAAATAGGTAGGATTGTAATACCGTTGAGCTGTTAATGCAGAACTTTGTTACTACATACTTAACTCACTCAAACTCAAAACAGTTTGTCTTCGAACACGAAATTGTCGTGTACGTTTTCATGAAAACACATCGTATTTCAGTCGTAAGCATTACACAGATTACTTAGTGAGGATTCGAACCAATAAACTGTAATATTGGTTTAGGTTTGCAATTTGAGTTAATGGGACGGCAAGGTTGGTGCAGTGGCTGATACCTACAGTCGGCTGCTGCTCTCCGGGTCGTGGGTTCGATTCCCACACGGAACAAATATTTGTATGATCTGCAGGTAGTTGTTCCGGGTCTGTCTGACACACAATACACGTGTGGAATTCATGCCTGTAAACGCACCCACGACACAGGAGAAATGCTAGTGTGGGGCAACGTTTCAAGCTTTTCTTAGAAAACCGTTCAGTTAAATGATTATTTAATTATGCTATTTACTTTTGATTTACTTAAACTAATTGTACACAGTAGTCTTTAATAAACTCTAATTATTATCTTTGTGTATCACTTTGATATTATTCATCACTAGTAGTTGTGAGGCACCTAAGACGCCCGGTATAACAAACACTCAAATTTAATAATTAGACACATAATACAGGTACTTATACACTTTTTCTTACAGCGATACACCACCAGTGAGTCAGTGATGACCGTAAATATATTTTGGACAATTTTAATTATCTAATATTTATACTTATCGCTAAATAATTAATAATGCACTTCTATAATTTATTATAATAAAGGAATAAATAAATTTTACAGTACTTATTATCAGTTAACAACAAAATATACTAGTTTATTAATTTTTCTGTGATAAAAAGAAATGGACCACATGAGCATCAATAAAATTAAGTAAATTAGTTGCATGTAACCATTCAGTGACGAGTATTGTGAAGAATATCATACATTGTTTCAGTTTGTTGACCTTATGAAACATAAAAATAAACTTGGCAAGCATTTTTCTTTAAAATACTCGGTTTATGAATTAAACACGACAGATAAATAATTGTAGGTACATAATTGCAGCAATTTCCGTAGATGGCTGAACATTTAAATAAACTCTAGTACCGGGACATAAAACCTAACTAGCAGCAGTAACTGATATGTCACAGCCATTTAAAATCCATAATTCAGCTAATTCTTACAACTTTATGGTTAGCAGGTAAATGACGTCAACTAACATTTAGTATTTTTCATCAAGTCTAGAAAATACTCATATAGTCACTGGTAACTGAAAGCTCTAAGAAATAACAATAACGTGATAGGAACCAGTTTGCACGTAAAAGTCTGTTGAGTTATATTATCTTTTATCAGAACAATTTTTTTATTAGTTTCGTAAATTCTTAGATAGTGTGTGCTCAGATTAGTGTCAAGTGCTGCTAAACAAATTTAATGTATACTTAGATGCTTACATTAGCCAAAAAGAGTAAATAGGCATAGGGACATACTAAAAGAAATAGCGAAATTGTTTTTATTAGAGTTCAGCAAGCTAGTTATCAAGATAGTAAATAATATAGGTAACTACGTAGATTTCACCAAACATTTTACTTTCTAGTACAAGCTCCAGCTCATAATCTAATTATCCTGGTTACTTTCTAAAGATAATATGTGCAGCAAATATTGGATATGTACGACTAACTAGGTACGTAAAAATTAATAAGAATGTAAAACATATTTAATGTACACGTAGCGTACGGCTTAGCGGTAATCTAAGAGCAAATCTTGTTGATATCTCAGAGAATTGGTTCATAATGTTATCAGACACCACAAATATTAGCATTGTTGTCGGTACTAGCTCCCACACCGACCTTGCCGCACCATGAATCCATATATTAAACTGATACTACAACGTCTTTCAGTAAACAATTAGGTATTGTTATTGGAAAGAGAGTGTGTTCAACACGCAATCACTGTCACAGTATACATACGTGATCGAGCATAGATAAAATTAATAATGAAATATCTAGCGCCTGCGGCAGAGTATATAACGTTAGTGGTACTTTGTTTCCTCTAAATTAAAGGAACACGTTCAGATATATGTATTATAAATGTCAGAGTTTGTATTATTTTGTCTTTTAATCACGCTAGCTAATTTCGCTAGTTAGAACTGGCAGGACAGATTCAAGTGAAATTTGACAGAGACTTAGATTATGTCATGAAATAAGACTTTTGAAATTAAAGAGGGATTTTGAGGTGCATTGCCAGCAATACCGATAGCAACATACTGTGAAAAACTGCTAAATCTATTCCTTTTTATTCTACCTAGCAGCACATCACAGTCCAATATAATGTAAAGTCCTCTCCCAAATAGAGATTATTTATTTATTTATACTTTTATGAACAATGATGGTATACAAGGCGGACTTAATGCCATATGACCAGAGCCATTCTGTACCAGTCAACCTTTGGATTAAAAAGAAATGCATCGAAAAGAGATACAAAGAAAGATATACTACAAAAAAAAAGATATAGATACATAAATATCTACATACTAAAGATACGGTCAAAATACATAGATTTAAAATATACTACATATAATACGTACTACTTATCATTTGTTTATATCGTCTTGTTGATCACATTTTGTGTTACAAAAACTGTTTTGCCATTTTGGAATGATTAATTAATTTTTATTTGACATGATTATGTATATAGATATGTCAAAATTTTAAAATTATAAAAATATGTTTATAATAATGGGACCATGAGATATGAACATAGTCAAGGAAAACCTCAATATCAATTTCACCCGAAATTTCTACTGTTTTGCTTTAATATTATTGAGGGACATAAGCTAGCAAGTAGACTGCTATAGGCTAAGTAGAAAGAGAGAAGCAGCGAACAAGTACAATAAGATGTTCTTTTAAATATGTCCACCTTGTTTTGTTAACATATTAGACCCTGAATTTAGCCGCAATCGGTAGCTGAATTTTAACAATGACAATCTATTATGAAGGCCTTCATTACGAAGTAATGTTTCCTTATTGTTAGCTTAAACGGGACAATTATGTCTATTACTTTAACTATAGCATCATTTTGCCGGGATTTTCAGCAATTGGCTTTTTTAAAACTATATAATACCTCCAATCAAACTAAATTAGTTTTAAACTTAAGGGATAGGGGCAGCGTCCCTTCCGTGAAACGATAGACATACCTATTGAGCTCACCAATCCCACCTGTCAAGTGCGGTGAGTACTGGCAAATTCCCCAAAATAACGACACAATTGTGGAAATCTAAGGGGGAGGCCTATGTTCAGCAGTAGACATTCTTTAGCTGATATGATGAATGTAGCTTTATATTAGGTACTTAGATGCCTCCCATACAGTTCATCGGTGATGCTAATTTGGAATCCAATGATTAGGGGCGGGGGATGTTCTAGTCTCCTGAAGTGGTAATGAAAAATAAAACAATGCCGATTGCTGAAAAAAGGTAAAAGCTGCGTGGTATGGAGAGAAACATGCTGACTATAAGAAAAAGGAAACACACTCAAGGAAATAACCACCATCCGAGATATTCAATTGGACAGTCAGCTACGCTTTATTGAACACATAGATGGAATTATTGCAGCGGCATACAGAGCACTTGGTTTGGTTCTACGATCCTTGAAAGATTTCAAAAAGCCCTCGACAATATTAATCTTGTTCAATAGTTTTGTGAGGAGTAGACTGGAATATTGTAGCACGACATGGAATCCGACATACAGAGTACACATAGTTAGAATCGAGAGTGTACAGAAAAGACTAGTTCACCACTTAGCCTTTCGACACTAACTTATACACTGAAGAAAGTCGTATGAGGAAAGCATTTTAAGTTAATGTCACTTGAATCTCGTCGTACTGTGTCTGATTTAACATTTCTTTACAAATTACTCAACAATGGTATTGACTGCCCGAATCTACTAAGTAAGATCTGCTTTAGTGTGCCTCATAGAATCCCTCGTTACCCTTGCTCATTATTGAAAGCTCCTCATCATAGGACTGATCTTGGTAAACACTCTCCTCATTGTACGTTTAACTCATCAATATAATAGCGTATCCGGGGCCTCTAAAGACATAGACATCTTCAATAACTCAGTAAATTTAAATGCCTGATCTTAAAACGTGTAGATGTTGACATGCTTATAGATGCTTGATCTAATCTAATCTCACTTAATTTAATGTAATTTAGTTTGATTTAAAATAGCTTAATTTAATTTATTTTGACTAACTAATTTAATTTAATTCTATTCCAATTAAATTAAATTTTGTATTTTGTTTATTTCTTTATTTAAGCGAATATGATTGATATCTTTTGCTTTAATTCTTAATGATTATGAATATTTTTTATTTTTTAATATGTTGTCTGATTTAATACTAGCTGTGATCTCCTATAATTGAGGAAGCACACGGCTTAAATGTATATTATTATTATTATTTATAATGAAATGTGTATTCTTTGTTGGAGATCCTAATAAAATAAAATCAAAATAAATATAACGAGCGAGCCGAAAAATTGCGATATCACCAAAGTGGAAAACGCCAGTCAAAACAAAAAGGCTTAAACGGAAATAGGTGGGGCACATAAGTAGAGAAATGGACAAAAGATATTTAAACGGAATTGAACATAAGGAATGGAACAAGGCCAAGAAGATTGGCCAAAGAACTAGAGGAGAATAGCCTAATAATAATGTTACGAATAAATAAAAGAATCTTTAGAAAGCCTAGATGCCAAACAAATAGAAATTGCTGATTCAATGTATAATAACTCTGAGACGTGGTCGTTATGTTACCATGGGACAAACGAAATACCGGAGGGACAATTAGACCAGCGTCCTCATCCTTTTTTTGGGTACAAAGAAAGTAAGGAAATCTATCAAAGAAACCGCAGGGCACCTTGTAATGAGCCATATGCGAGTGGCGACACTGCGTACCCGAAGAGGCGGTCAGGGCGTCGTCTAACCTTTATTGGTCAGCTGGAGTGGAACCCCGTGAGTGCCCTCAGGACTCTCAACTCTGGCTTGCCTTAGTTGGCTGATTAGGCGGCCGCCAGAGCTATACACTTCAAATATATATACTCACGGCGTAATAACGTGTTAACCCGTTCCGAGCCTTAGAGACGCGCGCGCTATGCTAAAACCGGTGGTGCACTTCTCGACACCCCGAGCCACTCAAACCGGTGCCCTGTCACCTGTAGTGGATTTTTAGGGCGCCCATGTTGTGAGTGGGGAGTTACTATCTACTACAGAACTTGACTTAAACAACAACAACAATCTGCGACTTCATTTTTATAGTGCAGTCATGGAGAGTCCCCGGTTAGTGTCACATTACATTGAATATTAAGTCTTTAAAAAACATCTACCTATTTGACCCGTGTCCCTGTGTAAGCCTATCAAAAGACCGGGTTCCTTTTTGCAGAGGATATTATTAACCCATGAATAGAAAGACCTGTATAATAATAATATTTATAAAATCAAGTACCAGAGATTCATGATGTTGGTAACAATGTGAATTATAACTATGTTAGTACAAAACAAATAATGTAAGAAGGTACAGCAGGCAGTGAGGTTATCACTGCCTCATAGTTGCCACTACAGCTGAAACTATGCAGCAGTGATTCACAAATGCACATTCTAGTCGACTGGCAATTATGTCCAGGATGCTGTTGGCGTTGCCCCGCTGTCTTCGCACCAGAGACGCGCATCGATTGCGCATTGTGGTATAAAAATAATTGACGCATACTATTGCATCCATCTCTGATGCACTGCAGTAACGGGGTAACCCCATTAGCACCCTAAACGTGTTATTATATTGGACACGAAGGGAGCTGGATGCTTTTTGTGTAAAATGAGCCCATAACCTGCATGCATACAATGATGTACAATAAGGCTCGGAAAATAGTGACTTTGAAGTTTGACTTCCTTTGAATAGCGGTTATCATGTTTGTACGTACAAACAGCGCTCTTCATTCACTTTCTACGTCAGTACCTATTGTCTTTGAGGTAGGCAGTCAATAAATAAATATTTTAATATATATAAATTGGTCTACTCTTGTTAAGGTAACATCATTCAGCTTGATAGAAAGCATACGGACCATATCAATTTGGAATCGGACTGCCAGCCTCAAATAGCTATAATAACTTCGATTTATTTTTATTTTATACATAAATAAGTCTATGTCTTGATGCATAGCTCGCACATATTGCCAGTAATTTGCTCAGAGCATAGGGCAACGCCTTCAGCAGCATCTGCATAGTTTATATTGTTAGTACACACGCCGTTTTAAATATGGCGGCCCACACTGGTGCTGCTAAACTCCTCGGTCAGCTCAATCATGTACAGGTTACCTTTAACCTGCATTTAACCATGCCCTTGCATAACATAACTAATATTTAGTCATTTTTATATAAACCGAAGTATATTTTATTAGTTACTGCAACAAGGTCGAAGTAATAAAGCCAATTTTCGATTATTTTTATTTATAACGGAGTGCGATTCTGTTGTCTTTTATTTTCTTTACTTTCATTGTAGGTTGAAGTTCTTTAATTTTATTGTCGTTATGATCTACTTAGAGGATCAACTAGTTTGCGGACGACGGCCTCGTTTAAGATATAAAACACCTAGAAATCTATTTAGCTTATATGGTACCTGCCTACTAGCCTACAGCAGTACAGCTCAGAAGATCGCATTTTAATCTTCACTCGTGGAATCTCGGGGGTTATTAATATAAATACTATCAAAATGTAAAATATGTTGCAAGTTAACAATAGAAAAGGGTACCCTTTGCACATTGGCGTTGGTGTATGCCACAATATGCCGCCTTTCAGCACTAAAATGCTGGCTGGTACTGCTTATATTTTCATACGAAAAAACCTCATATTTTTTTAATAAGCAGGGCAGCAACGCCCTCCACTAATATAAACAATCTTAGTTCACTTGTCTCATCTAGCGTGATGAATTAACAACAAAATTACGGTGATCTGCTACCATTCCGTACACAGGTGACATGACATGTACAACGTCAGATATGAATTATTGATAAGGCATCGCTCGTTATCGCTAATAGACACTTGCTTTTATCCGCGGCCTTCATTGTACAAATTATCAATAGACCAGGAGTCGTTCGGGATAAGGAAAAACATTGGCTGGCTAAAATCAATGATACAATTTTTGCGTGTTGCCCTCGGCTAAGGCCTAATAGCGCTACGTGATGGGACGGCGAATGGTCTATTGTTGTCAAATGTCATACTAATAAACTAATTGGTTTTTCAACAGACAAAGCTTAGCCCCCGATTGTCCGAGCCTGGACAAGGGCGACAGCTACACACAGTCAGAGTTCCTATCTCGCCTGGCCCACCAGTGCCGTTACGATCGACTACTACTGCCTACCTACCAGACGGGTGACGTAGTTTACGTGCACGCCAGCGCCTACGTGTACTTTATACAGCCCGCTGAGGCGCACGATCTGGTGAGTAATTCACTTGTGCATGAGTGTAATAGGTATTGTAAGACGTCAATATAAAACAGAGTACCTATGGTTGTAGAAATGAATAATTTGAGGAAAGATGTAATATAATCAACTCCAGTCAACTTCATACTTAGTAAATTAACATACTGAATACCAATTACATTACTTATAGGTAGTTTTTGCATAAATGGTATCCATGCAGTTGTCACTGTCAATACGTTTTATTGCCTGGATGTCGAAAAAGTCAACTGAGGTATTGTATATCAAGGAGTAGTTATCTTTTATACGCTAAAAACAACATGATTCTATCACCAATGTTTCCCGAGCATGGTGATTACATGACCGTTCACTGTAACGGTCTAATCAGACCCAGGTTCCACTAGCAAATGTTTATGGACTGATGATAGTGTTGCATCAACAGCAACCATCACTCGTACTGTAATAATCCTCGTACAATCTACAAAACATCTCAGTCACTCCATGTAGAAGTAAGAATCTCATTTTTTATTAACACTAATGACACACACACAGCTGCGCTTGGTATCGGATGCAAGACCAATATGTCAGCAGGCATCGGAAATCGCCAAAACGCACTGAGCAAACGCACTAACATCGATATGTTCAATAAATCGTCCCTTCTCTGTATGAGCGACCTTTGCCCTGCAATGGGACTGTTACAGACCGATATTCCATAATTTTATGACAGTTATGATAAAATATAGCGATCTTTAAGCGGTCTGTTCAGCAAACGTTTTACGGGCCTACAATTACTATACGGAGTTGTTCATATCTGCCAGTACACAATGATTTTCTATATATTGTGAAGAAGAAAAAGCAATGTATCACAATGGAGCACTAATATTTCGCATATCACAGGTCATTGTGTAAAAGAATATGGTATCAAACGATCCAACCAGCCCTTTCTCGTTACGGCTCTGCGGCTTCGACCGGGACACAGTTTTGCTTTCCTTAAGGGAAAAGTAGTTTCCCCTAATTGTCCAGACTGTAACGTAGTGGTCCTCCACATTTATCATAAATTGATGAAATGTGTTCGGAACGCGGCCGAAAAAATACAATATTCTCTAAAGTCGTTTGATGTAGGAAAATGCTATACTTGCGCGTTCCCTTTGCAAAGGATGCAAGACTTTTGTACAAGTTATTAAAGAAAGGATTTAGATCGTAAACTATGACATAATCTTGTGATTAAACCCTTTATAAATATTACAGATAGAATTAAAAAAACGATTATGTATTCATTTACATTTTTTCAGAACTTCAAACTACATTTTCTCCTTCAACTACGATGGACTGATCCACGATTAGCGTATACTTTATATTCGCCAGAGAGGTCAAAGATTATCGGCGAGAATGATTTGAGAGAACGGATATGGGTTCCACATTTATATATGTCAAACGAACAGTCGTCCAGCTTGATGGGTACTGACAGCAAAGATGTTCTTATATCAATAGCACCGGACGGCGAGGTGCTCTTCAGTCGTCGTATGCAAGCAGTACTTTACTGCTGGATGAATCTGCAAAAATTCCCATTTGACGATCAGACCTGCTCAATGAACTTGGAAAGTTGTGAGTATTGCTTGATGTACACATACATGCCAATATTTGTAAGCCATTTGCGTTAACATACGTCATCGTGAGTCACGCAACAGCAAAGTGTAATAAACATTGAGGAAATAAAATTACAAGTTTCCTTCTGAATTATTTTCTAGGGAAATACAACGCATCCATCTTACGCCTGATGTGGGAAAAGGACAGCCCAGTTCGGCTATCATCAGAGCTGCATCTGACAGAATACTCACTCTTGGATTTTTGGACGAATGAATCTGTTGTACGTGGAGATATTGTCAATATGCGCCTCGGCGGAGGTAGATGTAATGTCGTTTTTCTATGTTTGTGACGTATTATAATTTAATTACTTATGTATTAAAACAACAATTAAACGTTTATGTATTTTTGTTGCAGCGGGAAATTACAGCGCTCTCAAATTCACGTTTAAACTTGGTCGTGAAGTCGGTTACTATTTAATGGATTACTTCATTCCATCTATGATGATAGTCGCCATGTCATGGGTCACATTTTGGTTACAAGCAGATGCCTCAGCTCCCAGGATCACTCTCGGTATATCTTCAAAACATATTACCATTTATAAAAAATAACTCTGACTAACGAAACGTATTAAGCGGCAAGGGACTTTTTTCCTTAAAGTCCAAAGCTGTCAGCTGTGACGCAGTTAGCAGGACGATGATATTGCTAGTTTCTGACAGATTCATTCCCATTTTCATACATTCATCAAATTCTCTCTTCAGACCGCGGTTTAATCTGGCGAAAGGCTTTCATTATCCCTCTTCCAAAATATTCTACCCCCAATTCAGCTAATCATTTTAGGCCGATCTCCATACTTCCATTCCAAGCTAAGGTTCTAAAACCAGTTGTTCACAAACGAATCTCCTCACACATCTTCAAGAATAACTTGCTATCTCAATACTAATCCGGATTTTGGCTTGGTAACAGCACTTCTACTAGTACTGCTCTACTTAAAGTCACAAAAGATATTAGGCATGGAGAATTCCAAACTAACGGTCTTAATTTAAATAGACTTTTCCTACACTTTTATACCGTTGACCACGATATCCTCCTTGCCATTCTGTCACAAATCGGGATCTCGTCGTCATCCCCAGGTTGGTTCTTATCATATCTGTGTGTATTGGTCAGGAATTATCTGACTGGTATAACCTGGCAACTGGTGTACCACAAGGTGGTATACTCTCTCCCCTTTTGTTTTCATAGTTTATTCATTCCATTACCGACATCCTCAAATGCTCTTATCATCTATATGCCGATGACTTGCAACTTTACGCTCAAACTGACATCATCAACGTAAATAACTGTAGTTCTGAGCTTAAGGCGGACCTAAATACGATCGATGTCAATTCGGAATTTCTGTAAATGTCGGTAAATGTCAAGCTATCCTTACGGGAAGCTTTCTTCATTCCTTTATCACCCGACATAAAGAATTTGGGTTTACATATTGACGGTAGGCTAAGCTGGGTAGGATAAGCAAGTCTATACCTACGCGACAGGCATGTTCGCTACGTGGGCAGGGACGGTAGCGTAAAGCGGAGGGAGATCACGTGCGGGGTTCCACAGGGGTCGGTTCTCGGTCCCCTCTTGTGGAACCTCGCTTACGATACAGTCCTGCGTGTCGTTCTCCCCGCGGGCGTCAGCTTAGTCTGTTATGCTGATGAGACTCTTGTGTTGGCCGGCGAGGAGTCCTTCGAGGGAACCATCCGGCTTGCAAAGCAAGCGGTGGCAATTGTCGTGGCCGAAATCCACGCTCTGGGTTTGCGGATAGCGCCTCACAAAACCGAGGCGCTATGGTTCCACAAACTGCCGTGGAGCAGGGAGCCTCCCAGTTCGTGGATACGCGTTGGTGACGCGCAAATCAGGGTGGGCCGGTACATGAAGTACCTAGAGCTCACCCTGGACAGTCGTTGGGGCTTCGAAGAGCACTTCGAAATACAAATATTTGTTCCGTGTGGGAATCGAACCCACGACCCGGAGCGCAGCAGCCGACTGTATCAGCCACTGCACCAACCGTGCCGTCAACTAAAACCCTTCTGGTCCAGTCTTTTGTGCTTCCTGTAATTGATTATGTGGATGTTTGTTACTCGGATTAATCTCAATAGCTTCTCAATAAATTGTATCGACTTCTTAACAACTACATTCACTTCCATTTTTGGACTTCGTAATTACGAGCACATCTCTTTTGACCGTTCTCAGCTTAAATGGCAGCCTGTCCGTGAGAGAAGATCTCGCAGATCTGTTTGTCTCCTCCTCTCTGTAATTAATGATTCCTGAGCTCCTGAGTAGTAAGTTTCCATGTTTTGGGTAGTTCTCGCAGCCGTAACCTGCGTGCTGCCGAAAATTTAGTTCTCCAGATTCCTTCTCATCGCACAGGTATCGCAGCATTCCTAATCGATAATTATGGGCATCGTTATAATGATTATTAAGATATAATTACGTATTGTATGTAGTATGTTATAATTTGTGTATATATTATGTATTTTACCGTGCTTTTAGTATGTGTCTTATAATTATCATTCTTAAAATAGCTTATTTTATGTACTATTTTAATGCTTGTCTTTTTTAAATCAAAGGTTGACTGGTAGAGAATGCCATATAGCATTAAGTCCGCCTAGTGTACCACCATTGTATGTATTTATTTATACTTTCTACATGATTTTTATTCAATATTTCAGCCGAATAAAGTCATCTGCTGGACACAGGCCTCCCCCAAAGATCGACATAACGACCGGTCTTAGTTCTTACTGGCTCCTGCTCCATGTTATCAACCAATTCGAGCCGTAAAATTTAAATTATGTTATTTCACAAATGCTAGTAGGCAACTGGATTAATAGAAATCCTTCCTATATAATGTCTTAGGTATTAACGTTACACTGTTAGAAACGTTAGAAGAAACCGAAATCTATAGTATAGGTACCTACGCATTATAATCCGTTTCAAAGTGTTTTATTGTGTGTGTTGAAGTTTTGTTAACCGAATTATTAGTTTATTCAAAATTCCCAATAAAATTAAACCACACCTTTGGTCTTTCTTCTGTTAGGTATTAACTATGATGATATGATAATTTGAGGCAATACAGTCGTCCGTGGGCTTAGTAGGGTGTTCTGTGTTACATAGTACTACAATTTCTCCATAAGATCCCTATAAGTTTTTTCTAAATCAAGTTTAACTTCGCATCTCATTTCAGGCACCAGCACCATGTTATCTTTCATCACATTGGCGTCATCGCAAGCTAAGACTCTACCAAAGGTGTCATACATAAAAGCTAGTGAAATATGGTTCCTGGGTTGCATAGGTTTCATCTTCTCTGCACTTGTCGAGTTTGCTTTCGTCAATACTATTTGGCGAAGAAAGTATGTTGAAATTTAAGTGAATATCTATGAATTAGTCATTGTTAAAATGTGTTGTTAATCGTGTATTTCTTATCTATCTTTCGTGTTTATTCAAGGAAAGCGGTGAGTTTGAAGAAGGTAAACAGCAAGTATATATTGAAGAGTACGTTAACGCCGCGGCTTGCTCGCAAAGAGCTGCAGAAGGAGTTGCAGGAATCGTCGCCACAGCTGACCAAGTCGCGCTCGTGCTCATCGCTGAACCAGGAGACAAGCAGCGACCCCGCGGGCCCCGGATACAACAATTATTTGACAGTACACGTACGTCTCTTTATCACTTTAGTTTTACCTACCAAAGTACCTATACGGCACAATTTAAAAGTGCAATTCTACTATTCTCCATATACGTATTACTGCTGCACAGTTGCAAGTTAAGAGTAGTTTCGTGTTAATAAAAACATACATGCAACAAGGTGCCTTTGTTAATTTTTTTATTAAACTTATGGTGACGCTAGGCTGTAACGCGGCGGGTGCGCAGATTGGGGTATCTGCGTGCCCACACCACGAGCGAGCGCGCAAGTGATCACGCGCCGCCCGCCATGTGCGCAAAATAGCACCACAGCGCGCAGTGACGTTTCGGGGGATACTTTACAATCCCCCCGGGGGAGTGACCGCTTTATTGTCACCTTCTCCGAGATGTGTCTATAGGATGGGTCTATATATATTCCGCTGGGATCAATAAAAAAAGTCTGTAATGCGGCTGCCTAGCATGATGATTGATGACATATCAACGTCTACTACTACTTAATTTTCTCACTGCCACCTACACATGGCACGCATGCTGCCCATCTACTGCTCGGACCGAAGCGTTTATACGTCACAACTAACAGTCGAAATAAATAATCAATCTAACCCAAAATCTTTCGATTTGGGATTGAGAAACATCAAAATTTTAAATTTAAAGAGATTGGATTAGATTGATTAAGTATTTATTTCCGCCGTAAGACCTTTTTATCGATATCCGAGAAATGACGAAATGGCAAATTTGTAAGCCAACCACGATTTAAATCTTTGAACCACAATGAATAGTTTTTCTATCATAATAGTGTCTGGTCTACTCTAATGGTTTTTTCGTACTCAAATCAATTAAACCTAAATTTAAATACTGGTATAAAACACTACCAAGCCGTTATATGCATAAAAGTAAGCATAATTTCTATGCTTAGAACACGGACTAGAAAAACAAGAAGGACTCCGCGCCACTCATTACGAAAGTGAAGCACGGTATTGAACACGTGTGCGTGATTTTAGGAATACCAGATGGAATTAAATTTTCCCACATTTTTTAATAATAACAGTAATATTACATATAGCAGTAATACTTTCATCAAAGATAAGTTAAAAATGGAAATATTATTTCTGTAGATTGAATTTTGCTTTCTCTGTGTGAAAAGAGGCCTTTGGTTAGCACTGGGATAATGACAGGCTGATATGATATTTTATATTTATAAAGAACAAAAAAATTGTCGAGTGTGAGCTCACACGCGGTAGAAGTGAAACTTTGTAATTTGGTAAATTTGCAAGAGAATGATATGAATACAATAAGGAGGTGGTAAACAGAGTAGTTCAGTTGAGTTCAGTCGAGTTCAGTCTAGTTCGGTTTAGTTCAGTCTAGTTTGTGGGGCGACTACGAAAGCGCGAACAAAGAGGAGACGAATATTATAGGATACACTCGATACTTGTATTCGCAGATTAAATCCTATTTATGAACATGTTTGTCTCTTTTCGGGTCGCTTTTTCGTTTCATCGAATTTTCCAACCACAACGGTGCTAAAGAAGTTTTGCTTCAATAAAAAACATATTACCCATTTTTTCGGGAAGATTACCCAATTATTTTCTAACAACACAGGCACGTGTAGTTGAGGTTTTGTGTTTCAAATAGTGACGACAATTTGAATCTCAAAAAAAATGGTTTATAAATTTGTATCTTACCTGTGATATGTAATGCCCTGACACTTTTTTTTAGGATGTAGAGTTATTTTTACACCATTTCACGACACAAGACGGCATTATTAGTTTTTTGTTTCTATTAACGTAAATAGTAACTACACTGCCGCTGTCGTGCCGCGTAATGGCGGTCGACTGGTGTACTATGATGCATGTGTGTGCGTAAGGCACGTATGTACAAGCGATTCGGCATACTTAGGGTGCTTTACTTTCGATATGAGTGGGGCGGAGTCTTTTTTTTTTCTAGTCCGTGACTTAAAATTATTGTTCTAAAACTGGGCGAGGCGTCAAGTTAAATTAGATACTATTGTTATCAACGCTGGGTTAACAAATAATGGATAGGTATCTATGTACATATTCGCACAATACTGCAAATATGTTCAATCAACAACAATTACGCATAGCAATATGTTAGAATGAAAACATAAGGTAATGTTTCCTAGATGACACATTCCTATGACAAAAAATCTGAGTACTATGCAGAAGCAGAATCATTATTCCTAGATATTCAACCTTATATTATGTTTAAATTTTTCAAGGTGGAGAGCACCTAAACACCAAGTTTGGCGTGCGGATTGGTGTTTACAATAGTAATGCAGTATGCTGCTTATTGCGCAATTACACGTCATATTGTAGAAAATAATATGAAACAGTATTCAATATTAGCAATCCCGCATATTTCAGAGCTTCCCGTCTGCAATGAATCTGCCAACGATCACGACCCAGAGCTTCGACGAGCTCATTGGACAGGGTGGCAAGCAGCACCAAGGCCACGGCAGCGAGGGCTCCGACGAACCTCCGAAACACACCTGGACCACTATGACACCGCAGGAGATCGCCACATGGATCGACAAACGTTCTCGCATACTGTTCCCACTAATGTTTGTCTTTTTCAACATCATTTACTGGACATTCGTCTACTGCCTATAATAGCTCACGCTGTCTAGCAGGGTCATTAGTAGACATCGGTAACTGCGAACGATTGGTTTGTGCGCTCGAATAATTGATTAAACTATTATTCGATTTACGGTCGAAATTAATAACCAATCTAATCCAAAACCTTTAGATTTAAGATTCTGAACTTCATCAGTTTTTGTGTTATGATCACATTTAACACAAGAACAGACAAATCCTTAATCTCAAATCTAAAGATTTTGGTTTAGATTGATAATTAATTTCGGGCGATAATGCAAATTGCCTAACTGAGGGTTATTTCCCGTGGACCTTTGTAAAAACGAATCAAAACACGTTGCGGTTTTGAGGCAGAGCACAGGAAATTTTATTCTAGTGTTTAGTTAATAACTTATAGTGGCCATAATTTGTATTCGATGATCAAGTTAAGGATAACTTATTAATATTTATTTTGCCAATCCGCGATACTTGCCCATAAACAAAATCTAGTAACAAGAGGTTGTATCGAGTCTATTGTTAGTGACTATAGTCCTACCACCGTTACTTCATCAAAGGAGATATAATTTTAAACGGGTTTAATACTTCAACATTAACAATCATTAAAACTTATACAATCCGTGACTAAATTAAGTATCGAAGTCATGATGAGGTTTTCTTTAACTATTTACTACTTCAAAACATAATGGATCGAGTGAGCGAGAAATACGTAGACAAATCTTCAATGATTACTCATTCCGAAATTAAGGAAACAATAAGGTAAATAGTTTCTTATAATATAAGTAATTTGCGACATGAAAATAATTTGTGGTAGGGAAAATAATAGGCATTGATTCACGTCCTAGTTTACCGAAATATATGCAATAAACAATGTGATCGTTAGATACGTAGGTACATAAAGTTAACTATAAAGTTGTTACCTATAATTTAATATTGTAAGGAATTAAAACGTAATATCCTATGTGTTCATTCAAGTCCGTCCAGCCGTTCCGGCGCGCGTGCGGCGTGATTGAGCAACAAGTACGCGAACTTTCTCATTTACATTATTATGTAAGATTTGCATTTAACATGAAACGTGGAGTAAAGCGGCGGGTTATCGTAAATATAAAAAAAATATCAATTGAGATTAGTCGATTTTAGTCAAATTAAATATTAGATACCTAAGAAAATAGTTTATGAACGAGCTTCCTTATTTATTTGCTTCTATGTTATATTTTACAGCTAATAAATAGCAACGGTTATGATTTTACCAAATTATACCGTTGTTATATTGTTATGTTACTGTTCGACGTCACGGTTGGTGCAGTGGCTGATACAGTCGGCTGCTGCACACCGAGTCGCGGGTTCGATTCCCGCACGGAACAAATATTTGTATGATCTGCAGGTAGTCATTTCGAATTAGGGTGATTGTGTGTGGAATTTGTGTCTGTAAACGCACCCACGACACAGGAGAAATCCTAGTGTGGGGTAACGTTTATTTAAAGAGAAGAAAAACAAATTGTGCTAAATCCGGATAAACATTACAATAATAGTGCTTGACTCTATTAAAAATAATTTGTATGTAATAAATATTCAATTTCAAAAGGACATACACCTCTTCATATTATGTTGAAAATCTACTTTAATTAGTTTTTATTTAGGTATGAATTATTAGAATACATCCGACTGCAGTGTACATAATGCATATATAGATTAGGTTTTGTTTTACTTAATTTTCTAATCCAATTACTTAAGTGCCTTAAAGAGATTATTGTAGTTAGTAAACTTGTCTACATAGGTATATATAGGTGCTGTTTGTAATCTCAATTATATAAACTCGAATCAACATTACTTGTTTGCATTTTGTATTATATTTATTATACATTTCTAGGTAAATGAAGAAGCCTAATCACTTCGTTACGATTCATAAGTCATGTCGTTTATTGCTGTATTCAGGACGTCACCTTATGTTTTATTTTTTATTTGTGACCAGTGGATATTCTTCATGAACTTCCTTCGCCCCGGGGATGGGCGACCCCCTCGCCTTCGCTGGACTCCTACCGGCTAAACCACTGGAGCGGTCATCTTCGGCACCTAAGGGAGGCTTCAGGTCCTCGTATGATCACACTAGAGCCTTCAAGACGTCACCTACAGCAATTTTATTGTGTATGCGAGGCTCCATAATTACCATTTTAATTTGACTACCAAGATTGAGGTCGTGATCTGAGAAATGGCTACTGTATTACTTAGGTCGGTCTCTCGGGTGGATCAGGGTTGACTGTTTAGTTATGTTGGGGTTGTCGCGATGATATTCGTGCAAGAAAACTTCGTCTTCGACTTAAGGCGAATGTGCATGGCCACATGGGACGTCGTGATATTCTATAGCGACAACACACGCATGAGATAAACCATCAAGACGGGGTTATCTGATAATCTCGTTTCCTTTTTAAATCTCCTGTTGCCCAATCTCACCCAGTATATTTTTTATACTCACCCAAGCGTTATAGATGAGTCCTTTCTATTGTGGTCCGGTCGCCTTGGGTTCCATAATATCGGTACCGCCTCGTAATTGCTAATAAACTCAAAAGCTCTCGTTACTCCAATCGATATCGAAATTATACGTCCTATAACCTAATTTACGCCAACAAGTCTGTGCACTAGGCGCTGACTGAAGGAACTTCCTTTCTGCCGTGGGCGCCGTGGCCACAAGAAACTGTTACGACCATGGCCGCGGAAGCGAAGTTCATCGCCAGGTAATCCTTTGATGTGTGATAGTTTACTGACAGCGGAGCGAAGTGCCTTCGGCTTCGCCAGTAGTGCTGATGTCTTCGCGAAGATTTAGCAATATACGCGAATATACGCGTTGTCGCGATGAGTGCGGCATATGTTTTACACATCGAGACCGCTCCGTGCTGCTTCGGGTTGATCTGGCTACCTAATAAATATTGGTTGTATTTGACGGTACGGTTGGTGCAGTGGCTGATACAGTCGGCTGCTGCGCACCGGGTCGTGGGTTCGATTCCAGCACGGAACAAATATTTGTACGATCTGCAGGTAGTTGTTCCGGGTCTGGGTGTATTGTGTGTGGAATTTGTGTTTGTAAACGCACCCACGACACAGGAGAAATCCTAGTGTGGGGCAACGTTGTTTAAAACAATAAAACAAAAACAATTGGTATTCAGCCGTATCTAGTTAAACTGGCAAATTTCAACTTCCAAAATCCTAGCAGCTATAAATAGTTATGTACCTACACTGATCACCGATGTCCGTGTTAAGAAAATAGCACCAATCCATCTCCCCCCGTGGATGCTGTAAAAGATGACTCAGAAGATGGCAGCATCTCTTCTGAAGAACAGCAGCCATACTGGGCACTGGAAAATTCCCTCCAGAACGACGACACATTTGCGGAATTCTATGGGGAGGCCTTTGTTTAGCAGCGCGTCTTTTGGCTGATATGATGATGATGATGACCACCAGAGAAATAATGAGGCCAGGGGTCCATTATAAGCATTTATTACCAATTTATTTTAAGTCGTAAGCTGAAATTGTTCAAAAATATGCAATAAAGCCTAGTGGCTAGTGCCACAAATCATATTAGCACCAGAAAAATCATCATCATCATCATATCAGCCAAAAGACGTCCACTGCTGAACAAAGGCCTTAGATTTCCACAATGAGCGGTTACATGCCGCTCTTATCCAACGACTCCCAGCGACCTTCTCCAGGTCGTCTGTCCACCTTGTTGGAGGTCGTCCCACGCTGCGTTTTCCGATGTGCGGTGTCTCCACTCGCCACCCGCCCATGGCCACTTCAGTTTACAAATCCTTTTAGCTATGTCAGCAACTTTAGTTCTTCGAAGGATCTCCTCATTTCTGATTCGATCACGTAGAGAAATACCAAGCGTAGCTCTCTCCATAGCTCGCTGAGTGACCTTGAGCTTTCTTATGAGGCCCATGGTGAGTGACCACGTATCTGTCACATATGCCATTACTGATAACACGCACTGGTTAAAGACTTTCGTCTTTAGGCATTGCGTTACTGTTGACAAAAAGACGTTGCGAAGTTTCCCGAAAGTTGCCCAGCCGATTCGGATTCGACGATTGACCTCTTTCTCGAAGTTGCACCTTTTTTTTATTATTGGTGGAAATTTTTCATGAACTTCCTTCGCCCCGGGGACGGGCTCCTACCGGCTAAAACCACTGGAGTGGTCATCTTCGGCACCTAAGGGTGGCTTCAGGTCCTCGTATGATCACACTAGAGCCGCCCACTGGTGCCACACCTATAGGCACATCTCGGAGAGGGTGACTGTAAAGCGGTCACTCCCCGGGGGGATTGTAAAGGATCCCCCGAAACGTCCCTGTGCGCTGTGCTGTGCTGCGCATACGGCGGCGCGTGACCCCCTGGGCACCACCGTCCTCTCGTGGGTCGCTCGGTGTAGGCACGCAGATTCCCCAATGTACGCACTCGCAAACCTAGAGGTCCCCCGCCTTATAGCAACGGCAGGGAGTTTCAGGCGTATGGGAATTAGGCGCCAGGGCCTCGAAGTTGGGCCTACCTAACTGGACGGTTTGTCCCAGGTAGACATACTCGTCAACAGCTTTGAGAACAGAGCTCCCAACGGACTTTCGTCTTGCATCATTTCAAGGCCCACCTGTTGGGAAACTCTGTTGAGATCATCGAACATTGTGCTGAGCTCTTGCAGTGATTCTGCCATGACTACGATGTCGTCGGCAAATCGAAGGTGAGCGATATACTCGCCATTGATGTTAATATCGAATCCTTTCCACTCCGGTAGCTTGCAGGCGTCCTCTATTGCAGCGGTGAACAGATTTGGGGAAATGACCCCCTGTATCACACCTCTCTGTAAATGGAATTGCTCCCGTGCTCTGTTCATGTACTTGGACCGACATGGTGGCATTTCTGTATAAACACTTCAGAACTTCGATGTACCGATAGTCAGTGTGGCAGAGATTGCAGCACTGCCCAGGTTTCGATCGAATCGAAGTTTTTCTCATAGTCCACAAACGCTAAGCATAGGGGCAGATTATACTCCTCGGTCTTCTGTATAACCTGCCGCAGCGTATGGATGTGGTATATGGAGGTTGGAAGTCATCAAACCTGTGCTCCAGACGGTTGGTGATGACCCTTGAAAACAGCTTATAACCATGGCTCAGAAGCGAGATGGTTCTGTAATTCTTCAATGGGGTGTTATCACCCTTTTTGAAGAAAACCACCACCTCACCTCTGTTCCACGCTTCCGGCGTTGTGCCCTCGAGTAAGACGAAATTGTATAGATTCTGAAGCTCTTTAAGTACCGGTGTTCCACCCGCTTTCAGAAGCTCTGTCGTAATTCCGTCACCACCTTGCATCACCCCTCGCCTTGTTATTTTTAGGCTGTTTCAAGCCCATCGTAATCTCGTACAGGCTGATGTCCGGGATATCTTCGGTATAGTGTCGGGTTAATTTGGCTCGCGGGTCTTTGTCAGAGCCAATGGTAGGTATAGTTACCGAAGTAGTTTCTCAATCAACGAGAAAAATGTATACCTGAAACTGGAATTAATTTAAAATAAAACAATTACATTTCTATGCCGACAATTGGCGAATATATTTACTGGATATGTTTGAAACTAATTTACAATAGTTATCTTGCTTGATACATCAAGCTCAAAACTTGTTGACGGAACAACACCACCACACTGATCTACACGCAACATTAATTTGTGTTCCATTTTAAGTATGACACACAAATTGCTAGAGATTATAATTTCTTTTATAGTTCTCTCACAGCTTGATTTCATTTACAGTTAAACCTAAAGTAGGCATGAAACCAAACCGACAATCGACTGAACTGTGTGGATTGCCACTCATCCAATATATTTGTGTGATGTTTGACCAGTGCCATATTAAATTCTAAACGACTTATTTATTTTTATTGTCTCGATGCCTTGTATTATGAAAACATTCGTTGCTTTCAAACTCATGAAATTATTGCTTTCATACCCATTTAGTTGTGTTTGATTGAATATGGTGACATATTAAATAAAATCTGATGAAATAAAATAAAAATTCAAATGTAAATTGGACGGAGATATTGGATGAGTGGCATACCGCCCTTAATTAAAAAAATTAATGGGCAAGACGGTTTGGATCATCAATTAACCATGACCGCTACTATTGTTTGATATAAACACACATTTGATTTGGTTGGCTCAAAAGTAATGACACATTTGGTTTATCTTTTATTTTATTATCTTAATCATATAAGAGCTTAATCAAAACATTAAGACTGTCAATATGAGCATCTACAACCCTTGCAAAGTTTGGATGGCCCAGAACTCAGGTGGCCGCAGAAAGTTGTCCAACTGCGATTCCACATCAGGACAGCTATGAAATATTTTATGCCGCAAATAGTTTTCAGGGCTCGAAATAAATAATAGTCCGATGGGGCGATGTCTGGGGAATATGGTAGGTTCCGTCCCCCAGCCCAAGTTTTGCAGCTTTTGGTGAGAGATGGATGTGACGTGATCATGTAGTAAAACGACATTGCCTCGTCTACGTCGTTTTTCTTGATGTAGCTAGTTTGCTGAGCTGAGTTGCATATCTGTCAGTGTTAACCATCTCATTTTGTAATAATTAATAAACTATAATACCTTGCTAATCCCAGAAACAACAAAGTAGAACATTTTTGTGGGGCTTTTGATCTCTCTTCGGTTGAGTTGGTGGGTTTGCCTCGGGGCAGCCAAAAGCTACGATATACATCGATCTTGTAATAAATTCATGATTCATCACCAGTAACCAGATTAGACAAAACTCTTCACGTTGCAGTCAAGGCAAATGCGAGTGACAGATAGCGACCCGAACAGCACTATACAGGTGCCACGTGTGAGGACCTGCGGTTGAGCCAAAACTTTCCGTTGCCCGAGCTCATGCAAATGGTACTTCACGGCATGGTGACTGCAGTTAAGTGCCACCGTTAATTAACGAGTGTTCGTATCCAGGTCCGACTGCAACTCGCGGCGCAAATAAGAAAGAAAAAGATTTTATTGGCCACAAAACACCTAACGCCACGCAAAAGCCAAAAAAAATAAATTGCAAATGTGTTTACGTAATACAACTTTTATAGATATAATAATGATGCAGCATGACCAGCAGGTTTACTACGGAACATTTATTATAAGGCGATAAACTAGCCTTGATGTGTTGGTGCGTGACCAAAAGGCCTCAGCTCAAATCGTCGGTGTCCAATGGGGGTGTCGTCATCCTGAGTATGGTTGACTGTTAAGGCTCCTGTTTCCTTTAAACCATCAAACCATCGAGCCACTGTTGAATGGCTTTCACTTTGAGCGCCCAATGCAGTATTGATATTATCAGCCGCAGCTCGCGGGTTGTGGCCTAACAAATACGCGTATATGAACAGAGTTCAAATCTGCTCATCCATTTTCTTTACATTGACTCGATCATCTCTACAAAGTTTCCCAACACGTGGGTCTTAAAATGAACATGGGCAAGACGGAAGTCATGTCAAACGCCTATGATGTGCCCATCCCAATATCAGTTAGAAACTGTGTTCTTGAAGTTGTTGACGAGTATGTCTACTTGGGACAAACCATCCAGTTAAGTAGGTCCAACTTCCAGAAAGAGGTCAATCGTCGAATTCAACTCGGCTGGGCAGCGTTCGGGAAACTTCGCAACGTCTTTTCGTTAATACCACGCAGTGCCTCAAGACGAAAGTCTTTAACTAGTGCTGACATGTCGCACGGAGATGTGATCATTCACTATGGGCCCTGTAAGAAAGCTCAAGATCACACAGCGAGCTATGGAGAGAGCTGTTTGGTATTTCTCCACGAGACTGAATCAGAAATGACAAGCTGAAAAGATAAGTAAGCTGAAATGCCAATGGGTGAAGCACATTACTCGTAGAACCGATGGCCGTTGGGGCAAAAGGGTTCTAGAGCAGACCATGCACCGGAAAACGCAGCGTGGGACGGCATCCGACGAGATGGATGGACGACCTGGTGAAGGTCACTGGGATTCATTGGAAGTGGGTGGCATGTAACCGGCCGTTGTGGACATCTACGCCTTTTTCAGCTATGGACTGAAGTGACAGTGGGAGCGCTCTTAATATCAGAGCAGAAAAATCTAGAATATTATCGAAAATAATTAATTAATTTGAAAAAGAAACATGTGTTGAGTTTTTTAAAGTGTCTCATTACTTTTGTGTCAGCCTAATATTTGCATATCTGCTCAATAAGGCCTTCGGCACACGGGTTCGTAGGCCACTACGAGAGATGACAATTTGAATATATATGGTAAACTCACGCTGTCGCACGCAAAACCACCCAAACACCTGTCACGTGTTGTATCGGACAACTCATGACAGGCGTTAGGGCGATTTTACGAATGAAAACATCTAAAAAACTGTATTGCTATTATCATTCTCTTATGCCACAAAAACACGATCATCAAACTGCCTGACGCTTGTCTGATTGGGCGACAACGTCATAAAAGTCTACTTCAACTTTAGGAAAAATGACTAGATGTGAGAAGTGACCTTAATTCCGGCTACTCACGATCAGTATGTGCAACATTACACGACGCTAGACCAATGTTGAACAAAGAGCATGGAGTCAGGGCGCGGGCTCATTGTCGCCACGATGCACCGCCGTCACGAGGCTATCATCACTCGCGTAACGCTTCAGAGCTGACGGACTGGCTTGACTGAAAACCATAATCATATCACATAGTGAACTTACCGGCTCTGTAGTGTAATTCTGTAAGCTCAAACATCTATACATCCTTGAATACAGATTTGAAATAATGGTGACAACCCAATTTGGTATTAAGGTTTTTTGGTAGCTAAGACTCGTCCTTATGGCTCACCGTCTGCAACATGTCCTTTAATAGCTGCGTATATATACTGCATGTCTTAGCGTATACCTACCGAATTGGTTTTTCACCGTTATTTTAATTCAATTTCTTTTTTATTTGCTTCCCACGGGTGTTTCTCCTGTATCGCGGGTGCGTTTACAGACACGTTATATGCAAATATTTGTTCCGATCCAGAACGCTGCAGTCGACTGTATCAGCCACCGGACTGACTGTGCCATCAAGGATGTGTGGATTTTTGAGCTTAGAGAATTGTAGTGCAGCGCAGCCGCTGTTGCGAATAAGCAAGCCTAATTTAGGACATAATTCGGGTACAGTTACTTGTAAGGCTAATCTGAATCTGGCCCTGGCCCTGGCCCGACGCTAATCGAGCATGAACGTGACGCCCGAATCTAAACTGGAGAGTGGGTGATAAGCCATTTCCTTGGGCACCATCATCTTACCGAACCTGGATGCGCTATATGGTTGAGTACATGATGGGTACAAATAAAGTTTTGTATATCGCAATGTATCTGCCCTGGGTGAGCCGTCAGATAACAATATCGTGAAATACTCGGTACGCGGTCAGGAACGACTCAGTAAGTAAGCTTACCGTTAGAACTGCTTAGGCTTAAGGTTAATTGCAAGGTTTTCACCTTACCTGTATCTAGTCCTAGGTCGGGGGGTAGGGACAAGTCGTGGTAGGCGGTAGTCGAACGCAAGCGTACCGCCCGAGCCGGAGCTCGAGCCGCGCCCCGACCCACTCGAGCTCTCCGACCACGTCAGCTCCGACATACTAAAGCGTAAAACTGACAGTCAGATCCCGTAAATTATTGAAAGCAAGGCCCGATTTATCAGTGTGAAGGCCCTGGGTCCAAAAAAGAGTGGGCAATATTTTTTGTAATAGGTAGGTTAAATATATTTTTCTTTCAAGTACCTATTTGTATAATTTATTTGAACATAATAAAAAAAAAATGAGTTCAATACGAAATGCACTTTGGAATGTTTAAAACAAAAAATGACTCATTAAAGTATAATGAAATGCTCTTTTGTTGTCAGATTGAGATGTTTTCTTTTTCAAATATAATTTTGAATATTATTCGGTATTCCTTTTTTTTATCAAGGTCTTTATATTATGTTCTATATAATTATGTCCCTTGTCTTGTGGAAGCCCAGGCGCTGTTGCTCTGACTCCCGGCCTCCCCGAAATCCGGCTCGTCTTTAAAGTGTCTTAAAAGAAGAAAAGTACTTCAGTTGAGTGTTCATATCAGATGGTTATCTAATACAATCCCGGCTACCAAGTACACACAGCTACATATGAAGCTATAATTCCAGTATAAGCTGATCTATCATTGTATAGGCTGTCTATACAATTAGAGTTCAGCATATACTGGATGAATAGCTTGATACGTAGCAGTGTAAAACGGTATTAAAATAAAAGCAAAGCTCGTTGGTCATCAATAAAACTAGATCTTTACTGCTACTCTTCCCTTATTTTAATAACAGAAACGATACCCTAGTAGTTTATACCGAATAATGGATTGGACAGCAGATTCTTTATGTATCTTTACATAATAACCTATTCTCACCTCCACTACCAAACTTAGCATGTAACATTCGTACGCAGTCATAACATAAATATATTCTTTACCTAGTTACTTAAAAATTATATAAGCTCTTCTATTTCGTCAGACATGTTTGCAATAAGTTGAATACTTAATTGTTTTCTATAGATACTAAACTACTACTCAAATCTAAAGAAATTATAATACGTCAGTGAGGTGCCCGCATTAAGCACGTAGCACGACTCCATCTCCTTCTGTGGATGTCGTAAAAGGCGACTAAGGGATTCAAAAACAGAAGGGATGGGCAGCAGCGCCCTCCTTTCCGTGGAACAGCAGCCATACTGCCACAGAAATAGGAATAGGAAATAAGGAGACGTGGTAGGGGGGTGTAACCGCGCCACTACGTAAAGGATGCACAATCCGGGCCATTCGGAAAAAATGGCCGATTTATAACATCACTTGAGATTCGATCGCGTAAGTGAAACTTTGTTTTAGTGTCGTGTTGTTCGGGGATAATATGCAAAAATCGAAACAAAATTTATAACTTTATCAAGGAAGGAATCATATACCATATGCAAGTGAAAGAATTTTCTTGTATTTGTCTATAAAGATAATAAATAAAAAAATATTGTGTTCTTTATTATGTTACATTTGGATTGATGGAGCAGAACGACATTATTATTTTTGTACAAAATACAATACTTCTTATCTTAATTAAAGTGGTACTTTTAACTAGCAATCGGTGAATAACAAACGCAGTGCATAGAACAGCGAATGGTACTCCCATTAAACTTACGCGTTGCGTGGTCGGTTGTCGTATGCGGTCTGTACGGTCGGTATGATTGGGTATCTACAAAATCGTGGGTGTGTTTTAGTAGCCAATTATAATGTGTTAATTCAGTTCATTGGATGAGAACTTGTAACTGTGTGCTTTAGTATGTTTTTACGATGAATGGTATGGTTTTGAACTACATGGCATATCTCCTTTCTTCAAATGTCTTTCAATACTGCGCCACCAACCCGCCTGCCAAGCTTGGTGAGTACTGGCAAATTACCCCCAAAACGACGACACAATTGTGGAAATCTATGGGGGAGGACATTTTTCATGTTCCCGAGGACATCAACCAAATGGCGTCCACTGCTGAACAAAAGCACCGCATAAATATTCGTAGGTATATGATAGACTTGCTTTGTCTGCCTATTGACTGCCTACCTCGTCCGAATAATAATGCAGGCCACTGCATCCATCTTAAAGATCTAGATGATGACATAGTAATGTCTTAGGTTTTCGCAACTATTACTCATTATAATAAAACACTTTTAAACGGATATATTCCAGTTCCTTTGTAGCGTTCGAGTTGCAGGATGACATCCTGGGATCACGAACGCTGCGAAGTGTTTTATTATCGATTCACAAGAAATTATACCTTTCTAAGCTGTGTGGCGCCGGCTACGAATAAGCTGTGTGGCGCCGGCTACGAATAGCACCAACTCATCTTATCCCGGGGATGTCGTAAAAGGCGACTATGGGATTAGCTGGAAGACGGGCAGCAGCGTCCTTCGAGTAAATTAACAACTGAACTGCGATCGCCAACCCGCCTGCCCAGCGTGGCGATTATGGCAAAACCCCCCATTGAGCACACAACACACCCATACCGGTCGTTGTAGTGATCTTTGGGGGAGGCCTGTGTCCAGCAGTGGACTTTATTCGGCCGAAATTATGACCTTTCCAAGTCTTATAAGGGATACATTAATCATATAAAAACTAAATGTTACCTAGTAGAGATGGGTGGTAGACGGTAGGGCGGTGTGTAGATGTCGTTGCTCTCCGTGTAAGTCGAGGCGTGTATCTCTTGCTGGTACAACTCGTATAGCTGGGCCAGCTCAGGGGGCACTCCCACGCCAACCTCTGATGACAGAACATGGAGAGGAAATACAAGACATTACAGAATTTGAAACACCGGATACCGATGTACACGTGATGCTTGTAATATTACAGTGTATATACATTAGCTACACATTACGTGAGACTAGCAAGAAACACAACATCTCGGCCAACACCACTTAACTAAGTATGAGAATTGGTAAGTCACTTGCTTGCGTCAGTGACATACCCAATCGTTCAAATAAAAATGTATATGTAACTTCATTTATTTAAAGAAAAGTACAATCAGCCCGTTATTACTGCCCAACTGCTGGGCACAGGCCATTTTACACACTGAGAAAGGTTACGCCTTAGTCCACCACGCCAGCCTAGTGCGGGTTGGCGGACTACACACACCGTTAGGAACGTTTTTTGGAGCCCTCTCAGGTATGCCAACTTCCTTATGATGTTTTCCTTCACTGTTAACACAAGTGATAATCAAATTCTGATCAGCACATAAATCCGAAAAGTCAGTGGTGTGGGCCAGGGTCGAACTCAGACCCGCCTGTATGGAAGGTAAGCGCTCAACAACTAGGCTATTACTGCGATATATTTTACTGTACTAGTTTAAGATAGTATAGGTAGTACGAGTATAGCCGCGATGTTATGGTACGTTATGTTTTTTACACTTTTGTAATAACTTTAAAGGCATGAGGTGATACAACTTACAATTTACAAATGTAAATTAATGATTATCGTGTAAAAGTATTTCTCTATGGAATGAAATCAGAAAAGAGGAGATCCGTAGAAGAAATAAAGTTGCCGACATAGCTGAAAGGTATTAAGTAAGCTGAAGTGGCAACAGCGGGTCACATTGCTTATAGAACTGATGGTCGTGGGGCTAAAAGGTACTCGCAACGGAAAAGGCAGTGAGGGACGGTCTCTAACGAGATGGACAGACGGCCTGGTGAAGGTCGCTGAAAGTCGATCATCACGGCACAGAGCAGAAAAGTTAATTAAGTAGCAACACCTACATCGCCACCATATAAATGCAACTTACAACGACATCTACTTGAACATTAAGTGCAACTCGTTAATGATGTCAAAGAATCCTGAATCACGCATGTAAAATATTCGCACAAAGCTGCATATATACAGACGCCCAACATCAATCGTTGGGCTTCGGCCCGCCAGGCATACCACCCGCCTGTTTGGAGGACCCCCTACTCCATGGAGGAACACCACACCCAGTTCCACCATACTAGACCCTAATGTGATACCTTCGTCCACTATAACTACATATTATTCGTAAGTCTGTGAAAAGGTTAAGAGTGTAGTACCCTGTAATGCGCGTCTTTGTCTCGTAATGATCTCGTCGGAGAGTCTTCTCTGTGCGTCACGTCGTTGCAGTGCGAGGTCGCGTCGCCGAAGCTCGTGCGCTCGCGCGGCTCTTTCACCCTGTAGTGCTAATTTGTCGGCCTCCAGCTCGTGCACACGACACACTAAAGCCAGCACCTCTCGCTCCGGACCGCTGCTGATCGTGGCCGGCAACTCCTGTAAAGACGAGCCATAAGACTATTTACCTAGTTCACTTCTTGCTTGTCATTCACTATGTTAAATAAATGAAATATTGAGCGGTCAGGGGACCCCCGTCAGGAACGAAGTTCCTTACTTGCGTGGTGTCCGGATTAAGAATATAGCACCTCTCCATCTCCTGTGGAGGTTGTGAAGGCGACTAAGGAACTCTAAACCAGAGGGATGGGCAGCAGCGTCCTTTCTGTCGAATAGTAGCCATTCTGCGCTCACCAACCCGCCTGCCAAGCGTGATGAGTACTGGCAAGTTCCTCCCAATATGATGACACAGTTGTTGAAGGAAATCTATGGGGGAGGCCTTTGTTCAGTAGTGGACGTTGTATGGCCGGTATGATGAATAATGTCATAATATAAATCCCGTGTGAATAAAAACAATAACATTTTTTTTTATAATGTTTACATGTGTTTAGAATTGAGGTTATACAGCAGACCTTTTTTTTTTATTGGTGCCCAGTGGATATCATAGACTTACAGATCAATATTAGACATGTGTCAAAAATGTATTTTGTTTTATTTATATGTTTGACAACATGCACATCAACAATTGAATTTAATAATGATAACAATTGAACCGTACGACGTTGCCGATATATTTTTTAGAGTATTTACATTTTTGAGAAATATTTTATGAATATGTAAAGATTTATCAATCTAAATACCGTACGACGTTGCCTTATACTTGACATTGGCGAAATTGTGGAAGATATTCTACAGAAGCCATAACCTAAGAGAAGAAGAAGAAGAATTTAATAATGATCATTCAGATTAAAACGATATTACATTGGAGTAAATGAACCCTGCTAGGGCAATGCAAACATTAGGTAGCTATTGAGTCACATTTTGTAAGAACTGGTAAGTAATTAAATTTATTTTATTTTAAAAGGAGACGGGCGAAAATTCATCGAACATTGGGCCTAGTGTTACAAGAATGATTTCTGTTTTATTTTATAGGAATATTATTAACATTTCTAAATTTAAATGATTTTTACGACTGTTACGTGGCAGAAAAGAACTGTAGAATGTTATTTATTACTTCATAATACCAGTTCTTACGTAATATTTTGTGAGTCGAAATGTAATATTAGAAATCTAGTTCCATTTCGGATGCCGAATGTTTTTCTTCATTCTATAAGGTACACTATGATTTACATCAAATTTACAAATTGCATCATTTATAAAAATAAAATTGTGTTCATTTTTATCCATTTTAAATGAAAACATTCGTGGGTATCCGTGTTAAAAAAATTCATCATTGATTTACGTCGAACTGTGAGTTTTAGTTTAACTGGTCTGAAAAACGAGATGGATATCTTACGTAATAAGAGGGAACCTCCCCTGTTCAAGGAATCTTATGTAGCCTTACATGAGGGTAGAGGGGCAAAAATCGGCAAAATCATACTTACGTAAATTTTTTTCAACATTGCCCACATTAGGATTTCTCCTGTGTCGTGGGTGCGGTTTACAGACATGAATTCCACATACAATCCACCCAGACCCGGAATAACTACCTGCAGATCATACAAATATTTGTTCCGTGCGGGAATCGAATCCACGACCCGGACCGCAGCAGTCGACTGTATCAGCCACTGCACCAACCATGCCGTTTTAAATTAATGAATGGCCCCTTATGAGCGACACATTATTTCCGTGTGGGACAGGTATCCAACAGTAAATCCACTGGTGACACCGTCTATCTCCTTAAAAGATAGGTTTTACGCTATTTGATACCTGTTCCAGCTGTGCCCCTCTCAGGCGCACTTGCTCTAGTTGTCTCTCGACCCGCTCCCGCTCGGTGCGCGCGGACTCTTGCTCCCTCTCAACGGCGGCCAGCTCCGCCCACGCCTGCTCCACCGCCACCTCTGCTTCTGCGCGCTCGCTGCTGCTGGATGACATCCCAGTGCCACCCCTGAACGGACGTACACTCATGAACTTATAAAAAATAATGTCCGATCGGTCTGCAGTGCAGGTCTCAATAGCAAAATAGGATTCTTCTGCTTTTTAAGGTCCTACTAGCTGGGAACCGCGGTTTCACCCGCCGTTTAATTTTATTTATATAGAAATTAAATTCATTGGAATGATATTGGCGCCATCTGTCAAAGATTGGTCGTACCAACTCAGAAACCTTTGTGGGCTCATGCACAACACTTTGCTGAAGTTCATGACATGATCAAATGTATAGTTTACGATTTTATAAAGGACATACACACAAACATTCATTTTTATATATATAGATAACGTCGAAAAAGAAGGCAGACCAAAAAATAACGATCATAAAAGAGGTCTGTTTTTAATCGTGTTTAGAATGATCTTTGACTCTTGCCCTAAAAGAAGAAGGAAAATGGTTGATGTTTTTGACACTTCATAGCTTTGTAAGTGGGTAAGAAACTGGTAAAGGATCATTATTTGTCGTTTTAAATTCTACTATTCCATTTTGACTTCAGGTCTTTACATTAAATATATTTTGTTTTTATTATAAACATAAGTATTCATATAAATAAAATAGTTAAAATTTATTTAGTTTTCAAGTATTTAGTATAATATATTTATTAACATTAGTATATATAGTTACATCTCAGACTGCCTCTTAATTATTTCTATCTATCATTGTCCTTTCTAAGGTTGCCTGAAGGAGATCGCGGATACCAATAAAGCCGCCTATTGTACTTTTAATTAATTCAAAACTTCTGTGATAATTTTTGATGTACAATAAAAAGTATATGAATAAACAAATAAATACTTTGTAATATAACATAGTCGATTAAACAAATAATACAGAACAAAAGGGGTATACCTGTAACTCTGCTGCGTGCTAAGTCTTGACCCAGGAATGTTGATAGGTTTGTAGAGGCGATTAAACCTGGCCTCCCAGTGCGAGATGGCCGCGTGCTGCCGCTCAGCATCTAAGGCCAAGCCTAGCAGATGACTGTCCAGCTCCATCAGTCTTCGTCGTAAACGCATCTGTTGCTTGAACGTAGATACGATAGCTTCGCGTAAAGACTTCAGATGCGCTGCACTTTCTGCCGCATCCTCTTTGCTAACCACTTCCTCAACCTTTTGGAACTCTTTTGGCCTACTGTTAAACGTAATAGTATCAGTTTTAGTTTTTGAGGAGCTTTAATATGTTTAATAAACAGGAGGAAGCTCAAAACAGCACCAGTCCGGACGCAACTTATACCGGACTTATGTTTAAAAATTACATAGAACTGATCTTCGGGAAGGAGCTGACAGTGTGCTATTGCCTTGTGAGTTTTGTAAGGTGTAAGTATGTAACGGATGGTGCCAAAAGCTAGCAAGAAGAAAGAAAGTTGACTTGGAGAGTGAAGAGAATTCTGACGAAGGCGTATTGGTAGACACTTGAGTTTAGTTCGAAATTCTGACAAGTGATCATATTTACGTAAACCAAATATAAATGCTTTGAAGGCGCTCAAGTTTATTCAATTGGTCCTCGTTGAGATCGAGATAGCTGGCATTGGCATACTCAAGGATAAGAAGAACAGATTGTATGCGCGGAGTTTTAGTGGCTGTTAGGAGAAAATTACGCAGTCTTCTCATCTCAAGGATCCTGCTAACGCATACATCCTGCGACTTGTTTCTTGTAGTTGCGAACCCCAAGACAGGTTTTTATCCATGTAGATATCCAAGTAATCCAAGTATCAGTCATAAGCAAAAATGTGTGTACATTTAGCAAAAGTATCAAGTAAATTGATAATGATGATGGACGATGTCATGAATGAAAACTTGAAATAATATACCTACACATAGAATCTGCGCATGTATAATCAACAATTTTCTTTAAAATAAAATTAGAGTTGAATCCTGAAAGGAAATCTCTGAGTTCACATAATAATGTCTTAGGTTTAGAGGACTTGAGGTTGATCGAAACGAAGAAAATGGTTGGGTTTATCTAAGGCATGTTCGCACACTGCAGACTTTGTGGAGCGTCTATGCTTGACGTCAGCTATGTGTTCTTTTAACCTGGTGGCTATACTACGCTTTGTTTGCCCTATGTATGACATTGACTGTGAGTGTGAGTCCTCGCAAAAGAGAACCGATATGTACCAAGAATGTTTCGTGAGGCTATTGAAATTCAAAAACATCCTAATTTTAATAGAGAAGATGGTTGGCAGGTACCACCAGTTTGGAATCCTGTTATTAAAATAATAAAGTCCCAAACTAAATACCACACCAAAAAACATCAAGACACTGTGAGTGATTACTGCGTGCATCGAAATAATTTTTGATTATAATTGTACGGTAGATAAAATAACTTTTTAAAACCTGTAACGACGCCTGTCACCTTAGTCATCCTGCGACCACGAACCCTGCAAAGTGTTCGAAACGTCAGGAAAAACAAAAATCTAAAATATACGCGATAGAATCCGTTTAAAAGTGTTTTATTATGAAATCTCTGAGCTTAAAACTACGCCGATAAATGGCATAATGTTGAGGTAAGTTTTGACGAAACTTCAAATTATTATCTACATGTTTCTCTATTACACGGGTTTATATCCCCTGTAAGGGGGAACCCGGTCTTTTGATAGGCTCACGCGGGGACATGGCTCCAACACGCAGAGGCCCTTTAGAGAATTTTAATCTATAATGTAATGGGACACTAACCGGGGACTCTCCATGGCTACACTATAAAATGCTGTCTCGGATTGTCCCCGGAGGTATAAAACTATTGTATGAAATGGAAACTACAAGTATAAGGTCTATTGCAATGGGTGCGAAATGGATTTAATACTAAGAAAAACGGTAAAAACGGCGTCTGCCTTTCAACCTTTAAAGTGAAATTCTATGGCAGACGGTGACTTGACAATCACAAGATGGGCCCCCTAAATGGCCACAAAGCGACAAGGAGCAACACCTGTGTGAGCGGCTAAGGGTGTAGAGAGGTGCGGCACCGGTTTCACCATCGCGCGTCTCGAAGACTCGGAGCGGCTTTCCCCGTTATTACGCCACTTCCACCCCCGAGCATATAACTCTGGCGGCCCCCCCCTATGATCGGCCAACTAAGGCAAGCCAGAGTTGAAAATCCTACGGGCACTCATGGGGTACCACTCCAACGAAACAATAAAGGCAAGCCGGAGACGAGGCCCTGACCGACTCTCTGGAGCATTCGAGTACACAGTGTCGCCACTCACATTCAGCTCGCCCCAAACTGCCCAGCGTTTTGTAAGCTACTTAATATACTTTTTTTTCTCTCTTATGATATACTTTTTTTTATATCAGAAGGTAGAAAGAAATCAAGCAGCTACTTTAATCTGCCCTCTAGGATTACCTTATTCCATGGTGAGATGACGACTGACGACCGATCCCTACCTTCGTTCCACTCCTCCCTGTTTATTGCTGCGAAGGACCAGTCTCTTTGAACAGAGTCCAGGTCATCCCACCGTCTCCATCTCAAACTTCAAATATATTTTCTCGAAACTTAACATCTTCTTTGGGGGGACTGGAGTACTAGAGGGGACCCTCTCCCTACCTCTCGTCCCACTATCTCCCAATACCTTAATCGTGTGACAAGTTTCTAAACGCACTCGCGCCCGCGCCGGGACTGGATTAATTTTGCATGGGCGATGAACAATTTCCTTTGATTTAATCTGAGCGCTCAGGGACTGCACAATGACTTTAATGCCCGTTTGCACTAAACGGTAAGTTGATGCTTAACTGTCTAGGAAACTCTTAGCGATTCAAAATCGTGATTCAAATGCCAAAGAGAGACATAGAAAATAATTAGGAGCTGCCTAAGATAGTGCGAAGGAGCATTAGACATGGTCTTGTGTCCACTCTGACACTTCATCCTTCACTATCTGACTCCCAGTCAGATAGTGAAGGATGAAAGACGAAATATCCCTTGATCTTATTTCGGTACAAAGTAGGTACCGCCCATACGCGCGTCTATAATATCATCTACAAAAAACCTGCCTTATGCGGTCGTCTTTCATTTTAAGTTTCAGTCGAGAGATTTCTTCGCGTAGCTCGCTGATGACAGTTCGATATTGCGACATAGGCATCGGAGTTGCGACTAATTCTCGTTCCACCTGAAATTATTTCATTACTTTAATTCTAACGGCAAGATAATTAAAGACAGACATTATGGGCGCATTGTACAACGATTTCATATATATTATGCATTCAAGTCGAAATATACAAATCAAACCACAATTATTACGTAAGTTGTTTTTATTTTATTTTAAACCATTTTTATACTGATACTAGCAAACCCGGCGAACTCCGTTTCGCCACCAGATGGCTTCGTTTTATGTAACATTTCGTTTGGTGATTAAAAGATGAAGAAAATTTTTAATATTGCTTTTTTTTCACAATTTCACAGTGAACACAATACCGGTTTGTCACATGAAATTAACTGAGCAGAGAACAATGAGTAGCTGTCAAACAATGTATCACGCACCGGCGCCATCTACTTAAAATATTGGTTTGATTAGAGATGGCGCTGTATGTGAAAAAAGATTTTCCCGCTTTTCTGTTGAAATTTTTCCTGAATTTTCTTTGCTATAAACCTGACGGAGCCCGAGACTTTTCCAACGAATGCAAAACCGTAGAAATCGGTTCGTGCGTTCTGGAGTTATAGCGTCAGGAAGGAAAACCCGACTTATTTTTATATAGTAGATATCTACCAAAACAAAATACAATATTGCAAGAATTTTTCAGATTTATGTGAAGAGTCATGTTTTTGACTGAAGAATATTACTAAATCTGCATACTAGCTACCACTAAACAAATCGGCGCCTCTTTTTACTGTCAATGTATTTTTAGCTCGAGTATTGGGTGGTTAATTTACTTGCCCTGTTGGTAATAGAAGATGCCTTCTGTGCATAATGTAGCGTGGACCGCGTAGTATCGCGAAGCGAGCTGCCAGGCGCTACGTGCGCCACCATGGCGGTGCGGCAGCGCCCGCCTAGGACCTCGCGCAGGAGCCGCGTCAGCTTGGAGTCACGGTAGTTTACGTATCTGACATTCATCATACAGGAGTCATAAGTAACATCATTAATATTCCCGGAGATTATCAAAAGATGAGAAGAATTCTCGTAAAATCCTGTTACTAATGTTTTCAGTCTTCAAAGGGATCATGGTACTTATATGAAACATTTCCACCAATTAAACGGCACGGTTGGTGCAGTGACTGATACAGTCGGCTGCTGCGGTCTGGGCCGCGGGTTCGATTCCCGCACGGATCAAATAATTGTATGATCTGCAGGTAGTTGTTCCGGGTCTGGGTGTATTGTATGTAGAATTTCTTTGAAGGGGTATTTTTGGTTAATACAAGCATGGTGGCTTGAACAGCTTTTAATGATACAAGATTATATGAGATGAAAGTATGGCTGTACATTTTTCTGGATTCTGGATAGGGCATTGAATCAAAATCCAAACCATGTAGGTATGGATCAAGTCCTGACACCCGATTTGATTTCTGCTTTATGGTGGTTGACGATATTGTGATAATAATTGCAATAAAAATTGTGGAAGGCGCATGGCTTTGTGTATTACGCATATTGCTACTTTAAAGTATCTAGGCGTTGAATTAAAGAACACGATCATAATATATCTCTTACCTAGCTCCGCCAGAGAGAGCCATGATGCAATTTCCAAGGGCAAGGAGTGATCTATTGATATGGGCGCCCTCTAGGCGTCGCGAACGTAACCCAGCGCGCTCCGAGCCCGCTAAGTCGATAAGGAACAAACGACCCCGCTGAATACCTTTCTCCAGTTGCTGGTTTACTGTGACACTGCAAAAATTGAAGTCAGTATAAGTCTTAGTAGGAATAGATCTATCACGTTACATAGCCCATTAAATTCAGTTTCCAGGTCTGTCCTCAGTCATAGACGCACTCGATGCACTCTACTGTTAATCGATGTGGCATTGACATCCCTCAAATGGTGAGATATTCATTCAATTGTGTTTGTCCATTTGAAATTTATGTCTGTCAACTGCGAGACAGGATAGTGGGAACACAACAAAAAAATACTACCATTTATATTAGTTGGTGACCATCACCAGCGTCACCGGTGCGAGCTTTGAAAAAGTGGAGTGGCGTACCTAGCTAAACACAAAGTAAAAGTTTGTAATCACATATAAAATGGTAACACTTACTTAGTACTTTCAAAGAAGGCTTGCCCTTTGGTTGCCGTATGAGCAGAGATGAACTTCGGTAGGTAACAAAGGCAGGCAGCGGGCAAAGTCATACCATATGGCCTCTTAAATGACGACAATGATAAAAAGAAAAGTGAAATCACCGATTTAGAAAATACCTGAGAAGGGCGTGTCCTCTCGAAGAGTGTTGGTTGGCATGTGTGGGTTCAGCGGTGCGTGATCGATCACCTCTTGCGAGAAGCTCAGCCACGTGCGCCGCGCTGTTGGCCTTTGTCTCACTCAGCCCAGCCACCACGGGAGCGCCACTAGCGCCACTGCCTCCCTCGTCACGTAGCTCCAGCGGACCCGCACTCGGGTTCAACAGGTCGCGGATGATCTCGTTATATATTTCTATGTATGACATTTTCACCTGTTCAGACCAATAACAACACAATTAGGTATTTAATGACTTTACATTTCGGTAGCTCTGTTCATGAACATAGCGAAATTCAGCACTTATTGTTTCTATGGCAAATTCGAGTAGGTAACTGTTGTTAAATGCAATTCATCATGTCAATTATACCTAACTAAAACTGCCATCAAAATTACCAGCAAACTGGTAAACATAGACGTACACAGTACCTATCATAGCAGTGATTTACGCGTTTCCAGTTTTTACAGATGTAAAAAATGTTATAGTTCCCAATATGTTGTAACTCATATCACAATTAGCCATTTTAGATAAATAGTAATGAGTCGATGTTAAAGAGATCGAGTTCCAGTCGAGAATATAATGGCGTTTTAATCGGTGTAGGAGTAACCCTCCCGATTTTCATCCTACGAAGTTGTCATGTCGCGTGACTCGTGTTGCGGTCGATTTTCCTATTTATTTCAAATCGATTTGCTGGAACCATGTAAATATGTCATAAGGCTTCAAAGTGTTTAAGTAGTCCTAATCTATACGACATATTTTTCCATTGGAGTAATGGAAGCTGGTAGTAAAATGTTTGTCTCTCGCACATGTCAAACACCCGTGATCATTAGGGCATCGTTAGTCGATGGTTCAGTGTACTTACACCACCCACTCTTATTGATTCCTCGCTTTTTATGAACAGTAAACATCCATTTCGGTCTTTATGAATATCAAATGGCTTTGAAATGTACACAGTGTGCCTAGCAAACAAAATTTCTGATCATCAGCGACGATAATATCGATAGAAAATTGTTGGGGAAATGTTCAAGTTATACACAAAATGCGAGGTAGTCATTTTTGTGTCTGATGGTTTGTGAAGAAAGCTTCCTTTATAGTGGGGCGTCAAGACAACATTCTTAACACATAATATTATTAAATGAGGCCGTATACTGTTCTGTTTTGGGGAGTCTGCGTGCTCACACCTAGTGACCTCCGGGAAGACGGCGGTGCGCACGTGGCCACGTGCCGCCGTGTGCGCAGCACAGCGCAAAGCGAGGCTTGGGAGGGTCCTTTAGAATCCCCCCGGAGAAGTGCCTGGGGGGGGGCGACCTTTTTACAGTCGCCTTCCCTCCGCTAGAGGGGGTAACCACTTTACAATCATCTCCCCGTGATGTGCCTAAAGTCGTGGCACCAATGGGCGGCTCTAGTGTGATCTTACGAGGACCTGGAGCCCCCCGTTCGGTGCCGAATATGACCGGTCCAGTGGTTTTAGCCGGTAGGAGTTCGGCCCCCCTACCCTTCCTCCTCCCCTCCCATACCCCTTCGCCCTTCCCCAGGGTGAAGTAAATTCCATGTAGAATTTCCACTGGACATCAATAAAAAAAAGACTTTTCTGTAGAACATAAGCTTCTATGAGCACCCGGTTTGATGATCACTAAAGACCGAATTATATATATTTGCATATAGAGGCTGTTTATTTATTTTATTTTATTATCTACATGTCTCTCTTGTCACGGGTTTATATCCCCTGTAACGGGGAACCCGATCTTTTGATAGGCTTACGCGGGGGGGACATGGGTCCAACACACAGAGGCCCTTTAGAAAATTTTAATATATAATATAATGGGACACTAACCCCCTCTTTCCATGGCTACACTATAAAATGCAGTCTCGGTTTGTGCCCGGAGGTGTAAAACTATTGTATAAGATGGAATTGTTGTAATGGGTGCTAAATGTGCTTACCTAAAGATGGGTCACCCGATGTTTTACATGTTTCTTTAATCATTCTTTTAGATCATCAATCATTCTTTTAGATATTTTGTGTTCCCCAGATGCATTATTAAGTGGTAGTTTATAGACAACGTTTATGAATTGGTCAGTGGACGAAATGACCTTTCGTTTCGACGCTGGGGATACCGGTGGCTCAGCAGCCCACAATCTGATCTGTTGATGATACACATTATGATATTCAGGTAGATCATCAGGTATAAGACTATTGAGAAGCGCCTCCGTGGTGTCTCTTCAATACCAACGGTATGCCATGTTTTTTATATAAGCCAGATCAACTGATCCGTTGGCTTTACACTCGTGATACAGAGGCGACCACGGACACTCTCTATCTAGTGTTTCCACTATTTTGTGTTACAGATTGGCCTTCGATTTTGCTACCGCGGCTCATTATTTAGACCTGACAATTCTGAGTTAATTTAATGTAATCGTTTCTCCCGGTTTACGGTCTTTAGTTAAGTAGCTATTCCATCAATCACATCTACGAGTATTGGTTATTGATCCGCGACCGATCCGTGAGCGTCATGTAGCCATTAATTTTATTTTAAGTACTTATATTGATTGTCTTTTGCCTGCGTCTGTATTGGTCTGTCATGCTCACTAAAATGTCTTGCTGGCGGGCGCGTTGTGTGTCGGGTCGTTCGGTTCCCTACAATATGGCTGAGCTAAGCGATGCTGATGCATGCGTCATGCTCGTGAACGGGTGCCGTCTGTTGGGACTGGTCAGCCGTTAACTGCCACGGCAAATAAATTATTATTATTATATTATTGTGGTATGTTCCATCTACAATGATTTGTATCAATCAACATTGTAATCTCAATTATTTTAAAAGAGTATCCATGGAGTTTCTTGCCGGCTCTTCTCCACGAGATCAACTATTTGAAACCGTGCAACTTAGATTCTGACGTTTCATAAGTGCCAATATTTGGTTTACTTGAAATAAAAATCTTTGAATTTGACCTACAGTGACGTCAGCACAGTATGTAAATATGCCTGACATTATTTCAGCACTTTCTTCTGCTGACAGTCCATTACGAGTGAAGTCTTTGGTATGAGACGCAAAAAGTGCGCTAAAGAAGTTCACCCCTTTAGATTTGTATCTAAAATTTGATCTAATATTTTGAGAACCTTGTGTCAATCTAGGTACAAATTCGTACACGATCGGGTGATGATCACTACACGACGCGTCCGGAAAGACGCGCCAACTGTCCAAGCGAACGTCTGTACTAGATAGATGTGACGTCAATACCAGACTCGCCCATTTGGCTGCAAAAAGTAGGTTGTGCGTCAGGGGTATTTTGTATTGAAAGTTTCATCTCGGCGATGAAGTCCTCGACAGCACAACGTCGTTCAAAATCGGTGGACTGTACTTTGCCATACCAGATCGTTGTCGACGCCTTAACGTCAGCGCCAAGAATTATTTTACGGCCTGCAAGCGACCGTAGAACGTGGCGACGATTATGCATGTGAGGGGGCAATGGTCTGAATATTGACAATAAAAGCTCACAACGTAAACTTTATATGAGTTATCCGCGACAGCACGGCGTGGTGTCATAAGATCTTGTAAAGATGTTACTGTAAAGTTAGTAGAGCGTGAAACATACATTTCAGCTCGTGATTTACCATCTAGTTGTACTACTTTCCGACGTAAACTTGCGTTTTGATATTGTTCTTGAATAAGGATAATATCTAAATTATAATCTAAAATGATTTATGTAACTCCGACGTGGCCACCCTATGGTTATGAATATTTGATAGTGCAATGGTAAGATTATTAATCATATCAGCCATCCTTAGTTGTTTTGTATTTAGGATTAACTGCTTGAGCTTATAGGTACGACAATCCTGAGAACCGCAGCAATGGTCGCACGGTTTTTCAAAGCGTTTACCCGTTATTTTACACAGCACAAGTAGGGGTTTTACTAACGCAATGCTTCCTAACGTGACTGAAATGTTGACAATGTAAGTAGTGTAAGCTTACATTGTCATTGTTGCGGTTCTCAGGATTGTCGTACCTATAAGCTAAGCAGCCTAGTAGTAGCAGTAAAACAGCAAGTGGCCCAACCAATAACAATTTTTTATGTTTTTGTTTTTTGTTTTAGATAAACCTTGCCCCACACTAGGATTTCTCCTGTGTCGTGGGTGCGTTCACAAACACAAATTCCACACACAATAACACCCAGACCCGGAACAACTACATGCAGATCGTACAAATATTTGTTCCGTGCGGGAAACGAACCCACGACCCGGTGCGCAGCAGCCGACTGTATCAGCCATATCGATTGTCAGTATTAAGTGTATAGTCTATGGTAGCGACGTTTACGGATTTCGGATTCAATCTCTATGCCTATACCTTACCTGGCCTTCCGCCCGTTTTCTAAGGAACGCCTGCGAGTGATTTTAGTGGTTTTTATAATATCATCCTCTGTAAATCACAACTCGTCTTTAATATTTTGACGTTATAACGCGGTCAGAAAAGCGTGATCTACCATAGAAGAAGGAACTTCCTTAATTAAGATACGTGCTTTGCGACCGTTTGACTTTTCAAGCCGTAAGCCGGATGTAATAGGGTCGACAGATTCTGTTTCTCATTGACCTGACTTCGCGGTTTTTCGTAATGATGGTTTTAACCTACGATTTAAAAACCATCGTCACCTGTTTCGTAGCGGACGTTGACGCATAATCGTGGGGTATGCAATAACGCAGAGAAGCGGAACCCGCGGCTCCATCGGCGGAGCAACTTGCGCTAAACATAGTTTTAATGAATCGGCATAATTATGATACCTTGTTTACTTGCTGACTGTTATAAACACATGTATTCGATTTGCCTAATTCGCGTTCCGTGTTTAGTAACTTCGTTTCATTGCAGGACGATTTAATCGCTAACAAAGATGCAATGACCGTTACTCGCTGAGTATTATCCATGATCGCGGACTGATTCGCTATATTAATGCGAGACCCCTGATCATTAACAAGGTCTTTAATTTTTGACAGATTAGTTAATGCCTCTGACACCTGTTCGCAATAGTCAGCATTGTTCCCGGCGCTAACATTTAAAATCGACGAGATCTTTTCAGTAGATTCTGACTTTTGCAACCGCTTGGTAGCGTGGTATTCCTGAAGTGAAATTTACAATGGAGACATTTCACTAAATAATCCGTTTTGAATTCGCGCAGGTTGGGGACCTGTTAGTAACATTATTTCTACGAAATACCTATATCCCGACCACGGTCAGGCGGTTAATCATTATTTTTCGACATATTTATGAAATCAAAAGTTGGTTTTAATTAATGACAAAGTAAATAAACAAGTTTAACGCGGCAAAGGACGAGCGCCAGATAACGCGCGCACTAATTATTTAGCGATACCCTCAGTACTAACAAAAATAAATGTACTTACCGAGATAATATCGGTTAAACGTACACAGCGAACACTAAACACAATAGTACACTACCCGAAAATAGTCACAAGCCGGTAATCGATCTCGAAATAGTATAAACGTAATTATAGTGAACAGGGGGGGCCCTTAGGCATATGTCGGGAAGGATTGTAAAACATCCCTCAAAAGGCTCGCTGTGCGCTATGCTGCACACACAATATGTCAGTGGACCGATTCCATGGCTCATCGTGGAGTAAGCATTATTGAAGTCCAATATGTTTTTTTTTTGGTGCCCATTTGAAATTCTTCGTGAACTTCCTATAAGGGCTCCTACCGGCTAAAACCACTGGAGCGGTCATCTTCGGCACCTAAGGGAGGCTCCAGGTTCTCGTATGATCACACTAGAGCCTCCCACTGGTGCCATGACTATAGGCACATCTCAGAGAGGGTGACTGTAAAGCGGTCACCCCCCGCGGGTTTGTAAAGGGTCCCCCGAAGCGTACCACGGCAGCGCGTGACCACATGCGAGCTACCATCTTCTCTTGGGTCGCTCGGTGTGGGCACGCAGATTCCCCAATCTACGCACCCGCGAACCCAGAGGTCCCCCGCCTTATGGCAACGGCAGGGGGCTTCAGGCGTATGGGAATTAGGCACCAGGGCGGTTGTTACCACGGCGCCGTCTCCTCCTTCTTCGAGCGGAATTAGCCCTCTCCCGATCCCGCTCTACGGTCTCCTTCTGGAGCATGACGCTTTTAAAGAAGGAGACCACTGCATTCCAGTTTTCGTGCTCTGCCAACATAGCCGACACTACTGCTGGCAGAGCGAGATCTTGCCCGATCCGATCGACCAGGAACCGCCGCTCGGCGACCCACGCAGGGCACGCCTCGAGCGTGTGCTGTGCTGTGTCCTGGTCACTATCACAATGGTGGCATTGTGCCGTGTTCTCACGTCCTAACCTGTGCAGGTACGCACCGAAACATCTGTGCCCGGTGAGCACCTGCGTCAGGCGGTAGATGACGCACTCGCTCCTTCTGAGCCAGGCAGGACGGCCTCCACGAAGCGCTTGGTCGCATATCGCATACTGCATCCGCAGGCGGTGACGCCACTTTCCAAGTGCGCGCCGCCGAGCTAGCCGCCTCAGCCTGTCCAACGCCCCTGGAGGCGCGCCTTCGCCCCTCTGGCGCAGGGAGCGTGTCTGATCGAAGACCCACGCATCCACCTTCGCCAGGATGTCGAAAGGCGGGATAAGTCCAATACCTAAGGATAAAACTGACTCTCTATCAGGTTTGTCAATAGTTTTGTTGTGTCTATTATCCAACTGTCACTCACAATGGGCCTCATACGAAAGCTCAAGGTCACTCAGCGAGCTATGGAGAGAGCTATGCTTGGTATTTCTCTACGAGATCGAATCAGAAATGAGGAGATCCGTAGAAGAACTAAAGTTGCCGACATAGCTGAAAGGATTAGTAAACTGAAGTGGCAATGGGCAGGGCACATTGCTCGTAGAACTGATGGCCGTTGGGGCACAAAGGTTATCGAATGGAGACCGCGCCGCCGGAAAAAGCAGCGTGGGACGACCTCCAACGAGGTGCACAGACGACCTGGTGAAGGTCGCTGGGAGTCGTTGGATGAGAGCGGCATGTGACCGCTCGTTGTGGAAATCTAAGGGGGAGGCCTTTGTTCAGCAGTGGACGTCCTGTGGCTGATATGATTATGATGATGATTATCCAACTTTTTTATTATCTATGTTAAACCCTGCACCATTCCACATTACTTGCTCAATAATATGTGTGCTCCACTTAATAAGTCGTCATCAAACAAATCGTTTTCCAATATTTTTGTTGCTATGGGATATTTTTCTGACTCGTCACTGGATAATTGCTTTTTCGTTCTCATTGCCAAATTTAGTGTTGCTATTGTACCTGCTGTAATGTTATATATTTAGTACTTGTAAGTTGTATTGTGTCTTTTGCAGTATTGGTTATTCACGCTCACTAAAATGTCTTGCTAGTGGCGGCGTTGTGCATCGGGTCGTTAGATTCCCTATAATATAGTTGACCTAAGCGATCCTGATGCATGCGTCATGCTCATGAACGGGCGCTGTCTGTCGGGACTGGTCAACCGTTAACTGCCATGGCAAATAAATTATTATAATATTTTAGTATGAAGTTCTTTACACATTTAACCGACATGATTCTCTTTATATGTTTTACCATTATTTGTATCAATCAACATTGTAATATCAATGATTAAAAAAGAAAAGTATCCATTAAGTTTACCGCCGGCTCTTTTCCATAGGATGAACAAATTGTAACCCTGCAACATGCGTGCAACTTAAATTCTGACGTTTCATAACTGAATTTGAAAACATTATCTTAAATTTTAACCTTTAATTTGGAACCAGAGAATCTACTCGTTTAAGTTGTGACTCATGTACCTACTGACAATATCATACATAATAATTATAAGAGGTATCAGGTGCGACGTAATAGACTGCTCTCTCTGGTCGTACTCCCCAAATAATATCTTGTCCAGCAAAAAAAACTTGTCTTCTAAAGCAATGGTACACCAATAAAAGAGACCTTTAAAAAAAAAAAATTGGGACAAGCCCGCCACACATTCCCAACCACTGCATCTCCTGTAAGCCAGGATCTACAATGGCGACCACCGAAAAGAACATCGACCAATGAAGGTCGGTGTGTTCCAGAGAAATGAAAAACTGTCTTGGAACCCGCAACGAAATTAAGCAAAAAAGAAAATAGAGGAGTAGGAAAGAATATACGTTCCACTTCCCTCCGTAGCAAGCAGGAGACAGAGAAAATACTATAGGCCACAGGCACAATAATTGGGAGTGTACAACTAGGATAAGCCTAGTTGCCAAGCACCACGGGTACAAAAATGTTTGTAAATATTTAATTACGGGTCCTATGTTGTGAGCTATTGTGACTGATTCCAATAGTAGGTATGGCAAAACGCCTGAACGCACGGAAATTCGTCCTAGTTGCAACAAGGTCTGTATAGTAAACAACTCCGGATGTAATGTACAAGCTGTCAAACATAATATTGCGTTCATCTAGCCAAAGAACACACTCCCACAGAATATGATGTGCAGACTGTTCATATTCACAGTTCCGTATTAAACATTTGCAGAATGGTGAGTCAACAAGCTTGAAGAAGAAGGGACCCATAGAAGAGACTTTAATAATGATATTGAAACCAAATTCAAGGAGTGTCTCGAGAGTCTAACATTATCTGAAGTATCGTCGTATCAGCTAAAGAATGTCCACTGCTGAACAAAGGCGTCTCCCATATATTTCCACAATTGTGTCGCCATTTTGGAGGGTTTTTGCCAATACGCTTGGCAGGCGGATGATGAGTGCAGTATGACACACAGAAGGGACGCTGCTGCCGATCCCTTCAGTTTACCGAGTCCCTTAGTCACCTATTACAACACCTAATACGACCAACTATAACTAATATTCTATTAAATAACGTAAGCTGTTCCGTCACTAATTAAAAAGTAAGTTCTTATATTCTTATATCTTATGTTTCAAATCTTGCGAATTTACTTGTAAACGTGAGTTTTAAAATGAGTTCGTAGTCCTCCTAAGATCGTATTGCACCATGTTATGACCTTTCTGATTTCGAACAGCTTTGGGTACGTGCTTCAAGCACGCGAACTCAGTACCTCAAATCAGAGAGGTCGCTAGAGCTAGGTGATGGTCGTTTGGTCTCAAAAGTAGTGGCTGCGGCGCCACCTGTATGTTAACTCGGTGCGTCACCTCTATGTACACGGCTTATGAATACATTACATATGAGTACATTAAGACCTCGGACCCAACAAAAAGTTTTGTAAACCCAGGGCAGTGTGGGCAGGTAGACCGTCTTGACCGGCTCATCAGTTAGCAGACAAAAACAACAAATTACAGTAAAAATACAACCCTATAATCTAACACCTGATGCAAACCAAATAAATATAATTATGTATATGTTTATACAAAACCTTAAGACTGAGTAAGTAGGTACCTAAGTGTAATTTCGCATTGAAAGCTGATTTTAAGACGAAATTATAGTTTACCCGAAAGCTTTGATTTTCTACTTTAGAAAGGTCCTGTACCTTACCGTATGTTATTCTGTTAGGTATAAGATTCTCAAAATTGAATTGGAATTTTCATTACCAAACGTACCACAAGTCGAACTAAACTTAGCGCTCGAAGGTAACATGTTAAAAATGAAACTGTTTTTCTGTGTGTCATTATTGATTCAAAGTTACGATATGAGCTCACATCACAGCTTTGTCAACCAGTAAGTAAGAAAGATTGTGCAGCTCACTGACGTAGCTACTGCCAGACTAGTGTATTTCGCGTATTTCCACAGCATTGGCATCCTATTCTGGGGAGCAGCAGCTTACGTTGAATCGATTTTTCAGATTACAGAAAAGGGCTATCTGCGCTATCTACGATATGGGTCCTCGCGGGTCGCTTAAAGAATGTTTAGTTATTAATATACTCATTCTTCGACTATCATGACAAATATACTAGAGATAGCCATAAAATAGTGGTAACTTTATAAAGATTAACCATGACAAATGAGTATTCCTTAGGAAGTTGTGGAAGTTACCAAAACAAATTACAGACCTTACTGATGGGATGTTTAACACACACATTTAAAACAGTTCTAATAAAAAGCCAATTCTAAAATCAAACATTATGTTGATGACAGGGACGTGTGGCGTTAATTCTTATCTGCACACGTAGCTTTCCTGGAAACTAATTTTATCTGCGTTGTTTGTATTGTATAGCTGCAAAATGTTTTCATTGTACACATGACTACGCATCATCCTAGACTCAAGAGATGAGGATTTTGAACTATTAGAAGTTGAACGCTGCGAATCGTGCGAGAGGGTGTAGTACTTTTTGTCGTTCCATCACACTCTTTTACATACTCGAATATTCGGCGACACTGCTATACAAAACCTGTTTTGTTTGAGCGCGCGAGACGCCCCACCATGCGGTGCTCTATCCATAATATCCATATAGAAACGTATTATATACGTATATATTTTGTGAACAAGTTTAGCTAGTTTCGTTATATATTGTTATTGATTTGCGCTGCGCCTGAGTGCCTATACATCTATTATTATTTATTATGAATGATTATAAATTTATAGAATTAGCAAAAATTATGACTATTAAGGAAATGTCGCTAAAGGATATAGATTTACATTTTTTTTTAAAACAGCCTAGTACTGTCCCACTGCTGGGCACGGGCCTTTTCTCAGGATGACAAAGGTTACGCCTTAGTCCACCACACTGGCTTAGTGCGGGTAGGCAGACTATACACACCATTGAGAACACTATTGGAGCCATCTCAGTTGTGCAGGTTTCCTCGCGATGTTTCCCTTGACCGTTAACGCAAATGATTATCAAATTCTGATCCGCACATGAATCCGAAAAGTCAAGAGGTGCGGGTGGGGATCGAACACAGACCCTCCTCTGTGGAAGACAAGGGTTCAACTACTATCTGACTGAACTAGACTGAACTAGACTGAACTAGACTGAACTAGACTGAACTAGACTGAACTAGACTGAACTAGACTGAACTAGACTGAACTAGACTGAACTAGACTGAACTAGACTGAACTAGACTGAACTAGACTGAACTAGACTGAACTAGACTGAACTAGACTGAACTAGACTGAACTAGACTGAACTAGACTGAACTAGACTGAACTAGACTGAACTAGACTGAACTAGACTGAACTAGACTGAACTAGACTGAACTAGACTGAACTAGACTGAACTAGACTGAACTAGACTGAACTAGACTGAACTAGACTGAACTAGACTGAACTAGACTGAACTAGACTGAACTAGACTGAACTAGACTGAACTAGACTGAACTAGACTGAACTAGACTGAACTAGACTGAACTCGCCTTAACAAAGTCAAAGTCAAAGTTTTTTATTTCAAATAAACCATTATATTGGCACTTATGCGTCAGAATTTAAGTTGCACGGTTCCAAATAGTTGATCTCATGGAGAAGAGCCGGCAAGAAACTCCATGGATACTCTTTTAAAATAGTTGGGGATTACAATGTTGATAGATAGGTACACATGATTGTAAAACATATACAGAGAAAAATATAGGTTAATGTGTAAAGATGAAACATACCACAATAATATAATAATAATGAATTTGCCGTGGCAGCTAACGGCTGACCAGTCCCAACAGACGGCACCCGTTCACGAGCGCATGACGCATGCATCAGCATCGCTTAGCTCAACCATATTGTAGGGAACCGAACGACCCGATACACAACGCCACCGTCAGCAAGACATTTTAGTGAGCATGGCAGACAAATACAGCCAGGCAAAAGACACAATCAAAATATGTACTAAACATATACCATTAATGAAAAGAAACAAGAAAGACAGAATAAAAAAAAAATAAAAAAATGAGTCAACTCAAATGTCAATATAATACATAAAAATGATCAAATAATAATAATAATAGCAGTAAATTACAATAATCTCAAAATTATAAAATGTTTGAATATATAATATTCACTCAGTCAAACTTACTCCATACGTGTTAAATTAAGATTGTCTTGAGCTGAACCCAGCGACCAGCAACTTTTATCATCCATATAATCGTTTATGGTGTAATACGCCTTTTGGGAAAGTATGGATTTACTATTAGATTTAAAGGAATTAAATGGCAACTCTAAAATTTGCAGAAACACTGAAAATCGTATTACTTTATTTTTAAAGCCAAATATAATTTTTCATAGAACCAACTTCAAAACGAACGGATTTTAACTTACCTAACTAGGTAAAGGCCACGCAGAGTTTGGCTTGCCCTAGAATGTCGCCCCGTAAATAGCAAATACTATTAAAATATAGTTAATTAAGGCAAACCGCCAACCCGTTAAAACTTGACTAATATTACATATAAGCTGAACTTCGACGCTTCGAGTGATACGTGATGAAAATGTCACGTATCACTCGAAGCGTCGAAGTTCAGCTTATATGTAATATTAGTCAATAACATTTTTGAATGAGTTTTCCTTACAGTCATTATTATGCTGTATACCTGTTTGTGACTCGTTATCTATGGTTATTATCAGTGTCCATTGGTCACGCTAGCGTGCTAAGGTTAATAGAATGCCTCGTATTTCGTTAGCCCTGAATATTTTAACGCCGCTTTCTTCCATTGACTGTTGACGTAACCAAATTCCTTGGCCTCCAAGTGAACTTGATTCGTGCACCACATCTCTAAATAAGACAGAGAAGCGGACAGAAACAGGTAGCTGCATTAATATCCCTCATATTAATATCATCAAGCGCAATACAAAATGCTGTTAAAAATTGGTTATTGGTTAATTTTATGTAGTAAATACGCATTGTGTCTGGTTTAAGAATAAAAATAAAAATAAAATGAAAAAAAACCACTCCATGTCCTCCCATGAATGTCACACGCGACATTCATGGGAGGCGACAAAGAGACTAAACGTGAGGGATAGGCAGCAGCGATCCTTCTTTGGAAAAGTAGCCATTCTGCACTCACCAACCCGCCTGCTAAGAGTGGTGAGAACTGGCAAATTCCCCCCGAAATGACGACAAACGGCATGTAACTGGTCGTCTTAAGGGCGGAGGCTTTTGTTGAGCTGTGGGCGTTTTTGGCTGATATGATAATGATGTAATAAATCTAGGTACCGGGAAGATGACCAGCACCGTTCTTCAACTGCATTTCACAGTCCAACCGGCGCCAAGCGTAGCGATTTTGGCAAAACCTTCCAATAACCACACATCACATCCAAAACGGTCGTTGTGGCTATAGTTGTGGGAGTCCTGCTGTATCTAGCAGTGGACTTTACTCGGCTGAGATGAAAACGTATGTAAGTATGAGGATTAGTTATAGCCCCGCTTAGATCAATGACCCCATTACAAAACCTCAAAAAGCCTTAAATTCGTGCCTTTGCCGATTTGTTTCACCTCACACGAAATGAATTCAGTGTAAAGAATCTTAGGTAGACACTACGTGTTAGAATTATTTATTTGGTGGGGTTAACGAATATTAAAATCGCAGTGGATATTATTCTTTTCTTTTATTTAATACATGTCACAAAACAATTACGTTCATTTTCAGTTCAGTGAAGAGACAGAAGAGAAGAGGAAGTTATACATAGATAATATTTAACTATCTTTTTATTGTAGCAAATAGGTTCTCCTTTTGCAAGTACTAACACTACGTACCAAGCGTGTTACCTATGTTAACGAAAACAAAGCACATTAAATTTAAGTACATTGAAGAAAGCATCGCCATAGCTTAATGGTGGCCGCGGTGTCAATCACGGAGGCGAGGCGCACTATCGACAATGACCTTGCGACTAGTTACGAGCTGTGGACTACAACGTACAATCTACTTTACACCACTAACGTATGTTTTTTAATATAACTATTGGTGTAGTACCGCTCCATACTATCTGCTTATCTTTAGAGTAATCGATAAAATACAAATGTGTTAGTCTCAAGAGACAACGTGTGGTTTGACATAACTACATCATCGATTAGGTTACCTATTTAATTATTGTTGCTATATCAGTTGGTTGGTTGGTTGGTTCGCCAACCCGCCTGCCAAGCGTGGCGATTATGGCAAAACCCCCCAATGAGCCCACAACACATCCATATCGGTGGTTGTGGTGATCTTTGGGGGAGGCCTGTGTCCAGCAGTGGACTTGATTCGGCCGAAATGATGATATCAGTTGGCCATACCATGCAGTATTAAGTAGTACTTAGATGTTTTTTGCGTGCCTGACGGATAAAGTCTACCAATGGTAGCAATGCCCTAATTATGAAAAGGAACGAAACATATTTCTTTTTTGCATGGTACAGCACTCGTAAACAAATTTTCTACTTAGTAGGATAGGCCCGTTCAATATTTTGTCCTCCTACAAACATTACCCTGAATTGGATTCTTTAAATTGGCAATGTAGTTATTTTTATTCGTAAAGAATAATTCATATCAAGTTTTAGGTTGATAGGCACGTTCTAAATAACGGTTGACTGGTAGAGAATGTCACATGGCATTAAGTCCGCCTTATGTACCATAATTGTGCATAAAAGTATAAATAAATAAATTACGTCACGGTACTTTTGATTTCACCTCTTTAAAGTAAAACGTTCAATTTTGGAAATGGCTTAATATCTGTGGCCGTAGGAAGTATCATCTCTTCAGGCCCATCCAATATTTATTCCCATACAAAGTTTAACCCCTACCTATCGGCTGCCGATGTCGAGACTATTTTTATATTACAAAAAAGAGCAGTCCGAGCTATTTATAATATGGGCTCTCGCGAGTCACTCCGAGAACTGTTTAAGGAGATAAACATACTAACTTTACCATCCTTGTATATTTTCCAAAATGTTATGTATATCCGCAAAGACATTGTTAGTTTCAATAAAAAAGTGACGAGCATAACCTTAATACTCGCAATAAGAACAAACTTGTCTTGCCTGGCTTTAGACTTAGCAGAACCAGCAAGTCGCTTATGGGAAACAGTATTAGGTGCTACAACAAATTTCCTTATAGTATTACGGATTTACCAGAACTAAAATTAAAATCTTTGATTAAGCGCGTTTAAATGTCGAAAACATACTATAACATAAAGCATTACATCGATGATAAAGATGTGTGACAAACTATTCCCTTCTGCACACTGCCTACCCTCTGGCGCTGTATAATTTATTTTATAACTTCTGATAATTGATATGATTGCAATCAAAGGTTTAATGTCTACAAATTGTAATTAATTATATTATTAATGTAAAAATAAGTTGACATTTCACTTAACGCATTTAAAATTGCATTTATTATGTTATTTACTTATAGTTAATAACTTGACATTTGACTAGACTCATTTCAAATTTAATATTTTTTAAATGTAATAAATTTACTTATATTTAATATTATGATATTGATTGACTATTAGCTATTGTTAATATTGTTCTTGTGATATCAAATTATAATATTCATACAAAACGGTAAATGTGTGAGCATCATGTAGGCATTGTTATATGTTTAGTACTTATTTTGATTGTGACTTTTGCCTGGCTGTACTGGGGGCCTACCACAGCCTTTTACAAAACAGTCCTAATTCATGACAGTGTTGTTTCAAGCATAAAATAACAATCAAAATAACAATAATCATATGCGTACCACAACCTAAATAGTTCGGCTTTGTTTCATTCCTGCTTAGTGCTGGGAAAGAATGATTAATTTCTAAGAATTGTCTATAGCCTGCTGGAAAAAGAAAAGAAACAATGCTATATACCGTATATAGCGCTATCTCTTTCACGTGTTGTTCCGAATCGTACCTGCGACTAATATTCGCTTAATATTGTAAAAAAAATTATGATTTAAAATTTTATGATAACTTTTAAAAAATTAACTTGTATGAATAATAATTATACGAGTAATTTCTATACATAGACATACATGCAAACATTTATAGATTGCTGAAAAGTAAGCAGAAAGCTTTAACAAATAATAGTTGGCCTAGAGTGTGGAAAGTGACCATGGTATGAATCGGAACGAAATGTATATTTTAAGGAGATATTATACAGTATGTAGCGGCGCGAGAGAAATTTGAAACTCAAGGGGCCATGGGGTTATACAAGGAATTTATTACACTAAGTGGTGAGCTTCAAGTGGCTGAACATGTTTGTAATTTCACTTCCTAGCGCATTCAGCATGGAAACAAAGTATGTAAACATTAACATTCGTTATTTAATTACAGAAACATTTAACAAAGAAATATTGTGCTGTGATTGTTTTAGTTGATGCGGTTATAAACAGTTGTATGGCTGTATGGTTGTAAGTGTGTATTCATTCGCCATCTAGACAAACAAGAAATTCATTATCCAGGTACTAAAATCACTAGATACACAACTAATTTTCCAATTTTAGATAAATAAATATGTTTTACTTACTTTATATGACACGACAATGGTTTTTATAATATAAATTAATATTCAAGTCGCGTCCGAGCAACTTTTCTATGATTGTTAAATTTGCCTTAAAACAATTATGCTAGTTGTCAAAAATCACGTTGTGGTACGATTTGAGTGAATGATTTAGAGGTGACGTCACCAAAACTGCTAAGAAAATGACATTGTTTCAAACAAGCAGTTAAGCTTGTTTTATGGACGTTGTGGTCCGAAAAGGCAAGGTAAGATTAAAATAATACTGCTTTAAGAGATGGTGGTAAGCCATCGTTATTTCACCACTGTTTCTACGTTAGATCGTCTTACCAAATATCAGACTCTAAGATCTAACGCGCCCCAATATTAACCCCCTTTACTTCACCCCAGTTGACTCGGGAGAGATCAAAAAGATAATCATCATCATCATCATCATCATCATCATTTCGGCCGAATAAAATCCACTGCTGGACAAAGGCCTCCCCCAAAGATCACCACAACGACCGATATGGGTGTGTTGTGGGCTCGTTGGGGGGTTTTGCCATAATCGCCACGCTTGGCAGACGGGTTGGCGATCGCAGTTGAGTTGTTAATGTACTCGAAGGACGCTGCTGCCCATCCTCCGGCCAATCCCTTAGTCGACTTTTACGACACCCACGGGAGGAGATGGGGTGGTGGCATTCTGAGCCGGCACCACACGGCCAAAAAAGCCAAAAGATAATCATGTCCATTAAATCCAAGGCGGTGGGCTACGACAACATCAGCCGCTACATGATAACAACAATCATAGATTATCTCCTTCCTGCAATATCCCACATCATCAACTTCTCACTCCACTCCGGAGCTTTTCCTTCCCTGTGGCGTAAAGCCTACGTTCGCCCACTGCCTAAGATCCCTAATCCCACTTTTCCCAGCCATTTCAGGCCCATATCCATCCTTCCCTTACTTTCCAAAGTGCTCGAGGCCTGTGTTCATAAACAGTTATCCCACTTTATTCACCATAATAATCTTATTTGTCCTCTTCAATCTGGATTCAGGCCTGGGCACAGTACCATTTCTGCTCTCCTTAAAGTGACTGGCGATATTAGGGCAGATATGGAGGAAACCAAAATCACTGTTCTAGTGTTGGTCGACTTTTCAAATGCTTTTAATACCGTCAGTCACGATATCCTGTTGTCCATTCTTTCCTATCTTATGGTCTCTCACGAGGTGCTGGAATTGTTTGCTTCTTACCTTCGGGAGCGCCAGCAGTCGGTTCAGGTTGGAGAGTCTTCATCGAGATGGTATGAATTAGATACTGGCGTTCCACAAGGCGGCATTCTTTGTCCTCTTTTGTTTTCAATTTTTATAAATCTCATAACCCATGAACTTCAGTGTGCGTACCAGCTTTATGCCGGTGACTTACAATTGTACTCTCAAGTGAGTGTTGATACGATTCCTGATGCGATACACGTAATATGAGAAAAGCGGAAAGTGTTACTTTGCCCTCTATTATGTTTAATGGTACGACCATCCCCTTTAGCTCCGGTGTGAAAGATCTTGGCTTGCAAATCGACACTACCCTTAACTGGCGAACTCAAGTCGCAAGTGTCAGCCAAAAAGTCACTGGAGTTTTAAGGTCTCTCTATCGCCTAAAAAACCTGCTCCCATCTAATACGAAAGCAATGCTTGTGCAGACCTTAATTTTTTCCTATTTTCGACTATGGTGATGTGTGTTACTATGACCTGAATGCAGATCATCTCAATAAACTTGACCGGTTTCTAAATAACTGTATTCGATTCGTTTTGCACGCCTCATAAGCGAAGCGTTGAGGTGGGTATTACTGTCAGTTTACGCACACCGAGTGATTCTCCAACTTAAATTGTCACCTTTTTTATTATTTATTGCTTTTATAAGTGAATATAAATAGACAAATGTTTAAAAAAACACTATTTTTAACACTCATGATATTTATAAATCTCTTTTTATTACTTAAACTAATTAAAAAATTGTTTAAAAAAGTTCTGTCTTGGACGTCCGTGTGTCTGTATGTGCGGATCCCGTATCTTGTGGTCACGATAACGAGCGAAATACTTCACTTATCGAGTTGTTTTTTTTTATAGGCTTCAGTGTTTTGAGGAATAGAAGCCTTTTCACGGTATAATTCGATGTAGTTTAATTCTTATTTAATAAATTAAAGATTATGAGGCGTGCACTTTTGGATTTTCCAACTATTTAATCTTCGTAAATATGATCATGTGTCAGCGTATCGCTCACATTTAAATTGGTTGACGATTCGTCAACGTAGAGCTCTGCGGGCATTGACTACTCTATTCTCTTTACTAGACTCTCCTTCTGCGCCCTCTTAACTAACTTCTCAATTCCAATATCTAAGCTCCAATCATGTCAGAAATCCTCGCTCCTCAAACAATCGTCTCTTACAATGCCCTACTCACCGCTCTGACTTTATTTACTCTTCCTTCTTCGTACAGTCTATTCTTCTGTGGAATGCGCTTCCTCTGGATATCAGGATGGCTACCAGTTGCTACTCATTTAAAATAAAAGTGCGTAAGCACCTTTTCAATACATTGACAGAACCCTCTCAGCGGTGATTTGTCTATTATTTAGTGTTTATATATATATATATTTACATATATATATATATATACACATATATAATAATATATATTATAAATGTAATCTATGCTTTTATAAAAATGTAATTATGTACACATATGTATGTATTTAATTATATATTCTTACTTTTCTTTATTTTTATTTTAACTATTTTAAATGTATATTGCTAATAATATCGCATTGAATCAAGTTGCAACGAATTCAAATTCAAATTCATTTATTGCTTGTCACAGGTGAAAATGGTGCAGATGTTGTTATATAATAAAGTGTCGCTGTAACATTAGGTGTACAATATTTGCGTTTAGTTAGTTTAGTTTAGTTTATTTTATTTCTATAGTACTTATTATAATACCTACATTTAATTATAATCACTTGCATATATAAATTATTAGATCAATAGCGTACCATTATCATGCTCATATTATCCATAAGTGACTCATAAAACATATAAATTGTTAATGTCATTAATAATTGGTAATTCATATTAGATACATGTCAAAGTATTGTATAGGTATATTAATAAATAAATTAATGATTCAGTTACGTTCGTTATTTATAATTAATTCTCATTCAAAAAGTCGTTAATAGAATAGTAATAAAATAAAAATTCTTTGAGCGTATGCTTAAAAATATTTTTATTTTCGATATTTTTCATACTATCTGGTAGTTTATTATAGATTTTCACCCCCATTATAAATGCACTTTTACTAAACTAGGCTGTTCTACACTTTTTGATACATAACGTATTTTTATATCTAGCACTTGTAAAAGTTACGTAGTTTTTGATGTCGCTTTTTATCATGATTGCTGTTTCGTAAATATAAAGTGAAGGTAGAGTAAGAATTTTTAAGTGTTTAAATAATAATCTACAAGAATCAGTCTGTTTATGTCCACATATGCACCTAACACATTTTTTTTGTGCTTTGAAAGCTAGTTCTCTGTCAGTAGAGTTACCCCAAAATAGGATACCGTATTTTAATGTGGAGCCGACATATGCATGGTACACGCATAGTAACGCACTCTTGTCAACAACTTTTCTAAGCATGTAAATGGCGTAGGAAAATCGATTTAGTTTGTTGCAAACGTGATCAATCTGCTTTTTCCAGTTTAGTCCTGAGTCAATATGAAAACCAAGAAATTTTGTGTCAGTTACTTCTTTTATTGACACACCCTTGTAGTTTATTTGTAAATTGTTTGATTTCGTGTTTTTATTTTTAAAAGTCATAAAGTTAGTTTTATCAAGGTTTATTTTTAGGTTATTTGACTTTAACCAGTCAATGATAGCTTCAAGCGTGTTGTTAATATCGGTTTCGTTTACATTTTGATCATCGTCAGTGAAAGCTGTGCTATCATCAGCAAACAATATTATGTCATGGCTTTATAGATCGCGGGAGATCATTTATGTAAATGAGGAATAAGAGTGGTCCCAGAATACTGCCCTGTGGCACTCCATACTGTACAATTTTAGGATCTGATGCGTAATTTTGTTCAAGTTTGGTATCATTAGAAATTCTCGTTATTTCTGTGATTTGTAACCTCTTAGTTAGGTATGATTGTATAAGTTTTAATGCATTTCCTCTAACCCCATATGTTTCTAGTTTATGTATTAGTATATTATGATCTACGATTCTACGTGATCAAAAGCTCTAGTCATATCCATGAAGATCGCTGTAATACGTTGTTTTTTATCCAATCCAGACATTACTTTTTGTAAAAAAATAAAAGCGCACTGTTCGTCGATTTCCCTTTTCTGAACCCAAATTGTTCATTTGCAAAAATATTGTTAATTTCAAAATAGTTGTAAAGGTTATCATAGAGAACTTTTTCAAAAATCTTTGCAATAACTGGGATTAATGCGATTGGTCTGTAACACATCATTTCTTCTGTTTCCTTTTTTAAATAAAGGTTTTACCACTGTTACTTTTAGTTTTGAGGGAAAACAACCATTTTCAATGCATAAATTAACTATATAATAACTAAGAATTGGTGCAATGACATGTGAAACTCTCTTACTGATTTGTGTATTGATATCATCATAACCTGTACTCTGGGTATTATTTAATGATTTTATAATTTGGTCAATGTCATATGGGTTTATAGGTTTAATGAAAATTGAATTGGACTTATTGTATGTCAGTGTTTTTTGAGAAGTACTAATATCTTTTGTAATCGGTTTTATGTCGTCAATGAAGTAATTATTAAATGATTGAGCGATATCTTTCGGCGTTGTGACTAATTTGTCATTAACTTTTATTTGACTGATTTCCGCTCTAGGTGTTACCGTCTTATAACTATTTACAATATTCCACGTCGCTTTCCCTTTTTTTAGTTGCCGAACCAATAAAATGGTTGTTTTGTGATTTTTGGGTTTCTGTAATGATATTTCTTAGCCTTTTACTGTATTCTTTATAATACACTCTATCTTTCGTGCTTGATGATAGTCTATATTTCCATAGTAGTTGACGTTTTCGCTTTGAACATAACTTGATACCTTTACTAATCCACTTGGGTCGTTTAGAAATAGGTATTTTTACTGTCATGACGGAGAAGCTCAAATCATAAAATAATTTGAATAGATTATGGAATTCATTATATGCCTTTTCGGGGTCAGTATTTGAATAGCATTCTGCAAAACTTAAATTTTTAATACAATTTATAAATTTAAGAATGTTTTCTTCACAATAATCCCTCTTTGATTTAAACCAATGTGTAATGAGATAGCTTTTCTTTACGGGGCATGTAACCAGTTGAGCCGTATGGTCAGATAGTGATAGTTCCAAAACTGTGGTTCTTGAACCTCTTATATTATGGGCTATGTTGTCAATACAGGTCATACTGCTCAAACGGGTCGGTTGATTTACTGTTAATTTAAGATTATAGCTTGATAGCAATTGTTCAAATTGTCGCGATAGATAATTATTGTTTGACCTGTTGATGTTAAAATCACCACACAATATCACTTTTTTGTTTGAGTAACATATTTTGTTTAATAATACAATTAGTCTGTCAAAAAATAGTTCAGTATTTTCCCGATTATTTTTGGGTGGACGATTGATACATATAACTATAATCTTGTGTTCTATTAGTTGTGTTACAGTGTTGTTAATGCACCTACAATATCTTCTTTCTGCATCACCCTAAGGTAGACTGGTAGAAAATGCCTATGGCATTAAGTCCGCCTCTGTACGTGTTTGTGCATAAAGAATAAATAAATAAACAAATAAAATAAATAAATAAGCCCCCAGGTCCGTCATGCTCACTAAAATGTCTTGCTGACAGTGGCGTTCATATGGTTGAGCTAAGCGATGCTGATGCATGCGTTATGCTCGTGAACGGGTGCCGTCTGTCGGGACTGGTCAGTGATTAACTGCCACGGCAAATGAATTATTATTATATCATTATGGTATGTTCCATCTTTAGACATTAACCTTCGTTTTTCTCGGTATATGTTTTACAATCATTTTTGTATCAACCAGCATTATAATCACAATTATTTTAAAAGAGTATCCATGGAGTTTCTTGCCGGCTCTTCTCCATTAGATCGACTATTTGGAACCGCCCGACTTAGATTCCGACATTTCATAAGTGCCAATATTTGGTTTATTTGAAATAAAAACTTTTACTTTGACGTCTTTTGGCTGATATGATGATATATTCCATTTAATTTTGAAAAACGAATGTTAGGAGTAATTTAACGAACAACAAAGAAAAAAGCCGGTGAGTTCATGACTAGTGCAATTTCAACATGGTTTGTAAATATGGATATGAAAAACAGTTAAGAACTTCCGTATGGTCAAGGTCACTGGCGTAGCCGGCTCGCGATCAACTTACCACACTGCCTGCTCATTTAAATACAACCTACCCACACCCTCCTAACTTCAGCTAATTATATAAATACAATGTTCTTAAGAGTTAACGGTGAACATTTTTGCAAGACCTCTACCTAGATTATTATTATATAAACTATCATGGTAGCCAACTGACAGGTCGGGTCCTATATCATTGTAGATAAATAAGATCACTTATAAGTGAAGGCAACGGTTTGAAGTTTATGTGCCAAAACATTTTTTCTGGCTGCCAATTTTAAATGTAAAGTTCAAACAAAACTGAGAATTTTCTTGGATACGTCTTTTAATTTTAACGAAAGCTTGAACGATGCGTACCTTCGTTTCTTCCTAGGTTTGCGACTCTCTTTTAAAGACGAGTTGCTTCACCTCACAGGCTAATAATACTTTTCTATTGGTCTTAGCTTCACCCATCCCAATAAAAGTCGATCGGAGTAAGATCGCGCAATCGCAATAGCTAATTACTACCTGCCACTCCACTCCACTGGCTTTCAAACATTTGATTTATCATTTCGTGCACTTCGGTTGTTTTTTAAGATGGTGCACAATCATTTTAGTACCACGACTCTATATTTTGTGCTAGAAACAAGTTGTCTAGGTGATGTCTGACAGACCTGTTGAACAATTTAAGACAAGACTGGCGTTCAGTGATCCGTTTAGAATTACTGCCCAATATAATTTTGCTATCTTTTATACCAGACCACAAAATTATTAATACCCAGCGGGTTTTTGAAATTTATAATTTTATTCGGATTACCAACAATTGTTTACACCGATATCAAGTAAAGAGTACATATTCAAAAAGTAATTACCTACGATGCAACAATTAGATATTCTCGATCTCCTCAGGAGGCTAGATAATTTAACGGTGGCGAGGTGTTAGGTCTGAAAATATACATATAAATAATCAGGATATTTTGTAGAAATTGCTAACTGAAGTAACACTTCTTTAGGCGCGACTAAGGGGTAATAATGCTTTGGATGACGCTGACTTGAAATTGAACATAGTTTAGGTCTAGATCCTTAATTATTTTTGCAGAAAGTGTGGGTAATGGTGAAAACTGGTCAGTCGCAGGCACGCTAGGCGCAATCGCCTCCCTCACCGGTCACGTACAGTCCGTTATGGACGAATGTTCTCGGCGAGCTTCTGCGATGGAAAACTATCGCTTGAAACTGCCTGACGATGTACGTGCACTGATGACGGAGAAGAGCGCAGCCCTCAGAGCGTACGCAGCTGTTCCCAGCGAAGCCAATCGCCTCTTTTACGTCACTAGCAGCGTGTTGTTAAGGAGCGTAAAAGCAGTGCCGAGAGGCTAGTTGGGACCAGATGCTGGGCAGTTTAGCGTGTGGAATTATTTATATCGGTATGGTTTAAAAAAAACCCCCAAGCTTTCTGGCATCTGCAACTGCAACGAAAACTCCGATCCGAGACATCCAATGTCCTCCCACTCTCAATCGTTCCAACCAAAGACTTTGATGACGACGAAAAAGCAGAATGCCTAGCCGGCAGTCTAGAAGCTCAATGTTCCCCACTCTACCTGTAGACCAAGCGCACCTCACGTGGGTCGATGCGGAAGTCGAACGTAAAGCCGCTATTCCGCCTGCCGAGGACTGACGACCCCCTCCCTCCAGTCACGGCAGACGAGGTCAAAGAAATAGTGAAGAATCTTCACCCTTGGCAAAGCCCCCGGCTCCGACAGTATCACCAATAAAGTGGTTAAACTCTTCCTAGACCGTCTCATCATCTTAATGACCGTCATCTTCAATGCGGCATTAAACAACAACCTCTTTCCACATATGTGGAAACAGGCCACAGTTATCCGGATTCAAAAATCTGGTAAGCCTAAGTGTGAGCCCTCCAGTTACTGTCCCATAAGCCTTCTCAATTCCCTTGCGAAGATCTATGAGATTATTATCTCCTTACGATTAAAGAATTTCGCAAAGTCCTACAGACTCATTCCTGACGAGCAGTTTGGCTTTAAAGCCAATCACTCTTATGTACAACAAATCCACCGATTAGTTGAACATGTCACGTTAGGATTCTCACGAGGCACGATGACGGAATTCACTCTATTTCGATGTTACGAAAGCATTTGACAAAGTCTGGCACAACGGCTTATTAAATAATTTGTACAAACTGGCCGACCGTCTCGATCTCATCATCTCATTATTCGAGACTACTTGTCAAATCGTAGTTTTCGGAATCGAATCACGGTCGCACTCTGGTCTGATCCGCCCCCTATTGTTCTCACTGTACACCAGTGACATTCCCAAACGACCCGTTGGTTCACCCAAACACTCTTTGCCGATAACACGGCCATCTTCTACTCCGGTACCAATCCCGAAAATATAGCTAAGGTCCGCCAAGTCACAGCCACTATCTACGGCTGAAAACCAGCGTCGGGCATTATTCGTCCGGCTTATGCTGAGCTGGTTACCCTTTTGGCGCAAACTCGAGACACAGTGTGTAGCTCTGTATCTACCTATGTTAAAAAATATATTTGTTAAACACTTTTTTATTTTATTTAAATATTTCAGTATTATTTTATGTGTCTCTGCTTGAAATATATTTCTTTCTTTCTTTCTTTCGGATAGATCTTGATGTTAGGCCAATCGATTCCTTGGGAATCGCACGCCAAATATCTTGAGTCACTCTTGACAAAAATCTATATTGTGCATAGCCGCGCCACCTTTGCGCTCGGTTTCCTCCACTGCCTGCTTAATGCTTGTAGTAAATTATCCCTTAGTAATAAGGTGAGAATATACACCGCGTGCATTCGGCCAATGCTGACCCATGCCAGCGTAGTTTTCGCACACGCTGAATCCTATCCACTCCGTAGATTCCAAATCCTTCAAAATCGATTCATGCTCAAGGCCACCTAGGCGGCCTGGTTCATGCGTAACGATCAACTCCACCTCGATCCAAAATTGCTAACCATCAGGCATTACATAAAACAAGCGTCCGAACGCTATTTCGATTCTGCCCTGTCCCACCCGAACCCACTTGTGTTAAACACCCGACCGGTATACCCCCCTTACCACCGAGGATGCCCGCCTCACCGACGACACGGATTTCGTTCAACTAGCAAATACTTCCCCCCCCGTTTAAATACTAATTAAATAATACCGATCCAGCTATTCCCAAAAACAATAGCTTGTTATCCCAGCAACGCCTTAAGCCGAGGTCCGTGTCCCGCAGGGGGCGCCCTTAGCGCAAGTTGCTTAGATTATAATATAAATTTTATGTCTGGCTGCAGGCCTCTTTTGGCTTCGCCAGAAATGTCCGGTTGAGCATCTACGTTTCCCGGAAATGCATGCGAAAAGCCCTACTACAAAAAAAATTGTGAGAAACCAGTGCAGTGCCCGACGCTGATGCGAATGGACTTGAATAACTTGACTTATTGGCTGTGAGACATTTCCTGATCTTATGAAAAATAGTAAGATAATTCCTGTATGTAGCACAACTGACCCTACTAATTTTAGAGCTATTTTGGTGACCTACTTACGAGTATACCTTTACAAGATATTCGAAAAAAATATTTTGGATCAATTGCAAAAGCATTTCAATAATTATCATTTACTCTGCATTGCAAAGTTTGGCTTTTCTCAAAAGGTCGTTCAACAACTGATATTGAACTGTTACTGGATTATTGTTAAAAATTTACTCTTAAACGAGAAAAAAACTAAATCCATTAACACAACACTTAAAAAAATGCGACATACTAAAATAGTCGAAAATGCTTGGCTCGGACAGACACAGAAACCACCCGACTTTATATTTTAGGTATTGTTATATTATACGAGTAATGTCGTACGGACACGGTATTCTATGTGGGGAATGCTGCCGACATTCAAACTATTTTTGTGCTGCATAAACGAGCTATTCGGTTAATCTATAAGTTGAGCCGTATATTTTATGTATATATATATATATACTAATGTTAACTTTACTAATGTCCACAACGAAATTCAGTGAACCACTTATGTACCATCCCATGAGAAGGCGCAGAATCACCATAATACTTTTTCAATTTGTCTTCGGTCTGCTTCCGCGTCATTAGTGGTAGTCCACTAATGACGCGGAGCGCCCAGGAAGGCCGATTGAGGTCACTACGGAGGCATGGTTAATAAAATACATGATATTGTTTTGGCAGAACGTCGAGTGAAGATACGCGAAATAAGTGATGCTGTGCACATCTGGACTGAACGAGTTTTTTATATTTTGCATGATATTCTGGGCATGAAAAAGCTTTCTGCAAGATGGGTGCCGCGTTTACTAACAGTCGACCAGAAATGAAATCGTGTCACAGCTTCTGAGGAATGCCTAGCCATGTATAATCGCAATCGAGTGAGTTTATGCGTCGGTACATAACAGTTGACGAAACGTGGGTCCGTCATTATACACCAGAGACTAAGCAACAGTTGAAGCAATGGACTTCTACCGGGGAACGTGCCCCAAAGAAGGCAAAAACTGTTTGCTCGGCTGGTAAAGTGATGGCCACAGTCTTTGGGGACAGCCAAGGGCTTATTTACATAAATTTTAAGAGCTTACTATGCTGCATTGTTAGATAGATTCAATAAAAAGTTGATCAAGAAACGACCGCATCAAGCAAAGAAAAAAATTCTATTACATCAGGATAATGCACCGGCCCACTCGTCTGCAATTGCGACATCAAAAATTGTCGAATTAAGATACGAATTATCGCCACACCCTCCGTATTCGCCAGATTTAGCCCCCTGTGGCTTTTTCCTCTTCCCAAACATGAAGAAATGGCTTGGCGGGCAAAGATTTTCGTCAAACGAAGAGGTGGTAACCGAAACTGAGGCCTATTTTTCAGGGTATGACAAAAAACATTTTTTTGATGGGTTGAAGAGGTTGGAACATCGCTGGACTAAGTGCGTAGAGTTGAAAGGAGATTATGTAGAAAAATAAAAAAATGTATATGTATAAAGAGCGTTTCTTCTTTCCAAAGTCATGGATTTATCAAACCGCCCTCGTAATTCATTTTACGCATGTCTAGTTTATATACACCTGAAATCAGGTTTTTTAAATCATGGGCTGATGATCCTAGTGACGGTACCAGGTCATAAATAATCATATCAAATTATTGTGGTGTCATCGGTACTTGATACGTCTGCCAGTCTAAAAATTTTCAAGTCAATTGGACATCGAAAAGTGGGTGTAAAATGAATTGCAAATTCCGTTACATAGTTTCATACATAGTCATACAGGTTAAGCTTATAAAAGCGTATAAAAAGTAGACGAATTTTACAAAATCATAAATTACCTTTTATGAAATAGACATTTACGTAATGGCTCTACCATTGCGATGTCTCAATAAATATTAAACACGCTAAACAATGTTAAAACAAGCAAGCACGACAACATACATACCTACTTATAAGAATAGTCTCTCTGACGACGTCATCAAACAATGTAATACAAGGTCTGAAACATCACGCCATTTAATCCTATTTACATAGATTTGGTGAATAGTTATTTATGGTTTTGATGAATTTTCAATACCGTTTTTCAAAAAATTGGATTCATTCGCTACGAGTAAACCTTGTAATCCTTAACGTCTGTCTACATAGCCACCAAATATTATAATATTTTTTATAGCCGCCTTAATTGCTCCACTTGTTCTGCTGTCGGATGACAAAACATGGTTGACGGACATAGTACGCGGCAGAGCAATGATGTGCATTGTAGAGTTTTGATTTAGGAATTATATTTTTTTTATTTCCACTCGCTATATTTCACACTAATTAATATGGGGAACTGTAGGTATTTGTATGTTCATTTATCTACATTTCATTGTATACACTTGAGCCTATCTCTAAGTTACTACTGACTTAAGTTACTAATATTAATTCCTCTTATAATTTGTCTTTTAAATCATTATTTGTCATGTTCATGTTCTTACTACTATTATCAATGTGAAAGTTTGTATGTTTTAATCTAAATCATGTTCAAACGGCTGATCGGATTCTAATAAAATGTTGCTTAAAGATAGATTATCTCGTGAGTGGGACATAGGATATCAAGTTCTCTTACGGCCAAAATTAATAAAATCAATCTGTTCGCGCCTACAAGTTTTATCAGCGCAACTTGTTGTTAGTGTCATTGTGATGTCCTACAAATCACTGCCAGGAATCCAATATATGTGATATTTTCTGTCACCCACATAATTTTATAATTTTCCCTTGTCATACAACCATCGAAGAAAACACATTGTTAAAGTTGTAATTAATTTAAAATATTGAAATATAGCATAAAACCAAGGTTTGGGGGTTTCATTTTGTCCAGTAAGAGACATAAATTGGCGACCGTGACAGGACATCTTGCAAACAGAAAATTTATAATCGAGACATACGCAGCCCTAAATACTTGATGGAAGGAGCTGCTAACCATATACTGTGGAACTGAGGAATATTCTGGAGTCAAGCCATTGCAGCCCACTGTTGGATTACGATCTAGAAACCAACAGCAACCTGGCCAATGCAGCTAAGTGACCATCCCTTGTTATTCCTTTCTATTAGTTCTGTTCATCCTAATCCTCCTTGTGATCATTAAACCCTTCTAATGCTACAAGTGCTTATTTCAATATATTAGTTACATTCCCAATCAAAACTAATAGTGATTTTCCTATAATACATTGAAAGGCACCTACTTGTTTCAAACAGAGGGTGACCTATTTTTAATTTTATTAAATTTATTTTACTAGGTTTCAATTACGACAATATAATAGGTACAAATATATATAATATCTTCAATATAAGTAATTACCTACCTATATTCCACTAAAAGTAGGCTAAATTAAGCATATTTTTTGCAAATCGTTAACATTTTTGCTGAACATTCCAGGCTTACATTTCATACCTATAATTCGCTATTGCGGCATCCTACAATCGAGCCCTAACTGCAGACTACATAGTGGAGTTCAGCACCAGTTCTTCTATACTTCGGATGACACCGGATGAGGGACGTAAGACAACAATTATCATTAATATTTACATGGTTTCTCGCCCCATAAATCCTTGTTACTAGACTGCATACATATAATTGTTGTAATATTGTAACAACTTGTTTTATACAAATTACTCTAATCCCAAGCTAATTGTGTTGTCTAACTTTATTTTATTTTTATTACAACATGGGTAGGGACAAGGATTGTGGAGGTGAAAGCAGTGTAAAGGAGAAACAAGAATTGCAAGAACTTATTGTTAAGCGTAGTTCAATTAAAGGCCGGATTACTAAGTTTAAGAATTATTTAATGAGCTTATCAAAGGAATCTTTAACTCCTATCGAAGCTGCGGAGTTGACACTTAAACTTAGTAGATTTGAGTCACTTTCAAGTAGGTTCGAAGACTTGCAAAATCAGATTGAATTATTAAATTCTAGTAATATGTCCGACGAGATTGATGAAAGGGACGATATTGAGCAGTTATTCATTTCAAACATTGCTAGTGCTCAGAGTTTGATCCAACGTCATCAGCCTAGTATTCGTAGTGATGAATCTGGTAATTTTCTCAATACTAGCCATATAACATGCGCTCACTCACGTCCTGAAAATCACGAAATAGGGTTCAAGCTACCACAGATACAGATTGCCAAATTTAGTGGCACATACTTCCGCTGGCTCGAGTTCCGTGATACCTTTTTGTCTGTCATACACAACAATGATCGCATTGCATCAATTCATAAGTTCCATTACCTTATATCATATTTAGAGGGTGATGCAGCGCGAGTCATAAGCAACTTAGAGGTATCTAGTTCCAATTACAAAAATGCATGGAGCTTACTGTGCGACAGATATGACAACAAGCGACAATTAATTAACCATCATTTAAATTCTTTGTTAAACATACAACAAATTTCTCGCGAATCAGACAAATCACTTCGGTTTTTGGTAGATCATGTTACTAAAAACTTAAGGGCGTTGTCTAGCCTGGACCAACCCACTGATAAGTGGGACATTATATTAATACACATATTGAGTTCTAAATTAGATAACCGCACTCTTGCTAAGTGGGAGGAGTGGCGTGGCACTTTGGATGATATTCCCAATTTACAGCAGTTTAATAAATTTTTAATTGATCGATCAGATGTACTTGAATCTTTAAACCATTCCTCATTAAACAATTCTCATAAGACTTCAGGGTCTCCAACATATAAGGGAGCCCATACTAAAAACGAACGTCCACAAACTAAATCTTTTGCGAGTCAGTCTGTGGGTCAGTCTGCTATTCAAAATAAACCTATTTCTTATTCATCTTGTGTAGTTTGTCAGGGTGACCATAGAATTTATGATTGTCCTATTTTTAAGGCCAAGAGTGTGCAAGAACGTATAGAAGAAGCTAAAAGGTTGAAGTTATGTTCAAATTGTTTAAGGTATGGACATATGGCTCGACAATGTCATCTAGGACCCTGTCGCGAGTGCAAGAAGAGGCATAACTCACTTTTACATATTCCAACGCCAGTAGAAAATTCTACCATTGCTACTGCATTGTCCTCATCAGACACCATAGCTAATTTTTCTACGCAAACTTCAAAACATATTCTGTTGTCTACTGCGTTGATTGAGGTATGTAACCCTACTACCAATAAAATTGAAAGAGTGCGTGCTTTGTTAGACTGTGGAAGTCAATCATCTTTTATCACGCAGTCTCTTAAGAACAAGTTATCTTTACCGAGTAATTCATTGACTAATTTTATAAACATTGTTGGTATTGGCAATAATTCTAATAATAAGGTCACAGAGAGTTGTGTGGCGCAATTGAAATCTCTTTGTAAGCCGTTCAACGTCACATCAACTTTCCTAATATTATCAGAACTAACAGGTGACCTTCCTAAAGTTACATTAAATATTCAACATCTTCATATACCTAATGAGATACATCTTGCTGATCCTAGTTTTTATCATTCCTCCGCTATTGAGGTACTCATCGGAGCAGATTTGTTTTGGGAAGTTCTTGGCTGCGAACAACGATCGTTAGGCCCTAATAATCCTACTTTAAGAAGTTCTCAATTCGGTTGGCTTATCTCAGGTCCAATGAATATAAATGTTTTAAACAACACCTCTAGTGTTCAATGTAATCATTCAGTTACTTTAAATAAACTAACTGACTATAATTTCAACCTACAATTAACTAAGTTCTGGGAGCTTGAGGAAACACCACTTAAATCACCCTTAAGTCAAGACGAAAAGTTGTGCGAAAAACATTATTTAACTAACACTATTCGATTAGATACGGGCAGATTTTGTGTTCGCTTACCTCTTACAGATTCACCTAATTGTCTTGGTGACTCCTATTCAGTGGCAAAAAGGCGATTTTTGAGTTTGGAAAAAAGATTTAAAGAACATCCTGATATTAAACTGCAATATGTTAACTTTATACGAGAATATGCAGACTTAGGCCATCTTTCGCAGTCCGCTATTATAAAGCCACATATGTCATATTTCTTGAGTCATCACGCGGTTTTTAAAGATAGTAGTGAATCTACGAAAATAAGAGCTGTTTTTGACGGTTCAGCGCCTACTTCGTCTGGGTTATCAGTCAACGACATTCTTATGACAGGCCAAAATTTGCAAGACTCACTTTTCTCTATTCTAGTACGAGCTAGGCAGCACAAGTACCTCCTAACAGGTGATATCGAAAAGTTTTACCGCGAAGTCCAAATTTGCGAGGAGGACCGTAACCTTCAACTTATATTATGGAGAGATGATGAGTCTCTACCTCTCAACACGTTGACGCTTAATACTGTGACTTACGGCATGGCAAGTTCCAGTTATTTGAGTACACGCTGTCTATGGCAACTTGGCGAAGAATGCCCTGATGAAACCATCAAAAATATTATTCAGCACGACTTCTATGTAGATGATCTTATAACTAGTTGTAACAATAAACAGAGATTAAAGGATATTCTAGAAGGCGTTACCGCAGCTCTTAAGCTAGGTTGCTTTCATTTAAGAAAACTTAAAACTAATGCACCTATTTTTGATTCATCTTATTTAAATTCAAATGAAAAATTAGCCCTTAGCGAGTCATCCAGTACCCTAGGTCTAGGTTGGGAACCATCTACAGATACATTGCATTTTCCAATCCAATTCTCACTAAAATTCAATAATAATCACCCGACTAAGCGTTCTATACTATCGAGTGTGTTCAAAATTTTTGATCCATTGGGTTTATTAAGTCCTTGTGTGATACAAATAAAGATAATTATACAACAGCTTTGGATAGAAAAACTAGGTTGGGATGATCCAGTTCCCAAGAATATTATCAAGACTTGGCATAAGTTTACTGATACGTTGCCTGCTCTTCATACAATAAAAATTCCAAGGACATGGACTTTGTGATGAGCCAGTGTCTATAGAGCTTCATTCTTTCTGTGACGCATCCCAGAGTGCATATGGTGCATGCATCCATATGCGATCAATAAATTCTAATGATCAAGTTACTGTAAAATTGTTGTGTTCTAAATCTAAGGTTGCACCTACTAAAGCCGTTACGATCCCACGCTTAGAGCTATGTGCTGCTCTGTTAGCTGCTAGACTGTGCAAGGCTGTGAGGGATTCCTTGCAATATAAGGTTACATATGAAATTCATTGGAGTGATTCTAGTATAGTCTGTTGGCATGGCTACACTCAAGTTTTAAAAATTTAAAAACCTTTGTTGCAAATAGAATTTCTGAAATATGTGACTTGACAGACTTGCATTCATGGCGTCATGTTCCTACGTCAATTAACCCAGCTGACCTTATATCTCGGGGAATCAGCCCAAATCAATTAAAAGACAATATGTTGTGGTGGTCAGGTCCAGAATATTTATTGCAGTCTGAAGACACTTGGCCTACTTTAAGTAATAATAACCTTAATTTTGACGATTTACCTGAAATCAAAATTAATTTTACTAGTGTTAATTTAAGCACAACAACAGAATCATTTATAAACTTTCAAAATTATTCTAGCTTCAGTAAATTAAAACGATCATTCGCTTATATATTACGATTTATAAATAAAATAACTATATTTAAAGGTCCTTTGAAAACGACTGCATCTGTGCTAAACGACACAAATGCAGTCGTTTTCACACGAGTATGAAATACTTGCAAGAGGCCAGTCATTATCTTCTAAATCAAAGCTTTTACCTTTGACACCTTTCTTTAATAACGATAAATTAATCCGAGTAGGCGGCCGTATCGATTCATCTGATTTTAGTTATGATAAGAAACACCCTATTTTATTAATTGCATGTCATAATTTTACAAAATTAATCTTTCAATATGAACATAAGCGTAATTTGCATGCTGGGCCACAGTTATTGCTTGGTATAGTGCGAGACTACATCTGGCCAATCAATGGTAGGCATCTTGCTAGACAAACCGTTCGTAACTGTGTTAAGTGCCGAAGACTACAGGGGAAAAATATAGAGCCTATCATGGGTAATTTACCTTCGCAAAGGGTCACGCCAAATTTCCCATTTACTACTGTCGGCATAGATTTTGCCGGTCCCTTTCTCATACTAAATAGAAAGGGTCGCGGTTCAAAGCTAGTTAAAGGCTATCTTTGTCTTTTTGTTTGTTTAAGGTACAAATGCTTACACCTCGAAGCTGTAAGTGATCTAACAAAGGACGCGTTCATTCTTACTTTTCGTCGGTTTGTGTCTCGTCGCGGAAGGCCAGCGGAGGTATTTTGCGATAATGGACGCAATTTTGTGTCAGGTGCTAAAGAGCTAAATGATTTCTTTAAGGCTAATGCGGATTCTTTATCTGATTTTGCAAGTGGGGAAGGGATCAATTTCATATTTTCGCCGTCCTACGCCCCTCATTTCGGTGGAATCTGGGAGGCTGGTGTAAAATCAGCAAAGTACCATATTAAACGGGTGATGGGTAATTCTCATCTGACATTTGAAGAACTATCCACTCTTTTCGCACATGTAGAAGCTATTCTTAATAGTCGCCCGCTATGTCCTTTCTCATCCTCACCAGACGACCTTCTTTGTTTAACCCCTGGTCATTTTCTCATTGGTCGTGCACTCACCGCTCTTCCATCACCTGCTTTGGAGGATTGCAATTCAAACAATTTACAACGCTATGAGCGAATTCAACAAATTAATCAACACTTTTGGCGTCGATGGCAGCGTGAATATATCGCTGAATTACAACAACGTTGCAAATGGAGAACCAATTTGGGCAAGCTGAATATTGGTGACTTAGTTCTTTTAAAAGAAGACAATGCGCCACCCTTATGCTGGAGACTAGGACGCATTCAGAAATTGTTTCCTGGATCAGACGGAATATCACGTGTTGCTGATGTAACCACTCAACGAGGAGTTGTACGCCGACCTTTGGTTCGCCTCTGCCCTTTAACTACCCCAGAAGAGATGAAGGGTTAAAAGCTTGGCTTTCAACGGGTGGGAGGATGTTCGCGCCTACAAGTTTTATCAGCGCAACTTGTTGTTAGTGTCATTGTGATGTCCTACAAATCACTGCCAGGAATCCAATATATGTGATATTTTCTGTCACCCACATAATTTTATAATTTTCCCTTGTCATACAACCATCGAAGAAAACACATTGTTAAAGTTGTAATTAATTTAAAATATTGAAATATAGCATAAAACCAAGGTTTGGGGGTTTCATTTTGTCCAGTAAGAGACACAATCTAATCCAAAATCTTTAGATTTAAGATTTTCAACTTGATGTGTTTTTGTGTGAAGATCACACTCTGTGTTATTTATTAGGTTCATTGTTGTTTTACACAACCTTGATGTTGGCAGAATCATTGACATATTAAGTTGGAGCCATTAAATTTAGAATTGCCATAGGACTATTAAGGACAGATCATAATAAACGGTCAAAGAGTTCTTAAATTATCTTCTACTCCAGCGTATAAAACTTAATTCTTGTATAAAACGGTTTTTTATTTACCTGGCGGAAATATGTCATTTACTTCCTACGCCCCGAGGAAGGCCGGAGGTGTATGCCGGACTCGTGACGGCCTCGATGCAATCACACTAGAGCCGCCAATCGGTGCCACGCTTTTAGGCATATCTGGCAGGGGATCACTGTAAAGCGATAACCCCTCTAGTGGTGTTGAGGCGACTGTAAAAAGGCCGCGCCCCAAAAACATCTCGGAGGGGATTGTAAAATACCCTGAGGCTTCCTCACAATGCGCTGTGCTACGCATACGGTGGCACGTGACCACCGCGCTTCGCCATCTTCCCGGGGATCAATCGGTATGAGCAGGCAGATTCTCTAATCTACCCGTTCGCAATCCTCCAGGCCCACCTTCGTATAACGATAACAAGCGTGGCTCAAGAGTGCTTGACATGGGCGCCGGGGTGGTTGTTACCACGGCGCCGTGTAGGTACTCCTTCGGCCCTCTCCCGATCCCGCTTTTGGAGCTGTGATAGCAATCAGGACACCGCACAGCACATGCTCGAGGAGTGCCCTGCGTAGGCTGCCGAGCGGCGGATGACGGATCCTGGTCGATCAGATCGGGCAAGATCTCTGCGTGCCGGTAGTAGTGTCGGCTATGTTGGCAGAGCATGAAAATTGGAGTGTAGTGGTCTCCTTCTGCGATAGGGTCATGCTCCAGATGGAGACTGTGGAGCGGGATCGGGACAGGGCCGATTCCGCACGGAGAAGGACGAAATGGCGCCGGGGTAACAACCGCTCCGGCGCCCAGGTCCAACACGCCTGAGCCCCTTGCCGTCACTACATGGTGGGGGGCCTCGGGGTTACGGGCGCGCAGATTGGGGTGTCTGCGTGCTCGTACCGGGCGACCCCCGGGAATACTGTGGCGCGCACGTGGTCACGTGCCACCGTGTGCAGCACAGCGCACAGCAAGGCTTAGGGGGATCCTTTACAATCCTCCCCAAGAAGTGCCTTGGGGGGCCGCCTTTTAACAGCCCCCTTCTCTCCGCTAGACGTGTTTACAGTCATTCCCTCGGAGATATGCCTAAAGGCGTGGCACAAATGGGCGGCTCTAGTACATTAGTATCTTACGAGGACCTGGATCCCCCCCTTCGGAGCCGAAGATAACCGCTCCAGTGGTTTTAGCCGGTTGGAAATATTTCTGTTTCCCCCGGGTCTGCCCTTTAATATAAAGTGTAATTTAAATAAAACTATACCCAAAACTTTACGGATAAAGATCTGATCAAAAGCTACTAAAGGAAAGAATTTGGCATAGTCCCGGAAACCAAATACTTGCACACCTACAGGAACAGGCAGCAAAAACCACTAGTAATGTACAATAAATAATGTTTGCTTAAATTATAATGCAAAAAAATGCAGTTGTTTTTAACCGACTTCAGAACAAGGAAGGTTCTCTGTTTCCCCCTTGTATGTGCGCGAGTTTTTCAGGAACTACAAGACCAATTTTTGGATTCCTTGACTGGGGTAATCTATATAAGTGCTTATGGGAAGGTTCTAATATATATAATATTAAGATACCATTCTTATGTACAGACAACATACAGTAATTGTGTTTATTAAGTGTCGGTTTTATTTTTCTTAAACAGTTATTTTAAGTATTTTGTGGTGTGTGTATTAGTTACATGTTTCTAGTCGCACATTGTTACATATTTGTCTAATGATAAAATCTCACTATTCCAGAGCTGCTTATGTAAATAGAACATACGCAAAGACTAGTGCCAAGAATAACCACAAATAACGTATGACAAATGCTTTCAGATATTTTATACTGTAGTATAATACAAATAAAGACGTCAAGAAAATCAAATATTCATAGTATACTTTTTAATAATTGTCGCCATTGAAATCGCAGATATTCCCATATTAAAAATGAAAACATTGATTAGTAGTTTGCACTATTTACACTTTTTCATACATAACGAAATTGGTTCTTTATAACTAAAAAGTTTATGATCACTAATTAACTCTCAACTCTCAAGTAGTTGATACATTCTCAAAGAGATGATACATTATTATAAGGTTGATAAAGTGATTGATGTATAAAACATCAATAGATAATGCATGTGAAAACTAACAAAAGAATCGGTAATAGAGATTCGCAAGACGACCCTGACTATACTTCTATTTCACAAAGTAAAACCAACAATGATGGCGCGATTTGACCTCGAAAGCGTCTGAAAGTAAACGGAGCTAATGAAAAGACTTTCCAACACTGTTCACATAAAAGTCCCATTTTGTTACAGCGGTAAAAATACAATATTGAACGTTATACGATATAGTATCTTTACAAGTAAAGTGCCCCTGATATAGGTTTAGATAAATCCTGTAACGTCATGGTAAGATAGATACGTACCTACTATGGTTAAGTTTCTATGTCAGAGCGAAGCTTCATTCTCAACAAACATACGTCTAGAATTTACGCGACATGGCAATAATATTACACAATTATTTGATAATCGCAAACAACCGTGATCTTGAGCCTCATAGTTTGAGTTAACATAACGGTTGCTTTCATCGAAAATGTAATTTATTTTGGATTTCTGTCTATTAAACTATGCGGTCACTTCAGCTCGTACAAGTCCACTGCTGAACTCAAGCCTTCTAATGATCACTTATGAACGGTCATAGGGGGATATTGCCATAATCACTACGCTTGGCAGGCGGAATGGTAATCGCAGCACAGTTTTTATTGGCACACGGGAGGATGCTGCTGTCCATGCGTCCTCTTAATATCAACCCTTCGTCGCCTTTTACGACACTCATTGGTGGAGAAGGGTCGTATTTTCTTGGCCGGGAACCACAAGGTCACTGGGACGCAGTGAATTGAAGTAATAAGATTATTTTCAGAATCAAGACAATCATAACTTACCTCGTATGTATCAGGTTGTGCGCTATCAGCGATACTGGCGAAGAGGTCGCTGAGGGCTCGCGACATGAGGCCGGTCATGGTGTATGTTTTGCCAGCCCCAGTGGCTCCGTACGCAAACACAGCCCCGGCGAACCCTTGCAACGTGTCGCCCACGAGGGGTGCACACACAACATCGTACACGTCTTCCTAATACAGAAAAAGTTACTTAGTTTTAGTAAGTGATGATTTATCCACGTTTCACGTAGTACTCAGATAAGCATATGACGGTACAATCCTATGTATGTAAGCCTTGTCGCAGATTTTATGTTTGTAATTCACACAACGTGTGAGAAATTTCGTTTCCGTGGATAACACGCCATCACGCTAATGTGACTAAAGTCTTGACGGCTGTGAAGGAAGACTAAAATTTGACGTGGGGATTATTAGACAGTTAATTGAGGATTGTGTCACACAAAAAAAATGGACCTGAGACCAAATTTGTCACAGGCGAAAATCTGGTTAGCTATTAAACAGCGACAGCAAATCCGATGTCCGGATGTCTCACGATCGCTCGCCAAACGAAACGCCAAAATATACCTATATGTATACAGCCCGCCTCTCCCTGTGTGTCAGTTTTGTCACAGTAATCATGCCGATAGCAGTAAAATAGCAACAGGTGAAACTAAAACGAATGAAGTTTTTGTCTTTTTAGACAGTCTATCGGTGTTATAGTTGAATTGTTATTTTTTAACACAGGTAACTGCGAGATTTACGCCTGTCGCAGCAAAAAAAGACGTCATCGCTGCTAATTATCTAGCGAACTTGTAATAACTATACGGCGTGATTGGCGCAATGGATAAGTGATTGCCTTTCTGCTCTACGAGTCGCGAGTTCGATTCCCGTATGGAACGAATCTTTGTATGATCTACAGATAGTTGTTCCGGGTCTGGGTGTTTGTGCGTATGAGAGTTTTGCTTGTAGGTAAACTGTACACCACGATAAAGTAGGAATAGGAATAGTAGTCATCAGTTAGTCATGGAGAGTTCTTTAGACTGCTTAGCACTGGTTACTGCTTTTATTCCACTTCGGTGAAAGGTAAAATTATCACTGCGACAATATTGAGTGACTGATAAAGTGATAACTTTACGATCACCGACCCGTTTGGGAATTAGCGTTAGCGTTATTCTTATTATACTCCGGGCATTTGATCTTTTCTTTTTTAGAGAACCTATGACCAAATGGACGCCTGCGAAGAGTCGTCAGACTGACTTGTTAGGAAAAAAGTAATGTTATATAAGCATTCTAAGTCATTTGTCTATTAATTATAATTAATTATAATAATTATAAGTATTATCTTTCGACATGTTATACATTCTCACGGGAAATTGGAGAGCGGTTATTATTAGATTAGTATTTTACAGACTTAACAGTTTTTCTAATCTGTGCAACAAGTTTTTCTATTTATGTTGATACGAGTAATGGGTATTATAATTGCTGTAGAAAGTCTAGTTTTAAAGTAGTGTGTGTTAATTGCGCATAGAAATAAAAAAACACATTTCTTTCTTTTCGATTGGTTAGGTCCGTGACACGTTTTCTTGAAGAAAATGATTTGAAATAAAATTAGTTCGTGAAAAAATATTCACCTTTACCAATTTTTCCTGATGATGCCATTACTACACTCCGCCTTCTGCCCTATACGCACCGATAAAAATAATCAAATGCACATATATATATCTCATTACCTGTTTTCCGTTTTCATGCAATAGGTCTCGGAATAATATACGATGGAACATGTCATCCTACTTCTAGCCGTAGGTAACGTACTAGTGTGCAGCCCTCGCGAGCATGCAGTGTTCGTCGTAGAGCCACCACACCGATGCAGTATGGCACGACTGCTGAGTGCTGACCTACTCGTGCAGCATCTGATATTAATATTACGGATTTAAGTATGCGCCGCCATCGCCAAATACGTAGATTGTCGCTGAATCGCATGTCACGAGTACAAGGCTCTCCGTCTCCATCAGCATCTAAAATAAGATGATGTATTGTATGTAAATACTAAACGTTACGCACTTGTGTGCTGCCCTCGCCAAACACGCGGTCGTACACATAATGTTTGTCGTTGAGCCGCCGCTGACGCAGTACGTCACGGCGACTGTCCGCCTCCTCTTCCAGAACCAACATCTGATAACACAAGTAATCTAATCATTTATACTGTCGTGGTACCTACAAATACAGATAAATTCACTAGCGGTTGGTGTTAAATTGTGATGTAGATGTGATTGAGAAAAGAACATTCAACCTTTTTATTAGGTATAACTTCTAGCTTTTAGTTTGCCCTAAGTGAATATTATACCTACATAGTATGAAATGTAATGTGTAGGTACCTACTTAATGGCTTATTTCACAGTAGGTACCACTACCTCGGCTCTAGTGTGATCATACGAGGACTCGGAGCCTCCCTTAGGTGCCGAAGATGACCGCCTCAGTGGTTTTAGCTGGTAGGAGACCGGCATGCCCCTTCGTCCTTCCCCGGGGCGGAGGAAGTTCATGAAGAATTTCCACTGGGCCCAATAAAAAAAAAGTATCTCTACCTTCTATCATTTTAATTCCACTGAACTCCTGTGGTTTTAGCACCAAGAGAATAATAACAAAGTAATTAAATTGTTATAAAATGACGATATGAAAAAAAATTGAAGGTAGGTAACCGTACACAGTCGCATTCGCAACATCTTTGCGAAGGTATCTTCTTATTGCTTTTCTGTCAGTTCTACACAAGTTAAACACCCATAAAACAGAAAAGTATTTTGATATAGGTACCTAAACTAAAGTAATCTAGAAGACATACACTGATGTCATTTGTTTCTATTACCTACATACATATTATACGTACCTATCTAGTTGCAGCATTGACACTGCTCTAAATACTATAGAGGATTGATAGATGGATAAGTATAATAGATAATGCGAGTAACCTTATCGCTGACCACGTGCACGATCCGAGGACCTTCATCTGTTCGCAGCGGCCGCACGCGCACTGCCACCTGTTGCAATATACACAGTGCATTAGTGCAAGGAATACATGTAGGTACTTACGTAAAAATAGAATATAGAGTACCTAACTACGTTGCATTAGGTAACAAAATACTTGATCAACAGTGCGTCTAGCCTTCGACCAAAGTAAAATGAATGGACGGGCCTAAACGTACAGATTTTTGAAGTCAATAAAGTAAGCGCCGGCTCTCACTTCGTCTCAGTGGGTCTCCGTCCTTTAACAGTGTGACACGTACGGTTATTACTACATGCAATCCAAATAACTTACAAAAATATGCCTTCATGTGCATTTCCAAAGTGCAAAAACACAACAAAGAACCAAAATAAAAGTTCAGGTATCACATTCCACGCGTAAGTACATTATTATTATTTTGTTTTGTCATAAATGTGTTTAATTTCAATTACATCGTTTAGTAGTCTCCATTTTATTGTTATCTCAATGCACGAAGTAGTAGAACAGGACAGAAATATTCGCACATACTAAGTGCGACAAGGAAAGCCCGAACTGTTCGACAATTCCGACGCGTACCGATCTTTACCCAATGTACCGACAGCAAACTAGTTTTCTTAATACCAAATTATATGGTATAAGTTGGTATTGGTACAAAATGTTATGCTAATAAAAATTTTAAACTTCTATACTATAGATGCCCAAGGTAACATTGCCATTCAACAAAAATGGGTGGAAATAGTACGGACAGCGAGATGAGATGGAGAATGGACCTCAAATACATACAGCCGCGTATGTTCCGACCCCCTTGCACCCGGTGAAACGTACATGACCTATTGCTATACCTCATTCTCAGGTAAAGATTATGTTAAATGACGAAAAAAGGAATGCGCAAAATAAATAAAACTGCTATACCTCATTCTCAGGTAAAGATTATGTTAAATACTCAGCCAGTTGTTGAGTATTCCTACTGGCCCCATCTCTTTTTTTACGTTAACTTCGAAATTAGGTTATATCTGACAATTTTATGTTTTTCTTGTAGAATAACCTAATTTTTATCACTGCTAACTAAGCTAATCTAATAATCTAAGCTATTTGTCTAATTATTCATGGTTTCGCAGTGATATAATCTGAATATTTTCTCTGGATTATTAAGTATCACAGTGTCTCCGTTTACAGATACAACGAGAAGAAATTACTGTTATTTCGCCTGATTCTCCAAGACTTACTTCAACCACTACTGCTGTAGATGCTCCTGCTACACCAAGTAGCAGCGTTATTCTAATTTTATTAAATCTTTTTTCTACAAAAGATTTATTTGAAATTTGCTTAAAAGCTGAAAGTAGATATAAAGTGCATTAAACAAAAAGATAGTCATCCTTTATTTCGGAGAGTGAGCCAAAATACATAATGGCAGAGATCCTTAAATGTTTTGTGAACAGTTCCGTTTTAAACCTAATTACTGTACACTCATTTGAACAACATCCTACATTAAACCACCGCACTCTCCTGTTGAAAGCAATAATAGAAAATTATATTAAAGTTCGTTTCCATCGTTTGCACAAGCACGATCCTGGGATTAAAATCCATACAAAGCGCCAAAAAGTAAATAAATTTGTTTTGTTTGAAGGCAAGTAAATGTTATTTTTAAATAACAGCAAAGTATTTAATAAAGATTTTGATATGCTGATTAAATGTGTTTTCTTTTTATTTTACCTTCACCTCAAGGCTGATGTTTATTTTGTAACAAGTACATACATTGTAATTTAATTGTTAGGAAATAATGATTATCAAATTCTAATTTATTACCAAAACAAAATACACATTAGAACATTTTTTAAAATATAAACATAATATTAATATTATACAACCCAACATATTAACTTACTTTATTCAAATAACACTATCAAAATTTAAAAAAAGATAAAAAAAAAGCTCGGTACTGTTTATGAATTTGTACCATGTGGGTTTTGCTAACGCTACTGTCTTCAAATGTCAAACGGTTCGAGAGTAACAGACAAACACAGATATTCTCTTTTTCTCACGTAGTTATTATATTCGTTATCTCTTTTTTTGTAATAAACACTTATAATAGGTGTTAAAATATAGGTCTGACAGTTTTGACTCATTATTATTGAGCTAGTTGTATGGACAGGGCCCGTCCATTCATTTTACTTTGGTCGAAGCGTCTAGCACTAATATTTTGACGTATATTATCGCAATTGTAACGTTAACGTGTCTAAGTCAATTTTGAATTGAAAATACTTGTTTCGCACAGAATTTTTATTTAAATTGAAGACTTTATACATCTATACTACAAATAAATAAAATTGAAGTGTCTGTTTGTAATGTCAAAATAACAGCATTTTACTAAATGCATATGAAAGTATATACGGTAGGTAACTACAACAAAAAAAAATGTATGTCTGTCTGTCGGTCTGTTTGTCTGTCTGTTCCCGCTAATCTCCGAAACGGCAGAAAAAAAGGAAATTGACCTCCATTTTGGTTTGTATAAAAAACTAAACAAAATATTACTATTTTATTCCTTAATAAAAAATGATAATACCGAAAAAATACCAGAAAACCGGCATTCCGGTTTTGAATATATCAATACCGTATGAATACCAGTATTGGCAAAATCTTTAATACCGCTATGCCCTAACGACGAGAGCCTCGTTGGATCGCCAGCAACGACGACGTCGACGACGGTGGCTCCCAAACTAAAACTAGGTCAATGGGAGACTGCCGGCAACAACCAAAAGGCCAAGAAGGCTATATGGAAGGCCAATAAGATAGATAATAAGAAGATCAGTATAACCGATCTCGGCATCAAAAGCATTCGCTGCAGGACCACGGGGACTGGTGCCCACCTTCTGGTAGCGGCCCGAATGTAGACGCCCTTGCCGAAAAACGAAGAGCGTCATTCAACGTCGAGGAAGTTGGGGTGTCCAGACCCACGAAGTTGGTTGGACGGCTCCTCTTTAGCCGAAAAGCTGGTGGCTGCCGACACGAGGTTCCGAAATAGTGCTTACGGCCAAATCAAGGTCACCGACCTTTCGGAAGGATTCGCCCGGCTCGAGACGGCGTGGATACAGCCACAGTGTCTTCCCTTGTTTCTGCCGATCAAAAATTTGCATAGGGCCGTAAGCTACTGGTAGGGTCGGTTTCGGCGCAGTTGACCTGCAGCCAAAACTTGTAAAGTGTTTCCGCTGCTAGCAGGCACGTAGGAGTGTGTTCCCCTCGGAGGTAGACTGCAGCGGCTTATGCTTCCGCTGTGATAAGCCCAGCCACTAAGCAGCCTCCTGTGAGGCACGACAGCCTGCCACGCAAAACTGACTGGCCCTAAATAAGGCAGAGCAGCAGCAGGGATCACTAAACTTACTTGCAACTATGTACAGGAAGAGGCGAACATAGACTGCCGATAAATGGCCCCACGGTTTCGCCTCCTACAAGCAAACATAAAACACTGCGCCAGCTTCGGACCTCCTGGATCAACCACGCTCTGGGCGTTGTCGCTGACCCATACTTTGCCATTCCCAGAGATAACTGGGCTGAAGACATTTGCGGCTCGGTGGCTCTAATACATCCGTCGGCTGCTGGCTCCCCATCCTTCGAAGACGTCACTAGGTGCTGGGGATGCGTAGAGGCAGTACTGGGAGAATTGGTGGTCATGGGGGTTTATTTCTCCTTGCACGGTCGTCCACCGTTACAACCATCACACCGTGCTGGTTTGCTTCAACACCAAATCCAAGGTTTGGGTTTTGCCGTCTACAAACTCACGGGGAAGGCTCCTGGAGTGAGCTGTGGAGTACGGCTTGCTCCTCCTTACCCTGGGGTTCCCTCCATACATGTTTGCGGCAGCGGGGTGGGTCTATACTGAACCTCGTTTGCTAGCTCTACTTTCGCGTGTCTTGTGCAGGGCTGGAGCATTGTAGAGGAGGTGGAGACGCTGTCGGATCATCGCTACGTCCTATAAATTCTCATGTCAAACGCCCATCCCAATATCTGTTGGGAACTCTGTTCTAGAAGTTGTTGACGAGTATGTCTACCTGGGACAAACCGTCTTCAAATGTGTGTTACCAGTGATGACAAATGGCACAGTGACTTACTATGGGCCTCATAAGAAAGCTCAAGGTCACTCAGCGAGCTACGAAGAGAACTATGCTCGGTATTTCTCTACGAGATCGAATCAGCAATTTGGAGTTTCTTAGAATAATTAAAGTCTTTTTCTTATTTAAAACGTGGCCCCACAGTAGGATTTCTCTTGTCGTGGGTGCGTTTACAGACACAAATTCCACGCACAATACACCCAACCCTGGAACAACTACCTGCAGATCATACAAATATTTGCTCCGTGCGGGAATCTAACTCGCGAACCGAACCGCAGCAACCGATTGTATCAGCCACTGCATCAACCCAGCCGTCAAGAAGTTGCCGACATAGCTGAAAATTATTAAACTGAAGTGGCAGTAGCACATAGCTCGTAGAACTGATGGTCGTTGGGGCAAAAAGGTTCTCGAGCAGTGACATCCCACCGGGAAACACAATGTGGGACGGCCGTCGACCTGGGGAAGGTCGCTAGGTGACGTTGGATGCGGGCGGCATATAACCAGTCGCTGTGGAAATCTATGAGGGAGGCCTTTGTTCAGCAGTGGACGTCCTTTGGCTGATATTTATTTATTTATGACTGATATGATGAAGTCATTTGTAATAGTACACACATCAAAAATGTACACGCATCGTGTTACGAAAACTGCAAGTTTTATTAATTTACTCTTACCAAAGGTAGATAAGTAGGTATGTAATCATTTTCGTATCAGAAAACATACTGACTCATTTTAAAAATAAAAGTCCACGATTGTATTTTTTTAAAACGTTGCTCCAAACTAGGATCTCTCCTGTGTCGTGGGTGTGTTTACAGACATGAATACAATACATCCAAACCCGGAACAACTATCTGAAGATCATACAAATATTTGTTCCGTGCGGAAATCGAACCCACGACCCGGAGGGCAGCAGCCGACTGTATCAGTCACTGCACCAACCGTGCCGTTTTTCTTATAAAAAAAAAAAACTCATAAATCATAATTTTATCATTTTAACGACATATTGAATACAGTTTATGGAAAGCAAAAGGTTGTAAAACATTTTTTTTCGTCATGGACCGCTGATGAAATGCAAAGATGATGTAACTAAAGGTCCTATTCAGAACCAACGTCACGCACTAGTGGTATGGCATTTTTGCTGAACTGGGCCTGTTTGACGCAGCTGTAGGTCACACAAAAATGTTGTCCTTGTGTTTTTATTGTAAGCTGGTTTTTCTGTTTATGTGTGCCGCATACACTCATCATCATCATCATATCGGCCCACAGACATCCACTGCTGAACAAAGGCCTCCCCCATGGACTTCCACAACCGTGTCGGCATTTTGGGGGGAATTTGCCAATACGCACCACACTTGGCAGGCGGCCTGGTGAGCGCAGTATGGCCGCTGTTTCACAGAAGGACGCTGCTGCCCATCCCTGTAGTTTTAAGTCCCTTAGTCGCCTTTTACGACATCCACGGGAGGAGATGGAGTGGTGCTATATTCTTAGTCCAGACACCACACGTATACACTGTGACAATAAAATTAATCTTTCTTCTTTCTATCTGTAGGCATGTTACAAGCGGGAAGAAATTAATCCCAGGTTATTTTCATTAATGCAGTTAGGTGTCAAAAGATGCGTAATTTGTCTTTGGCAGCATTACGCCAACACAGGAGATTCTAATGAGCAATACTCAGGCCTAGGGAGGAGACAACCGCTTGGCAGGACTGATACATACAACTAACTGCAAGATGCCAGCCGATGTTAACCACCCGGGTGATTTAAAGCTACAGATCCCAAGCGGTAATGTTGTTAGCCCCCAAACAGTGAGAAATCGGCTGGATGAGTACGGACTTCGTGCACGGCGCCCAACCAGGTGCCTATCTATACGCCACGGGAATCTCGCCCGTTGAAACGAATGGTGTAGGGAACACGTAACATGGACCCAGGTGCAATGGGATAACATTTTATTTTGCGATGAGTCCAGATTTGGCTTTAGGCGTGATACAAAAAGGGTTAGAGTGTATCCTCGTCCTGGAAATGCTAAACCGATGAGGTCCGTCCAGGAAGTGCTACCGTACAGCGGCTGAAATTTTGGTTTGGCCAGGTATTATGAAGAACAGACGAACTGAGCTTGTTTTTGTAAATGGCAATATGGATGCTCAAAGTATCATTGAAGTCGTCCTGAGGCCTTGTATCCATCAATTCGCACAAAGTCTTGGCTCATATTTTAGGCTGATGCATGACAATGCGCTCTCGCACGCAGCTCGAAGGGGCAGGTAGCACTTGGCGATGGAAAAAATCAGGATATTATCCCGGTATAACCGGGTATATTGCCTTGATCTGCACAATCGCCAGACCTCAATCCCATCGAGCATCCCAGGGACATGCTCCAGGCCTAGGAGTAACAACAACTCAACAACTGAAGGATTTTTTTTTATTTCATTGTGTGCGACTGCCGCTGGATGACAAACTCATCGATTCTATGAAAAATTATTGCCGACAAGTACTCGTATTAATCAACAGAGGAGACCACACTTTGTAATTAATTATCCAATAATTATACAATACATTTTAGTAACATAATTTTGTTTAAGAGAAAAAAATTACATAATTTATTAGGTAAGTTATGTACATACCTTAGTTTGTACTACGTATGATACAGTACACATATTGTTAATTAACTGTGACTAAAAGAACAATTGAAAAAAATGTTGTAAGTTTATATATTATTGGTAAAACAAATACAAACATTATTATGTAATAAATAAATCCAAAATTCAAATTTGTACACGTTGCTTACTCTTTTTATATAAGTAAAATATTTTTAGAATTATTTTGTATACTGTTATGTACTTTTACCCAATAAAGATAATCGGTTAAACAAATAATTGGCTTATTTATGCTCATGTAACAACTCCATTGAAATATGCATACATTTTGGGCGCTACTTGAAGCGTAGTCTTCGTCGAATCTGTAATATATACACAGAAGTAACCCTATCAGCTGTGTTTAGATTTAATAGTTTGCTATAACCTGCAGGCAAAGAGTATAGTAACTATACCTGCAGGCAATACCCAGAGCGTACTTTATTTTATAACATTTGCTCTTTAAATTGCGCTGGGTTTAGACCCTCTTTCAGACATAACCTTATATATTTGATGTATTGGAAGTAGGCATATAATATTATCTTCTATCTATATATATATATATATATATATATATATATATATATATATATATATTTTACTATAATAAAATCGTAGAGAGACAAAAACTGTACATTGTTTTTTTTTTTAATCACTGCCACGTGCTCCAGAAACGAGACTGATGCCAAAACTGCAATTTTTTGAATTTGTCTGTTTGTCTATTTCTATGTCGGGCGAAATCGCTAAAACTACATTATAGAATTAGTTGAAATTTGATAAAAATGTCCGTTACTGTCCAAGGAGGGATCTAGAATACAAATCATCACGCTTTTGTACATGGGAGGTGAGAAGTATAACAATATATCTATAAAGCTTTGTTTCACAGCGAATATAATGAAAAAATCACAATAATGAACACATTCGTTATCAGTACGTAATAAGAATGCTGGAGGATGGGCAGCAGCGTCCTTCGAGTACATTAACAACTCAACTGCGATCGCCAACCCGCCTGCCAAGCGTGGCGATTATGGCAAAACCCCCCAATGTGCTCACAACACATCCATATCGGTGGTTGTGGTGATCTTTGGGGGAGGCCTGTGTCCAGCAGTGGACTTCATTCGGCCGAAATGATGATGACGTAATAAGAATTAATAAAAAAAAGACCATTACCATCACGCCATATCTAAAGGGAGCTAAACGACAGATTTTAAGTATAAGAATGCTTATTTCGTAATCTTTCGCAATTTGTTACGTAGCCTGCTAAACCGACACGCGAGTTGTCATTGTTTTGGTCTCGGGATCAAACCTACCACTTAATCTTACTTTTTGGATTGTTTTGCATTAAATTTATTCTCTTGACAAGCAATTTCTATATTAAATATTCTGTCTGGTCTGTAGCTGATATATTATGAATTATACATTATTATATATGTTATTGTGTATTATGAAATGGGTGCGAACAATAAGTCACGAGTTCTAGGCAATAGATGTCGCTAGCAGTTCTTCCCTTTGGAGTAAGTCATAAGTTTTAATTTGTGTTTCGCATAAATTGTCATCATGAAATACTAAGATGTAGTTTAATTAAGAATTTGTTCGTCTATTTATTAGTGAAAACTGACTTTGGTGCCAAAAGTTCTTTTGAACTCATTGTGCATTTTCGTAACTGCTGTGTCCCCTAAGCCAAAAAGCGTGATGAAACATTCGTGTTGTTATCCTTAAATAAAGGATAATAGATTCAATTTATTACGTTTCTGGGTTACTTAGTTTATAATGATTAAATTTTTTTTCTTTCTTCCTTTTTAACTAGATGGCGTTACTGTCGAATTATACCACGGTATGGTTTCGTTGGCAAAAAGTGATGTTAAGAGTCAGCTCAGATTAAAAGTAGTATTTTTCCAATTTGCTTTGCGGTCAAGAACATGTTTGACATCATGTTGAGCATCACGCACCTCAGAGACTTGCACCCAGCGCGAATGGCGATTGAGCTCGTAAAGTATCCGCACTACGACGTCACTATACATGATCGACACCCAACGTTCATACATTTGGATGTCCATTTGGAGAATGGCTAGCATATTTATTTCAATCCTGAAAATGTCATAGAGCGCATGGAAAATCACCGGCTAACTACGTTTTTCGTATTTTTTAAACTGTACGAAGAGGATCTGTTCGCGAAATCCCGAACGAATGGCGAGATGCCGTAATACTATACGTACGAGACGCAAAGAGGTGTGTTTGATCGACGTCAACGTGGGCGTTCAGAATATGGTTTCTCCGGAGTTATGAAACACGCCGCATTGGGTAAGGTCTACACTGTGCATCCAAATAATGGCGAGTGCTATTTCTTGCGCCTTCTAGCACACAGTGCTTTTGATGCCGTTAAGTTTCCCAAATATCACCCAGCCTATGGAGCGCTCCATCTACTCGACGATGATAAAAACTCGGGGCAATACTCTCGAGGAGGTCAGCGACAGTCCCAGTAGTCTGCGACATTTATTCGCCGTCATGTTGGTTTTCTAAACGCCGACAGTCGGGGTTCGATTTATTACTGTCCAGTCAGCGCACATTATAGTGCGTGATCTCGAACATGTGTCTGTATAATGGGCGGCACTGATGGTGTCGGCAAGCAGATGGCTCGCAGTCGGCACGCTGTATGCTCGCTTGAAGCGCGCGGTCTGCTTTCTCGATCTGTACCTTGTATGTGGGATGGGATAGCAGTTGCGAGCGCAGTTGCGAGCGCACTCGCGAAATGCGTCCTAATATTATAAAAGTTTTGTACAACACACGACTTAAAGCCCTAATTTAGATAATAAAATGAGCGGTGTGGTTACAACGAGTGATTGGGCTGTTATTAATAGGTGGAAAAGGGCAAGCTACATTTTATGAAAATTGTTGATGACGACACCCAGTGCCATGCGGGAAGCTTTTCCAAACAAAAGACAAGACCGCATGGTACTCGGCTGGCTGGGCTGGATGTAATATGCGGCAGGCCTTTTTTTATTGGTATCCAGTGAAAACTCTACATGAACACCCCCCAAGCCTCGCTGTGCGGTGTGCTACGCACACGGCGACTTATGGCCATGTGCCCGCTACCGTCTTCCCGGGGGTCGCTCGGTGTGAGCACGCAGACTCCGCAAGATCCATCTACACCTATAACAAGTTCCTAATAGAAGCTCAGGTCATGATTGCATGTTTTCAATACAATGATATACATTCCTAAATACTAAGCGTGTGAAGCCGCGGGCAAAAGCAAGTTTATAATATTTACCATCAGTTTCTCTTCGGAGACAGTACGGATACTACCGTGTGATCTGTCAGAGGTAGTCAGAGTGCTCTGAGTCATGGCATAACTTCATTAACTCAAACGTGTTTAACCACAATATGTCTGCACTGCTGCGCTACCAAATAATACACTAGAAGTTACCCCAAAAGTATTAAGCACATAGTAATAATAAAATCATAACGAATAACCAAATAAAATAAACCACTCAAGAACAAGGCTGAAAATTACGTTTATAACAAGGAGGTACACAAGCACATATAAGACAGTTCATGGGGGGAAGTTGCGAAGAAAAACGTTCTCCGCCCGCGTAGTTTCACGTGGACTGAACGTTGTTCAAAATACAGCGATCGCTTTGGGCGGTCGCTGGGGCAACAGCTAATCATCACAAATAAAATTTTCATGCGCCGTCATGTAAGTTGTTATTAATATTATTTACCTAGGTGCCTAAAATTAAAAGCTAAATAGATAAGTAGGTACTAATATAGCAGCAACATTATTAGATGCTTTTTATTGCAATTGAAAAGATATTTTATCCTTCTGTCTTGGTGTCACACTTATTTCCACAAGGGTCACGCTGAAAGTTTTTAGAAAATCAGAAACGGACTGATGTAGGAACCTGTTATATAAATATACGAGGGCGGTTTGATAAGTCCATGACTTTGGAAAGAAGAAACACTCTTTTTACATGTACATTTTTTATTTTTCTAAATAATCTCCTTTCAACTCTACGCACTTAGTCCAGCGACGTTCCAACCTCTTCAACCTATCAAAAAAATGTTTTCTTGATCAACTTTTTATTGAATCTATCTAACAATGCAGCATAGTAAGCTCCGGTTATTGTCTTGCCTTAATCCAAAAAATGGATGTAAATAACCACTTGGCTGTCCCAAAAGACTGTGGCCATCACTTTACCAGCCGAGCAAACAGTTTTTGCCTTCTTTGGGGCACGTTCCCCGGTTGAAGTCCATTGCTTCGACTGTTGCTTAGTCTCTGGTGTATAATGACGGACCCACGTTTCGTCAACTGTTATGCACCGAGGCATAAACTCACTCGGATTGCGATTATACATGGCTAGGCATTCCTCAGAAGCTGTTACACGATTTCGTTTCTGGTCGATTGTTAGTAAATGCGGCACCCATCTTGCAGAAAGCTTTTTCATGCATTCTGGGCATCATGCAAAATATAAAAAACTCGTTCAGTCGAGATGTGCACAGCATCCCTTATTTCGCGTATCTTCACTCGACGGTCTGCCAAAACCATATCATGTATTTTATTTACAATGCCCTCCGTAGTGATCCCAATCGGCCGTTCTGGGCGCTCCGCGTCATTAGTGGTAGTACGTCCACAACGAAATTCAGTGAACCACTTATGTACCATCCTATGAGAAGGCGCAGAATCACCATAATACTTCTTCAATTTGTCTTCGGTCTGCTTAATAGTTTTACCACGTAAAAAATAGTGTTTAATTAGCACTCGAAACTCGCTTTTCTCAATTTTCAAAGAATACTTAGAAGTCACCTAACTTTTTTGTTTCTAAAAAGCTTGTTCTTGCGCCAAATTTGAAAAAAGAACGACGTGCGCTTCGTAGTGAGTTTCCAAATATGAGACAAAAAAAATATTTAAAAAGTTTTTATTCCACCTTAAAGTCATTGAGTTGCCAAACTGCCCTCGTATGTATATTTTTATTGTTTGTAGGGTCGAACGTCCGAAGGAAAAAACGGCGGAACCCTTATAGGATCACTCACGTCTGTCTGTTTGTCCGTCTGCCAAAGCCAATTTGCTCCGAATCCACTGGACTGATTAAGTTGAAATTTGGTAAACATATGGATTTCTGGGACCCAAACACGTACGTGTGTTGTAAATAAATTAATTTTGATTATGGGGTCCTTGTTGGATGGTAATATAGAAAATTAAAGAAAAATATTTAGCAAACCGTACTGTGTAACATATGAAATGGAAGGACTTGTTATGAGGATCTCAAATGTATTTATTTTATCATTTTTAAATATATAGCTTTAAAGTCATTTAAGAAAATAGACGAAAATTTACAATCCTACCTTATCTCCAAAACTACTGAGTCTAAAATTCATATATAAAATATAGGTAATAGCTCTTTACCTATAGATTACATAAAAACATAAGAAGTCTGTGGTCTTAAAATAACATGGTAAATCTTTCAATATTGTGCATACAAACTTACGTTTGCTGTTGAAATGTATGGGAAAACATGTTTCTCAACTACGATAGTAAGTTTTTTTAACATTATTATTATCTACATGTCTCTCTTTTCACGGGTTTATATCCCCTGTAAGGAGGAACCCGGTCTTTTGACAGGCTTACGCGGGGACATAGGTCCAACACGCAGAGGCCCTTTAGAGATTTTTAATCTAAAATGTAATGGGACACCAACCGGGGACTCTCCATAGCTGCACTATAAAATGAAGTCATGGATTGTCCCCGGTGGTGTAAGGCTATTGTATGAGATGGAAACTATAACGATAAGATCTATTGCAATGGGTGTTACATGGAATAAAAAGACTAATAAATATGGGAACAACGGCGTCTGCCTTTCAACTTTGATCGTGAAATTCTGAGGCAGACGGTGACTCGCCACTCACAAGATGGGCCCCCTGAATGGCCACCACTACAGGCGACAAGGAGCAACACCGGTGTGAGCGGCTAGGGGTGTAGAGAGGTGCGGCACCGGTTTCACCATCGCGCGTCTCGAAGACTCGGAGCGGGTTTCCCCGTTATTACGCCATTAGACACTTCCACCCCCGAGCATATAGCTCTGGCGGCCCCCCTCTGATCGGCCAACTAAGGCAAGCCAGAGTTGAAAATCCTGCGGGCACTTTTTATCATAAGGTATGAAGAAATCAAGCAGCTACTTTAATCTGCCCTCCAGGATTACCTTATCCCATGGTGAGATAACGTTTGCCCAGAGGGGTTTTATTATTTTTCCTTTATTTCTGATACTTTCATATTCATTACATTTTTAAATATATATAAAAAACAAAAACACATACATTTAAAAATATAAAAAATAGAGACCAACCGGCAGGGTCCAAGCTACCGGTGGTTAGGGCTCCAGAGACAGGAACCTCCTCACTATACGTGCCGTGTCGAGGATTACTGCTTTCTGTAGCAGGCCCTTGATCCAACCACCTAACGAGAGCCTCTTTAGATGGTGGTCGAGGCTCTTAGCAATGAGGCCATTGGCTGTTACAACTATCGGCACAATGATTGCAGAGTCCACATCCCACATGTCGACAATCTCGTGTGCCAAGTCAAGATACTTAATTTATTTATCTTTCTCGGCTTTCACGAGATTCTCGTCATGCGGAATTGTAACATCAACAATCATCGTGCGGCGCTCTAATCGATCTATCACCACTATGTCGGGCTTATTGGCTACAATAGTCCTATCAGTGATGATAGATCGATCCCAGTACAATGTGAAATGGTCATTTTCAAGAACTGGGTCGGGCACATACCTGTAATACGGCACCTCACATTGCACAAGGTTGTACTTTAGAGCAAGTTGCTGATGGATGATCCTGGCCACTTGGTTATGCCTGTGCAAGTACTCGCCGTTAGCAAGACGAGAACAACCAGAAATTATATGTCTAAGTGATTCACCAGGACAGTGACATGCCCGACAGATGTCAACGGTGCCATCCTTAACAATATATTTCCGGTAGTTGTTCGTCATGATAACTTCGTCCATAATTGCACAAGCAAAACCTTCGGTTTCCCCGAAAAGGTCACCGAAACGTAGCCAGGACACGGACGCTAGAAAATCTACATTGGGACCATGAAGTGCCCGATAGAAGCGTCCATGTAGCTCCTTGCTCTGCCATACCTCCCTGCGGTCGTTGGTACTGAGTACGACAGGTTTGCGCCAGTTCTCTTTAGCCAAACCGAGCGGGGTTAGTCCTTTGTCCACTGAGACCACATCTCGGTGCATTCCCTCATCGGTATGTAGAAAATACTCTCTGAGACTGCACACCTCACGGTTGTGAGGAGTCTTAACATTTAAAAACCCTGGACCTCCACACTTGCGTGGGATGTACAGCCTCATGACCGAAGATCGAGGGTGATGCATCCGATTTGTGGTCAGCAATGAACGAACTTTCCTATCCAGGGCATCCAGTTCTGTCTGAGTCTACTTGAGTATGCCAAAGGAGTACATCAAAACTGGCATGACCCAACCGTTAAAGGCGCGGACCTTATTGCCACCTGATAAAAGACTTTGAAGTACTTTTTCAAGCGGCCAAAGAAACGCTCCTTTAACGATTGCTTCATATCAGCCTCGTTGATGCCCAACGCCTCTGACATACCCAAGTATTTGTATGTTTCTGTTGCGGAGAGCGATCTAAGGTTAATAGAACTCGAAAGTTGAATTCCCTCGGATTCCATTATCTCCCCTCGTTTTACATGCATGACCGCACATTAATCCATACCAAATTCCATCCTAATAGAATTACTGAAAGTTTCAGTTACTTTCAGTAACTTTATTAGTTGCAATTTGCTAGGGGTAAACAGTTTCAGGTCATCCATATAAAACAGGTGGGATACTACCTGACCTCCTCTCCGCAGCTGGTAGCCTAGCCCTGATCCTTCCAGTAAAGTGCTGAGAGGGTTCAAGGCCAGACAAAACCACAGGGGACTAAAACTATCGCCCTGGAATATTCCCCGCTCAATTTTGATCGTTTCATCGATCCCTTGAATTTGTCGACATCCTGGATAGCGAAGGACCGTCCTCCATTGCCCCATACATGACAACAAGAAAGTGCGTAAAGTTGTATTTATTTTATACAACTCCAGCACTCTCATGAGCCATGTATGCGGCACCGAGAGAGACCTTCTTATAATCTATCCAACATGTCGACAGATTTTTTCGGGAGCCACGAACCTGTTGGCTAATGGCCATGTCAATGAGGAGCAGCTCCTTAGTGCCGCGGGACCCATTCCTACATCCATTTTGAGAGGTAGACATGATGGCATTCTTGTCAATGTGGCTAGTAATTTTTTCTCTCAAAATGGATGTAAGAAGTTTATATAACGTCGGTAAACATGTAACCGGCCTATAATTTTTGGGTTCCGCTGCACTACCTGATTTGTGGAGCAGGTGGGTAACTCCAGTAGTAAAGAACTGTGGTAGCGATCCTGACTCCAAGGCTGACTGAAATTGGGATGCCAAGCGAGCGTGTGAACTATGCAGCCATTTTATCCAAAAGTTATGCAGTCCGTCCGGTCCCGGGGATTTCCAATTCGACATCGGACGGACTGCACTGACTACGTCTTGTGTGGAAATTACGATTTCATCCATCTCTTGTATGGGTTCACACGCTCGCTCAGTATCCCGCATCCATTCACCCTCCGTGTGACCAACGGGCGTCGACCAGATGTTGCGCCAGAATGCACTCGTGGCTTCATCAACTGGGCGACTCACATTGCTTACACTTTGGTCAGGTCGCTCCCAAGATCTATAAACCCACCTTTGGTCGCTCTGGAATATGCGATTCTGAGAAAATCGATCCACTCGTCGTCTATACCTGCGAATACGGCTCGCCCGTGCATATACCTTCTGCTTCAGGAAATAGATGCGCTCTGTGACACGGGCCATGTATTCTTGAGAAATAATCCCAGTCCCCGAGAATGCCCGCCTCACAAAGCGCATTACTCTAGGTCGAGTATTGCCATCCCTGAAGCAGATTAGTTTTGTTATTACATTATTATCTCTCTTTTCACGGGTTTATATCCCCTGTAAGGGGGAACCCGGTCTTTTGACAGGCTTACGCGGGGACATAGGTCCAACACGCAGAGGCCCTTTAGAGAATTTTAATCTAAAATGTAATGGGACACTAACCGGGGACTCTCCGTGGCTGCACTATAAAATGAAGTCATTGATTGTCCCCGGTGGTGTAAGGCTATTGTATGAGATGGAAACTATAACGATAAGGTCTATTGCAATGTGTGTTACATGGAATAAAAAGACTAATAAATACGGGAACAACGGCGTCTGCCTTTCAACTTTGATCGTGAAATTCTGTGGCAGACGGTGACTCGCCGCTCACAAGATGGGCCCCCTAAATGGCCACCACTACAGGCGACAAGGAGCAATTATTATTATTACATCAGACGATCAATACTTATTTAGATATGAACACGAGAATGATAGCGCGTTTCTTAAACTAACGTTCTGATCATAACAATGAACAGATGTATATACACGTACAGCGTGTGGCAATGTATAAATAATAGTAGGCAACCCAGCTGGTTCAACAGCTGGCCGCTAGGGCGCGCGGAGGCGCCAGTCGAGTGAGCGACCACGGTACGCGTGCCATGTTTTCCCGCGTAAGCGCCGCTAAAATATCACGAGAACCTAGTCTATCTAGATGTGATTGTGTTATTGTGCCGTGTTAACAATAAAATAACATCAATTGGACTGTATCGCTCATTTAACTCACCCCCAGTGGCCCTACACAGTGCTACACACGTTATTAATTGGAACATAATAATAAGGTTAAAATAAAATAAAATTTATCACAAGATTTCCATCATGTCCGTGAGAGCTCGTCAAATATCTGTGTGATGAATATTTAATTGGAATATATTATTAAGGTTAAAATAAAATAAACAAAATTTGTCACAAAGTTTCCATCATTTCCGTGAGAGCTCGTCAAATATTTGTATGATGAATATTTGTACGGAAAAAATATTTGTATGATCTACAGGTAGTTTTTCCGGGTCTGGGTGTATAGTGTGTGGAATTTGTGTCTGTAAACGCACCCACGACACGACACATTAGTGTAGGGCAACGTTTGAATAAAAAAAATAAAAGTAAATTTTATCGAGCTGCAAACACTAGCTAGTTGCCCTAGTAACCGCTCACCCGCCCTGTCTGTTTGTCGGAACCAGACCAAGCGACTGCATAGGTGATCGTACAGCGCAATAAAATACAAAATATTTATCTCTACTATTGTTTTACATACGCATCATTTCCATAAGGACGAATAAAAGGGTAAGTAACAAGTACCTTTTGTTCTTATCCTTTAACAAATATGCTTGGTATCTTGTGTCTGTGGCGATACCTACATCGCCAGCATAACTACAACTTACAACGACATCTACATGAATATTAATTGCAACTTTCCGATGACGTCAAAGAATCCTGAATCACGCTATTAAAGTATTCGAGCAACGCAGCATATATACAGACGTCCAACATCAACCAACAGGCTTCGGCCCACCAGGCATAACACCCGCCTGGCTGGATGATCCTCCCTTTTCTATGGAGGAACACCACACCTTGTTCCCCACACGGGTGACCCCGACGTGATCACCATGTTCACCATACTGGTGACCCCCCTGACCATGAACATCAGCGCAGCCTTCACGATGCAGAGAAGCAATTACTTCGCATCATCGCTATCACTCCCCATCCAATCCCAAGAAAAAGCAAGCAGCAAGTCACACTGCTGCCAGCCAGCAATATCGGCTACAAGTTTACACCACACGCTGCAGCAAATGCAAGCCTGGTCCCTAACCACATCACCACCCGTTCTCTTAAGCATGGCACAGCACACTGCACCTACGGCCGGTCAAAGCAGAGCAACTTCTCCTGTTCCATGCAGCAGTCAGCCACTACGCTTCACTGCACCACTCCGACTCACTGGAGAATACGCAGCATCAGCCCCGACACACTGGGGATATTCACCGTAAGCCGTTCCGACTCAATGGGTCCCCACGGCATGCAATTCCGACGCACTGGTACCATTCACTGGCACATTGGGAAAATTCAGAAGACGCAAGAACAGCTGACTCATCAACCACGGTCGCCCTCCGGTCGTCAGGTGGGGAGTGATGTGGCGACACCTACATCGCCAGCATAACTACAACTTACAATGACATGACATTATTTTTATCTTTAGATATATTTATTATATCATATTTATTTAGATATATTTATGTACATGTAGATATCTATTCGTTTATACATTCTTTTGTGATATTTAAGTATAAAAATAATTTATTAGTTCACTGCAGACTGCCCCTTGTGTGTGTGTGTCACCTAGATTTCCATTCCTCCGAAATAGATGTCTGGAAGAGATCGCCGAGATGCGATAAGACCGCCAATTGTACTTGCTTTCTATAATAATTCCTATGTTCTGTTTTTGGTGTGCAATAAAGTGGATTTATTATTTATTATTAAAGAGTACCCTGATTGGCGGAAGCAACATTTGGGCGTCGGCATCGCTACAGTATCGGAGCCGTGCAAAGGATATTGTTAAGAAGTGGAACTACCGCCGAAGTCCGCGATTGTACATTTACAGCATCCCAAAGGGTACTTTACTTGGAACTTCAATAAATTTTTCATTGGTAACTTTTCTTTCTGGCTAATTCTAAAACCTTAGTGACCCGAGTATAAATACCAACTCAAGCACAGAAGTAATGGCTAGATATTTACTATATGAATTATAATAATAAAATTTTATTTATCTTTTCACAAAGGTGGCTTATGAAAATCTTAAAATTACGCGACATATAGGTGAGTATAAGCTCCTTTGTGAGAGACTGGAGTCCATACTAGGGAAACCCTGTATTACGGATCACCAGGCTCTCATCCTAGTATGTATAAATGATAGACTGCAGATATGATCGGAAAAGTTCTGGGACCTTCTAAAGACCTCAAAGAACCTTCTATAAACATCATAGAACCTTTTAAATAGCTGTGTTCTTGAACAAACTCATTTTTAGAAGCTACTGTCTGTAGACAGTAGCTTCTAAAAATGAGTTTGTGTGAGTGGTCACACAGCTATTTATTTACTTTAATTAGAGATCTTGAATCCAATTACACTAACTACAACTTTATTACTTTAAAAAATGTGATAATGTACGAATAATTGAGCTACTCTCCGAAGTTTCATGGGATACAGTTCTTCTTTGCAAAGACGTTCATACTAGAACTCAACATTTTTATAATATTATTTACAGTCTATCTCTAATACGTCTGTGAGTCTATTTGACATGTGTATTCCGAAAAAACGCCGTACCAATAAAATGACTAGAAGATATCCGACTTGGTTTACTTATGAATATCATCCATATCATCCGGGATATACGAATAAAGGTCAAACTGCATTGTGCCTGGAAACGAAATAAATGTGAAGTAGCATATAACTCATTCTCAAATCTGGGATCTACACTGAAAGCCCGTATTTCATACGCTTATAAAACTTATATTAGATCCGTTGTGAACAACATTAAAGAAAATCTTAACAAATTTTGGCAACATATAACTAACCTTCGCTCAAAGGGTGTGTTCGAACCCAATGTAACATACAATGGCAAAACGTACAGTGGTGTGGCAGCTGCTCAGTCATTCGCTGAATTCTTTGCAAGAAGTTTTCTATCTGAGGTGCCGACACTAAATTACGAAAACGCAATAGATTTGAATATTGACAACAGTATAAACTATGTCAACATACACGAATTCTCGGTCATGTACCGATTCAGTTCGGATTGGAATTAACAAGCTAAAACTCAATAGCTCTAATGGCCCTGATAATATTCCACCTTGGTTTCTCAAACAGGCGTCCGTTGCCCGGCCGCTATGTCACATATTTAACTTAGCTTTGAAAACTGGAGTATACCCACCTCAGTGGAAAATCTCAAGAGTTACTCCTATTCCCAAAACAACTAACAAATTTGCCGACGAAGAATACCGTCCTATAGCAATATTATCATCACTTGCTAAGACCTTTGAGAATGTTTTACACGAAGGAATCTACAGACAGGTTAAAAAATACCTGTGTAATGAGCAGCACGGCTTTAGGACCAAAAGATCAGTCAATACTAACTTGCTGACTCTTGTTGATTTTATATCCACTTGTCTTGACCGGGGCAGTCAGATAGATGTACTTTACTTTGATTTTCAGAAGGCATTTGATAAAGTCAACAATGACATTCTACTGTCAAAGCTTAGCACAATCGGTGTTGCTCCAGGTCTTCTACGGCTTCTTGCAGATTACTTGCGGGATCGCCAGCAATTTGTTAGGCTAGGACTCTACGAGTCACAAACCTATCACACACGTTTAGGCGTTTGTCAGGGCTCAGTACTGGGACCGCTTCTTTTTATAATAATGATCAATGATCTCCCTACAGTGGTCAAATATTCTAATTGTCTTTTATACGCTGATGAGTTGATGACCTAAAGCTTTATTGCGAAATAAAATCCGCGGCCGATTGTTTAGCACTGCAGTCTGATGTGAATTCAGTACATCAGTGGAGTGTGGACAACAAGATGGCGTGGACAATAATATTGTTTCTAGAACTGACTCTATGAAAGACTTGGGTGTCGCGTTTTGATCATAAGCTAACTTTTCACAGCCATGTAACATCAATAGCTAAAGACTCTTTTAGACGCCTGGGCTTCATGCTTAGGAATTGTCGTGACTTTCGTAGTACTCATGCAATCAAGCTAGTATTTACTGCACTCGTCCACAGTAAGCTGAAGGCGAGTGCGTGTGTGTGGAATCCATTTGAAAAAATATATATATTAGAACTTGAAAAAGTGTAAAATACATTCCTTAGAAACCTATATAAACAAATATATGGTTACTACCCTTACTTATATCCCACGAAATTCCTTTTAGGTTGCCTCGGTTTTAATTCCTCGGAGGTGAGACGGACTTGTGACCAGATGATTGTAAGCTGTAAAATCCTTAAAGGGAGGATCGATGCCACTGATCTTCACAACAAAGGGTGCCAGTTATTTGTTCCTGTTCTAACCCCGACTTTGATTTGTTTGAGGATGCCTGGAAGACTATTCTGTTGAAGTGTTTAAAGTTTTGTAAAAATAATGCATGAATATGTTAATTGTGTGTTTATTTGTGCCTTACTTTTAATGAATAATTGTGTCTTATTTATAATTCTAGATTTTGTCTTTTTACCTTATACTTAGTTGTGATAATTTTATTTATAATTTATTGATAATTGTTCTATTTAAAGTGAATAAATAAATAAGCCACACACCATTATTCATCAGCTTCACAAAGCAACCCATCCACAAAGATCACTTAGGATTGAGGAGGATAGGAGGATTGTCTGTCGGGAGAGACTTGTGTGTATAGAGGGTGCACCATACTAGTGAGTTGGAGCAAACCATGGTGCAGCACAATGGCATGGCAAAAACTTACTTGTGCTTGCATCAATGTTTAAATCATCAAGCCATGACCTACAACTTGACTGCAGCAAGGTCATGCTAACGCATGCATATGGTGACTAAGCCTGCAGAATGATTAGATGGTGACCCATTAAGTAAGCCCTATAGTTTCTGCAACTCCAGAGTACAGCAATGATTAATAAAATGCATACAACACAGCATTCACACTGTTCACAATAATGATTAATCAGAACAATCAGAACAAAAAACAGGCACATGATGCATTTAATATAACAATTTAAAAACATATCATGTATATTTAAACATAATCAGTTTACATACAATGTATACATACCTAAACTGTACCAGGGGCAAACAATTTAACACCTCTATCAAATAATTTAAATAGATACTGGGATGGTTTAATATCCATTATGTACAAATGGTCATTGTCAAATTTAAGACCTGGATACTTAATTGTCAGATGCCCTGACACATCTGTACTCCAGCCCGAAGGTAGATTCTCAACCTCTACCACCGTGTGAGCTTTGTGAGATAGTAGATTTGACATTACAAATGAGTCATCATCCTCATTAGCCTGATGGCAAAGACAGAGAACAAATGAATTATTATTATGAGTAACTAAATCAATCACTTCCTTACAAAATGTATTTACTTCTTTTAGTGTATAATTAATATCAAACAGATGAGTAATACCATCCAAGATAACATTAACTGCATCATATTTTTTCCGCATTAACAGTACTTTTTCTTCCACTTTAGGCAGCAACTGTGGTAATATATTGTCTGTCAATAAAGAATGTATACAATATTCTCCAAAGTTAACAAGGTCCACCAGTCCAGTTTCCACATATCTTTGCAAGTTGTAATTCATTTTGAGACCTACATTTTGGTAGTGTTGAAGAGAGTTGTGTGTCGAAACTATGATAACTGGATTCTTATTCTTAATGCAATAATTTAAAACACTGCTTGTAATAAATGAACTGTCACATCTGTTTATTTCTTTCACAACAATGACTCTACTAGACAATACTTTATCCAGATTAAGCAGGGTTATTATATCTGTCGTCATTCTGGAACAAAATCAAAATATAAACAGGTGCACAGGTAGTCAACTGCACGACTTTACTTTCAACTCAAACTCTTAGATTATGGCTTCTGTAGAGTATCTATCACAATTTCGCCAATGTCGTATCGGCAACGTCGTACGGTGTTTAGATTAAATAAATCTTTACTTAATCATAAAATGTTTCTCAAAAAGGAAAATTTCTAAAAATATGTTTGCAACGTCGTACGGTTTTCAATTTGCGTTAACTTATGTAAAGTAAATGAATGATATAAAAAATTACTTTAATAACTTTTTTATTAACTAAAATTAACTTTTTAATGGGTCAGTGTTGCCAGATGCATTCGGCCTTTTATCTGCAATAGAAACTGCTAAAATCTGTATGCTATTTTTACCTTGAAATCCGTATTTAACCTTTATAGTAATAAGAACTAAAACAGAGTAAATGCGCAGTCAAGATATTTAATTCTGCTTGTTTTGAAAAACAATAGAATAGGTTTGACGAAATAAAAAATTACAAATTAATGAACAATAAATAATTAATTAATACATCTTTTTGTAACATTACAAGAGTAAATTTACAATCAACTTTTAGGCTATGGGAAGATTATTCACCAATCGGTGGCTTGGTAAGCAAAATACTTTAAATCCTGTATGCATTGAGACACTTGCGTTGTTTTGAAGATCCTTTTTTAAGGTGCCAGGTGCAAGTACCACGGTACTTGAATGAGGTATACTTAAGATTTCAGAAATAAATTTGGTTGCTGTAGCTGTAGTTCAGGATCACGGGCTGCAATGACTTTATACCAGTTTTCAAGGTATGCTGCAGTTCTGAATCATGAGGCCAAATATCTTTATAATTACGCTAAAACCTCCGCTCTGTTTCTAGGTGTTGCAGTTCATCAACTGAAATCATATTTGGAAACTTTACTAACAAAGTGACAAAATTTGTCTATTCTACTTGACTTGACAACATGTGGGTCACAAAACTACATTTGTTTAATTACATCATTGTTGATTTTTAAGTATTTTGCACCTTTAATAAATATCAACTTTAGTTCTTCTGCGGATCTCCTCGTTTCTGATTCGATCTCGTAGAGAAATACCAAGCATAGCTCTCTCCATAGCTCGCTGAGTGACCTTGAGCTTTCTTATGAGGCCCGTTGTGAGTGCCCACATCTCTGTTCCATATGTCATCACTGGTAACACACACTGGTTAAGAAATTCTACATGGAACTTCCTTCAGCCCGGGGAAAGGTGAAGGGGTATGCCGGACTCCTACCGGCTAAACCCACTGGAGCGGTCATCTTCGGCACCGGAGGGGGGCTCCAGGTCCTCGTAAGATCCCACTAGAGCCGCCCATTGGTGCCACGCCTTTAGGCACATCTCGGAGGGAATGACTGTAAAGCGGTCACCCCCTCTAGCGGAGGGCAGGCGGCTGTAAAAAGGCCGCCCCCCAGGCACTTCTCAGGGAGGATTGTAAAGGATCCCCCCAAGTCTCGCTATGCGCTGTGCTGCGCACACCGCGGCACGTGACCGCGTGCGCGCCACCGTCTTCCCGGGGGACCTACCTAACTAGACAGTTTATCCCAGGTAAACATATTCGTCAACAATTTTGAGAACAGAGATCCCAACGGATATTGGGATGGGCACGACATGGACATTTGACATGACTTTCGTCTTGCCCATGTTCATTTTAAGGCCCACCTGTTGGGAAACTCTGTGCTGAGCTCTTGCAGCGATTCTGCCATGACTACGATATCGTCGGAAAATCGAAGGTTAGTGATATATCGCCATTGATGTTAACGCCGGGATCTTTTCCACTCCAGTAGCTTGAAGGCATCCTTAATAAATTTTAAAATAGTTTCTGTAGTTCAAGAGATTTCCCCATTCATACAAACAAACAAAACCTCTTTATAATTTTACTATAGATGAGCAAATCCAACGATACAGCACAACTGCTCAACGTGAGATCCGGGTTCGATCACTGGTCGGGCAACCATAATACGGGCTTCTGTAAGAAAAGTATTAGCAACAGCACGGAATTTGGAAGTGTCCATTAGATTAGTATGCTCCCTACTACATGAGACGGATTACGGCATCAGCGAAAAACATGTGGGGTTCACAATACTAAGATCGACGTACATATACATGAAGTTATAATGGTGTTTATATTTCTTTTATTAAGTACCACATTGTTTAGGTGGCAACAGAATAATCAAATGACGGAGTGAGCTAACACGTGAGCACGCCACAAAAACTGACAATGGGAGAAACAGTCATGTCTCAAGTCAACTTCCGCGAACTTGAATGTTTGATCTTTTAACTTGTTAAACTCACTTTCATGGGGAATTGCAGTATCTTTAATTCAAACGGCAGATCATTGGGAATACGCGGCAAATAGACTGTGTCGCCCTGGGCTGGTCTAGCAAAAGTCGTGGCTATCACATCACACGATGCGCATGCGCAATGATCAACTACATGTCATCCTCTCTGCGGCTGCAGATACCGATCTGCCAATCCGTCTACTCGAGTGGCCTTTGTGTGAACCATAACTTCCGTGCCGCCGACGCACTGCGTATCTGTATACGCTCTCTAATGTTGTTGTAGACATTTTCAGGATGCTGTTGCATCTGCCACACTGCTGCAGTGCGCTCGGGATGTTTACTGAGGCACGCACGGGTTGCTTTTAAGGTAGGTAACGTGGTAATAAGGCTACCGTCGTGCTACATGGAACCGTACTCATTGACGCGAGTCACGATGTTTAAATAGCCTTTCACCATAACGAAGTCGACATGACAACTAATCTACAAAATCAATTAGTCCATCACTTAGCGGCCCGCGCTTGTCTCGTGTGCACGCTCGCTTTACCTATTTCTCGTTTTATTTTAATTAAGAATAGTGATTTCAAGGTTCGGTAAAACGTTGTCGATAAAATGTTCGATAACCATTGAACTAGGTACTAATGGAGAGATACCTTCAAAGATCGGACTCAAGTAATAGTCTCAACTCGAAGAGACCAGCTGCTGAAAATGCTGAAGATTGGCGTACACCGAAGCGAACAGCTTTCGCCAAACATGCTAAGTTCGACAGCACCCGAGATATTCCGACTCACAACAATTTTCAAAACCTTCCAGTAGATGGTGAAGTCATGACTCATCGTAATGAACTCTACTACAAAGCCACGACTAAAGTCAAGAAGACCAGCCACATTCCTCCTATTATCCTGGACGTGAAGACTGACTGGACCCATGACGACATTAAGGGTATAATCGCCCCGTACTCAAATCGGTACCATCTTCAATATAGGCGTGGAGGGAAGGTTGCTGTTATTTGTCACACGGCTGATGCCCATCAAGCAGTAAAAGATGGTCTCCGTGTTCAAAATGCTTCCTTTGTTACCTACACCCGCAAGGATGAAAAGATACCGAAAATAGTGATAAGAGGCCTTCCGGCTTATGTTGAAGAAGAACTTCCAGAAGAATTGGAAAGACTTGGTTTTTCCGGAGTTACAGTCAAGCCTCTCAAATCTGGCAGTGGTGTAGAAACCCCTTGTCCTCCTTTTCTGGTGCAACTACCAGCAGGAGCTGATATACTAAAGTTTAAGCAAATAAAATACCTGTGCAATTGTGTGGTGACCATCAGCAAATTCAAGCCAAATAGATCTCATGGCACTCAATGCTTTCGCTGTCAAGACTTTGGCCACGCATCAAAGAACTGCAACAAACCCCCTCGCTGCGTCAAGTGTGCTGAGCCTCACGCGACTGCTGCATGTCCTAAAACAGACCGCACCGAGCCTGCTCACTGCTGTAATTGTAAAGAAGCTCACCCAGCCAACTACATGAAGTGTAGTGCACGAATCGCATATATTGAAAGTATCGAGAAAAAGAAGATCAGTGAGCGCAAATACTTACCTTTACCTTCAATGATTCTTCCAACGCAGAAGCCCCCAATGGCTAATGCTACGCCAGCTTTTAATTGCGGATCTTGGCCCTCTCTGAAACCCAGCAATATGGCACTGAAAAGTCTGACTCCCAATGACCCTCTTACAAGCCTACCTGAGGACGAGACTACAAAGGAGATGTTCGAAATTTTATTAGTCCTAAAAAACATAAAATCCCAGTTTGCTACTTGCACGTCTTGGTTAGACAAGGCTATGCTCATGCTTTCTCATCTTGGCAAATATGTTTGATGCTGCTGAACTTTGCCTATTATCCTGGAACTCCGATGGGATACGTTCAAAAATTAATGAATTACTCAATTTATCGGTGAGTGCTTTATCTGTCGATATAATTGGTATCTGTGAAACAAGACTAACCCCAAGTTCTACTCTAGAGACACCTGGCTTTGTTTGTTACCGTCAGGATAAACATCACACTGGTCGTGGGCAAGGAGTTGCTATTCTTGTCAGAAATGACTTAGATCATCTGGCACTCACCATTCCTAACACCATGAATATTGAGGCTGTTGGCATATCTATTAAAATATCAGGGATTGTTCACACAATTTTATCTATTTATCAGTCTCCAAATCTGCCAATGCTTCGTAGTGACCTTGAGTTATTATTTGGTTTGGGCTCCCGTGTTATAATAATGGGTGATTTTAATGCGAACCACGCACACTGGTTTAGTAGCTACACAAATACACGAGGTAGAACTCTTTTCACCCACATGCTTGAATCTGACTATGTCATACACAGTCCTGACTTGCCTACTCAAGTTAACTATTGTCCTAATCGCAAACCAACGAGCCCCGACTTGGTCCTGTCATGTAATGTGAGTCGTATTAGTGATGTGCAAACGATTGTAGCATTGTCATCAAATCACTACCCCATATTTTTTACTATTGAAGGTACACTGTGTCGCAAAACAAGAACTCGATATTTTCGTTTTAACTGTGCAAACTGGAGTCGATACCGCTCTTACCTTAATAAAAACATATTGCTAAGTCCTAGCACATTGAAAACTAAAAAGGAAATTGATACAGCCATTGTCCATTTGCAAAATACCATTATTGATGCTAGTGACTCTTCCATACCATCTGCTAGGCTTGCTGATCACCCAACAAAACTTCCTCGACGCATAAAGAAACTAATAAGTTATAAAAATTACTTACGTCGTATTGAACAGAGTTTACCGTACGGATATCCTAGGAGGCTCAATCGTAATAATATAAATGCTTTACAAAAATATATAAATACAAATATAAGAAATTACCTCGATAACGTTTGGAATAACAAACTATTAAAAGTTGATAACCCTAGTCAAGATATCTGGCGTCTGACCAAATCGCTCAAACCAAAATCCCCCCACATACCACCCCTTAAACTCTCAGATGGGTCCCTAACGGTGAGTACAGCTGAGCAATGTGAAGCCTTAGCGGAGGCTTTTTGCGGCAATATGAGCCTTACTACAGACTGGCCCTGTGATTCCGAACTACAGGGTCAGGTACTAAACTCAATGTCTATTGTAAGCAAATATATAATCTCTGATTTTGAAAAGCCGGTTAGGCCGTTCGAGATTCGTAAAACTTTAATTAAGCTTAAAACTCGGAAATCTCCAAGCCATGATAGAATTCATAACCTGCTCTTAAAGAACTTGCCACAGAAAGCGATTGTATATATCACAAAAATTTTCAATGGCTGTTTCGGTTTGGGCTACTTTCCAAAAATTTGGAAAATAGCGAAGATAATACCTCTTAAAAAGCCAGGAAAAGATAGTACCCTCCCTATCAATTACCGTCCCATAAGCCTGTTACCTTCTATTGGCAAACTTTTTGAAACCGTAATCCTTAGTCGACTTATGTATGCCACTAGGCAGCTATTAATTCAGGAGCAGTTTGGATTTCGTGCCGCTCACTCAACTACGCAACAACTAGCTAGAGTGTCGGAACATATATCCCATCACCTTAACCTCAAGCAGTCAACGGGCATGTTCCTGCTAGATATTGAAAAAGCCTTCGATACTGTATGGCATGACGGCCTACTACATAAAATGTTTACTCTGAAAGTGCCTTTGCCTCTAATAAAACTCACCCAGTCGTACCTAGTTGATCGTAGATTTTTGGTTCATATTGAGGACATCATTTCTTCACCGAAAAAAATTCCTGCTGGCATACCACAAGGTTCACATCTCGGCCCCTATTTATTCCTTCTATACTTAAATGATATACCTATCCAACCTCGTACCAAATTAGCTTGCTTCGCTGATGATACTGCCTCATATACCTCTGCGGGTGATGTCGATTTGATCATTGGTCGTCTACAATTCTCGATTGAATTACTACAAGAATACCTAAAAAAATGGAAACTTAAACTAAATGAGGATAAGACGGAAGCAATACTTTTCTCTCGTACTAGACAACTCCCAACCAGAACTTTAAAGATAGCAGGGCATAACGTGCCTTGGAAAACCTGTGTGCGTTATCTTGGAATCAAAATGGACAGCCGCTTAAATTGGTCCAAGCATATAGTAGATTTGCGTGTGAAAGGTGCCCAAGCCCTTGGTGCATTAAGCCCTATACTTAATCGTAAAAGCAAATTAAGTAATTATACTAAACTAAGAATCTATACCACACTTGTCCGTCCGTGTATAACGTACGCTTGTCCCGTTTGGAGCAGCACATGTCTCACTAACCATCAATTACTACAAGTTGTACAAAATAAAGCAGTAAAAATATCCTGTAATACTAAATTTAAAACAAATCTTACTAAATTACATAAAGAAATTAATTTGCCCTTACTATTTGATTACATAATAAAAACAACATCCCGATTTTATGCTAAAAACAAAATCAACACTAACCCCTTAGTTTCAAGTCTCTGTTCATCCACACTAGATAAATTACCATATATCGATAGATATGGCACTTACCGTTTACCGCATCACTACGTATTGTTCCCACCAGTCGACGCGTGACCAGTGGTTTGACCCCCGGTAGGACCCACTGCCGCCCCGCGCTGGCAGTGGTTACACCTGAGCGCGGGCGGCAGGTGGGCTCCGTCCGATGGTCATTGACTGGTCGGGTGGTGGCCGATAACAAACACTTGCCACCGCGTAGATAAAATAGGTACTCTCTGCTAATTGCGCTACCTACCGTGCAAGCGGCTAATGAGTTTTTGTAAACTTACCGACTAATGATTAAATAAGCAAAATTATCTAGTACTACTTAAATAGTACTTGTCTAAATAATTTGCATTTTGCTCTCTTGTTTGCATCTAAATATGTTTCGAGTTTACGTTGCAATAAGTCTATGTGTATATATTTTACAAACTTTTAAAGGTGCATTGTTAGCCTCATAAAGTGTTTTTATCCCTGATGTCAATGTAGCTTAGAATTAAGTACATTTGTTATTGTTTATTATTGCTGATAAATAAAGATTTTTGAAAATGAAAATGAAATGAATTAGTCCATCGACTCGTCGATGAACGAAAGTTGAGCGGTCTAGTTACGTTAACGATAAATACTTGGACAACTCATCGCTATTCGTGGACACGTGATAATTATTTTTCTCATGTTATATTCTACGGCGTTATAGAGCTATCGTTGTGCGCGCGTGTGTCTAATAAATATTTTTCTCTTCTTTATTTCAATCGGAGTTTGTCTGTACTGCACGTAATTGCGAACAAAACTATATAAAATACATCAATGAATCTATATTCATAAAGTCCAACTGACAGGTATCACGATGGTTCTTATAATTATTGAGCTAGGCGTACGGATAAACTTAAATAAAACAATTTGAAATTTATTTTAATTAAAGATTAATAAAATTGAATTGATTACCTACTTCAGCTCTCTTTTATAGATCGGACGATATGCTAACAGCGTAACGAAGGCATTTTATTTTAATTAAAGATTAATAAAATTGAATTAATTGAGAAATAGACTTAATTTGTTTTTAAGTTCTAATGTTTTAAGGCAGTGAGTACGAATAATCATAAAAAAAATACTGGTTCAAGGGGTGAAGTTCGCAGATACAAGCAATATGTTCTAAATACATAGATCTACGTAAAATGATGTAGAGTTGGCAATGGTGACTCTACTTCAGCTCTCTCTAATAGATCGGACGATATACGTACAGCGTAGCGAAGGGATTCTTGAAACTATTCGATCAATCGATTATTAATATGATATAACTAATCGATTGACTAATTAATTAATTTAATATTTTAGAGCACTAAATCGATCTTATTTTGATTTTACATCGCTAGTGGCGTCTCACCCGCATGCACTGAAAACCGTCGGACTATAACGTGTGAACTACAGACTTAGCTTACTTAGCTTTCTGAAAAACAGCGCTGCAGTGACGTATTGCTGCAGCTTATGCTAAGTTAGGAACCTTTTTTGACCTCGTATAGCTAGTACAAGTAGGATTTGGTACATTTAAGTATTTTACGATTAATATGTTTGTATGGGTCAAAATTAGTTATTTTCTTTCTTTCTTCTTTACTATTTCACTGAACGTAACATGCAATCAGTTCACAATTCGTGAACCTCTTGATGAATGTCAAACTGCAGTCTGCATAACAATGTTAATGTTGAACATTAAATATGATTGGGATACACAAGTATCAGTTGCTGTCACAGATAATCGAGAACATTTGGTGAAAGAAATATTAGACATTTGGAAGGTCTAAGCATCTACCATATTTTGAAAATACTATCACTCTTCCCGCACTTGACATCCTGGGCACGCGCAAAGCTGGCCAACTTACAGTTGATGACATTAAAAGCCTTCCACTAGCCTATACACACGAACATAAAATACTAATTCCGAGAAACCGCACTGCCACCGCTACAGCCACGTCTAATGCTGCAAATCAATTCAAAATCTTAAATCCAAAACCATTAGATTTCAGATTTTGACTTTCATCCGTTTTGTGTTAAGGTCACATTTATAACAAAAAACAGACATAACATACTAACATAATAAAAATAGTATTTTCAAAATATGGTAGATATATTTTGAAAATACTATCACTCTTCCCGCACTTGACATCCTGGGCACGCGCAAAGCTGGCCAACTTACAGTTGATGACATTAAAAGCCTTCCACTAGTAATAAATAAAATTATCATTTCGGCCGAATGAAGTCCACTGCTGGACACAGACCTCCCCCAAAGATCACCACAACGATCGATATGGGGTGTGTTGTGGGCTCATTGGGGGGATTTGCCATAATCGCCACGTTTGGCAGACGGCTTGGCGATAGCAGTTGAGTTGTTAATGTACTCGAAGGACGCTGCTGCACATCCTCCGGCTAATCCCTTAGTCGACTTTTACGACACCCACGGGAGGAGATTGGGTGGTGGTATTCTAAGCCGGCACCACACACGGCACACGGTAATAAATAAAATATAACATTGTACTATTTTTCAATAGAAGTGTTAAAGCATCACATTCTCTAAGAAATCTTCAAAACAAAAGAAGAAAGTCCTAAGTGCATTAATATTAATCCAAACTGTAAGCACCAGATGTAATAAAGCCTACCTACCCATGTGGGGTACGGGTTCCATGTGATGTTTGGATAAAGAATATACCAATCCAACTTCTTCCGTGGACGTTGTAAAAGGTGACAAAAGGACACCAGAGGGATGGGCAGCAGTGTCCGTTTTGTGGAACAGCAGCCATTCTGCGCTCATCAACCTGCCAAGGGTAGTGTGTGGCAAATTCTCACCAAAATGACAAAACACGGTATGTAACTGGTCGTTGTGGAAATATATCGGGAGGCCTTTGTTGAGCAATGGATGGTTCTTTAGCTGATATAATGATAATTTATGCAAACATTATGTTACATAGGTATTATCCATTTCATACTTTAACTTGTAAATTAGTAAAATATGCTACTTGACAAGCAATTAGCTACATTTGTATTTTATATAGCGAAGTAAGTTTGGTCCGCAATTATGTCCAGTACAGACAAACTCCGATTGAAAGAAAGAAGGTGAGAAATAACATTTATTTGATAAGGACACAACAAAAGTTTGATACACAGCCTATACACACGAACATAAAATACTAATTCCGAGAAACCGCACTGCCACCGCTACAGCCACGTCTAATGCTTCAAATCAATTCAAAATCTTAAATCCAAAATCATTAGATTTCAGATTTTGACTTTCATCCGTTTTGTGTTAAGGTCACATTTATAACAAAAAACAGACATAACCTTAATCCCAAACTCTGTGGATTATGCATGATACTCTGGCTAAAATTAGTCAAAATGCACTTGAATTCATTCAAAATTTCAATGTATCTGTAGAATTGTGATAATTCCTGAAATTAGGCGTGGTTGATTCAAAGTAAAACCCATTTCAATATTTGTAAATTATAAAATATCAATTTCCAGATGTATATAAAGTGATAATAAGGCAGATCGCTATAATATAAATATGTGCTATCTGAAAGGCTGTTTTCTGAAGCTGGCCTAAATGCCACTGATATGCGAAATAGGCTGCCTGGAGAACCAGAACCAAAATCTAGCGGCCAGATTTTGGTTTTGAGCCAACTCAGAGCAGAGCAATGCTCAGCGTGGTCATTTTATGGACGGGTGATTGCATAGTGGTACTTGAACCGAGGGTCTTCGTGCTTCGGAGGGCTCGCAAAACGCGTCGGTTCCGATTGTTGTTATTAGACGGCAGTCGTTAGGCCAAATTCCTTTAAGGATGCCTTTGGACAGCTTGAACAACTGACACACAAAAATGAAGAAGTGTAAAAGGTAATAAATAAAAATATCCTTTATTTCCTATCCTTCCAGTTAGCTATACGTTCAATTTGATCTAATGAACGTAAGCAATTGTTTAACAAGTCATATTGAAGAGGTAGATATATAATAGTTTTGCATATGTAGTAAAATGTGAATTTTCCAGATAAATCAAGTAATTGTAGGATTTTTGCCGGTCGGTCATGGATAATCAAACTATTAATTGTCATACGAGAATACGAGTATATTAATCGATTACCAAATAATCGATCAGTTAACTAACGTTTAGCAACCCTACATTGGTGGATTTAAAACGCTAGCCGCGTGTTCAGAGGAACGATTCTGCGCGGCCTTAGTCTAAACTTGGTAGTTTACGGGCAATAACATTCCTCAACTGCATTATTATATAATCATAAACAGTGGTCATTTTGAATTCACACTTACAATTAGTATTCCTAGGTACAATAATTTTAATATGAAATAAAGCATCACTCAATACACACTTTATGAACTTTTTGTGAATAGAAATGTAAGTACTTACTTTTATTTACTAATAACATGAATAGTGTTGCTGATAAACAGTAAAATCTGCCAGTATAATTATAAAACACCACAACAACCTTGACTAAAGTTGTGACTGTTTTGAAGGTCAACATTATTAGGTTATTTTGTTACGTCAATTCATACAATACAGTGCGAACAAATCTACTAATGTGTTCCTTCTTATTTTTTTATTATGGCAATCGGCATCAAAATCGAGCCATTTCTGCCAAAACGACGTATTTATTATAATCTATGACAAGAATAGAGATGGGAGATACAAACCGTTTAGATTCGGAACGATGTAGGTAGCGGCACATTAACTACAAACATAAAGTGTTAGCTAAAGTTTTCTATAAACGTAAACTAAAGGTGGTTGAGGTAATTCGCAAACTTTTAATTCGATTTGAATTACTTTTTCTTTTAGTCGGAGAGATACTAAGAGGTTAGGCGAGGATATTTAATCTATTATTTTTAAATAATCATATTATACAGGTTGCTTGGTGCATCGTGTGCCAAATTGGTCAAAATGGTCGACTGCGGGGGTCATCTGCTATACTTTCAGACCCCTAAACATTTCTCATGCCCTGTGGATTTTTTTTCATCGACTTTTTATTATTTTATTAAAAAAATACCCAAATTTTACATTCAAATACAAATTTTAAAAAAAAGTATATGTCGTAGACTCTGAATTTTAATTTTATTTAGATGTGTATTGTATTACAGTACTTTTAATTTAAAATTAGTGACATTAGCCATCTAGTTCTTTTTTTAATTTACTCGCAAAGTTTCGGACTTAAATTAAAGCTGTCCATGTTACAACGAGGTAGACAGACGATCTGGTGAAGGTCGCTGGGAGTCGTTGGATGAGATCGGCATGTGACCGCTCGTTGTGGAAATCTAAGGGGGAGGCCTTTGTTCAGCAGTGGACGTCCTGTGGCTGATATGATGATGTTACAGCTATTTACATGGCTATAAAAAAAAAACCAAAAGCGACCGGGATCTTCCAACTCTGTCAAAAATTCTCTAGTCTATCCTCTTGCTAGTGATGTGTCACATGCCACAAAAAGCTTTTTACAACTTTGTGAATTAGCTAGAATTGTAAATCGAGCCACAAAATACTAAATCCCAAATTTTAAAGAAAAAAGTCTTTTTGCGCAATTCTTGTTACTTGAGAAACAGGTAAAATTTGTTTTCTCAGTCAGTCGAGACATCACTGCCTCTGCTACCTGACGTGTGTGCTAGTTCAGCGTACTGCGCGATTTTTTCATTTTGTTTTGTTGAGTTTAGTTGCGATTTTTACGTTTTAACTTTTGGTGTTATTGTTAAACTTTGCTGACTTGTTTGTTGTTGCAATGGCGACGTTCTCTAACGAAGAATATGCTGACATCATGATGGCTTATGGAGCCGCCCATGGTGTCGCTCGTGCTGCGCAACGACTTTACCAGGAACGCTTTCCTGGTAGACGATTACCTGGCCGCAGAGTCTTCCAAGAGACATACCGACGCATACGCGAGACTGGCAGTGTCACTTTTCATGAACCAAGGGGCCATATTGTGCGACATAATGTTGAAGTGGACGGGAGAATACTGGCACTTTTTGAGGAAGACCCTACAAGAACCATTAGAAATGTGGCAGCACATCTTGATATTTCAATATGGAAAGTTCTTCAGCAAAACGAACCCCACAAGCAAACGAACGAAGTCGATGAAAAAAATCCACAGGGCATGAGAATTATTTAGGGGTCTGAAAAGATAGCAGATGATGAACTGAAATGGTCGACTGGGGAGTCGACCATTTCAGTTAGGCACACGATGCACCAAACATCCTGTATAACTAATGCAATTGATTCGGTTCATTCGTTTATTGCGGTGCGGTGGAATTACTAATATTAGTAATACGTGGTCGCGCGCGCTGCGCTATCGCATCCATGAGGTCCGTGAGTGTGGCGCGCGCCAAGCGCTTGATAACAATCGACCAATTGTCGATTAATTCTGATTATCATTCGAATGCGTTCGACTAAAATAAACATTCGAATGGTTCGAATAATTTTAGTAATAATCGCCCATCGCTAGCGCGCGGTATTATTTGTATTTAAATTGTAAAACTTATAAGATAAAACACTCTAACAATCTACTAAGCTATATTGGTTTATAGTACTTTTTAGTCGGTGTACATAATGGTTGTATCAAAGGAAACAAAAGCAGTGTCATCGAATGAAGTAATATTATCAAGATGGTATTTTGGAGGATTATCATCAGCTGGCGCTGCATGTGTAACACATCCTTTGGATTTACTGAAAGTTCAAATGCAAACTCAGAAGGGCAAGAAAATTTCCTTGTTGAAACTTACTGGAATAGTGATAAAAAATCAAGGTAATTAATTAATATACATTTTATTACTTTAACACATTGACTGCCACACAGCAGCGCGCACTAAAACTTGTTCGCGGTTACCAGGTGACCTCGGTGGCGTTCAAAGTAGTAGTAGTTTACTAGCTTTATCATAAATATACTGTTGTGTGTTGATAAATACATACGTACTCTATGCCCAAAGAAACTAAGGTTAGATAGCCGTTCGTTCTCATCAGAGGCAACTTTAGAAAATATGTATCTATAGCTATATTAACTAAAGGATTTCTTTTATTAATTTCTGCCTGCTTAATTTTCAATGTTAGAGTGAGTGTACCTATATTAAATTGGCTTGTTTTTAGGTATCCGGGGTTTATACAATGGTATATCAGCTTCTATATTGAGACAATTAACATACTCAACTTCAAGATTTGCTATTTATGAGGTGGCTAAAAAACACCTTACTCCTACAGATGTGAGAATTTTTTCAATATTATCATATGTAAGACTTGACTAGATACATATATATATCGTTGCCTTAGAGTTAAAACCTCAGGAATGATATTTTGGTCTATTTTTTAAAGAGGTATATTATGGAAAGATATACTGACAATGCATGTCCTAGTTTCACCCAATAAAACAAAAACATATGATGCTGTCTGTGACATGTAATGTAATGTAAATCTAATATAAACTTCCGAGTATCAGTCTAAGGAGATGAAATAGGAGTGTGCGTTGCAGCTGGTTAAAATAATATAAAACACTATGTTGTAAATTACTTTTGGGTTTTGTTATGATTTTAAATGTTTACTTTGTCATAATAATATTATAAAATACTTGTGAGATAAAATAGTTTTTATTTAGTGAAAGAATTATAATTGAGAGGCTCTGAAGGAATTAATGAATGAATACTAATCATAAATATTATAATTCGTTGATTATAGGAATTAATTATTTAGGTTCTCTCACATTTAATTATTATTATTCTTTCTAATATTATTATAAATATTTTTTTCTGTTACTTTGATACTCTGTAATGATTTGAAATATGCTTTAAAAATGATAAATATGCTTTCAATTTATAGTTTCATTAGATTATGACCAAAGCAATAAAAAATTACTCTTTTTCATTTTATAATATTTCAAGATTTTAATTTAATTGCCAACAAATAACCTTCTGAGCTTAGCATTTTATACTAATAATCAATAATCTGAATTATGTCTCAGATACTTCTAAAAACATATCCAAATGCATGCTAAAACACATGTTTGCAACTTTTTTCTTCCTCCTGTAAAGTTACCTCTTTAGCACATACAAGGTTTTAACAATAGGCGACGATATATATGTATATATTATGATAAGCACTAGTAAGTAGTAATGTATTAATCTTATCTGTGCCGTGAAGTAAAAGTCAAAAGAAAGTTATTACTGGTAATTCTCGCTTGTTCAATGAGTTTTGATTTCAGTATTAATAACTTATTATAATAGTTATTAATATTTATAAAACTTCTTAATTAAAATATGAGAGTGTAGAGAATACCTTGTCCTGTTAACCTGTTAACAATTCTATTTTAACTGAATTTAGGACTTTACTTGACTTAACTGAAGGATTACAATAGAATACTTTATCCACATTAAGAATATAGCACCACTCTATCTCCTGTTATGGATCTCGTAAAAGGCAACTAAGTGACTCTTAACAAACGAAGTGGGCAGCAGCTTCTCTTCTATAAAACTGCAGCAGTCTGTACTCAAACCCACTGGTCAAGCATGGTGAGTACTGGCAAGTTGCCCAAAATGATAACACAATTGTGGAAATCTATGGAGGAGACTTTATTCAGCAGTGGACTACCTACGACTGATATGATGATGATAATAAATAGAAAACAATAATGAAATAGCTAATTAATTCCAAAATAAAAGAAAAAGAAGAAAGGGCAAATATTATTATTGAAAAAATGAATTTTATGTAGATATTCCAGGGTAATACTAAAATCAGGCATCTGTAATAATGGTCACCCATGCGATCTTAATAAACCCATGTGAAAATACCAAAGTATACCTAAACAAATAGATATAATTATAAAAGAGGTTAAAAATATTTTATGATTACCTTACAACAAGGATTAAACTTTTGGAACCTCATTATTTGCATAAATCTTATTTGCCAACAAACAGCTTCATATTCTTATTTATAGAAAGAAATGTCTTAGGTTTTAGCTATTTATCATATCGGCCATTTATAAGTCAACTGCTGAACAAGGGCTCCCTCATAGATTTTTACAAATGTGTTGTCATTTTAGGGGGAATATATATAATAATCTGGCTATCTAAATGCGATATGAATGAGCACCCTTAATCGGTCAATATTCACAAATTATAAAATAGCTCGCTGACAATCCGTTGACAGGCGAAAAACCCAAAACACTTTTAATTCGAGATTAACAGCTTGTTACGTAATTTTTGCAATAATTTTCCTTTCGGAAACCGGCTGTAAGTGTTTTATTATAGTTGCTTAATGTATTAAATCTGAATTGTATGGTATTATTACATATTGTTTTCATCTTATTTCAGGGTCAACCTATACCATTTTATACATCTGTAGCTATGGCCGGAGTTGGTGGATTTGTCGGAGGCTTAGTAGGAAATCCCGCTGATTTAGTCAATGTGCGAATGCAAAATGATGTCAAACTTCCACCGGAGCAAAGACGGAAGTATGTATGTTTTATTAATTTAACTTTAAAAAAACGTGACCCCACATTTGGATTGTTTGTTGTATCGTAGGTTGGGTTACAATACATAAATCTCACATGCACAAACCCTCAGACTAGGAATAACTATCTGTAGGCAATAGAAATATATATTACGCGCGGGGATTGAACCCGCGATACGTGGAGAGAAGTGCTTAGCCGCTTCGCTAAACGTGCCGTCAAATATCGTTCCGGCCGAATGAATTCCACTGCTGGACACAGGCCTCCCCCAGAGATCACCACAATGAGCGATATGGGTGTATTGTGGGCTCATCGGGGGGTTTTGCCATAATTGCCACGCTTGGCAGACGGGTTGACGATCGCAGTTGAGTTGTTATTGTGCTCCAAGGACGCTGTGGCCCATCCTCCAGCTAATCCCTTAGTCGTCTCTTACGACACCCATGGGAGGAGATGGTGGTGGTGGACATCCTCTTGGATCCGCCCTTGACCAGGTCGTCCATCTATCTTGTTGGAGGCCGTTCCATGTTATTTTTTCTGGTGCGCGGTCTCGACTCGAGCACCCTTTAGCCCCAATGGCCATTGGTTCTCAGTTGCGAAGTTTCCCGAACGCTGCCCAGCCGAGTCGGATTGAACGAAATACCTCTTTCTCGAAGTTGGACCACGATAACTGGATGTTTCAAACGAATCCCCTCATTCCTGATTCGATCTCGTAGAGAAATACCAAGCATAGCTCTCTCCATAGTTCGCTGAGTGACCTTGAGCTTTGTTACGAAGCCCATTGTGAGTGACCACATCTCCGTGCCGTATATCATCGCTGGTAACACAGACTGGTTAAAGACTTTCGATGGCTTAGGACTTAGACTCCAGAAGGCCAATTCTAGTAATTTAAAAATGTTCAAAATATAGTTCCGATCTAGTCTCAGTGTCACAAATGGTATTCTCCTAAACTAACAAACAACGTCAAACCTGAACTTACACTGTGATGAGATATAAAATGGATCGAAAGTTGATTGAAGTCAAAACAGTTCTGTTAACATTTCGAACTGCCACATGTACTAAATTGTCATTAAACAAACGTCAAAATTGAGACTGAAATGAGGTTAGATCCAGATTATACTGAGAGCCGACTGAACTTTAAAAGTAGCAAAATACCATTTTTTCGGTCAATTCATAATTTAATCTCAGTTCGGTCAAGTTTCAGTCATAGTGTAAATCAATTACGAGAATTGCCCCTCTGGCCAAAATAATAATAAAAAAAGGCATTGCGGTATTTTTGACGAAAAGACCTTGCGAAGTTTCCGGAACGCTGCTCAGCCGAGTCGGGTTCGACGATTGACCTCTTTCTCGATGTTGGACCTACCTAACTGGACAATTTGTCCCAAGACATACTCGTCAAAATTTCGAGAATGAAGTTCCTAACTGATATTGGGATGGGCACGTCATGGGTGTTTGTCGTGACTTTCGTCTTGCCCATGTTCATTTTAAGGCCCACCTGTTAGGAATTTATTGAGAATTGTGCTGAGCTTTTGCAGCGATTCAGCCGCGGGTATAATGTCGTGGACAAATCAAAGGTGAGTCATATATTAGCCATTGGTGTTAATGCTGAATCCTTTCCACTCCGGTAGCGAACAACTCCGGCGGTGAACAGTTTCGGGGATCTAACGTCGCACTGTCTCACATCTCTCTGCAGTGGAATCGCATCCGTGCTCTGTTCATGTACTCGGACAGATATGGTGGCGTTTCTGTAATAACACTTCGATTTACCGAGAGTCAATGTGGCACCGCTGCAGAGATAGCAGCCCCGCCCGGTTTCGATCGAATCGAAGGCTTTCCCATAGTCCATAAACGCTAAGCATTGTGGCAGATTATACTTCTCGGTCTTCTTTATAACCTGCGGCAACGTATGGACGTGGTCTATGGTACTAAAACCATTTCGGAAACCGGCTTGTTTGGGAGGGTGGAAGTCATCAAACCTGTGCTCGAGCTGATGTCGAAAACCGTTTATAAATATAGCTCAGAAACTTATAAGAGTCCATAATTCTCTAACAAGGCGCTGTCACCCTTTTTGGAGAAGAGAACCACCTCACCGCCGTCCCATGCTTACGGCGTTGTGTCCTCGAGTAAGACGGAATCAACTTCTGAAGGATGTACCGGTATTCTAACCGCTTTCAGAAGCTTGTCGTAATTTCGTCGTTACCCGGTCCCTTGGTATTTTTAAGCCGTTTCAAATCCATCCTACAGGATTTACAGGCTGATTGTCCGGGATATCTTCGTTATAGTGTCGGGTGAATTTGGCTCGCAGGTCTTTGTGAGAGCCAATGGTAGGTATAGTTACAGAGATGTATAGCTGTCGGTAGAACTTCTCAATCTCACTTAAAACTTCTGGTTTAGTCCAAGGGGGGTTTGGGGGAGGCTCAGGGGGCCTGGCATTTCGTGTAACGTCTTACACGAAATGCTTTTGAAAAACGGAGTTCATTACAGAGTCCCTCTTGTTCCTAAAAGTCGGCCAGCCTCTATCCACTGAGGTTCTGTTACCTATACCTAAATTAAAGAAATTTGGGTTCTCCCAACTGACCGTCGTTGAAGTACGGTCACAACAGTGAAGTGTGTCTTGGAGGTATGTATAGTCCTACTAACGTCCTCATGAATCCTTTCTACTTCATCATCTAGGTGTGTCGAGCTTGGTGCGTAGAACTGTAGGACCTTCAATGAATACCTCATGGATATTGTGAGTATAAGATGCGCTACCCTGCTCAATATATTTTCCATGGTTTTTATTTTGTAGATGAGGGTCCTGCGGACTAGGAATCTGACACCACCTTGAGACAGATGGTTGCCTTCCCGGTATAATAGAATAAGTTACCAGTTTTCAGGGTTATCGCGTCCTCGCCCTCTCATTGGACTTCTGATAAACCAATGGCATGGCAACATATCTATTTCTTCTTCCAGTTCAACGATATTTTCGTCTGCGCTCAATGTCCGTGCGTTGTACGTTACCCGGGCAGTTGTTGTTTGGGGTGGTGGTAACGAGGTCTTGCCTGCCCTGCTATTACCCTGGCCACTACCATAACCAGGAATAGTGGGGCCACCGAGACTGGCGACCAGTTTTTTGTTTGTTCTAATTTTTGAGACAATTTTCAATTACCCACCGCGCTTGGCAGGCGGGTTGGTGAGTGCAGAATGACTACTGTTTAAAAGCAGGGCCGCTACTGTCCATCCCACTAATTAAGAGTCCCTTAGTCTGATTTTATGACTAAGGGACTATAAAGCAGGTGCTATATTCTTAATCAGAGCACCACACGGAATTAACCATAGTTGTTTTATTTTGTTATCAACATTCTAAGCCAATTAATTAATTGACTCATCAGTGACATTGGTCGATTGAGACTTGTTGGCGATGTGAAAATTGGTATGTACTAGCTATTCATTCATATGCACTCAATCACTGCTATTATTCACGTCCACATACCAACTTTGACATCGCTAGTGAATCACCATCGATCAAACGTATATCGCTTTTAGGCATCCTTATATCGCTTTTTGACGTCCGCGTACCGAAACGTGCGTCCGTATTTTGAAATCAGGCGACCGTATATTGACACCGGGCCTTCGTATATCGACATGTAACGTCTTTATATCGATATCGTGCGTGCGTATTATTTTTATCAGGCATGCGTAAATTATTCAACAATCATTTACATAAGTGCTTATCAACATTTTAGTTACTAGGTTACCACTTAGTGCGGCGGGTCCTGGTCGATCAGAACGGGCAAGATCTGTCTGCCAGCATCAGTGGCGGCTATGCTGGCAGAGCATAAAAAATAGAGTATTGTGGTCTCCTTCTGTGCGAGCGTCATGCTCCAGAGGGAGACTGCAGAGTAGGATCGGGAGAGGGCCAATCCCGCACGGCGAAGGATGAGTTAGCACTGGGGTAGAAATGTTTATATATATATAAACATTGACAATGGAGCTGTAGAATGCGGCTTCTAATAAACAGTTGCCTGTTATTAGAAGCTCACCAAGCCTCCAAAAGAGAGTCTGCCACTAGTTCAGTTCGGAATTAGCCATTTATTTAGCGTCGAATACACAATACAGCCTATTAACAATGGACACATACATTTCTTTCCAATCGATTGGACTTTTTTGTTCATTCTCCTTTTAGTAGGTTTATTTCAAATATGACAAAAGGATCCCATCGACTTTTGCATTTGTTTTAGCTACCAAAATGCTGTTCATGGATTATGGCGAGTAGCAACAACTGAAGGTGTACTGCGACTTTGGTCGGGAACCTCCGTGAATTGTACCCGGTCAGCCCTCATGACTATTGGACAGCTAGCCTTTTATGACCAGATTAAGCGACTTCTCATTACTACTTCATTTTTTGAAGACGATGTTGTAACACATGTCACTGCCAGTCTGTTAGCGGTAAGAATATTTTTCACTAAATTGTGATGCACATAAGAGTTATTAATTATGAGTTGCTTTGCAAGTCATCTCAGTAAACTAGTAAAAGTAAGTTCCTGGGTTGGGTAATAGTATATTGGGAAAAAGTAAAATTTATTATATGACTACATTAATATATTCATAATGGAGAATTCTGCGTGTACCATACCTCTACCAAGCTCTTGGATAGAAGGAATTTTAAAAGTTTTTAGATACGTAATAATAAATCCTTAAGTATTATCACGACAGCAACATTGTTTTGATTTATAAATTCAGATATTTTTATTTTAACTATTCTTAAGCGTGCGTTTGTAAGTTTTATGACACTGAGAATGTTCGTCGAAAATATTCCAGGCGCAGTCGTGAAATATACCAACTATACCGGGCGTCCCACGGCGATGCCACACGGAGGGAAAGTACCTTAAATATTAAAGATAGGATATTTTACTGAAAGAAGACATCGTTTAATTTTTAATAATAAGTAGAACTGCATTCACAGATTTTTTAAAAATCGCCTACCTCAACCGGGAATCGAACCCGCCAAATGTGATAGTAAAATTACATGTATTTTATAATAGCGTTTGAAAGGGCTACTCATAAGCATTATTTTTTCCTATTAAATGAAACATTATCATTTCAAAGACCTGCCCACTTGAGATACGAGGTTTCCGTGGTATAAGTACATGATAATAATAAAGCGATACATAAAGTGCCGTGTGGTGCCGGCTCAGAATGCCACCACCCCATCTCCTCCTATGGGTGTCGTAAAAGTCGACTACGGGATTAGCCGGAGGATGGGCAGCAGCGTCCTTCGAGTACATTAACAACTCAACTGCGATCGCCAACCCGCCTGCCAAGCGTGGCGATTATGGCAAAACCCCCCAATGAGCCCACAACACATACATATCGGTGGTTGTGGTGATCTTTGGGGGAGGCCTGTGTCCAGCAGTGGACTTCATTCGGCCGAAATGATGACATAAAGTGTAGTAGGTACTTGTATGCATTTCTTCATGAGCTCACAATTACCATGCAACTGGCTGATATTAGTAAAAATAAATAATTCGAAAATGGAACACGTAAATTTTCAAGCGTCTGTTCTTTTGTTTATTGTGAGTTTCATTTTCGTTTATTAGCAATTTTTGTGATTTACTTACCATGGCGTACCAAAATAATTTGGATTTAATAGAAGCATACTTTTTAAATCACAAAGACATTTCATTAGCTTTGCGATGGTACCGCGAAAGATATCCCGATAGACACACACCATCTCGATTTGTGTTGAAAAGATTGGTGGATAATTTAACAAATTTAGGACGTTTTGATCATCGCTTACAGCAACCACAGCAGCAGATAATAAACGTCAGCGATGATGAACTCAACATTCTGATTTACTTTGAAGCGTACCCGAAGAGTTCAGTGAGGGACGGTGAAGAAGAAATTGGAATTTCAAAGAGTAGAATACATCGCGTGCTGAAAAAAATACAAGTTTAAAAGTTATGTTGAAAGGCGATTAGTGCAAAAATTACGGCCGGGAGATGCTGAAAGACGACTCAATTTCTGCCAACATATCGAGAGACTCATCCTTGAGGATCAAAATTTTTTGAACAAAATTATTTGGTCAGACGAGTCAAACTTTAGTAACAACGGTATGTACAAACGGAATTTGTATACAACAGAACGGATCACATTTTGAGCATTTGATAAATTAATTTATTTATGATCTTAGTTTCATTTAATATGCTAGGTTATTTAGGAAAAAATAATGCTTATGAGTAGCCCTTTCAAACGCTATTATAAAATACATGTAATTTTACTATCACATTTGGCGGGTTCGATTCCCGGTTGAGGTAGGCGATTTTTAAAAAATCTGTGAATGCAGTTCTACTTATTATTAAAAATTAAACGATGTCTTCTTTCAGTAAAATATCCTATCTTTAATATTTAAGGTACTTTCCCTCCGTGTGGCATCGCCGTGGGACGCGCTGTATAGCCACTGATTAAATTACATACACATACCCTTAATTGAAATGAATGAACTCGATTTTATTAACATTTTTAAATATCATTTCCAGGGCGGGGTAGCAACAACTATGACACAACCAATGGATGTCCTCAAAACCCGTGCGATGAACGCCAAGCGCGGCGAATATTCTAGCATACTGAATCTCGTTTTCAGCACCGCTAAGGAAGGTCCCCTGGCATTCTTTAAAGGCTACATTCCAGCCTTTGTTAGGCTTGCGCCTCATACCATACTGACATTCGTGTTCTTTGAACAACTAAGAATTAATTTCGGTTACACCCCAAAATAAATGATTAGATTTTTTTTATTATAGAACATACGTAGAACTTTTGTATATTTGGGTAGAATAGTTTATGTGATGTGTTATACGACGACTACTAGAGCGTTTTATGAAAACGTGTCTACAAATTTATTCACAGAAATATGTTGATGCTATTGCAGATGTTATAGTCAAATATATAGTCGCTCCAAAGTTTGACTGGTGATATCTAAGGATGAGATGAATAGTCTAATATTAAAATATCGGCCTGGAGCTGGACTTGTGGTGTGGTCTTGCAGTAAGGGAATTTGCACCAAAATCGATCTAAGAGTCCACGCTCTCACTTAGGGGTGCCTCCCTTAGTGCAAACTTACACTCTCTTTTAATGTTACTAGTTTATTTTTGGAAATATTTATTAGTAAAATACATGTGACCTTGTTAAGTGCAACTAAAGCTGCTACTTAGAATTTACTAGATACCTAAGAATTATCGCGTTGAGAGCACTGGGACAATGGGGCGGTGATTATAAACAAACATATTAGGCAATGCAATTATGATACTTGATATCCCATCTATAGCTATTTATAGTTTTATTTTTTAAATTTAGTGACTAATAACTATACATATGACCCACGTAATACAATAAATGAGATGACTAATGATTAGCATGCGTGGTGACAAAAATAAACTATTATTGGGCAGATGCAAAAACATATATTTAAGTTGTGTATTATAATATTGTCTAAAAGACATGCATATTATGCAAACAAGCGGTAGAAACAAAAACAAACGGTAACGGACGATACCGCAAGCGACAACACGCTTGACGTATCGAGTGAGCAAAAGATAAACTATTTTACTATAGAGGTACCTACAGAACGTCTTAATACTAAAATCCTAATTCAAGAATATTATACTGCTCAAGGCTCTTGGTTTAAACAAAACTGACAACTAACTTGTTTTAATCTACTGAAAGGTACCGCTATTAACGTGTTAATTGTAATTTTTTAACTTATTTTATTGAAACCTAGGTACTATTGTTTAATATTCTATCTATCTATTAAAATCTATCTCTATCAATTAAAAGTGTACGTAAGTGTCATTAAATTATATTTAAGATTAAAAAAGTTTATATAGCTAGCTAATTATCATTAATATTATCTACAATTTTACTTTGTTGGAATTTATTAAAGGCCAATATTTATAAGGATTTCCAATATCACCAATCAAAAAGATAATTCAAAACAGCCAGACTACGCATACTCTGAAAGAATATGATTACTTGACATTTTGTAAGCCGTTCTATAACTACTGTTCTAAACAGGCTTCTTTCTACCTTTTCTATTTAATTTGATTATTAATATATTTATTTGACAGTACGTTAATTTATTATAAATTAGTAGCACAAGAAATCGGATAAGATTATAAAATTTGAGAAAAATCTATCGAATATAGTATAACAAAAAAGTTATTGTTAATACACGTAAATTGTTACATAAAGCGTTGTTACCTCCGCTGTTAGTAAAAAAATATCAGAATATTTTTTTTTATATTATTACAATATTATTTATTCATTTTAAATATACGGTTGTAGATTTTTTTATCTTTAAATGTTGTGGAAATTATGAACGATGACGGACGCTTAATAGCTATCTCACTCTGTAAGGCCGACCGAGGTTTTCCACTTTAATAAGGCGCTAAGTTTCAGGGCTGTGTTATTTAAATTGTTTTTATGTTTGTAATGTGCCAAAAATTATATCTTAAACAGGAAATCCATGGTTTTAACATACTATTCTATTAATATATTACAGAGTTACTCAACTATATTAGATTTTATTTTTTGATGTACTTTTTCGTCGTAGTCAGGATACATACATTCCTAAAAAACATTGTTTATAAATAGTCTTCAATTTAAAATACACATATATTATACTGTTATTGTGTTACGATCGTTCGACCGTTCGAGTATTACATATGAAGCTTTTGGGGCCGAGGGTTCATTTTGCCTTCAAATCTTACTTACACAAGATTAATTGTAAACCAAATAATTAATTATTATATAAAATAATTAAAACTGTTTTTATTATAATAGTTAGAACAAATGCCTTTGGGATTTTCTTATTAGAAATAAACAAGTTTTCCAGGAATTCGGAAATCTACACTACTCAGTATAGTTTAAATATAGCTATGTACGATGATTCTGTGAGTCTTAAGTATATAGCGATGTATAAATTACATGAATATTTACCCATGCTACACCTGAGCAATAAATATAAACACTTTGAGAACATTATACATGTAAGATCTTGTTCATATTTGTTCTTTAGGGTAATATTGAAGATATCGAAGACCAAGTCGTCGTGGTATATGATAACATTCACTGGCGTATGACCGTAATCGTAATGAAAAGAATACCTTCATTCATCAGATAGCTAGGCGGTTGTTAACATACACAAGCACATCTTAAGATACACTGTGCTTCAGACATTCACAGTGATATATGGTTTTTTAAATTCTTTAGCTTATTTTTTTCTTGTACAGGGTATAACTTACGAATATTTTCTTACCGGTGTGTAATACTTTAACGCCATCTAAATCTTGGTTACCTTTAAGTTACTATAATATAAGGTTCACGCAGATGTTTCAGTTACATTATTTTATCTTGGTAAGGCATAACACAGAAATAACTATAACACCCTTTTGTTTGTTTTCATTGACATTCCAGAGTAAGTTGTTTGAATTATAATCCCTTAAAAACCACGTTACTAAGGCTCGGAACCGGTTTGAAATATACGAGTAGGTAAAGGTTTGCCGTGTGGTGCCGGCTCAGAATGCCACCACCCCACCTCCTCCCATGGGTGTCGTAAAAGTCGACTAAAGGATTAGTCGGAGGATGGGCAGCAGCGTCCTTCGAGTACATTAACAACTCAACTGCGATCGCCAACCCGCCTGCCAAGCGTGGCGATTATGGCAAAACCCCCCATGAGCTCAAAACACATCCATATCGGTGGTTGTGATGATCTTTGGGGGAGGCCTGTGTCCAACAGTGGACTTCATTAGGCCGAAATGATGAAAGGTTTTTACGGATATAGATAAAGCTTACGTTTGGAACGTAATCACTAATCATATATCGTTGTAACATGAAGTAACCGGTTAAAAATAACCTTGGCTCTGCAAATTCATACATTTTAAAATATGGTTTGGCGATGTAGACATTAAAATGTAATTACAAACGCAAGACAGGAGAAGCAAGATACAGTTGCGGTGTGTGTACCACTAACTAGACGGTGTCATATTGACCCGAATCTTCACAGCTTCGGGGATGTAGCCAAAACGCTGATTATACTGGGTAAAACTACAATGAGTTGCCTGCCTTTGCCTTTACCGAAGAAAGAAGAAGCATGTGGAACACTCGTCAGTTAGATGGACTGACGGCCCCCAGAAGCCAGCTGGGGTATACGGAGTTATCGGGGCCTACTCAAAGCCCTGCCTGCAGGGCCCTTGCATGCAGTATCTCTGCCGGATTGGCTGGCAGGCAGGTTTTTGAGTAGGCCCCTTTAGTAGCGTCACATACAACTTATGAACAGGGAGGACAGATGTATCTAAATTTGGCCCTATCGCATGCTTTTTCCTTTGGGGTAAGCCGCATAGTTCAGGATAATTAGCATCATTCTCTTTTCGATGCTCTTTTTAACCCGAAGGTTCACTGGTAGATAATGCCATATGGCATTAAGTCCGCATTGTGTTCCATCATTGTGCATAAAAGAATAAATAAATAAAATGTAAAAAAAATCTACTTTAAAAACTACGGAGATAAGGGGGGGCCCTTATCTCCGTAGTTTGCAAGGCAATAAATTTGTCCCAGTGACATGTCATACAATTATTACAGTAAAAATAAACATTGTTGTAATTCTTAAGAAATTATTGGCTTTTGTTTTTTCATTTTAAAGTTGCATTACATGTTTTTTTATGTGTTTATTATTTAGTTCTATAGCGTAGACAAGTAGCAAGTTGATGTTGGTAAAAATATTCCTGACCAGGATTGTATGGCATGTGCAATTGCGCATATTAAGAAATTATCATGAAATACTGCAAATATACCCTATCTTATTATATCTTTTTATATAGAACATACTAATAATCAGCGAGGAGGGGTATGTATTATACTTATGAAACTTAGACGCGTTTACTAACCAGCGCAAAGTTTTACTAGCGAACTAATGCGGCAATCGGATAATAATTATGTTTAATATTCTCATATATATTTTCCTACCGACAAGTTTTACTCTTCAATTCATAAGTGTACTACTAATGCGAATTTGGTTAACATAATCCTGTTTGATTAGGATCAAATCCTGTTACAATATGTAGTCAAAAAAATATTGATATCGGTATGTGTTATAGCGCAATATATTGTAAATATTTATTGTATATTATACACGAATTTTAGTAGACTGCTGATTCTTAGTATTCAACTGCGTATTAATGTTTGATGTTAAACTTAGCCATTAGTATGCCCTTATATGGGTATAATCCTTGATTATCAAATTACTATGTGTTCAACATCATAATGTATCAGCATTAGGTACTTACCTAAGTAATTGTTGTGTATAAAATTAGTTTTGTATTCGGACACACTATATATGAAAGCCGATATACAGCATAGCATAAACTGTAAGATATGAGACAGTAAAAATAAGAATGAATATTATTATACCTAATACCAAGTTATAAAAATATTGTTACAAAATGTGTCAACCCTTAATCACCTATCACCTATAACATTAGAATTATTGTCCAATTTAGTAGTCAATTTATAACACCTATTTTGTATAGTATAATAGTAATTGAATTTCATGTTATATTGTTGTTATTTATTAAATTATTGTTTTAAATATAATTTTTATTTGCATCCTTTTCAATGTTAAATAGTATGTCTTGTATCCGAATGTAATTGCTTGTAAGGAAAACCAAGCTGGTCTACGAGTGTTCCCTTCATGATGGAACGTCAAAACAATCGGCTGTCGTAACTTGGTCAATAATTAGAATTAATTTTGTTTCACATTACGAGTAGGTCCGAGGACATTTGGTTTGAACTACAAATTCCTATGACACTTTTGGTAGTAGAAGCGTACAGCGCGATGGCCGCAGCCGTCGCCGCGGTCGTTGTTTCGTGCACCGGCTGCACAGTTGAAGGGGAAGGCAGAGGGCCGCGGCGCGGCGAAGGGGCTCACAGGGTTGGTCGATACCAGGACCGACAGCAGGACGCAGGCTGCCCGAGCGGGTACGCACGCGGCTGCTACCGACACTGCCACCACGTACTGGCCCCGTCTGGAGCACCGGTAGCGATACCCCCATCGGAAGAAAAAGAAGCGCAGCAACTCTGCGAGGATGGCTGGCGCGGCTGATCTACCGGTAACATCTGCCGCAGCTGTGGCGTTCGCTTCATCCGTGGCAACACTGCCGCCAGCATCGCAGAAGCTGGTGCCTGACAGCCTAAGGAAATTCAAGTTAGGCGACCTTCGACGCTCTTCCGTATCCTTGAGTACCTTCTGCGTGCGCTGCTCGCTGGAGGCGGCCAGATAGGTCCCCCCCTCCACTAGAGGGGTTGCCCGCTTTACAGTCATCCCCTCCGAGATGTGCCTAAAGGCATGGCACCAACGGGTGGCTCTAGATGGAGATTATTCGAGTTCCTGGAGCATCCCTTCGTGCCGAAGATGACCACTCTGGTGGTTTTAATCGGTAGATGTCTGGCATCCCCCGCCGTCTTTCCCCGGTGCGGAGGAAATACATGATGTAAAGATGGGCTTGACATTATATTATATCGGCTCAATACTACGAGTTATACTCTAATCGCTTCTTTTGTCACCTTGGTAGCTTCTATACAATAAATGGTTCTTTACAATAAAATAAATAAGTTACTTTCTATTTATAATCTTACCAAGATAAAGTGCAAAATGAAGGTAAGTCACTGGCTCCAGGATTTAAACTATGATGATACAGAAAAATTACTTGTTTCCCTGGTATAGCTTGTCTATTTCTACAATATATAAAAATACATAATATAATTAATGCATACTACATTTTAAAATATAATTAATTAGATAATAATGTTAACATAATCACAAGACACAGACAAATCATCATAACAGCACATTCATTCTTCCATTCGCTATTTCTATGCCCCCTTACATGCAGAAACATAAACAACACATATATACACTAAATTCATACAAATACTAATCATATTTACACTGAAATTAAAAATATAACTTGTAACCTTGTTAATAACCTACCGCATTCTTACCAGCAGACTTCCCAATGTATTACTTTACTCTATGATTCTTACTAACGTACGAGTAGTGTCACTGTTATTAACAGGAAATGTGTACTACCTCCTGTTGATCAAATAATATTTTGGATGTTGAGTATTACACATTTTTATATATTACTAGTTGTTGCCCGCGGTTTTACCCGCGCCTTTATTGTTATCAATATAAATACAAATATAGCCTATATAACTCGGAGATGGGAAGAAAGAAAGAATAAGTATATAAGAATCGTGTCAGTAGTTCAAGAGATTTCCCCCATACATACAAACAAACAAAAATTCTTTATAATTTTAGAATTTCATATAGTTGTTGCAATGTCTTAAGGTTTTCGCTAGTATTTCACATTATAATAAAACACTTTTTCGTGTGGTGCCGGCTAGCCGTATGGTGCCGGCTCAGAATGCCACCACCCCATCTCCTCCCATGGGTGTCGTAAAAGTCGACTAAGGGATTAGCCGGAGGATGGGCAGCAGCGTCCTTCGAGTACATTAACAACTCAACTGCGAACCCGCCTGCCAAGCGTGGCGATTATGGCAAAACCCCCCAATGAGCCCACAACACATCCATATCGGTGGTTGTGGTGGTCTTTGGGGGAGGCCTGTGTCCAGCAGTGGACTCCATTCAGCCGAAATTATACTTTTAAACGGATTTCATCGCGTATATTTTAGATTAATGTTTTTCCTGACCTATCCAACGTCGCGAAAGAGAACCGTTAAACTTAAGTTAGACCGTTCGACAGGTCGATACACGTCGAGTTGGTAAGTTAGCCCTAGGTGGATAAATTTCCAGGTTTTGTCTTGACAGTCTTACCATAGACTATCTTAGTTTTATGACGAGTTCAGAAACGCCACGCCGTCATCACCAGTACCTTCATCATCACCACATTCTCGCCCTGGTTAATTTTAGGAATGTACTCGGTAAAATAACGCGTGTGCTGGACTGTGGTCATTGTCGCGTCACTGGATCCTCGTCGAGTACAAGTATCCTCTTGTATGGGTAATATTAGTGGGTGACCTTGTCACATTGCTTGGAGCCTTTTGTTGGGTATCATGTCCTTTGCCAGCAGTTCCCTCATACGACGACTATAATTTCTTTAAGGAATAAAAAAAACTGACATACCTTCTAATATTTATTTGTATAACTTTTTAACAAATACATCCTTCAATCATTGGCACTCAAATTAAGGGTTTATAGTATTATTGGTGGGGTAATTTAAAGAATATCGATAAAGTTATCAGTTTTCCACTAACACTTCACTTCACGTTTTATTATATAATAAAATAGTTATTAAGTCAAACGAGGTTAAGATTTCAAAATACTGCGTGTCTTCTCAGTAACACGTCATTCATTTCTGCGTGATTTTGCGGATGCTCGCAACATGAGGCTCTGGCCAGCCGGCTCGATAAATATTGTAGCAGGGCCCTGCATCCAGGGCTCGCCATCTACTTGCATAGCACATGATCCCTCTAGTTCAATCTGAAAAAGATGAAGTAGGTATATTTCTTGTGATTCATATTAATTTTCACATAAATGTAAACGATATAGTGCCATAATCGCCTTGCGTGACGTGTGGGCTGGCGATTGCAGTTACATAAGTTTTGGTCTTGGTTTTGGTTTCGGTTTCGGCCGAAACTAGAAGAGGAGCCGAATATTCGGTTACGGTTTCGGTTTCAGCTGAAAACAGTGTTTCGGTCGAACACTACTTCAAATGAAACTTAACCGTTTAAAGAAAAAGTACTAAGTTACAGTTGGATCGTACTATAGTAACAAAACTAATCTCTTATAATAACTGTGCATATTTTTGTACTACATTTTAGGCAGGAGTTGTGTAAATCTCGTATTTCTTCTAATAGTAAGTAAAACTGAAAACCATTGTACAGGCCACAGGATGTGTATGTGTGTATAGTGAATGCGTATCTATAAAATATTAGACTGGGCTTCTTAAAGTAAAATTAGAACAAACCAAAAAATAACAACATGAAAAAACAAAAATTTACAGTTTACAAATAATCGAATCGACTACAATCACGACATTGAGAAACTAAATTTAGTGGGGTGGTTGACTTATCACTATGTCCGACTGTACTAAGATGCGAAGAAATAATGACGATTATTTGTTTACAGTAATTTTGTGTTGTGCTCAGTACTAACAGCTTTATAATCAGGTTTACCGTAGGCTGGTACAAAGTTCTTAGTACGTCCCTGTACGACTACGATACGAATACGATTGTATTTCTGACACTAGAGTCATCTAGCGTAATATAGCTAAACCACGTTATTATATCCAAAACTTTTGTATTTTCCTATTCACCGCTAGATGGGAACATAGAAGTGGGCGGAGCGTAACGCCCCGCGTAATGTCACGCATCGTATTAATGGAAAATCACATTACAACGTCTCCTCTTTGTATTTGGTTCATGGTTCCACAGAAGATATGCTGTAGTCCATCCCTCTGGTTTAGAAGTTTCTTACCTACCTAGAAATAGTCGTCTTTTACGACATCCACGGGATGTGATGGAGTGGTGCTGTACTCTTCATCCGCATACCACACGGATTATAAATAATCCTTATATTGATTATATTTATATATATATGGACACCACACAGATTCTGGATGCCACACGAATTCCAGAGACAGAGAGAGAGAGATTTCGGACACCATACGGCTTATATATAATCCATACATTTATTCAATATAATGTCTTATTTTAATAATAGAAAATATTTAGGAGGTAAATCTATTGGTGGCAATGATGCGTTTTAGTAACAACAAAAAAACATAGTATCAACCTTTATTTTATACATGTTCAAAATTAATTTAAATAGTTGAGCTTTCGTTTACATAAAACCTTTATTCCTCTACAGGCAGGCACTAAGTTCATGAACTCATGATCACATGACCCGGTGGGCCCGGCAAATTATGCACACGTCACGTCGCCGCGCCCCTGCCGGGGCGCCCGCTGCCGTCGTCTTACTCTAGTACAGTCTTTCCCAACGTGGGCGATAACGCCCCCTTGTGGGCGCTGCAGGCCTAAAGGGGGGCGGTAAGAGACCCAGAAAAAAAAGGGGGCATTGTGTAGGGCTTTGGGGTCGATTTATAATTTCATCTACCTAGCTAGGAAGACTCTTAGACACCGACTGAGCTCTCGACTCTCGACTACATCTTGTGAACATCAACTAATATTAATTAAGATATAGCTCAAACTCGGTTCGATATAAAAGACCGCGGGCAATCATGTTTTAACAAGTTTTTGTTAAGTAATCCGAATTGTACATTCCTATACCAATCGGCTGGTTCTATAATACTTGTTCTTGCTTGTCGAGTACGATTGGGCGTCGAATGAGATAAACGAGTTTATGCACGTTTGTCTTATTCCTGTTGGTGCGTGCTGCTTATGCAATCCTATATAAACTTTATTTTATTTTTATTTGCGGTTTCGCGCAAAATAGATAAGCAGTACTTGATTTCAACACTTACGTATTTCTTAAAACAAAACAATGTCGGAAGTAAAAAAGAAGAGACGGCAATACTCTGCGGAATATATTAAATTCGGATTTATTGAAAATCCCACAAACCCGTCGTCGTCTTTGTGTCTTCTATGTCTAAAAACATTTTCGAACGAAGCAAGCAAGCCTTCAAGACTGCAAGATCATTTGAATAAAATGCATCCAGATAAGACAGAAAAGAATGTAGCATATTTTCAAGACCTAGAGAAGAAGCATAATACTCAGCCAAGTGTATCAAAACTATTTTCGGCGGCTGCTAAGTAAGATGACGACGGACTTCGAGCTTCGTACAATATCTCTTTGTTAATTGCTCAAAAAGGCAAACCACACAACATCGGAGAAGAGTTAATTTTGCCAGCAATAAAGGAAGTAATAACTACTGTGCTTCATAAACCGGCCGCAGATATTATCCGAAAAATTCCTTTGAGTAATTCTGTGCAAAGACGAATTGATGAAATGGCTGAAAACATTGAAGAATCATTGTGCAATCATCTGAGGACTAGTCAATTCTCAATTCAGCTCGATGAGTCCACTTTACCAACTAATGAAGCGTTGTTGCTATCTTCATCATATCAGCCACAGGACGTCCACTGCTGAACAAAGGCCTCCCCCTTAGATTTCCACAACGAGCGGCCACATGCCGCTCTCATCCAACGACTCCCAGCGGCCTTCACCAGATCGTCTGTCCACCTCGTTGGAGGTCGTCCCACGCTGCGTTTTCCGGTGCGCGGTCTCCATTCGAGAACCTTTGTGCCCCAACGGCCATACGAGCAATGTGCCCTGCCCATTGCCACTTCAGTTTACTAATCCTTTCAGCTATGTCGACAACTTTAGTTCTTCTACGGATCTCCTCATTTCTGATTCGATCTCGTAGAGAAATACCAAGCATAGCTCTCTCCATAGCTCGCTGAGTGACCTTGAGCTTTCTTATGAGGCCCATTGTGAGTGACCACGTCTCTGTTCCATATGTCATCACTGGTAAAATCTATTTTGCTATCTTACGTGAGGTTTATTAAAGATGAGAAAATACGTGAAGAACTATTGTTTGCCAGAAATTTGGAGACAGATACAAAAGGCGTGTGGTGCCGGCTCAGAATGCCACCACCCCATCTCCTCCCATGGGTGTCGTACAATTCGACTAAGGGATTAGCCGGAGGATGGGCAGCAGCGTCCTTCGAGTACATTAACAACTCAACTGCGATCGCCAACCCGCCTGCCAAGCGTGGCGATTATGGCAAAACCCCCCAATGAGCCAACAACATATCCTTATCGGTGGTTGCGGTGATCTTTGGGGGAGGCCTGTGTCCAGCAGTGGACTTCACTCGGCCGAAATGATGATGACAAAAGGCGAAACCATATTCAATACATTGGAAAAGTTTTGTGAAGAGAAAGAGATTCCTTTGAAAAATATTATATCAGTTGCTACGGATGGCGCTCCGGCTATGACAGGGCGCCATAAAGGCTTCATAGCATACTTAAAGAATAAAATTCCAGATGTCCTTGCTATACATTGCATTATTCATAGACAACATTTGGTTGCTAGAAACTTAAGTGAACGACTATTTCAATCACTGCAATATGTCATCAAAGCAGTCAATAAAATCCGTAGCAGCTCTTTGAATGATAGATTATTTCATCAGCTTTGTGTTACTAATGACGAAGATTTCAACCGTTTGTTGCTTCATACTGAAGTTCGTTGGCTGTCAAGAGGCAATTGTCTGATTCGATTTTACAACCTGTTTGGCTCTATGATAGAGTTCTTGGAAACTAAAGATACAGAACTGCGCAACAAGCTCATAACATCAAAGAATGATATAGCTTACATGACAGACCTGTATAAAATGTTCAACGACATGAACCTCCAACCGCAAGGCGATGAACTAAATTTAATTAAAACAAAAAATGTCGTTGCTGCTTTCGCACCCAAACTGCTTCTGCACAAAAAGAATATGGGCAGACGTGAGTTTCACAATTTTCCGAATTTATCAGTATACTGCAGTAACGACGACTTGTTTGCCTACTGCCAACATTTGGAAAACCTCCACATTGACTTCACCGAACGATACCAGGACATTTTAAACTTGGAAATACCAGACTGGGTGTTGGATCCGTTTTCAAATGTCAACACAGCAATGTCATCTCAGCTGGAAGAAGAACTTATAGAATTGACAACAAACGAAGAAATAAAAATCAAGTTCAAAAATGGATATCAAGAATTTTGGCTACAAAAACCGATCCCGAAATTGTACCCTGGATTGTGGTCAATTGTTCAACGATTTTTGATAGCATTTCCATCGTCATATTTGTGTGAACGTGGATTTAGTGCTGTGGCAACGCTGCTTTGCTTACTAAAAAGATAAATCGTTTGCGTGTTACCGAACGTGGCGACTTGCGGCTGTTTTTGAGTAAATTGGAACCTGATATCAACAAACTTATTGAACAGCATCAGATTCAACCTTCACATTCGTTTTTATATAAGAATTGATTGTTTGTTTTATTTTCAATAAAAGATACTCTGTCCGAATACTATAAATTTGCGTTTCAATAATCAGTTATAAGTACTTAGCGGTTTTTAAGTATGTTTAAAAAGGGGGGCGTTAAAAAATAATTTATTCTTAAAGTGGGCAGTAGACAAAAAAAGGTTGGGAACCCCTGCTCTAGTATCACGGACTAGAAAAAAAAGATGGACTCCGCGCCACTCATATCGAAAGTGAAGCACGGTATCGAACATGTGTGCGTGATTTGAGGGATACCAGATGGAATGAAATTTTCCCAAGTTTTTTTTAATAATAACGGTAATATTACATATAGAAGTAATACTTTCATCAAAGATAAGATAAAAACGGAAATATTATTTCTGTAGATTTAATTTTGCTTTCTCTATGTGAAAAGAGTTCATCATTCATCATCATTTTGGCCGAATGAAGTCCACTGCTGGACACAGGCCTCCCCCAAAGATTATCACAACGACTGATATGGGTGTGTTGTGGGCTCATTGGGGGGTTTTGCCATAATCGCCACGCTTGGCAGACGGGTTGGCGATCGCAGTTGAGTTGTTAATGTAATCGAAGGATGCTGCTGCCCATCCTCCGCGTAATCCCTTAGTCGACTTTTACTACATCCACGGGAGGAGATGGGCTGGTGGTATTCTGAGCCAGCACCACACGGCACAGCCGAGTTCAGTCTAGTTCAATCGAATTCAGTCTAGTCTAGTCGAGTTCAATCGAATTCAGTCTAGTCTAGTCGAGTTCAGTCGAGTTATGTCTAGTTCAATCGAATTCAGTCTTGTTAAGTCTAGTTCAGTTTAGTTCAATCGAATTCAGTCTAGTCTAGTCGAGTTCAGGATCAGGATGTCCACGGCTGAACAAAGGCCTCCCCTTAGATTTCCACAACGAGCGGTCACATGCCGCCCCCAACGACTCCCAGCGACCTTCACCAGGTCGTCTGTCCACCTTGTTGGAGGTCGTCCCACGCTGTGTTTTCCGGTGCGCGGTCTCCATCCGAGAACCTTTGTGCCCCAACGGCCATCAGTTCTACGAGCAATGTGCCCCGCCCATTGCCACGCGTTTACACAAACCTAAAAAAAGCTCCCCGTGCAGATTCGATACTTGTACGTGTACGTCCGATGTGGTATAGACTTTTCATTGGTCCTACGACTGTTTATTAATCGTCATTATATGTAACCACGAATTCTATATCAAATGGAAAAAATGTACCAAAAAAGACTAAATATAGCATATGCAATATACTTTTTATCGTGGTATGTATGGGTGTATAATACAATATTTTTCTAATTGCTCGAATTGTAATTGTATTGTAACTATACAAGGAAGCTCAACACTTATAATTGCTATAAGTAACTATAATACCTAATAGTTGAACATTTACCTTAAGGCTCGAGGCCTGAGCAAACCGGTAGGGTTCGGCCAGCCCACACTGCAATCTTGCAATATGAAAAGACGACGAAATTCCAACCACCTGCAATGTTATGTTTCAAATGAAGGTACATTTTAAACAAAAAAATACCAACATCAAAAAACCTGCACGATATAAGAACATTAAAATCAATAAAAACGAAAAAAATGAGTTAATGAAGTCGGGCGGGGCCAGGCATAAATTATAATTGACCACTGGTCTGCGTGTTATTATTGCTAGGTACCTACATGGAAAAGGTTTCTTTTTATTGTAAACTAGCTAGGACCCGCGGTTTAATTTAGAAGAAATTGGATTATTTATAAATAATTTAGAGTACTGGACATAGAGTATATACATTGGATTTCATGGGTTTTAACTTTATTTGCGCGGAACGCTAATTAATTTTCTAAAATAAAAGTAAGCTAAGTTATTCTTTATAACATCAGCTATAGTCCCGTAGAAATCCCACCTTACCTTACTGAATTCTATACAAAACTAATTATTCTATCAGAACAGTTGGTTAATTCAAGTCTTGTAGTAACTGCCAGATAGCTATATTATTAACTTTGAGAAACAATAAGCTTATTACACCAAAAAAGATATAACGTTCCTTAAAAACATTTTAGTTCAAATATGTTTTATCCTTATCTTTCATTGGGACCTTTAATTTTGATAGATAAGGACAGCACATATTTTAACTAACATGGGTTTTAAGAACGTTTATCTTTTTTGTACAAGATCCTATAAGCGATTGGCTTTTTGGGCTACGGAGTCGGGGTTTCGATCCCCCCACGGAACAAATATTTGTATGGTCTATCCTATAGTTCTTTCGGGTCTGGGTTTGTGCATGTGAGATTTATGTCTGTGAACTATACTCACGGCACAGAAATCCTAGTGTGGGACATCGTTTATTAAAAACAAAACATAAATGTGAAACATGGTTGAAATTAACTAAGTAGCTTACGGAAATATATCACGTTTATTTCATTCATTCTCAGAGGAAACACGAGTACTCATGTAAAGGATCGCTACCATTTTGTTAGAGATATTCTGATCGTGAACCTTACTAGTAATGAAACCATGGTAAATGTTAACGTGCAGTCATTATTCATATGTTTGCCTGTGCATGAGTGTATTGAAATAGTTGCTAGGAAACTGATATGCCACAAGGATATGCAGATTTACTTAAACACTGCTTAACGTCTAGTTATATGTTCTGGGATGATGGATACTATGTTCAGGTGGATGGCGTGGCGATGGGTTCACCCGTGTCTCCCGTAGTCAGTGATATTTTCATGGAAGACTTCGAGAGTCAAGCCATGCAAACAGCGCCATTCAAACCATGGTTTACAAGCGTTACGTAGATGATAATTTTACTATAATACTAACAGATAAAACCACTGCATTCTTCGAACACCTCAACTCTATTAATTCGAAAATAAAGTTCATTATGAAATTAGAGGCAAATAAAACGTAATCTTTCCTAGATGCTCATCATTGTCATGCCGTTCGGAATGCCATGCCATGCCATTCGGAATGCCATGCCATGCTCATGTCATTCGGAATCCCAGCAAAGCCTTGAGTCATACGGTATTCAGGAAAAATACCTATATTGATAAATACATGAACGGTGAATGTCACCATCATCCGAAATAGTTGGCCACCGTGGGTAAATCTTTGTTCCAGAGCACATGAGGAATTTGTGATTCAAATTCATTTATTCGCTAGACTGTAGGTGTACAAAGTATGATCTTAAAGTATATTGGCTCATTTAGATTCTACCATTACATATGGTGTGCTGATAAAAACATTAAATTGTTAAATTGTGATTTTATTATTGTTTTAAAAAACGATTTACGCCTAAATATCCGTTAAGTACTACCGAGAACTAGACCTGTGGTATGTAATATTGTCATACTTATTTAGTATTCCGGATCTGTTGGAATCCCACTACATCGCACTAATCCTCATATTTTTGTTAGTGTTCTCATTGATATTGTCTCTAGCACTAGCCGGTCGCCCATCGAATGGTGTCTTATACCTACGCCACCGTTTAAATGGTTGCGCAATTCATGTGGGGGCTATCATTCTAGGTGTTATTATTCTAAACGGTTAAATAAGTCTAAAATTTTGTACCTCAAGTTTTCCATCGTCTATACTTTGTTCAGCCACATCCTCTTCATTGCCCATACCTAAAACAAACACAGTTGTACAAAATATCAAATTCCTTGCAGAAGAACTGTACAGAGCAGGACCTGGAGAGGGCTGCTCCCGCTCGGAGAGGGTGTCGGGTAACAACTACCCCGGCAACAATGTCCAACATGCAGCCTCTTTACAGTCGCTTGTCCTCCACTAGCGTGGGTGACCGCTTTACAGTCACCCCCCCATGAGATTTGCCTTATGTCATGGCAGCAATGGGCGGATCCAGTGCGTTATTTTTGGCGAACCTTGACGCCACCTTCGGTGCCGAAGATGACAAGCCAAGACCCCCACACATTCCTTTGCCCTTCTCCGGGGCGGTGGAAGTCCATGACGGATTTCCACCACCAAAGTAAAGGGTATTAGTAGGTATTTTTAACAAAATAGTTGCTTACCAATCCAGTCAAGGCTACAACTTAATCGCACAGCTAAAGTTAGTAGGTCACTTAGTTGCTTGGGTATTTATCAACGCTTAGGATTTATTTTAATTTACTAAAGGTTAATCACAAGCTACCATGCCAGTTGCCCATTGCTAGTTGAAATAAATCGCTTATTTTATCATTACTCGTTTGAAACTTAAACAATATATAACATTCACCCACACTGTGCATCGCCTCGGTAGCAGGTGTAAATAATGCTAGTAAGAAGGCGAACACTTACTCCAAAGATCAACACCGGCACCCCATGAGGGAATGTTCAATGCTACGAGGGCCTGCAACGGCGGTAGCGCAAGCGGCTCCCGTGCGACGCCCACCCACACACGCAGTCGCTTTTCCAGCCCACCGCACCCGCCGTCGTCCAACGCACGACCCACGCCCAAGAAGGCGTAAGCCATCTAGCATGAAAAACCAAGACTAATGAAAACGATTACGAAAATGTTCTAATCGCATGTTTCGATAAGAACTAGGTACAAAACACGGTGCATTATTAGAAAATAAGCGCGAAAGTTCGTAGTCAGTCTGTGGTGGAGTTGTCATTCAGATGGGTTTACGTTACTTAAAAGCTGGCAGCAATATCCAAGCGATATCAGAATTTAAAACGTGGAGTAATGGCAAGTTGGCGCCACTATTTGATCATGAACCATCTCCTCCCGTGGGTGTCGAAAGGTCGACTAAGGGATTAGCCAGAGGATAGGCAGCAGCGTCCTTCGAATACATTAACAACTCAACTGCGATCGCCAACCCGTCTGCCAAGCGTGGCGATTATGGCAATACGTTGATGTGTTGTGGGCTCATTGGGGGCAATGAGTCCACAACACACCCATATCGGTCGTTGTGGTGATCTTTGGGGGAGGCCTGTATCCAGCAGTGGACTTCATTCGGCCGAAATGGTGATGATGATGATTTGACCATGCATAGCCCAGTGTTGCCTTATTTACAGATATAGATAAATCTGTAAATAAGGCAGCACTATATATAATTTTCTTGCGACAATTTTACACATAACATATTTGAAATTATTTTATACGGATATTTTATGACATTGGTACTACTATGGTAATACACATTACACTTTCCACCGACGCTTTTCGCAATAACTAATATAAATTACGGTTTTCTACCACAGATGTTTGGCCAATATTAAGAATTTAGTACTTGAAACTTCACAGACTGCTACATTTCTACAGGAAATTATCAGTTTTCAAAGCAGTAGGTAGTATTAAAATCAGTATCAAGGACGCTCTCGGTAGTATCAAAGACGTTCTCGGTAGTATCAAAGACGTTCTCGGTAATATCAAAGACGTTCTCGGTAATATCAAAGACGTTCTCGGTAATATCAAAGACGTTCTCGTTATCTTGGACTCTTTTTAGTAGCTAAAAAAACACTACGTAATATGTCGTTTTTTGTTTGTACTCAACCGGAATCCGTATGGTGTCCGGATTAAGAATATAGCACCAGTCCATCTCCTCTAGTGTATGTCTAAATAAATGGCAACTACGGCCGAATACTGAAACCCCAGTTAAAATGCAGTCCCGCTTTAACTATTTGAGCCTACCGGTTTTGTACCGAAAACAGGTTCCTCACTCCGGCCGGCCTCAGCCGTAAAGGACTCTATGCCGGAGGGATGGCCAGCAGCGTCCCTTCAGTGGAACATTAGCCATACTGCGCTCACCTACCTGCCTGCCAAGCGTGGTTTAACCACCTAATTTATACTGGCAAATTTCCGGCAAAATAATGTTTGCTCGGCACGTTTGGAGCAGTGGCTGATACAGACGGCTGCTGCGCTCTGGGTCGTGGGTTTGATTCCCGCACGGAACAAATTTTTGTATGATCTGCAGGTAGTTGTTCCGGGTCTGGGTGTTATTTTGTGTGGAATTTATGTCTGTAAACGCACCCACGAGACAGGAGAAATCCCAGTGTGGGGCCACGTTTAAAAAAAAAAAAAAATGACGCAATCGTAGAAATCTATGGTGGAGGCCTTTGTTGAGCAGTAAACATCTTTTGGCTGATATGATGACTCAAGCGTATTTCACATACCTACAGATATAATTTAATTAATTAAATCGACAACAACAATATAACATACAAATGAGTAAGATTCATTACTCATTTGTATGTTGTGACGAGTGAGCTAGCAAAGTGTCTTTGCAAGTGTAACAATATGAAAGGTAATAAACAATGTCGGCAAAGAAGCCGCATCAACCCCATTTTAACAGAAGCTGGATGGCAGCGAGTTATTTTAAATCTTGGCTTTTATCTAGTAAAAATTGGAAGGTTTAGCGTATTGTAAGATTTTTCGACAAGGGGGGAAATAACGATTTGGCGCGCCATATGAAAACTTCAAAGCATTTAAACCCTATTCATGTTCGACCTTCTCTACAAAGACCAGGTACAGATTGTTTACAGATTTTTGGAATCCGTAACACAGTACCGTTAGTACGAGTTGCTTTTTACAATCGAAGCGTAATAGTTAACTACACGTTTACCGCGTTCAGCGCTCTTTATTGGTTAAAAGAGTGAAGCGGGCCAATCGCAGCGCCGAATCGAACGAACGCATTGTTTACTATTACGTTCAGATTGTAAAAAGAAACTCGTACTAGGGCACAGATATATGCCCGCGTCAAGGACGGCAGCACTTCTGATAGTCCCCTCTCCTCTCCTCTAGTCTGATTCAGATTGTCAGTATTACAGTAAGCGCTTACATAATTGAGCGTCCGACTTGCGTATCTGTAGAGAAATTGCGAGCGCGCATGATGAAAGTCCAGAGCTACTTGCGCGTCCACACCGATACTTGCGTAGTTGTATGTGTACAAGACGCGCTGCTGGCGATAACGACCCAGTCTACCACGTTTAGGGTTTATCGTAACCTTCCATCTGTAAACACAATATAATTCTTATATTTCTTAACGCCTGCTATACCTGAGACATACTAAGATTTCCTGTGTATAAGTATGAGCATAGGTTATGGTTAACACCTAACCTAGGTGTCCGTCACGGACTAGAAAAAAAAGAAGGACTCCGCGCCACTCATATCGAAAGTGAAGCACCCCAAGTATGCCGATTCGCTTGTACACACGTGCCTTACGCACACACATGCATCATAGTATGCCGGTCGACCGCCATTACGCGAAACGACAGCGGCCGTGTAGTTACTATTTACGTTAACTGAAACCAATAATGGCGTCTTGTGTCGTAAAATAGTGTAAAATTAACTCTACATCCCAATAAAAGTGTCAAGGAATTACTGATCACAGGTAAGACACTAATTTATATATCATTTTCAGACTTAAATTATCGTTACTATTTTGAACACAAAACCTCAACTACACGAGCCTGTGTTGTCAGAAAATAAATGGGTAATTTTCCCGAAAAAATGGGTAGTATGTTTTTTATTGAAGCGAAACTTCTTTAGCACCGTTGTGATTTGAAAAATCGGCGAAACCAAAAAGAGACATACATATTCATAAATAGGATTTAGTCTGCGAATACAAGTATAGAGCGTTTCCTACAATCTTCGTCTCCTCTTTGTTCGGGCTTTCGTAGTCGCGCCACAATCTAGACTGAAATAGACTGAACTAGACTGAAATAGACTGAACTAGACTGAAATAGACTGAACTAGACTGATATAGACTAAAATAGACTGAACAAGACTGAAATATTCTTTACAAATATAATATCGGCCTGTCACTGTCCCAATCCTAACCAAAGGCCTCTTTTCACACAGAAAGCAAAATTCAATCTTTCCATCTGGTATCCCTCAGATCACGCACACATGTTCGATACCGTGCTTCACTTTCGATATGAGTGGCGCGGAGTCCATCTTTTTTTTCTAGTCCGTAGTGTCCGTGTCCGGATTAAGAATTTAGCACTACTCCATCAGGGGCGGATCCACGATTTTAATCTGGAGTAATTTAACCTCGGGTGTCATCTCAAGATTTTCAAGGGAGTTTAGTGATAGGTAGAGGCAGCAATAAACAGCCCGAGCATTAACTACAAAAAAAAAACAAATACCTAAAAACATTTATTTGAAAACATATATACATCATGTACTTCACTTCCTCAGCCCCAGGGAATGCATGACTCCTACCGGTCAAAATCACCGGAGCGTACATCTTCGACACCGAAGCTCGGCTCCAGTTTGATCCACTCCTTTAGGCACATCTAGGACCCCACCGAAATTACCACGTTGTCGTCGTGGTGGGGCTTGCGTGTCTCAATGATCTTTACCGGTAGAGTCACTCATGCCGGACAGGCCCAAAGGGAGAGACTAGACTGAGGGATCAGCGGTGGAGTCCAGTGTTGACTGCCGTGTGGATAGGCCGCCCGATTTTTCGGATGGTGCTGAAATTTTGCTCCTCGTTTTACTCTGTTTACCAGAGGATACTGAGGATGCGCAACCGAGACTGGTTCCGTCAGTCGTGTCGACGACTTGCAGATTGCGATTGGCAGCAATGCCAACGTCGCCACATCGTAATCCTGAGGCATGCTGAGTGTCGCGGCCATGTCTTGCGGCTCAGCATGCCTACCGAGGGTCTTGGCATGCTGCGGTTGCAACCAAGAAGCGCGGGAAGCTTGTGCCGCGTGCGTTTGTGGTGGGATGGTGAGCGATGGTGAGTGAAGGCAGTGAGTTAAATAGCTCGTAAATATCGCTCACCTCCCAGACGTCGACGGCATCAGTGATGTCCCGCGCGCGAAAGTGGACGAGACCAACTGGTAATGGGGCACTGCTTGGGCCGAAACGAATAAGGGTCCAAAGTGGGCCTTCCACCGGTGCCGATGAGGAGGACTTGGAGCTGCCGGGGCCTCCACCAAGCACTCGGGATAAACAGGGTTTGCCCGGGCTGGAGGATCTTACAGACGCAGACGCGGCCAAAAGCTGATCTCGCTGCCTGTATCGAGCAGTAGCTGGAGGCAGTCGAGAATGTAGCGCACCAGTCCCGCAATCGAAAGGGGTCATTTACCCGTAGCCTCCGACTTCCGCACGGGTGGTGCAGGCTGCGGTGGATGACTCATGCTCAGCCGTACTAACCGTTAGGGACCCATCTGAGAGTTTAAGGGGTGGTATGTTGTGGGATTTTGATTTGAGCGATCTAGTCAGACGCCAGATATCTTGACTAGGGTTATCAACTTTAATAGTTCGTTATTCCAAACGTTATCGAGGTAATTTCCCATATTTGTATTTATATATTTTTATAAAGCATTTATATTACTACGATTGTGCCTCCTAGGATATCCGTACGGTAAACTCTGTTCAATACGACGTAAGTAATTTTTATAACTTATTAGTTTAGTTTCCGTGTGGTGTCCGGATTAAGAATATAGCACCACTCCATCTCCTCCCGTGGATGTCGAAGGCGACTAAGGGAATCTAAACCAGAGGGATGGGCAGCAGCGTCCCTTCTGTGAAACGGTAGCCATAGTGTGCTCACCAACCCGCCTGCCAGGCGTGGTGAGTGTTGATATATACCCCCAAAATGATGACACAGTTGTGAAAATCTATGGGGGAGGCCTTTGTTCAGTAGTGGACGTATAAATGGCCGATATGAATATGAATTAATTTCTATATCTGTCGAGGAAGTTTTGTTGGGGTATCAGCAAGCCTAGCCGATGGTATGGAAGAGTCACTAGCATCAATAATGTTATTTTGCAAATGGATAATGGCTGTATCAATTTCCTTTTTAGTTTTCAATGTGCTACAACTTAGGAATATCATACTAATCAATGATATTTTATACCATAGATATGTTACGTCCATATTAAATGGCGCGCAAAACTCAGTCTCGCTGCACGTTTATACCTATAAAACTACACACCTATGCTCTTAGAAAGAAGATATAAAAACGACGAGAGTAAAAGAGATAGCTATCTAAAACCTTATCGCTCGTCATTCATTTTTCCGTCATAGATTACAAAATTATTTACATTCCTCAACAGAACGACCACTTAAAAAATTAGGCAGAAACTAAAACAAAACATGTGATGTCAATTTGAAATTATTATGTTTATTTAATGAAAGTATTATAGATAAAAAATAACATGCATGAACTCAAACTCAATATTTGAAGATACACCTTATACACCTTCAAAAAGATTCAATTTGTTTCTTTTCTGTCTTTTTGACAACCTTTTGATTTCGGGGTTATTTTTATGAGCATAATGCAGACGAACATTTGTGTATTTGTTTATTATGGCTTTAATTAAATGGATGCGATGGTTAAAACTAGGAGCTTGCTGTTTTGAATGTTCGTATAGTGATTTGAATACATTTGAGGCAACAAAAGATTTCAGTATTCGATTTTGCAGTACGTCAATATCGCGATTATGCACAAAATGTACCCCTCTTTCATTAATGTAAGACTTGATCATATTTTCTGATTTTAGACACACACTATACAGACTTTCTGATGAATAACATAAGCCACCCATGTCTCTAAGAGCGATTCGTTTATGGTACCATTGTTTTTCATTCGTATATAACGCATCAACGCAGGGTACACATTTTATGGTCTTAATTAATTTTCTGGCTACCCAGCCTGAAATATAGCCCGTAATTTGTTTGATTGAGTCAGTACAATGTTCGTCACTGAGAATATCAGTCATTATATTTAGATTGTCGTCAGAACGTTGGTCACTAGGTGTTCCAAGGGACCGCCGATTGCCTTGGAATGGGATGAGGAATTGGCGGTTTCGGAAGGAGAGTTGGACCGAGCCGTTGGCCGCCTGAAGGCTCGCAACACCGCACCCGGCCCGGATGGCATCCCGGGTCGTGCGTGGGTGTATGCATTGCAGTCTCTTGGGGATCGCTTGAGGCGGCTGTTCACCAGTTGCCTCCGTAGTAGCGTGTTCCCGTCCGGCTGGAAGGAAGCCGGATTGGTTCTCTTGAAGAAGGAAGGAAGGGCTGCAGAGTCTCCCTCTGCATACCGTCCCATTTGCCTGCTCGACGAGGCTTCAAAGCTATTCGAAAGAATAATTGCCCGAAGACTCGTTGAGCACTTGTCGCGTGTTGGCCCCGACCTAGCCGACAGCCAGTATGGCTTCCGACAGCGGCGGTCCACTATCGACGCGATTCTTCGCGTCCGCTCGCTGTCGGAACAGGTAGTGTCCCGACGGGATGGGGTGGCGTTGGCTGTCAGTCTTGACATAGTCAACGCCTTTAACTCTATCCCATGGGGTGCGATTAGGGGGGCGCTTGTGCACCATCAGTGCCCCCCCTATCTGCAGGATATCATCGGGGCATATCTGCGCGACAGGCATGTTCGCTACGTGGGCAGGGACGGTAGCGTAAAGCGGAGGGTGATCACGTGCGGGGTTCCACAGGGGTCGGTTCTCAGTCCTCTCTTATGGAACCTCGCTTACGATGCGGTCCTGCGTGTCGTTCTCCCCGCTGGCGTCAGCTTAGTCTGTTACGCTGATGACACTCTTGTGTTGGCCAGCGGGGAGTCATTTGAGGGAACCATCCGGCTTGCCGAGCAAGCGGTGGCAATTGTCGTGGCCGAAATCCACGCTCTGGGTTTGCAGATAGCGCCTCATAAAACCGAGGCGCTATGGTTCCACAAACTGCCGCGGAGCAGGGAACCTCCCAGTTCGTGGATACGCGTTGGTGACGCGCAAATCAGGGTGGGCCGGTACATGAAGTACCTGGGGCTCACCCTGGACAGTCGTTGGGGCTTCGAGGAGCACTTCGAGCGTCTTGTCCCCCGGGTCGAAAGGATAGTGGGTGCTTTGCACCGGCTGCTACCCAATCTCGGGGGACCGGGGGAAGAAGTTCGCCGCCTCTACGGGGGAGTCGTGCGGTCCGTGGCCCTCTACAGGGCGCCTGTTTGGTCATCTCGACTTTCGGGCGTCCAGCGCTGCAGAACCAAGATCCACGGTCTGCAGCGTAGAGCGGCTATACGGATCGCACGAGGATATCGAACGGTGTCCTTTGAGGCGGCAACTCTGTTGGCGCGCTTTCCGCCTTTTGATATCTTGGCGGAGATGGATGCGTGGGTGTATCACCAAACACGCTCCCTCCGCCAGAGCGGCGAAGGCGTGCCTTCAGGGGCGCTCGAAATATTGAGGCGGCAGGCTCGGCGGCGTGCCCTCGAGTTATGGCGCGAGCGGCTTATGCTGCCACAGTACGCGCAAAAGCGCGTCGTCGAGGCTGTCTTGCCGCTCTTCGGAGCCTGGCTCCAAAGGAGCGAGCGCGTCACATTCCGCTTGACGCAGGTATTCACCGGACACGGTTGTTTCGGTGCGTACTTGCACAGGATAGGACGCGAGGTCACGGCACAGTGCCACCACTGTGGAGACGATCAGGATACCGCACAGCACACGCTCGGAGAGTGCCCTGCGTGGACTGCCGAGCGGCGGATCCTGGTCGATCGGATCGGGCAAGATCTCTCTTTGCCAGCAGTAGTGTCGGCTATGCTGGCAGAGCATGAAAATTGGAGTGCTGTGGTCTCCTTCTGTGAGAACGTAATGCTCCAGAAGGAGGTCGCAGAGCGGGATCGGGAGAGGGCCGATCCCGCTCGGAGGAGGAGGACACGGGGCCGGGGTAACAACCGCCGCGGTGCCCGTGTCCAACACGCCTGAGCCCCCTGTCGTCTTTATATGGCGGGGGGCCTTGGGGGTCGCGAGCGCGCTTATTGGGAAATTTGCGTGCTCATACCGAGCGACCCCCGGGAAGACAGCGGTGCGCATGTGGTCACGTACCGCTGTGTGCGCAGCACAGCGCATAGTGAGGCCTCGGGGGAATCTTTTACAATCCCCTCGAGAGATGCCTGGGGGGTGGCCTCTTTACAGTCGCCTTTCCTCCACTAGAGGGGATGACCACTTTACGGTCATCCCCTACGAGACGAAAAAAAAAAAAAAAAGGTTTTCCAAGGGAATAGAATTGCCACTGAATGAACTACGTAACTCCAAATGATTACATATTTTTTTGTATATCCCTTTAAATTGAATTGCGTTCGGATTATTGTTATAACCACCTTGTCTCCGGATAAGACCAAATAAATTTTCAATATGATCCTGGCTCAATCTGTATGTTGCAATATATTTCAGTAAAGGAGTATCTCCAATAATATATGTCGTGTAAAGGTATTTTAAACTTTCAAACTTTTCTTTCAACTTCAAATTCATTATTATCCGTCCTCTTACTATCCGCCTAGTTCGAAAACGTCCAATTTATTTCTTTTTCTGTGACCCATAATAAATATATGAAATATTACTAGCGCATAATGAAACGTCTCGTTTGTGTTTAACGTTTCCATTTTTACTCATCCAAGTCAAAGTCATTCATTAGGACGGTATTATTTATAATTATATTAATTCCGCGAGGGATGTAGGCATAAACCCAAATGACCAATTTTTTCTTTTAATCTATGTCAATAGTACAACACGTGTACTCGACGTCTTTGTCGCACCTATGATAGAATATATGTGTTGTCTCTTTTCTTTGCTTGGCCCAAGTTTTCTTCGAGAATATTGTTCTTTATTGTATTTTTATTCAAAAAAATTATATAGTTTGTTACTCACGTGTGGTATGAGATCCCTTGTTCCTTATTTATTTTTGCTTGATAGTTTCTGCATTTTTTGTATACGCACGACGGCATTGTTATTATTTAATGAATAAAACGATACAGATTGTGACAGCGTGTACTCGCTGTCCTGTATTGGTCGAACTGATAGCGAAGTGCTACAATTGGGGGAGTTTTGGTTCTTACTTTTGGCGCGCATGTAACATATCTAATAGTAGTATAAAATATCATTGATACTAATATTATAAATGTGAATGTAAGTTTGTTTGTTACGCTTTCACGTGAAAACTACTTAACTGATCATCATGAAACTTTATACACATATTCTTGGAGGTATTAGAAGTAATATAGGATACTTTTTACTGAAAAAAATGACGAAAGATAAAAAAATGATTTATTTAATGGCTTCAATGCGAGCGAAGCCGCGAACCAAGTGTCTTTATAAAGGTAATAACGGTATCGACTCCAGTTAGCACACTTAAAACGAATATATCGAGTTCTTGTTTTGCGACACAGTGTACCTCCAATAGTAAAGAATATGGGGTAGTGGTTTGATGACAACGCTACAATCGTTTGGACATCACTAATACGACTCACATTACATGACAAGACTAAGTCGGGGCTCGTTGGTTAGCGATTTGGACAATAAATAACTTGAGTAAGCAAATCAGGACTGTGTATGACATAGTCAGATTTCAAGCAAGCGGGTGAAAAGAGTTCTACCTCGCGTATTTGTGTAGCTACTAAACCAGTATGCGTGGTTCGCATTAAAATCACCCATTATTATAACACGAGAGCCCAAAACAAATAATAACTCAAGGTCACTACAAAGTACTGGCAGTTTTTTTTTTAAACTTTGTCCTGCACTTTTTTGTGTGTGTGGGAGCGTTTACAGACATACATTTCAAACACAATATACCCAGACCCGGAACAAATACCTGCAGACCATACAAATATTTGTTCCGTGCGGGAATCGAACCCGCGACCCGGAGCGTAGCAGCCGACTGTATCAGCCACTGCACCAAACGAGACTGATAAATAGATAAAATTGTGTGAACAATCCCTGATATTTTAATAGATATGCCAACAGCCTCAATATTCATGGTATTAGGAATAGTGAGTGCCAGATGATCTAAGTCATTTCTGACAAGAATAGCAACTCCTTGCCCACGACTAGTGTGATGTTTATCCTGACAACAACAAACAAAGTCGTGACTAGAGTAGTACTTGGGGTTAGTCTAGTTTCACAGATACCAATTTTAACGTCAGATAAAGCACTCACCGATAACTCGAGTAATTCATAAATTTTGTAACGTACCCCATCGGAGTTCCAGGATAATAGGCGTTAATCTATACAAATAAATAAAATTGAAGTTGTAATTTCAAAATAACAGCTTTTTACAAAATTCATATGAAAGTATATACGGTACCTATAACAAAAAAAACTATTTTTAAATTTTTTGCCTGTCTGTTTGTTCCGGGTAATCTCCGAAACGGCTGGACCGATTTTGGCGGGACTTTCACTGGCAGATAGCTGATGTTATAAGGTATAACTTTGGCTACTTTTATTTTATCAAAATAATTAGGGTTCCACGCAAAAAAAACCCTTGAAATCCAATACATATATTCTATGTCGAAGTATTCTAAATTTCTTTTAAATTAAACGCGGGTGAAACCGCGGGTGCATGCTAGTAATTAATAAATTCAGCAGCATCATACATATTTGCCAAGATGAGAAAGCATCACCATGACCTTGTCCAACCAAGACGTTCAAGCAGCAAAATAGGATTTTATGTTTTTTAAGATTAATAAAATTTCAAACATCTACTTTGTAGTCTCGTCATCGTCAAGGGTCATTGGGAGTCAGACTTTCCAGTACCATATTGCTGGGTCTCAGAGAGGGCCAAGATCCGCAATTAAAAGCTGGCGTAACATTAGCCGTTGGGGGCTTTAGCGTTGGAAGAATCGTTGAAGGTAAAGGTAAATATTTACGCTCACTGATAATCTTTTTCGCGATACTTTCAACATATGCGATTCGTGCACTGCACTTCATGTAGTTGGCCGGGTGAGCTTCTTTACAATTACAGCAGTGAGCGGGCTCGGTGCGTTCAGTTTTAGAACATGCAGCAGTCGCGTGAGGCTCAGCACACTTAACGCAGCGAGGGGATTTGTTGCAGTGCTTGAAAGCGTTGGCAAAGTCTTGACATTGAAAGCATTGGGTGCCATGAGATCTATTTGGCATGAATTTGCTGATGGTCACCACACAATTACACAGGTATTTTATTTGCTTAAACTTCATTATATCAGCTCCTGCTGGTAGTTGCACTAGAAAAGGAGAACAAAGGGTTTCTACACCGCTGCCAAACTTGAGAGGCTTGACTGTAACTCCGGCAAAACCAAGGCTGTCCAATTCTTCTTCAACATAAGCCGGAAGTTCTCTTATCACTATTTTCGATATCTTTTCACCCTCGCGGGTGTAGGTAACAAAGAAGCATTTTGAACACTCGAATGAATGTCTCGGGTGCTGTCGAACTTTAGCATGTTTGGCGAAAGCTGTCCGCTTCGGTGTACGCCAATCTCCCACATTTTCGGCAGCTGGTCTCTTCGAGTTGAGACTTACTTGAGTTCGATCGTTGAAGGTATCTCTCCATTAGTACCTAGTTCAATGGTTATCGAACATTTTATCGACAACGTTTTACCGAACCTTGAAATCACTATTCTTAATTAAAATAAAACGAGAAAAAGACAATGCGAACCGCGAACTGATGCGCCGAAAGTAATTGAACTCTTTGTAGTTCCAAAGCGCTAAAACTAGCAATAGAGAAAAAATCTTTATGAGTATTAATATGCCGTTGTTGTTGTGAAACAGTATCTTTGAATCTGTTATTTTCTAGTTAACGTTAGGATTACATGTATCTTGAAATGGTCATTCGCAAAATTCAAGAGGTAGCGATATCAATCCCTTAGTGGCGCTCTCAACTTCGACATCATCACCTAGATGTCCACAACACAAACAAACTCACTTCTAAATCCACAGTGAAAATTTTAATATCGTATTGTTTTTACTTCTTTTTACAGCGGATTCAGAAGTGAGTTTGCTAGTGAGTTCTTACAGAATAGCACTGCTGATTGCATAGTGAAAGTCGCAGACCTGATAAGCGCAATCAGCTCCCTCACCGGTGATGATCCGATGACTATCGTTTGCGGCTGTCGGACGATATGTGTCACTGTTGACGGAGAAGAACGCAGCCCTCAGAGCGTACAACGTTTTTTACCGCGAAGACAATCTTTTATATGCGTAACTTACAGCGTGCTGTAAAGAAGAGTAAACAAGAGGTCCGACAGCCTAGTTGGATCAAGCTGTGGGGCAACATAGAGCCAATCCACAAAGCGTTCTGGCACTTGCAACGGAAACGAAACTAAAGTCCGAATCAATGTCGTCCATGCCTCTGTCCCTCGATTAATCCCTCAGATGACATATCAATGAGATGTTACTACTTCTAAAAAAGAAGGGAAACCACTTACATTATGAATTTATGATACGACACAGCGTGAACAAGTAGTGAAATAACGTGCAATAATCTCTCATAATAAAACACTTTTAAACGGATTATATCGCGTATATTGTAGATTTTTGTTTTTCCTGACCTTTCGAACACTTTGCAGGGTTCGTGGTCGCAGGATGATGCTTGACGTCAGCTATGTGTTATTTTATTCGGGTGGCTATACTACACTTTGTTTGCCCTATGTATGACAAACCACAAGCACAGTCAATCTTGTAGACCCCTGCATCTTATGGTATGTGACATTTCACCGGTTTGAGAAGTTGGCTGATCTTCTTATGCGGCTTGAAATATGTTTTTATGGAAGCACGCTTCAAGATATGACCAATTCTGTCGGTGACACCCTTAATGAATGGTAAAACAGCAGGTCTTCGATAAACCGTGGTGGGTTTCGGGCGGCTTCTGCGACGGGGATGTGGTGCTTTTAAATTGTTATGTTGAAGCACTTCCTTCACATGGTGAAGTTCCCCTGCCAGATGGTCGGCGTCGCAGATGCCATGTGCTCTCTATAACAAAGATTTGGCCACCGTAGCTAACTGACAAGGATGGTGGTAAGATGCACCGTTAAGATACCTGTCTGTATGGGTAGGCTTTCTATACACAGTGTGACTAACAGTATGATCAGGATTATGGATAAGAAGTATGCCAAGAAAGGCCAAGGATTTTTTGTCTAGAGGACATCCATAGTAAACTGAATTTTACTGTGTATTGAATTTAGGTGTTTTAAAAATGCAGGTACCCTATTGTGAGGCAAGATGGTAAAAGTATCATCTACGTACCGTTTGAACATCTTTGGTATAGACGGGGCTGTGCTCAGTGCCTTCTCCTCAAAGTCCTCCATGAAGATATCGGCAACTACAGGAGAGACCGGTGGCCATGGGTTCCGTGCGGGAATCGAACCCGCGACCCGGAGCACAGCAGCCGACTGTATCAGCCACTGCACCAAACGAGACTGATAAATAGATAAAATTGTGTGAACAATCCCTTATATTTTAATAGATATGCCAACAGCCTCAATATTCATGGTATTAGGAATAGTGAGTGCCAGATGATCTAAGTCATTTCTGACAAGAATAGAAACTCCTTGCCCACGACTAGTGTAATGTTTGTCCTGACGACAACAAACAAAGCCGTGACTAGAGTAGTACTTGGGGTTAGTCTAGTTTCACAGATACCAATTATATCGACTTTATCTGTTTTATTTTAATTAAGAATAGGGATTTCAAGGTTCGGTAAAACGTTGTCGATAAAATGTTCGATAAACATTGAACTGGGTACTAATGGGGAGATACCTTCAAAGATCGGACTCAAGTAAGTCTCAACTCGAAGAGACCAACTGCCGAAAATGCGGATCCTCCTATTATCCTGGATGTGAAGACTGACTGGACCCATGATGACATTAATTAAAATCACCCCATACTCAAATCAGTACCATCTTGAATATAGGAGTGGAGGGAAGTTTGCTATTATTTGTCAAACCGTTTATGCCCATCAAGCAGTAAAAGATAGTCTCCGTGTTCAAAATGCTTCCTTTGTTACCTACACACGCGAAAGATATCGAAAATAGTGATAAGAGGACTTCCGGCTTATATTGAAGAAGAATTTCCAGAAGAATTGGACAGACTTGGTTTTGCCGGAGTTACAGTCAAGCCTCTCAAGTTTGGCAGCGGTGTAGAAACCTCTTGTCCTCCTTTTCTATTGCAACTACCAGCAGGAGCTGATATAATTAAGTTTAAGCAAATAAAATACCTGTGCAATTGTGTGGTGACTGGTGAACCCGTGGCCACACCACCGGTCTCTCCTGTAGTTGCCGATATCTTCATGGAGGACTTTGAGGAGAGAGCACTGAGCACAGCCCCGGCTATATTTATTTTATATTATTTGTTGTTCTAGTGAATATTAATTTATCCCCAACCCCGGCTCGTAGGCGTACCTACGTTGATACAAAATCTATAGAAGCGAACGGGGCGCGGGCTCGACGCTCCGTCGTCTTTTTATTTTACTGGTCGAAAAATGTTTGCATACCTACCTACTATAATAATTATCGAGCCGAAATAAAGTACAATAATCTATTTAATACCACGCTTAGAAACCCTGGTTACACTCTTCATACATTAAAAAATAAGGTTTACTTATCCATACACGTTATATAGCACCTACACGTCATTCAAAACATGTTCCAACGAAAACACTCGTCCTTATCAGGTCAAGAATCTCAGCTAGTCAAGTTTATACAACATGTAAGTACCTAGCTCGGTAACTGTAAAATTATTTCGAAGATGCTGCATGAATATACCGTTTGCCTTTATAGAAAACAAAATTTTTAGCCACTATTAATAAATTTTACAAACACTGGTAAGTAGTTTTTGTGAGCTCTTCGTAACAATATTTATTTTCGTCAACCTACCTAAAATCGGTTAAGTACCTTTCTCATAACACTACTACACTACTAGGGTAAACAAGCTTAAATGTGATTCTTCTTATTTCGTGTGTCAGAGTTGCTGAAGCCGCCCAAAGGCCTCCGACTTGGCTTAACCGTCTAATGACAACAGCCGAGACCGATGATATTACGTGCCCTCCGAAACACGGAGACGCTCAGTTCAAATACCACTATGCAGTCACCCATCCATATACTGACGGCACCAAGCGTTACCTAACCTCGCCTAAAAAATATTTTTTATATTAATTAATTATATTTCATACCTGTCAAGTGGTTGATGATTAGCTTGTTTTACAGCATTGATGATGTTATGCGCATCCAAATTCGAATGGCCACCAGCACCCCAGCCCAGCACGCGGGATAAATCATTACCGGTGCCCATGGGTAAGATAGCAACGGCAGCCTGTGCCATAAAAAAAGGAAAGTTTATCCAGTCTAGTTTTATTTAAACCATTATAAGAAAAGGAGAAAATGATACGAAAACATATTCTAACTAAGCATCGCATCACGTCACTCATGCTTCGTGTCAATATCAAAGGCCGCCTACGCGTTCAATGTACTTTTATCCCACGTATGTCATGTGATATCATGCAAGACAGGTAACAAAGACATCTACGAACCTTTTTTAAATCGTTCTCTGTTTTAAGTTATCATGTCAATGCAACGCGCTGCTTGCTTCACTTGATTTTACAAATAGGTACTGCTTAAAAATAATAATGCCAAACCTTAACTTGTGGGGAAGAGAACAGTGAGTTCAGGACCCACGCTACGGTACCGTCTCCGCCAGCGACAAGAACACGACATCTCGATGGCAACCACCGCACCACGCTCTCTGGCGAAGTGGTACTTATATCCACCACCTGACGAAAATTGATCGAATGTTCAGTTGATATTAGGAGAGTTTAGGTAATTTGTAGCAAAATTGTAATGTGTAACACACACAAAAGCCCGAATGAATGTATCCATCAGGGTTGTTCCAAATATCAGCAACAATTGATGCTGATTTTTAATGCTGACATTCGAGTCGTAACGTGTTCATTGAAGGCGGGACCAAGCGCAAGTCACGTGGAGTTTTAACCAATCATAGGGCCGTATTGCAACAGATCGAGAATCAAAACTAAAGCAGAACTTGAGTCGAGGTTGCATCAATTGAATATAAATGCTGAGCCTTTATTATATATCAGAGATGGCAATAACGGCTACATTTCAATAATGAATTACACTGCTGTGTTATTTATAACAAATGTTATTATAAACTGCTGTCAGTTATCCTGTTATCCTGCTGTTGAGTCGTTTTGCTGTTTTGCAACATTATAATGAATTATGGTTTATGTGTAGCTTGTTCTATCGTAAAGTTTATATACAGTACATGACTTAGTAATTTCTTACAATAATCTTAAACACTTACTATATACTATACTAAAATGATTTAGTAATTACAATAATCTATTGAAATTCAACTATCACCGGACAGTGACAGCGGATAATGACAATCGTGTTCGTGATCGCAATGACAACAATAACGATAACATTTACATTAGTCGCAACTCACATTACATTATTGTCTTACTGTTGTCAAATTTTCGTTATCCGTTGTTTAGTTATTGCCTCAGTTAAATAATAAAATCGACATTATTCCAATTGAATAAAGCATAAAATCGTAAAATAAAACATGTGACTCACAACATTCAGATAACAGACAACGATAAAAATAAAAGTTAACTTTATACCGTGCACTTAAATACTATAATTGTATGATTTGTAATTCTTTGCAATGTGAAGTAAGTCGTATTTGAATAGCACCATATCTCTCACACCTATTGGTTGCGCGTAATGCTTTTTTATTCGCCACGCAGCCGTGCGACATTAGCTGCGAGTGTGCGCGCACTGCCTGGCTGTTGTCAATAACAATAACGAAAAACGACGTAGCGTAAGAATAATGCATTACATTATCCGTTATTGAAATAATGACCACCTCTATTATATATTATATCATATCTATATCACGTTTCACAGTGTCTAGATGTTTTTTAGTGTGGTAAGACTGCAGGTCTCCGATCAGAAAGAGAACCGTTATTAATAATACACGCGATTTAATCCGTTTAAAATTATTTTATTATAACATTTGTTTCCTACTCATAATATTAACAATGGAAAATCGCGCGGTAGGCGGATGCTCGCGCGAAGTCGGATGCATGCGCGGGTCCCGGCTGATGCATGCGCGGGAGGCGAATGCATGCGCGGAAGGCGGATGCTCGCGAGGACAATGGGGCAACATTTTCGTTTATTGTAACTCCTGCGTCTTATACTCAATAAATTGGATAAGCTGACAGGTAGCTTTAGGAATCACCGAATCTATGTGCATTATCACTTGATTGTACCCGAAATCACACTAATATAGGTATGTTTGAAGTTTCAACATAACAAGCCTACCACTTTGTGAGTTTTAATTAAAGGTAAGTATTTTTGTTTATTTTTAATCAAGCTCTTTCGGTGATAATAATTTTGGAGTGTTTCTGCCTTTTGGGTCCATAAACCAGCTCCAACCAACGTAAACTCTCAACGCGGAAGCCCTATGAAAACAACAGATGAATCGATCGTGGAGTGTGATTATGATGGTATTTTGCTATCAGAGTTTAGAGAGTTTAGATTGGAAGTATATCGTTCGGATATACAAACAAAGGTGATTAAACATCTTCAAGACGAATGTTCATCTATAAAAATGGAACTAGGATAAAGTCTCATAGGAAGGTACTTCAAAAAAGTGTGCCCAAAAAGATTTGTTATTAACTCGCAACCAGCTGAGTGAAAGCGCTGACAGTTCGTCAGAAATTCTAAAGTCAGGCATTGAGGTGGCGAATCAAATAAATGTACTTACTACATTCGCAGCTTAGGCTCGGTAGTAATCGTAAGGATAACCGAAAAAAAATCAAACACTACCAGCCACGTAAGAAAGGTGCGTGAAGCCACAAAAACAAGGTTGGTGAGTGTAGCAGTTGCAGACTCTCAACCTATCAATCAGCATCACAGGCGGAAGAGTTGAATAGTTGTGAAGAGGAAGAGAATAATGAATGGACAACGGTTCGTAAGAAGGGAAGTTTTCAATCTTAAGATGTAAAGAGAAGAAAAATAAGGATTTAGTACAGGTACAGGCTACCGAAAAAAAGAAACATCTTCACGTTTGGAGATTGACTACAGAAACGACAAGTGAAAAACTAACATCGCATGTAAAAAGCTTGTGTGGCTCAGAAGTTTTATTAAGATCGAAAAGATTACGCATAAGACGGAAAGATACTATGTGTGTTTCATCACGATCTCGGAGTCAACGTACGAAAAGTTGTTTCAACTGGAAGTGTGGCTCGTACCTCGTCAATACAGAATTTTTGGAGCCGGTTTTTACTATATCAGCGAATGCTGATGCTGGTTTTTTCAGATCAATATCAGCGGATGCTGATGCTGATTTTTTCATATCAATATCAGCGGATGCTGATGCTGATATTAATAAATTACTTAAACATATCCTTCACCGTATATAGTCTACGAAATAAATATGAATGAATATGTCTGTAAAATTGAGGTATGTATATATTATTGGATATTATTATTAGACACGATGTTGAATTACATAAAAAAGATTAATATTAGTGAAGATTAGAATTTTAGCGGTGTGGTGCCGGCTACGAATAGAACCAACCCATCTCATCCTTTGGGTGTCGTAAAAGGCGACTATGGGATTAGCCGGAGGATGGGCAGCAGCGTCCTTCGAGTACATTAACAACTCAACTGCGATCTCCAACCCGCCTGCCAAGGGTGGCGATTATGGCAAATCCTCCCAATGAGCACACAACGCACCCATATCGGTCGTTGCAGTGATCTTTGGGAGAGGCCTGTGTCCAGCAGTGGACTTTATTCAGCCGAAATTATGAGTATTTTTGATTTAGTGAAAATATAATGAAAAATAAAACAGCATAACACAAAAGCTGATCAATTAACCAATCTAGTTTTCAATATTAAACAAGAGCGTCTTATGTAACCATAAATGTGTAATGTTGCTGGATTTGGAGGAAAATTCAAACACAATTTCTTTAGTTCCTAATGTTCATGTTCTCACTTTACATTTGCAAGTAGTAATAGCAGATTTGTAGAAAATGTATAACTTAAAAACTAAGAAATCGCGGTCGCTTAACTACCTTGAAGCTTTGCCTTCACGAGGGCCGCAATTTCTAGCCCCGATTTGGCGTTCAATTTACGCTGATTTTTACTATGAGTGATTAATAAAAACGGTCGTATCTTTTATTATATGGTTCAACGTCCTGACTTATTTATGTATACATGTGCAGAATGTGATAGGCTATACCCTTAATCTATTTAAAAAAGGTAAACTTAAAATAGGTAAATAATAATCTCATAAAACTATTAAAAATACACGTAAATTACACATTGTTACACAATAAATCAACTATAATTATTATTCTATACAAGTGACAGGTCTCTAAATATCTTTAAATTAATGTTCAGACTATAACTAACAAGATAATTAAGAATTAGGGCAAAATAATAACAAATATATGGTTTTAACACACTTAAACTAGGCTAACTCTAAAACTTATCGCTATCTTACGTAGTAAATTTACTATCACTTGTAAGTCACTTATTTATTTGATATCATTGTTCCTTAACAAGCTATCCTTATAATAATTATATTTGGCTGTCCTGCACATTTCTCCCGCCGTGCGTCGTCCGCCATTCCACATCCCATCAGGTCCAGGAAACGCGGCGGTGATACGTCCTCTGATCCAGACGTTCCGGGGGAGGTTCCCATCCACTATTAGCACCAGGTCACCAACTTTGGGTATCGGTCCTTTGGAGTAAGGGTCCCTGCGGTTTCTTAGCTCGGGGAGGTATTCCCGCAGCCAGCGTGCCCAAAACATATCAGCGAGTCTCTGGGAAGCGCGCCAACTGTTCCGCAGGTTTAGATCCTTTTCTGTGAACTCTCCCGGTGAGTGGAGTCTGCCTGATCCACCTAGAAGAAAGTGATTCGGCGTCAGGGCTTCAGGGTCTTCTGGATCGACTGATACGTGCGTCAGCGGGCGACTATTCACTGTGTGTTCAGCTTCCAGTAATAGCGTGTGGAGTACTTCTTCTGAAGGATATCTTTCGTTGAGGATGGCTTCCAGGGCAATCTTTACTGAACGTACCATCCTCTCCCAAGCGCCTACCATGAATGGAGCACCGGGAGGTATGAAGCGCCAGTCTATTGTTCTTTTTGAGGCTTCTTCGGTAATGGCCTCAGATATGTTGCGTCGCGGGAACTGCGACGCAACATATATGAGGACTTTTTGCTCCGTGGAAGTTCGTGCCGTTGTCCGACCATAGCTGAGTCGGGCTTCCTCGACGTGCGATCATGCGTCTCAGTGCCATAATTGCTGAGTCTGTACTGAGAGATGAGGCCATCTCCAGGTGAATGGCTCTGGTAGTGAGGCAGGTAAATATTGCCACGTATCTCTTCTGATGGGTTCTTCCCACTGTTATAGTTAGTGGACCGAAGTAGTCAAGACCGGTGTACGTGAAAGGTCTCTTATGATGCGCTAGACGACAGAGTGATAAGTCGCCGGTCATAGGTTGCGGTGGCGCTGCGGTTTTCATCCGGCATTTCAGGCAGCGCGTAATGATCGCTTTCACGGATGGACGCAGTCTGATCACCCAGTATTGTTGACGGCATTCGTTCACTGTCCCTTCTACCCCTATGTGCAATAGGGTCTGGTGGACTTGTTCAATCCACAATCTGGTGGCTCGATGTTCTCCGTCTATTACTGGCGGCTTCTTCAGCCGTTGAGAGATTCCAAGGCATGCTCCTATCCGGCTTTTGAGCGTTATGATTCCATTTGTGATCTCAACACTCAGTTTGTTCAAGCGGCTGCTACTTGGTATTGATGTGCCTTTTTTGAGTGCGTCCATTTCTTCTCCAAAGGCCTGTTCCTGGGACGCTCTGATTATTAGTTCTTCCGCGCGACGTAGATGCACAGCAGTCAAAGGGTGGTGTGTTTTGTTCGTTGATATGGGACGTTTGCCCTGTGACTGTATGGGCGTTGTTGCCTTATGTTGCCGCCAATTCGAGTCGGATTCTTTGTTCTTTCTCGTCCTCTTGTAGTTCACGTTTTCAGACATTGGGCGACACAGATCTATAAATTGTAGAACCCTCGCGGTGCTTCTCAAGTACCGTTCCCAGCGGGAGAACCTGTTCACGTCTGGGAGTGTTTCTACAATCTTCGGGTTCTCTTTGATTGTGGCAACTGCACAGGTTTTTTCCTCTCCTGTGATCACCTTTGGGGTCCTCGTATCTCCTGGCCAAGTCTCCGGGGGAGCCAGCAGGAAGTCTGGGCCATTAAACCAGCGATGGTGGTTGTTCAATCTCTCCGGCACGTCCCTGGTGGCGTCGTCGGCTGGGTTCAGTTCGGTTGGTAGCCAGCGCCATTCGTTGACCGAGCTATGTTCTTCGATGGCTGCAACTCGATGAGCGACATAAGGCTTGTAGGATCTTGCCCCAGTCCTGATCCATGTTAGGGTGGTCTTACTGTCCGTCCAGAATGTTGTGTTTTCTGGCTTCTCTTCGTGTTCTTCTTTGGCCGTTGTTGCCAAGCGTGCGCCTAGTACAGCTGCTTGTTGTTCTAACCGCGGTATTGAGACGAGCTTGAGTGGTTGCTTTGGCGGTCACGAGCGATACATGAACTCGTCCGTCAGTGGTGGTTGTCCGCCAGTACAGAGTGGTTGCGTATGCGGATTCACTGGCGTCGGCGAATACGTGAAGCTGTCTTGATTGCGGTGTACTGAAGCCTGGATAGCACCGCGGGATAGAGATGTGTACTAGATTTTGCAGATGTTCGAGCCACCTTCTCCAGCTGGTAGCCAAGTCTTCACCTAGGACTTCATCCCACGTGGTTCCACAGCGCCAGACTTCCTGCAGAATCTGTTTGGCTCTGATCGTCACTGGCGACACTATACCCAACGGATCGAATAGGGACATCACTATTCTTAATGCTTCTCTCTTGGGAGGTGTATCGTTTTGTAGGATCTTTGGAGGTATGCGTTCCAGGTTCAAGTTGAAAGCTAGGGAATCATCTTTCGGTTTCCAGATGAGTCCAAGGACTCTTTCGACTTTGGCGCTGTCTTCTAACTGGATTGATTCTTCTGCTTGGGTTGCTTCGCCCAATGCCTCCAATAGATCCGTGGAGTTTGACGTCCATTTTTTCAGTTCAAACTTTGCTTCTTTGTGTATATCGCGAACTGCTGTCGAGACCTTTACTGCATCTTCAAGCGTGACGAAACTATTTAAGTAATCATCCATATAGTGTTTACGTTTGATCGCTTGGACCGCTTCTGGGTGTTCATGTTGGAACCTGTCAGCATTCGTATTCTTCACGTATATGGCTGTGGCTGGTGAGCAGGAAGCGCCGAATATGAGTGTTTTCATGCGATATTGTTCTGGTGGTTGCTCATCCCGTCGGTCCCCTCGCCACAAATATCGGAGAGCGTCGCGATCTTGTGGTCGGAGTTCCACTTGAAGAAACATTTCAGTTATATCTGCAGTTACTGCAATTTCATGCTGGCGAAAGCGCATAATCACCCCGGGCAGTGTTTGTAGCAGGTCTGGACCAGTGAGAAATTGGTCGTTGAGTGAGACCCCTTTTGTTTTGGCTGCAGCGTCACAGACAATTCTTATCTTGTCAAGCTTCATAGGATTGAAGACAGCAAAGTGAGGCAGGTACCAAGTTCTTTTTTCAGTGGTTTCAGATGGGGCGGGTTCTGCGTATCCTTTTGATACAAGCGCCTCCATTTGCTCGGTGTACCTCCTCTTTAGTTCTGGATCTTTGTCGATTTTCTTCTCTATGGAGACAAACCGTTTCAGTGCGCTGTCGTAATTATCCGGCATTCTGACGTCTTCGGATCGCCACAGCAGAGCCGTCTCGTATCTTCCTCCTGGAGTTCTTTTGGTATGTTCCTGTAGTGTACGCAGTGCTTTTTCTTCAGGATCACTGTTGGGCCTCTTGGGGTTGATATGCATGTTGTCCAAAGTAATGTATTCTTTCACTAGGTCATGGAGTTCATCGTCGGACGTGCCATGTTTTATGAAGTTTACTCGGTGCCCTAGTGTTCGCGTGTGGCTGCCGTGTAAAACCCAACCAAGTGGCGTGAGAGATGCCACTGGTTGGTTTCGTCTTCCTGTTCGCATCTCGGTAGTTAACAGGATGTTATGTATGCGTCATGTGTCTCTCAGCCTAATGTAAATAACATGTGGTGTCTTATATCCGATGAAAAAACAACAGTGCGTCTGTAGCTACGAGTCGTATCACTTGTGTTCCCAAACCTAACATTGGCGACGAGGACTTACCCACTAATTTAAATAAGATATAAAAATGTCTGGTGCGTTGTTCGGGTTATTGTCAGCTTTTGACCACAATGTCCAGAACTGGGACTCGTACAAAAGTCGGATCTCGCAGTGGTTCATCGCGAATGATATCGACCAGAAAAGCGATCCCACAGGAATCAAAAGGCGAGCGATTGTACTGAGCGCACTCAGCGACGGTACGTACAAGCTAGCGGCTGATCTGGCGTTGCCAAAAAAGCTAGAAGAAGTTCCGTTCGAAGATATCACGCTACTTGGCCAGCATTTTACTCCTAAGCGCTGTGGATTCGCCGATCGATATAGCTTCTACGCTGCCGTACAGCAGTCGGAAGAAACGTACGGACAATGGGCTGCAAGACTACGCGGGCTGACGGCACACTGCCATTTCAGCAACGTGGAGGAGGCCCTGAGAGACCGTTTCGTTATGGGCATGCTGTCTGGAGTTGAAAAGGACAAGCTTTTCGCACAGGACATTAAGGACCTCACTTTGACCAAAGCAGTGCAGCTCGCAGAGAGCTTAAGGAGCGCGCGAGCAGGCGCGGCTGCCGCGCATTCGGCGACCACGCAGCCTACTCTATTCAAGATCGCGCAAGCACAGGGGCGATCGGATTTGCCTGGTAACAGTGGCAGTGATAAAGTACAGTGCCAAGTGTGTGGTTATTACAACCATACGTCGTCACAGTGTCGTTAAATGTAAGAAATGCAAATCTACCGGCCATTTACGTAAGATGTGTAAAAAAGTTAATTACATGGAGTCGGGTACTGCGGACGAGGGCGATGACGACGATGGTAAGTGTTTTAATATCCGTTCTATGGGTGGTGAGCCAATGACAGAAATTGTACAGCTAGCGGGAATACAACTCAAATTCGAAATTGATAGTGGTTCGGCCGTTACTGCGATTTCTGATATGACGTATAGGAAATATTTTAGCAAGGTACCATTGTCATCAACAAAAAAACGGCTAATCTCTTATAACGGCGACAGTATTATATGTCTAGGAGTCGTAAATCTACCTATTGATTACGCGGGAACAGCGCACTCAATAAGTGTTTACGTTGTGCGAGACGGTGGCCCTCCAATCTTAGGTCGTGATTTTATTGCACTTTTTAGGTTAGAATTATTACCGGTTCGTTATTGTACAAAAATAGATGATATTAAGACTATCGAACAATTAAAATCCCGGTATCCAGCACTGTTTTCAGATAAATTAGGGTAGTTTAATAAATATAAAGTCAGTTTACAATTGCAAGAAAATGTAAAACCAGTATTTATAAGGGCTCGCCCTATAGCGTTTGCACTGCTCAACAAAATAGATAAGGAGATAGATAGATTGCTAGCATTAGGAGTTTTAAAACCGGTTGAGCATTCAGAATATGCATCACCCATCGTGCCAGTTTTAAAACGAAATGGGTCAATACGGATTTGCGCTGACTATTCCACCGGTGTAAATAAACAGTTGGTTATCAACCAATATCCATTGCCGACTGTTACCGAATTGTTTGCAAAGTTATACGGGGGCCAACATTTTACGAAGTTAGATCTGTCAAATGCTTATAATCAGTTTGTTTTGGATGACGAATCACAAAACATCACCTGCATTAATACACATCGCGGTCTTTTTAAATATACGCGCATGGTGTTCGGGTTATCAAGCGCGCCCGCCGTGTTCCAGCGTGCGATGGAGGGCGTGCTGGCCGGCCTTCCGGGTACACTATGCCTGCTTGATGACGTATTGGTGACTGGAAAAAATAAACAGGAGCATTTGCATACACTCAACGCAGTATTGCTGAGATTACAAGACGCAGGGCTGACATTACAAAATGACAAATGCGAATTTTTTAAAGCCGAAGTAAATTATTTAGGGTACGTGATAAACAAAAACGGTCTTAAAACGTCGGCAGAAAAAGTAAAGGCTATAGTCGATGCACCCTTGCCAGCTGATGTTAATAAGCTACAGTCGTTCTTGGGGCTGGTAAATTATTATCGAAATTTTGTCCCCGCTGCGTCAACTATTTTGAGTCCTTTATACGACTTATTGAAAAAGGGAACTAAATGGTCTTGGTCTGCAAAACATGACGAGGCATTTATAAAAATTAAACGGTGTTTGGCATCTGAGCAAACGTTAGCCCATTTTAATCCAGATGCCCACATAATCCTGACTGTTGACGCCTCGCCCTACGGTCTGGGCGCTATTTTATCGCAAATAGAACCGGGGGGATGCGAACGCCCTCTATCATTTGCGTCGCGAACATTAAACGCTGCTGAGAAAAGGTACTCTCAGATTCAAAAGGAAGCAACGGCCATTATTTTCGGGGTAAGACGGTACCACCAGTACTTATACGGAAGGGCGGTTCCTTTTACTTTACGCACAGATCACAAGCCATTGCTATCCATTTTTGGTCCATATCGTGGTATACCCGAAGTGTCAGCTTCAGAGATATGCCATGTTTTTAAGCGGCTATAATTATAATATCGAGTACGTACGGAGCGCTGACAACAGTGCAGATTTCTTATCTCGCGCTAGCCTGCCCGATCGGGGGGACGCGTGGGTAACAACAGAAGAGGGATCGTGCTGCGGTGACGCTACAGCTGCGATTGCCGACCGTGCCTCGTACGTTAACTTTGTCGTCGAAGGCAGTTTACCTGTCACTCTGAATGAATTACGTGAATATACTAAGACTGATGTAACCATGGCTAAGGTAATTAGGTTTGTTTTGAATGGTTGGCCTAAAAAGGTACATGATGTTAGTTTAAAACCATATCATTTCTGCAAATTACAACTATCTTTTGAAAATGGATGTCTCATGAGAGGCCATAAAGTTGTAATTCCTGAAAAATTGCAAAAAAACATTATGTCAGAATTACATCAGTCTCATTTGGGCATTGTCAAGACAAAAGCAGAGGCACGATCAAGATTCTGGTTTCCAGGGGTAGACGCGGCACTGGAACGCATGATAGGCTCATGTGACGTCTGCATGCAGCTACGTCCAACACCACCGCGCGCCCCGCTCGCGCCCTGGGAACACCCTCCGCAGCCGTTTTACAGAGTGCATGTGGATTTTCTTGGCCCTATCAATAGTCAAATGTTTTTAGTCGTGGTAGACGCATATTCAAAGTGGGTTGAAGTTTATAATATGAAAAGTTCGACGTCATCCACCGTAACAATTGAAAAGTTATATGATCATTTTTCAAGGTTTGGCTTCCTCACACTTTGGTTAGTGACAATGGTACGTCATTCACATCTCGGGAGTTCGATAATTTTTGTAAATTAAATGGAATTTTACACGTTACGTCACCGACTTACCACCCAGCTAGCAACGGACAGGCAGAAAGCTATGTCAAAGTGGTAAAAAAAGGTATCAAAAGTAGTTTACTCAGTAGTCGTGGGATGCAGGATTCCCACAATAAACTATTGAAATATTTATTTGACTACAGAAATTCTGTCCACACAACGACCGGCTGTTCGCCTGCCGAGCTAGTATACGGACGAAAACTTAGAACACGCCTTGATTTAATTAACCCTAAATCGCCACCGCTTTCGTCCACAGTCCTGGCTAACGTTGTGAAAAATAAACAGTGTTTGCAGAGAAAGTCATATGGGGGTTCTAATACCCAAAGCTTTATACAAGGAAACAAGATACTGTATAAGAAATATATGAACAATGGTAAATTTCAGTGGTATAGAGGTAAAATCGAGAAAAAGCTCGGAAAAACTACTTATTTAATCGAAGACCATGTCACTTTAGAATGTTTAAAAAAACATAAGAACCAAATAGTTTTGTACAAGGGTTCTGATTGCGCTAGTCACACCTGTACGGATCTAGACATAGGCAGTCAGGGTGATAGCGTTGCCTCACATACGCCGACGGAGGAGTTAAAGAATAACGCCGGGGAGGAACAGGAGCCTAAACTGGACTTGGCAACTAGTCGCACATCTGGACAGTCAACCGCATCTCATGGTGAGCTAGACCAAGATCCATCTGGTCACCAATGTGGAACGGCGCCTCAGCTGGCGACACCTTCGGATAGTTTAGTATCCGTGGAGTGCCTATCTGGGGCTCCTGCGGAAGCATCGGAAGCTACCACCAAGACCATAACGCCAGTTACACCTCGGTCTAAACGCAATCGGCCTCGAGTTGACTATAAACAATTTTTGTAATAGGTATTTAAATAATAATCTTTTAGTTAGTACTTTTGTTATTTCACCAGTTTTAAATATCGTTAATAAGGGTATGTAAGGGGAGGGATGTTAGGTATGCGTCATGTGTCTCTCAGCCTAATGTAAATAACATGTGGTGTCTTATATCCGATGAATAAACAACAGTGCGTCTGTAGCTACGAGTCGTATCACTTGTGTTCCCAAACCTAACACAGGAGATGCCAGTTGTCTTGGCCAATCAGAACTCTGGGTCGCCAGACTTGCTTCGTACACCACATTTTCCAAGATGTCTCTTAAATGTTCGCATTCCTGGACTGCTTCTCTTGGGATTCTTTGGGCCGCTAACTCCAAGTACTTGGCTGTTCGTGCTTGTATTCTTCGTTCGCTGGTGTTGATGCCTTTTATGAAAAATTGTACGCGACGAGATTGCATGTCTATAGAAGGCTCACCATCGAATGTTGCGATGCGTAGTGGCTCATCCGGTCCGTCTGCCCCGATTTGGTCAGCGAGGCTCTCATCAATTATTGTCATTGTTGAGCCATCGTCTAGTAGAGCGTAGGTGTCTACTGCTCCCGCCGGTCCGGAGAGTTGTATTGGCACTATTTTCAGGAATGATACTTTAGGGGCCCATGCTGAATGCACTTTCTCTTGTTCTTCCGGGAGGCCGAGTTTTTCTGACTTCTCGGCTATCGGCCCAATTGCTGCGTGAAGCATTTTATTGTGCAGGTGGACGCAGTCGTTGATACCACATTTTCGTGGCTTACAGCTGTGTTGCCTTGTTCTGATGCGTAGGCAACGGAAACAGAGACGATGCTTCTTCGCCATGTCCCATCTTGCATCCACCTTTGCTTTCTTAAATTGTTCGCAGTCCCATACGTTGTGGCCTTGGCTATCGCATACACCACACGTTGGTTTATTGGGTTCCTGTGTGGTATGTACCCGTTGCTGGCGTCGCTGCGTGTTCGTGTTCATGTTCGGAGCCGTTGTTGCAGCGATGGTTTCTGGCTGGGCATATGGGCTACATATTTCTGCTTCTATTTTAATGAAGCGACCGAACTTTATTAGATCCGGTTCTTCTCTAGGTTGCATCGCAGAAAATTGATACCACTGCCTTTTCAAGGTTGGAGTGAGTTTCTCTACAATGGCCTTGGTCACTTCGGGGTTAAATAGGTAGTGTGTGCAGTGGAGCGCTTGCAGAGTTCCAATTATGTTCTCGACTTTGGTAGCGAAGGTGCAGAGTTCACGGGGTGACTCGGTAAGGCGCGGTAGGTTTCGCAGCCGATCGAGTTCCGCCATCGCAATAGAGTCGGGACGTCCAAAGCGTAGTTCTAGGGTCTTCATGACGGTGTTCGGATCCGCGTTTGAGATCAGTAGCCCCTGCACAGATTCTTTAGCTATTCCTTTAAGGCTTTTCCTTAGCCTGGACATGTTTTCAACTGCGGTCAGGCGATGTGCCGTTTCGCAGTATGCTGCTCTGAATGTCAGCCAATATTGATGGGCGCCGTTGAAAATAGGTAGTTCGTTATATTTCAACGGTTGTTGATACTGTGCGGCTTGGACGGCTTGGGTGATCGCGGATGCAAGTTCTTGCATGTCCGTTTTGAGTGGTTGAACAGCCATGACTCCACTCGTAGCGGGTTGATGCGTATATTCATCGCTCGGTGCTGGTTGAGGTACTCTTGCAGATACTGCAGGTCTCGAAGAGAAGTTCGGTAGTGGTGCAGTAGTGTAGATCGGTTGCCAGGATGCGGCGATGCTCGCTGGCACATGGTTCAGATACGACTGCGCGGACACATAATTCTGTTGTGATTGCGCGGGCATATAGTTCGGTTGCGGCTGCACAGGCACATAGTTCGGTTGCCAGGATGCGGCGATGCTTGCTGGCACAGGGTTCAGTTGCGGTTGCACAGGCACATGGTTCGGTTGCGGCTGCGCGGGCACATTGTTCGGTTGCGGCTGCACAGGCACATGGTTCGGTTGCGGCTGCACAGGTACATGGTTCGGTTGCGGCTGCGCGGGCACATTGTTCGGTTGCGGCTGCACAGGCACATGGTTCGGTTGCGGCTGCGCGGGCACATTGTTCTGTTGCGGCTGCGCGGGCACATTGTTCTGTTGCGGCTGCGCGGGCACATTGTTCTGTTGCGGCTGCGCGGGCACATGGTTCGGTTGCGGCTGCGCGGGCACATTGTTCGGTTGCGGCTGCGCGGGCACATTGTTCGGTTGCGGCTGCACAGGCACATGGTTCGGTTGTGGTGGTGGCATAATGTTTGTTCCCGCCGGTAAGGTTGCTGAAATATCCCATGCCGCGGCGGCGGTTTCCGGTTGATCGGTCGTCCTTGATTCGTATGGGCGGTTATCTATCGCGAGCAGCTGGTTCGACTGAAGCCAGTTGGTAACCCGCCTTTCATTTTCGGCTTCAGTGATGATAGAAGATACTTCACTATCTGACGATTCTGCTTGTATCTCGGCGAGGCGTGCGGCAGCTAGATCGAATTTCAGTTGTACCATTTCAGTCTTCACTTTTGCTATACGTTGCGCTTTTGTAGACTTCTTAGATGTTGTTTTATTGCGCTGACCGTGGACTTGGTGATCTGGGACCGGGGCGTCAGGTTGTGGTGCGGCAGGTTCGGCGACGGTGGGCACCTCCGTAGACGTGGTAGTCGTCTGTTCGGTTGACGTAGTTCCCATAACTTCAGTGGTCGTTTCGGTAGCTGACTCAGTCGCCGTTTCTGTCGCGGTCATGGATGCCTCCTTCTTACCGGTGGATCTGGTGATGACCATTTTGTAAAAATCTTCTATTTTCTATGTTCTAAGAATTTGTTGTTTGAAAGGTTCGGTGAATTCTTGTTCGTGGTTCGGTGAATTCTTGTTCGTTCCTCTTGATCCGGCTCGAAGGACCAAAATGTGTAATGTTGCTGGATTTGGAGGAAAATTCAAACACAATTTCTTTAGTTCCTAATGTTCATGTTCTCACTTTACATTTGCAAGTAGTAATAGCAGATTTGTAGAAAATGTATAACTTAAAAACTAAGAAATCGCGGTCGCTTAACTACCTCGAAGCTTTACCTTCACGAGGGCCGCAATTTCTAGCCCCGATTTGGCGTTCAATTTACGCTGATTATTACTATGAGTGATTAATAAAAACGGTCGTATCTTTTATTATATGGTTCAACGTCCTAACTTATTTATGTATACATGTGCAGAATGTGATAGGCTATACCCTTAATCTATTAAAAAAAGGTAAACTTAAAATAGGTAAATAATAATCTCATAAAACTATTAAAAATACACGTAAATTACACATTGTTACACAATAAATCAACTATAATTATTATTCTATACAAGTGACAGGTCTCTAAATATCTTTAAATTAATGTTCAGACTATAACTAACAAGTTAATTAAGAATTAGGGCAAAATAATAACAAATATATGGTTTTAACACACTTAAACTAGGCTAACTCTAAAACTTATCGCTATCTTACGTAGTAAATTTACTATCACTTGCAAGTCACTTATTTATTTGATATTATTGTTCCTTAACAAGCTATCCTTATAATAATTATATTTGGCTGTCCTGCACAATAAACTAATCAATTTTATTACATTATAAAGCCAAGTCTATGATAATAACGCCACGAACGTTTTTCAGAAAATTAGATCGGCGGGCTGATTACATTAGTCGCAGATGCTTTGCGACAAGCGTAAATTGCGCAGACGCCGTTTTTGAACGTATTTTTGGTATAACGTATTTGCCCATAGCGATTAAGCAGGCGAAGATTATAATATAATACACACTACTACACTTTAAACAATTTTCTTAGTGACGTTCTATTTTAACTTTATAAAGTTTTATTATTTTCACGGTAATATTCATAATTTCAATTTTTGTATAGCAAGCAAGCTAGGGTGCTACAGGCGGGGGCGGGTTGTGCGCTGGCTGATATATGTAGCTCAATATAGATGGAAATCAGGTTTGTGCAGTAAGCAGTGCAGATGGAAAGCTGCAGACTCCGTCAACTCTGTCCGTCTGTCTCGAAAGGAGATTTATGGTTTGACTGCTCTAAGTTAAGTGGCACTTCGTATATTGACAGCACTGTGTACATCAGCTGATACAGAACGCTCATTTAGTACACAAGTATAGGTACAACGTGCAGCCCTAGCACATACAATGGCCCTTAGAATTTATAATAAATTACCAAGATCCATAATTGACACTGAAAACACAAATATTTTCAAAAGAAAGGCTTTTGAATTGCTCTCTTCAAAGGCGCTACTCGGTTGACGAATATTGAAAATCTGCCTAAGACTAAAAATGGTAAATTTAATACTTATAATATTGTACCCACCTTGACATTGTAATTTAAAATAGTAATAGCTTGTAATGACATATATGTAATAACCTTATTTCAGTGTACTTTAATATTTGCACGCTACAAAAATGGTTGAATGTATGGAACGAATGTTTTAATGTGATCTCACCAATACCTACATTCTGAGCAAATAAATTTGATAGATTGATTGATTGATACAATTATTATATTATTAATACACAAACATATGAAATACAAATTGAAATAAAACAATTGTTCTACCCTTTGAGTAGTTTGATGGTTTACAATTCAATGGATGCTATTCGCGTAAACTTCAGAAAGTACTACATAATATATCAAGATAGAAGAGTAAACTGCCAGATGAACTATCAAGATAAACTGCCACTATGTTACCTAGTACCAGCACTAGGTAACATAGTGCCGCGCAGTGGCCCATTTGCCTGCTCGACGCAGCAGCACGCAAAAATGGGCTATCAAAAATCTTTGGGCATTCAAAGCTATTCGAGAGAATAATTGTCCGAACTCGTTGAACAATTGTCGCGAGTTGGTCCCGAACTGGCCGACAGCCAGTATGGCTTCCGGCAGCGGCGGTCCACTATCGACGCAATTCTTCGCGTCCGCTCGCTGTCGGAACAGGCAGTGTCGCGGCGGGGCGGGGTGGCGTTGGCTGTCAGCCTTGATATAGCCAAACTCGGTCTCGTGGGGCGCGATTAGAGGGGCGCTAGTCCACCATCTGTGCCCCTCCTATCTGCAGGGTATCATCGGGGCATATCTGCGCGACAGGCATGTTCGCTACGTGGGCAGGGACGGTAGCGTAAACCGGAGGGAGATTACGTGCGTATAAAAGGGAATTTTTATGTGCTAATTTATATTTTTCTATCTAAAATCGCTATCTAGAATCTCACTTTACAACCTGCATTGTTTCTTGTCAACAATATAATGTACCTAGTATAAAAATACTTACTTGAATAGGATTAAGCAGACCTCGAAACAAAGAAAGGACTTCATCACTTCTGTTGCTTCCTGATTTGGGATTAGCTGAAAATGAGGGTATAAAATTTTTGAAATAAAAGACAGTACAGTTAGTTGTACCCATGAAAAAGGTTTAGTTATTGAAGAGTTCTAAAGACACCATGTTCACTGAAATGTTCAAGTGCGCACTTATCATGTATTGGCAGCTGCAGCAGTTAACTGTTATTATCCATACATTAAAACTTTACACAAATTCAGTTAGTGTCATGGAACCTTGAACTACAGTATACAGTTTTTAAGTGATGGGTTCCAGGTATTTATTAGAATAACTTGAAAAGTACCTACTTACTTTTCATATAATAAAAATAATGTATGCATTCAGAATGTACTTACCTAAAATTATAAATGGTTCCCAGTCTTTGTCACCTGAATGCTTTATGTTAGAAACAACTCCTTTTTCTAACTGTACACATGTAGGTGGAATTATTATACTTCTGTACTTTTGAAAGTCACATTGCTGTAAAATGTTACTGATATTACCATGATATCTCATATATATCTATACAAATCAATAAAATTTAAGTGTCTGTTTGTAATGCCAAAATAACAGCTTTTTACTAAATGCATATATATAGACAAAAAAGCTATTAGTAATTTTTTTGACTGTCTGTTTGTTAGTTCGCTAATCTCCAAAACGGCTGGACCGATTTCTACGGGACTTTCACTAGCAGATAGCTGATGTTATAAGGAATGAGGCATTGTTTTTGTAATAGTTTTAACTCGGTTTGCTATATCCAACGCACTGGTTCTCCTTGTAACCAACCCAAAACAGCCGTCGGGTCGACCCAGCCATATGTCTCGATAGTGTAATGAGATAAACATTGCTGCACTTTAGTCATCAATTTTGATAAAAGTTCCGCTTTCTTAGCAGCACTTAGCAGAATGGCATCGCGGCGAGGAGCCCCTCGACACATATTTAGTGACAACGGGACAAACGTTGTCGGAGCGAACAGACTGTTACAAGAGCAATTTAATCATCTTCAACTAATCTTGAATGATAACTGTTTAGCAGAGATATCAGAAATGGCCATTGAGTGGCATTTTAATGCTCCCTCTTGGCCGAACGCTGGTGGTCTATGGGAAAGAGCTGTTCGTAGCCTAAAGCATCATTTGAAGCGAGTCGTGGGAGAGCAAAAATTAACCTACGAAGAATACGCCTCTCTCTTATCAAAATTAGTGTACATTACTACAAAACAAAGGTCAATGCAGTATGATATTACTCCAGTTACAGCACGAGTTCAGAGAATTACTACATTATAATAGCTTGTTACTGAATTAGCAGTTTGACGCACGCACCAGACAGCGTCGTGGGCTTATCAATGGAATTGGATACGTCGCTAATATTATACAGCAATAAGTGAAGTTCAAGATTTCACATTATTAGCAATGACCACCAGCAAACTTCTTCAAAATTTAAAAATAATTCAAGAGACACTTTTGGATACTGTAACCGATATCCATCATGGCCAATTCAATACACATTTGTTAACTCCCAATCAACTTCTAAGTGAACTACGGTTTATTTCCAGTCAGTTAACAAAGGACATTGCCTTTCCACTACAAAATATGCAGAAGGATCTGAAATACATTTACAACATGCTAAAAATCAGAGCAAGAATATAAGGAGTACTTTATATTTGAAATTACGTTTCCGCTGACGAGTAGAGATGCTTATAAAGTTTATAAAATCATACCGGGTTCTCACCAGATAGCAAATGACATGATCACTGTCCTCCCAATTGATGAGTATATCACTCAACTTGGGAAAGGATGCTTATTTTACATTAACATGGCTATAAATTATCTTCCAGTAGATAAAAAGTTTTGTGAGATCGATGTCAACACGAAGCAATGGGCAGTAAGCAAATCTGCGTGCACGTTTCATGTGGATGGAATTAAATGACCCCTCCAAGTATTTTTATTTTTGTTGCAATTCGTACTCCTTACGAACCTGTCAAGATCACATTACGATCGAGCAGCTGACCGGAGCGGGCGTCATAAGTCTGTAGTCGAAGTTCATTATTATTATGTCCAACAAAACAATGATTAGGTAATATTGTTTTATTCCCTTACAAGCACTAGGTAGTACAGAGTTATCGGGCAAGATCTCTCTCTGCCGGCAGTAGTGTCGGCTATGTTGGCAGAGCACGAAAATTGGAGTGCAGTGGTCTCCTTCTGCGAGACCGTCATGTTGCAGAAGGAGACTGCAGAGCGGGATCGGGAGAGGGCCGATCCCGCACGGAGAAGGACGAGACGGCGCCGGGGCAACAACCGTCCCGGCTCCCAAGTCCAACACGCCTGAGCCCCCTGCCGTCGATTCATGGTGGGGGGCCACGGGGGTCGCGGGTGCGCAGATTGGGGAGTCTGCGTGCTCACACCGAGCGACCCCCGGGAAGACGGTGGCGCGCATGTGGTCACGAATTAAGTCGCAGTCCAGCTTTCTGTATGCGTTCCAATACTATGCCTAGCTGTTGATTAATATCCGACAAGACATGACCGCTAATGATGATGTCATCAATTAGGACCGCCACTCCAGGAATACCTACCAGCAATGCTGTCATCAGCCTTTGAAAAATGCCAGGACATGCCTTAACCCCGAATGCCAGTCTGTGAACAGTATAAAGACCTTTTCATGTGTTTAGTGTTAGCATTCTTCCCGTTCAAGTTAGCACTTCTCCCTCCCGTCTCTTGCTCGCGCCGGCCCGTGCCGAGCCTGTAGCTTTAAATGTCCCCTAATACAATTTAAATAATACCGATCCAGCTGTCCCCAAAACAATAGCTTGATATCCCCAGCAACGCCCTAAGCCGAGGTCCGTGTCCCGCAGGGGGCGCCCTTAGCGAAAGTTGCTTAGTTTTTAATATTTAATTTAAGCCTGGCTGGAGGCCTCTTTTGGCTTCGCCAGCAAATGACCGGTTAAGCAACCACATTTCCCAGAAATGTATGCGAGAAGCCCAAAAAAAAAAAAAAAAAAAAAAAAATTAGTGTTAGCAATCTAGCTGTGACATCGTCTACGACCACCTGTGTATATGCGCGCTCTAAATCTAATGTTGTAAAATACCTCCCTCCAGCGATAATAGCAAAGACTTCATTTGCAGTTGGCATAGGATATATCTCTGACTCGGTAGTCTGGTTCACCGTACTGCGGTAGTCTCCACACAGACGAATCTCTCCAGATATTTTGACGATAGGCACGACCGGAGTCGCCCACTGTCAAAAAGATACAGGGCGAAGCACCCCTTCCGCCACAAGACGATCTATTTCTTTCTCTGTCTTTAATAGCGAACGGGACTGGGCGAGCTTTTAAGAATCTAGGGGTGGCGTTCGGTTTTAAATGTATAGCAATAGGGTATCCCCGGTAAGTACCTAATCCCTCTTTAAAAACCTCAGCATGTTTCCGCAGCATTTCGTTCGTCATCGACATGTTTTTGATATCAGATACGGAATTAATACATACCTTTATTCTGAGAGCTGAAAACCAATCTCTACCAATTAAATTCAGTCCAGTTGTACCTCTAGCTATAATAATAGGTAAAACACACTTAATTTAATTAAACTGTACGTGCACAGTAGTCTGACCTAGCACGCTGACCGGTGTCGCCGTACAGGTACGTAGATTGTTCGGTGCGACGTCCAGTGCAGCACGAGAGCGATTGGCGCGCAGTCTGCTCCACGTGCGCTCGTTCACGAGTGAGAAATCGGCGCCGGAGTCCATCTACATCGTTACTGGTACGCCATGCAAATGAACAGTAATGTCGTATGCTGAGACTCGTAGTCTTGAAGTATCTAAGTTATACACGCCATTCAACTGACTGTTTGACTCATCATCATATGTATAGTTAATGTTTTTGTTCAAGCCTTTCTTCTTTGATATGCATACTTTTTCTAGATGTCCTATCTTCTTGCAGTAACGACATGTAGCCTTGCAAAACGACATTCTCCACCATGACGCTCTCCGCAACGGCAACAAAGGCGAGTTCTCGCTTGATATTGTACTGTGTTGATGTCCATGGGCTCAGGTGCAGCCGCTGACGTAAGTGATGTGCTGTTGTTGTTACTTCGAGTCTGCCTGATATGTTTCCAGTGTTTGTGTTTTGTATCATGCGAACGTCTCTACTTGCACGCTCCGAAGACAGCATAGCCTCAACAACGTAGTCGTAACTTAATTCATCCTTTTTCAATAGTTCGTACTGCAGTTTATGATCGTTCATACCACACACGAGTCTATCACGTAACATGCGTTCCAAATCCAAAAAATTACAGTCGGCACTGATTTTTCTAAGTTGAGCTATGTATTCTGCTGCCGATTCACCTTCGTTCTGATGACGTTTATAGAATTTATACGACATAGATATTTCGTTAGGTTTGGGACAGTAATGATTCGTTAAAATCGTTACAATTTCGCTAAAAGTCACATCACTCGATTTTTAGGTGTAATTAACGCTAGAAGCGTATCAAACACTTGCGACCCGCATATTGTATAAAAATGTGCTCTCTCAGCTGAGTCCAACACAATGCCATAGGCCTCAAAGCAGTATTTCAACCTATCTATGTAATTGTCCCAATTGTCTATTTTTGCATCGAATTCATTGAATTTCACTGCTACACACTCCATTTTACACAAGTTTATTCCTCGTCGCCACTATTATGTCCAATAAAACAATGATTAGGTAATATTGTTTTATTCCCTTACAAGCACTAGGTAGTACAGAGTTAAGTGAAATCTGGGAGGTACTTGTAAATATCATTTTGTATACATAAGGTTTCAAAGTACCCACATGATTCATACATAACAATTATAAAGGGCAAGGACTTTGCGTTATACTCGCAGTCCAATTTTGCAAATAGTATGATAGTGGATGGTGAATTAGTCACTCCAAGGATGTCAGATATTAATCTCATGGTAAATATCTCCCTTAATCACTACACTGAATCTGCGGATGATCAGATAAACAATACGCTGGTTAGTTTGGAAAAGCAAATAGAACAATTGAAAACCGCAACATCGGACTCATCAGATGACCTATTATCAGCGCACAATATTCACCAGTACGCAATAAGCTACGGTTTATTTGGGAGCACTGGTGGTAACAGCAGCAGTATACTTGTGGAGGAGAAGGAGGAGATGAGCAACCGCAACTGTAAACTGTGACGAAAGTGCAGTGCCTAGTGTCGTTCTTTCGCGTAATCAAAGCACAACTGATAACCCGCCCAGTGAAGTGTCGCCCATATCAACATCTCCCATTCCTTAAAAAGTTAATTTTGTAAAGGACCTTCCTTAACCTATACCTATCTTTTTGGCCCGGGAGTATGTACGAGCCAACAACCGTACATTTGCCGTGATCAGCATTATACCTACATTGCAGCATTTTGTACGCGTCACCTAATTGCTAAACTCTTAGCATATAATATACCAACAGACACGGGTACCTGTGCTGTACCTAAGGTTATTATTAGTGTTAGTACTAATATTACCATTGACACACCTTGTAGTTTAAACTACAATGTGGGACAACGGGTGGGCTGCATCAATTGAATGTTGTACATCAAAACATGCAGGGTCTGTCCGGCAAGGAGCTAGAATTAAGTTTATTTATGGAAAACTATAATGTTCAGATTTTATGCTTAACTGAACATTGGTTAAAAAGCCATTAAATTTTGTTTGTCAATAATGACAATTATCCTGTACAAAGTGCGTTTTTAAAAAGAGTGCAATTCGCGGTGGATCATTGGTAATTGTATCTAATAAGCTCAAATGTAATGCGCGTTTAGATTAAGTCAGTCTGTCTATCGAGCGCACTGTTGAGTTGTCTTGTGTTGAACTCGAGCTATACATTATTATTTGCGTATATCGACCCCCCTTAAGTGATTTCAATTTATTTGAATCGGTGATGGAAGATATACTTACAAAAATAAAAGACAGTAAGAAAAAGTTAATAGTATGTGGAGATTTCAATGTTAACATTTTAGACGTTTCCCCAACTAGTATTAGACTAGTTAACCTCTTTAAATCGTTTAACTTAAGCAACTTATTTTTTTAACCAACCAGAATTACAGCATTTTCTGCCACTTGTCTGGATAATATATATAGTGACTGTGATGCTACAAATAAATTAATTATAAGTGATTTGACGTCTGACCACTGTGGACAAATAGCGAGTTTTCCCAATATTTTGTTTCAACAATTCACATAAAATAGTTTTTTTTTTTATGGGACAAGCCCGCCACACATTCCCAACCACTGCAACTCCTGTAAGCCAGGATCTACAATGGCGACCACCGAAAAGAACACCGATCAATGAAGCTCGGTGTGTCCCAGAGAAATGAATAACTGTCTTGGAACCCGCACCGAAATTAATCAGAAAAGAAAAAGGAGGAGTAGGAAAGAATATACGTTCCACTTCCCTCCGTTGCAAGCAGGAGACAGAGAAAAACGATAGGCCATAGGCACAATAAATGGGAGTTTACAACAGGGTTAAGCCCCCCCCAAGCACCACGGGTACATTTTTTTTTATTTACGGGTCCTATGTTGTGAGCTATTGTGACTGATTCCAATAGTAGGTATGGCAAAAACACTTGATCGCACGGAAATTCGTCCTAGTCGCAACAAGGTCTGTATAGTAAACAATCCCGGATGTAACTTGCATGCTGTCAAACATAATATTGCGTTCATCTTGCCAAAGAATACACTCCCACAGGATATGATGTGCAGAATGTTCATATTCACAGTCCGGTGTTGAACATTTGCAGAATGGTGAGGTGACAAGCTTGAAGCTAAATAATTTACTCTTAAAGTTACCATGACCGGTGAGAAATTGAGCCACGCAATGATCAACTTCCAACCATGCACTTGCCAACCGCTCACGAATGGATGGAAAGTACTGGTATAGGTGACGGCCCTTAATAGACGTGTCCCACCTGCATTGCCATTCAGCCAAGAGTTCCTCCCAAACACCAGTCTGTGGTTTAAACAATCTGCAGATCCTAACACGATCGCGTTGTAGCAGAAATTCCGCGTCCATGTTTTCTCTAGTTGAGTAGTACATTGCAGCACGTCGCTGTATCTCAAGATCGACTGGCAAAACACCTGCTAGCACAGGCAGAGCTTCAGTACTTACTGTCCTATATGCCTTGCACAAGAATATCAGCGCTGAGCGCTGGCTTTGGAGCAGTTTACGTCTTGCCGCGCCGATAGTAGCCCTATCGGCCCATACAGGTGAACCATAGCAAATACAACCTAAGTAGGTAGCGCCGTAAATAGTTTTCAAAGTATAAAATGAAAGACCCCATGTAGCTGTTGATATCCTTGTCAGGGCATAAAAGTTCCTTTTAGCTTTTTCACCTACAGATTTTATGTGTTCAACGAATGAAAAATTTCTCTCCAATACAAGACCAAGGTAGCACACGGACTCCTTTCTTTTTACGGTAACATTATTGAATTTAATGCTCGGTGATGTCTTAAGATTGCCTTTTAAAATTAGTTGAAAGGTTTTTTGTGGTGCAAACATTAAGCGGTTTCGTTCGCCCCAACTAGAGATTAAACGTAAACAAGTATCCGCCAATTTTTCAAGGCTCGCCCTTGTACTTGACTGAATAAGCAGAAGGCCGTCGTCTGCGTAACCAGTCAATGAACAGCCGGATGGTAATGGAATCGCTAGAAAATCATCGAAACCCATGTTCCATAGATAAGGACTAATAACGGATCCTTGAGGACATCCCATCGTGAGTTCCTTCGACACAGCGTGATGACCAAGTTTAAGTTTTGCAGATCCGTGTGCAAAATATGAGTAAACGAGAGTGTAGATGTTTCTGAAGCAACCGCGGGCTTTCATTTTAAGTAGTAGCATTGGCCACCACGCATTGTCGAAGGCACCAGAGATATCAAGGAAGATGCCTATCACGTACTTATGTTCAGATGAATTTACTACTTTCCTGACAGGGATTGCCGCGTCAATAGTAGATTTTCCTATTGTGAAGCCGAATTGGTTATTATGAAATTTCGGTCCATCTGGCAGCAAACGTGGAACTATAAGGCGCTCGAGAAGTTTCCCTAAAGATGGTAGTAAAGTTATAGGCCGGTATGATTTAGGATCATCCGGGGGGTTGTCACCACTTTTTGGTATTATGCGTATAAAACCGGAACGCCATATACGAGGGAAAATGCCTTCAGCAATGCAGCGATTAAAAACGGTCAGTATGGAGTCATGCCGGCCGTACACATTTAGTAAATGTAATCGATTTAGGAATAATGTAGTCTCTAAAATTAAACCTTCAATTTTGGAGCATAATAATCCGAATAACATTTATAAAGCTCTTTTCGATGTTGTAAAAAAGGAATTTGAAACTACTTTTAAAACAAAAACAATAAATATAAAAGTACTACTGGTCCTTTCAATCAATGGGCCACTGAAGGTATATATAAAAGTAGAGCAAAACTATACGAGTTATATGGTATGAAAAAATACAAGTTTGATGCTCCGTTTCTAGACTATGTTAGGAATTACTCTAAAATATTTAAAAAGGTTTGCTCTTTGGCAAAGTCGAAATTTATTAGTGATAAAATCAAACAATCGCCTAACATAGTAAAAGCTACATGGAAAGTTTTTAATAGTGAAATGGGCAAGTCACTTAGACATGACAAACTTTTTGAGATTATCCACGATGATAAGTTAGTTAGCAAAGGCCATGATGTAGCTCAGGCCTTTAATCAGTTCTTTGCCAACATACCTATAACTACGACTAGTTCCTTAAAGTCATGTTCAACTGCCGCTGAAAAATGATTGCATGACAGCGTGTCTGAATGTAGTACCTCTTTCAGATTTGAACATATTATACCACATGAGGTAATTAACGTCTTTAAGTCACTTAACCTTAAAAATACTGGTGACTTTTGGGGAATTTCTATTAGACTAATAAATAATATAATTGATATTGTTGCCCCTTATCTTGCTGTTACGTTTAATAAATGTGTCGATTTAGGATTTTTTCCTGATCTTATGAAGTATAGTAAAGTCATACCTTTATTTAAATCTGGTTCCGAAAGTGACATAGGGAATTTTAGGCCGATATCCATCTTACCAGCATTCAGCAAAATATTTGAAAAGTTAATTCTCAAGCAGCTACTTAGACATTTTAATATAAATAGCCTACTTCATAATGAACAGTATGGTTTCACAAATGCAGGGGTATTAAACATATTTATAATGCATGGGAGGACTCGAAGAATGCAATTGGAGTGTTCTGTGATCTTTCGAAAGCATTCGATTGCGTGCACCATGACACTCTTATACGAAAATTTCGTCATTATGGTGTCCATAATGTAGCACTTCGTGTAATTAAATCTTATCTGGATCAAAGGGTTCAGTGTGTCGAGATAAATGGAGAAAAATCTGCCGGACTACCCGTTAAATTAGGCGTGCCTCAAGGCTCGATACTAGGGCCGTTCTTGTTCTAAGTATACATCAACGATTTGCCGTACTTCCTAAGGGAAATTTGTGACGTTGTAGTGTTTGCAGATGATACCTCCCTTATTTTTAAAAGAAATAGACAACATTTTGACGAAGTAAACAGTGCTCTGTCTCAGGTTACACATAGGTTTACGGTAAATAACCTAGTACTAAATGCCAAGAAGACGAAGTGTATTAAATTCGCAATGCCGAATGTAGGACCCAACATTGTTCTCAATAATGAGGTACTCGAAAATGTAGATACCATGTTTCTGGGTATTACAATAGATAAAAGACTCCAGTGGGGCGCTTAAGTGTCTTATCTCGCAGGAAAGCTCAGCTCTGCTGCTTATGCAGTCTGAAAAGTTTGGCAACTTACTGACATGGACATAGCTCGGTTGGTTTATTTTGGCTATTTTTATAGTAACATGTCCTACGGAATTCTGTTCTGGGGCAAAGCTGCAGACATTGAAAGTATCTTCATTCTGCAGAAACAAGCTGTTCAAGCTATATATCAGTTAGACGCATGGGTTTCTCTGAGAGATTATTTCAAAAATATTAATATTCTCACTGTTGCATCACAATTTATTTTTACTAACATAATATATATTAGGTAAAATATAAGTTCCTTCTCACTGTTGCATCACAATTTATTTTTACTAACATAATATATATTAGGTAAAATATAAGTTCCTACGTCAAAAATAGTGACGTCCATAATGCCAATACACGAAATAGACATAAATTATGCGTTCCTTACCACAGATTACACAGAGTGCATGGTTCGTTTGTAGGGCTTGGCATTCGCATTTACAATAAACTACCCCATCGTTTACTAGAATTACCATTTAGTTAATTTAAAACTAATGTTAAATCTATACTTATTCAAAAGGCATACTATACCGTAAACGATTATTTAGATGATAAAAATTGTTGGTTGCTGTGTCCAGCACAAGACAATCTCATATAACATGTACAGAGTGAGTTGAATTCGGTGAATATTATATTATTCAAACATTTGTTTTTCTTTCAACCTTGACATTTTTTATAAGCATTTCTTACCATTTGTTTAATAACTTTTGATATTTAATATGATTGCAAGTGTTGTAACCTGCAATCAAAGGTTTACATCTTTGTTTAAAAATTGAAATCAATTATATTATTAATGTAAAGTAATAACATGATAGTTGACATAACTCATTTAAAATTGATTTTTTTTTATGTTATTTACTTACAATTAATAACTTGACATTTGACTTGACTCAGTTGAATTGACATTTTTCTCGGTATATGTTTTACAATATTTTGTATTAATCAACATTGTATTCTCAATTATTTTAAAACGGTATCCATGGAGTTTCTTACCGGCTCTTCTCCACAAGATCAACTATTTGGAACCCTGCAACTTAGATTCTGACGTTTCATAAGTGCCAATATTTGGTTTATTTGAAGTAAAATACTTTGACTTCACGGCCAGTTCACCGTCAGCAAGCATATGGTGCACTCACCTAACACTAGCATTTAAGCAAGCAATGTACCTAACCCGTACAATGTCATAGAATAGGATATAAACAGAATATGTTTTAGTGTGTTATCAAGTTCCTTTAAGTTTTAATTAGTTCTCTGGCAGATAGAGTTAGAAGCTAGGTGTTTAAAATAATACTGCAAAATTATTTAACCAAAATAAATAGTATTAACTAACCTCATTATCACCAGTAAGTGTATGAGCCCACAATTTTGTTCTTTGACACCAAGTACAGAAGTATCTTTTAAGGCCTTCTTCATTCTGATCCATATTCTCAGTTTGAGAAACTCCCACTAATAAATAACATTTTCTTATATAATTGAGCAAGGCAAAAAGCTCTTTTTCCAAATATTATGTATATTACATTAAATACATACCCTGAACCCAATGATGATAGAATGTTTTATCACCAGGCCATGTGACTGGCTTACATCTCAACTTCTTATCTATTGCTCTATGGCATCTTTTGCATGCACTCACTGCACAGCATTCACAAAAAAGACCCATCGTCGGCAACATAAGTTTCCCACAGTTTGTGCACTGCAATAATTAAACTCCAGTAATTAAAAAATTAAAATTACAAAGCAATCATGTAAAGTCATCCTAATTGTAACTTGTTAGAGTAAGAAATATAGTCTTCATTATTATTACTTTACTTAATATGTAAAATATCGATTTTCAGATATAGGAAGCATCCCGGCAAAGGCAGGATTATTCAGGTCTGGTAAAACCATTACTCACATATATATTATAGGGTACCGATTTGTTACACTGAATGCTTCTCCAAGTATGGCCTCGACACCTATATCGTGTCCGCATGTAATTTTGATCAGAAAAGAGAGAATGAAGAATTCGATAAACCAAATAAACCAAGAATGCACCGCCTACTAAGAAGTAGTGATTGCAAATAACATCGTTCAAATTCCAAAAGGCTTCCATCCCGAATATGGTCCAATCCAATAATACTATTCAATTTAAACATCCGACTAGTAAAACAAAAGTTGAATTAATCAAATGAAAATGAGGGAAAATCGATAATTTAGTTCCATTGTTTATATATGTAGTACATGCAAAGATATACTGACACTACTGACATCAGACATGTAACATGACTGATGAGTGATGAGTGATGACTAGCGGTGTGCGTTGCAAACCGTAAACAGTTATTGAAACTATGTATCGCGTCCAATACCTAAAACTATGTATTGGTCTGTTCAGAAACTAGTTATCGGGCGAAACACTTTATTCACACAGCATTGGATCGTCGATAAACAGTTACCGAAACTAGCCGAATGACTCCGACCGAGTTATTCCGAAGTAAACCCGACCGATACCGACGATCGCACGAACAAGAAGCGAGATCGCGCATTTATGAATTTTAGTCATTCTAAATAATAATAATAAAAATCACATTTTATTCTATTTTATTAGGAATGATTTTTATGCTGCTATCAAATCTTTGACACGTTATTTAGGTATATCCATCCTATATTGGCACGAGTATAAATTACATATTAGAACTTTGCATAAGACTAGAATTTACTGTGTCAAATTATTGTATTTTACCAGTCATAATAATCATTTACCACAGACACAGAACAAAAAACCAAAGTATAAAGTTTTCAGTTGATATCGAACTTGAATTTGTTTACTATTGATTACAAGTTTCGAAGCAAATACCTAAACCGACACGAAAACGTTTATCATTTCATAAACACTTTATACGCATCTCATCCAATAAATAGTTACCGTAAATACATAGTTTTGTGTTGATACCATGTTTCGAAGCAAATACATGAACCGACACGAAAACGTTTATCATTTCATAAACACTTTATACGCATATCGTCCAATAAATAGTTTTTGAAAATACATAGTTTTTGAAAATACATAGTTTTGAAACACTTTATCGGATACCAATACATAGTTTCGGTTCGGTTCACGCAAAAAGCTTTATTACCCACTTCTAGTGATGACTGACATTATGACATTTAACAAAATTATTGCCAAAATGTACTTGTTGCTTACCGACTAGAGGTGATGATTAACGGTTTTAACGGCTGAAACGTTAAATTTAACTCAATATATATTTTAAAGTTTATCTTATTTCATAATTACTGAGATGTTCATTGAAAGCTATAATTTGTTAGTTATAACAACCAACATAATCTTTAATTGGACCGAGAAATATATTTGTTTATTTTAACGCGTTCTAGTGGCTCTCGTATGTGTTCATTCTCGTGGCTCTAGAGTCTCGCGTAAGTTTATTTCATATAATTGTAGGTAGCATTATTGTTTACCTAGTGAAGCGATTATGGTCATTATTGAGTCTTAATTGTTCGAATTATAAACGAATATTGCAGGGTATTAAAACTATTGGTAGGCATACTACCAGCTTACGACTATAATTATAATGCATAGAATTGTGAGCCTTATTTATTTTGAAATGGCTTTTAATTTTTATTTCAAGTATAATAGTTTTAATGGATCATGGATGTAAACCAAAATTTTACCAGAATATTTTTGATGCTAGCTCTCTTGGTGTTGGTTTGGTGGAAATAACGGCTTTAGATAGAGTTTTGGGTGCTCACTCAACGTTAGTACCTACTCAAAACACAAATGTTAATTAACAGTTTAATATATAATTAACTAGGCCTATTTTATATTTAATTCGTATATATTTGATAGATTAGATTTGCATAAAAATTATAACATTATTTCAATTTCATACAGACTTATAATTATAATGAAGAAGTCATTGATATAGCTACGTTAGCATTTATCACTAGTAAACATGACAAAACGAGCACTTGGGTAAATAACCATATCCATTATATTTATAACGTTCAATTTAACTCTTAATTTTTTACTTAACCTTTTAAACAATTATCTTTAAAAAAAATATAAACTTTACTTAATAACAATAAATCAAATTATCGATAGTTTTTCATAAAATACTACTATTTAAAGACAACATTGGTTAACTCGATTTATTAAAAATATACATTTGGTATCGAGCAGTAGCATAATTCCATCATTTTTTCACGTACGTTTTGAAGAGGACATCTTTCTTTAGAGCGGTTTCCCAATGTTTTACTTTACTCTATGGCGGTATCTTTCTACTTTACGCTTTCTACCTAGTGTGTGCTTTAGAGTATGAATACGTAGTATCTCTAATTAGTCTGTGGAGTATGACATAGGGACGTTGAAACATAATCCATACATCTACTCTACTGTGTATTACAATTATATAAAATTGAAGTGTCTGTCTGTAACGGTTTGTAATGTCAAAATAACAGCTTTTTACTAACTGCATGTGAAAGTATATACGGGGAAAAACAATTGAACCATATGACGTTGCTATTAAGGTTGGATAGCTTTATTTATATATCTTTATTCACGAGTTAACACGAGTATTGATAACAGTCGGTAGCGTGGCAACGATCATAGACATTTTCACTAGTGCTATGCTATCCAATCTTAATACTTTCCCTCACTAGTTGGAAATTTCTTGCAGTCAGCTAATTCATTTATTATTTATTTATTTATTTATTATTTATCAGCAGAACTTGTTTTCAGGACATTCACTAGGCCTTCTTGTACAGTCTCACGTATGAATAAGTGTCTCACACGAATATGCTTGGTCCGTTCATGGAATTCCGGATTATGCGCAAGGCGTATGGCTGCTTCGTTATCCACTTTCAGTGTGCGTGTTCCTTCCAAACGTACAAGTTGCCTGAAGACTCTCTGAAGCCACACTAGGTCTCACGCGCCTTCGCTCGTTGCATCAATTTCTACTTCAGTCGTTGAAATTGCAACTGATGCTTTACCTTGGCTTAGATAAGAAACTGCTCCTCCAGCAAAAAGACAAGTGACACCAGTCGTGGAGCGTCCAGTTTCCTCGTCACCGGCGTGATATGCATCACTGTAGCCTTCCAGTACAGCTCTAGTGCAACTCGCATTATATCTGATGCCGTAGGATATAGTTCCCTTCAGATAACGAAATATTCTTTTGACTCTTAGCCAATCAGCTTCTGCTGGATTTTCTAACTTCCTCGATACTACACCAACAGCATATGCTATATCGAGACGCGTACCTGTCATAAGGTATGCAAGAGCACCTTTTATTTTAATATTTTTTTATTGTTCCGATGGAAATACCTCATTTACTTCCTTCGCTCCGGGAAAGGGCGAAGGGGCATGCCGGACTCCTACCGGCTAAAACCAACGGAGTGATCATCGTCGGCACCGAAGGAAGGCTCCAGGAACTCGAATAATCTCCATCTAGAGCCACCCGTTGGTGCTACGCCTTTAGGCACATCTCGGAGGGGATGACTGTAAAGTGGTCATCCCCTCTAGCGGAGGGAAGGCGACTTTAAAGAGGCCACTCTCCCAGGCATCTCTCGAGGGGATTGTAAAAGATTACCCCGAGGCCTCACTATGCGCTGTGCTGCGCACACAGCGGTACGTGGTCACATGCACAACGCTGTCTTCGGGGGTCGCTCGGTATGAGCACGCATATTTCCTAATAAGCGCGCTCGGGACCCCCAAGGCCCCCTGCCATATAAAGACGACAGGGGGCTCAGGCGTGTTGTCGTTGTTGCCGGCCCCATGACCTCCTCCTCCAAGCGGGATCGGCCTTCTCCCGATCCCGCTCTGCAACCTCCTTCTGGAGCATTACGCTCTCACAGAAGGAGACCACAGCACTCCAATTTTCATGCTCTGCCAGCATAGCCGACACAGTCATCTCGAGAGATCTTGCCCGATCCGATCGACCAGGATCCGCCGCTTGGCAGTCCACGCAGGGCACTCTCCGAGTGTGTGTTGTGCGGTATCCTGATCGTCTCCACAGTGGTGGCACTGTGCCGTGACCTCGCGTCCTATTATGTGCAAGTACGCACCGAAACAACCATGTCCGGTGAATACCTGCGTCAGGCGGAATGTGACGCGCCCGCTTCTTTGTAGCCAGGCTCCAAAGAGCAGCAAGTCAGCCTCAACGACGCGCTTTTACGCGTACTGTGGCAGCATGAGCCGCTCGTGCCATAGCTCAAGTGCACGCCGCCGAGTCTGACGCCTCAAACCTTCGACCGCCCCTAAAGGCACGCCTTCGCCGCACTGGCGGAGGGAGCGTGTTTGGTGATACACCCACGCATCCATCTCTGCCGAGATATCAAAAGGCGGAAAGCGCGCCAACAGAGTTGCCGCCTCAAAGGACACCGTTCTGTATCTTCGTGCGATCCGTATAGCCGCTCTACGCTGCAGACCGTGAATCTTGGTTCTGCACCGCTGGACGCCCGAGAGTCGAGATGACCAAACAGGTGCCCCGTAGAGGGCCACCGACGGCACGACTCCCCCGTAGAGGCGGTGAACTTCTTCCCCCGGTCACTCGAGATTGGGTAGCAGCCGGTGCAAGGCACCCACTATCCTTTCGACCCGGGGGACAAGACGCTTGAAGTGCTCCTCGAAGCCCCAACGACTGTCCAGGATGAGCCCCAGATACTTCATGTACCGGCCCACCCTGATTTTATCCACGAACTGGGAGGCTCCCTGCTCCTCGGCAGTTTGTGGAACCATAGCGCCTCGGTTTTATGAGGCGCTAACCGCAAACCCAGAGCGTGGATTTCAGCCACGACAATTGCCACCGCTTGCTCGGCAAGCCGGATGGTTCCCTCGAAGGTCTCCCCGCTGGCCAACACAAGAGTGTCATCAGCGTAACAGACTAGACACACGCAGGACCGTATCGTAAGCGAGGTTTCACATGAGGGGACCGAGAAACGATCCCTGTGGAACCCCGCACGTGATCTCCCTCTGCTTTACGCTACCGTCCTTGCCCACGTAGCGAACATGCCTGTCTCGCAGGTATGTCCCTATGATACCCTGCAGATAGGGGGGGCACTGATGGTGGATTAGCACCCCCCTAATCACACCCCACGGGATTGAGTTAAAGGCGTTGACTATGTCAAGACTGACAGCCAATGCCACCCCACCCCGCTAGGACACTGCCTGTTCCGACAGCGAGCGGACGCGAAGACTCGCGTCGATAGTGGACCGCCGCTGCCGGAAGCCATACTGGCTGTCGGCCAGGTTGGGGCCAACTCGCGACAAGTGCTCAACGAGTCTTCGGGCAATTATTCTTTCGAATAGCAGAAAGCAGAATACGCAGAGGGAAACTCCACGGCCCTTCCAGCCGGACGGGAACACGCTGCGACGGAGGCAGCTGGTGAACAGCCGTCTCAAGCGGTCCCCAAGAGACTGCAATGTATACACCCACACATGACGACGACGACGACGACGTACCATCTCGTCGTGCATTGCTGAATGTCTAGGTATTATGATCGCAACGTACCCAATGTGCCTGGTCTACTTGCGACTAGGACGTATGGTGTTGGGATTTCACTATTCTCCCTCTTTCCAGCAGGTATGCATCTCGTTTTGTATTTTGGCAGTCTCAATATGACGCAAACTAACCTGAGGGTAAAAATAGAAATAGGTTGTATATAAACTAAATATGGATAACCAAATGCTATAACGAGATATTTAATACGCACTTACTTTCTTATATCAAGCTCGTACTTAACTATATCTCTTCGCTCACGTTAAAATTTAAATTATGAATTGCCGCTTTACTGTCCGACGCGCTCGACCGCCTGCAGCGTATTGTGAATTTTGTGCACGGATCAATGCACAGCCAACGCTCGAAACAGTTGACGACCCGTATTTTTATTAATTTATTATAGCTTTAGTTTATGATGGTTGTATTTATAGTATATTTAGTTCTTCTGTACGTAACAACACAAAAATTAATTTTATTTATTACTTCTTACCTACATACTACTTTCACTATTGTTATTTGCTACACGTAGGTATTTTTATTTATCCATGTTCTACAAACTGATTTACATCCGTAACACGTCACTACTTAAGGTCCAGTTGAAAACCAGCGCCAGGCACTAGTGGTCTGGCATGTTTGCTGAACTGGGCCTGTTTGGCGCAGCTGTGGGGCACACAACAATGTTCTCCTTGTGTTTTTATTGTATTTTTTTTTCTTTTTCAATTTATGTGTATCACATTGTCTGTGTCAAATAAATTTATTTTCTTTCTTCTTTCTTTCTTCATACCCTGCAGATAGGGGGGGCACTGATGGTGGATTAGCACCCCCCTAATCACACCCCACGGGATTGAGTTAAAGGCGTTGACTATGTCAAGACTGACAGCCAATGCCACCCCACCCCGCTAGGACACTGCCTGTTCCGACAGCGAGCGGACGCGAAGACTCGCGTCGATAGTGGACCGCCGCTGCCGGAAGCCATACTGGCTGTCGGCCAGGTTGGGGCCAACTCGCGACAAGTGCTCAACGAGTCTTCGGGCAATTATTCTTTCGAATAGCAGAAAGCAGAATACGCAGAGGGAAACTCCACGGCCCTTCCAGCCGGACGGGAACACGCTGCGACGGAGGCAGCTGGTGAACAGCCGTCTCAAGCGGTCCCCAAGAGACTGCAATGTATACACCCACACATGACCGGGAATGCCATCCGGGCCGGGTGCGGTGTTGCGAGCCTTCAGGCGGCCAACTGCTCGGTCCAACTTTCCTTCCGAAACCGCCAATTCCTCATCCCATTCCAAGGCAATCGGCGGTACAGAAGGACCGGGATTGTCCCGGACTGCCGCAAATAGCGTAGAGAGCACTCCCTCCAGCAAATCCGGGGCCATTGTTTCGGTCACCGGGGGGAGCCACGGGCGCAACTTGCCCACTACCATGCGGTAGGGTCTCCCCCACGGATCCTTGGGGGAGACGTAGCAGCCCACTACTGCCAGAGGTCCTCACTCTACCGCTACAAAGCCCTGCCCCTTATCTAACAGGGAACAGGTTGGCCCTCCGCCTACCGCAGTCCAATGAACGGCGACGGAGTCCCCGGCGTCCTTGAACCAGCGAGTATGTTCCTGGACACCGCCACTACCGCCAGGGCAACCGATCACTCCACAACAGTCTGCAGCAGCAGATTCTGCGCGTTGCGCTAGTGGTTCAGGTTACCCCGGAGGATCCTTAGGGCTGGGAAGAGGACGTCTCCATGTCCTCCGATGGGCCTACGACCGATGGCGCTGCATCTGACTCTGCCCACCCATGGCAGTTGTGCCAGGTGGGGCTCGCTTCGCCCTCCTGCCTTTCTGGGCAGCACACGTTTTGCCGCCCAGCCTATGCCCAGCTGGCATACCAAAGTTCGCGCATAGAGGTCAGTTTTGACATTGTGCCGTACACTGCATCGCCTTGCGAAGCAGAGGTCGCTCCGATCAACCCCCCATGGCTGGCGCAACGGAGGCGCACATGCCCGAGCTCGAGGCATCGGTAGCACTGTAAAGGCCGTGGCGCCAATGCCTCGACCCTAGCCGATGCCGGAAACACAGGAGGTGGACGCCACCTTTTAGGCCGCCTCCAGTGGGCAGCGCACCCAGACTGTACCCAAGGACACAGGTGAGTGCCGAATGTTACCCACCTATACATCCCCAGGCTGACAGTCGCCCGCCGTTGCGATGGCCTCAGCCACCTCTTCCGGCGCTGGATTGCGTCTTGTTTGTGGTCTCTGTGGCCGTCGTTGTGACAGACGGCGTTTTGGCGGAGGCTGCATAAGTAGCCGCGTTTTTTTATTTTTTATTGCTGCCCAGTGGAAATTCTTTATGAACTTCCTTCGCCCCGGGGAAGGGCGAAGGGGTATGCCGGACTCCTACCGGCTAAAACCACTGGGGCGGTCATCTTCGGCACCTAAGGGAGGCTCCAGGTCCTCGTATGATCACACTAGAGCCGCCCGCTGGTGCCACGCCTATAGGCACATCTCGGAGAGGGTGGCATAAGTAGCCGCCTGGGCAGCCATCCCCGACTACAACGGCCTTTTATCGGCCACAAGTGGTGGGCGCAGGTGTTTCTCCGGCAAAAGCCGCCCCTCTAAGGCCGCCAATTTAGCGTCTAGCATACCCCCGACCTCAAGGACAATAAATCGTCTAAATTGGGCCTCCGCATCCGATGCTAATAATGTCGGAGCAATGGTCGTGGTGGTATTACTATGACCTACATCAAGATCGCCGGGCCGACGGGTGCAATTGATTTCCTCCGTCAGTTTTCCCACCTGGGATGAGAGACTCGAGAGCTGAGAACGTAGGTCTGCGTTCTCTCTCTCCAGCAGAGGCTGTAATGTATGGAGAGCCATATTCATCCCAGTGGCGGTGCGCTGGGCCACTTCATCCATCGCAGCTTGCACTTTTCGCGCGGCTACTCGGAGGCTGCGTGCAAATGACCCTTTGAGGTTGCGGAACCTGTCCGTAACGTTCTCTACCGCCTCCAGCTGCTGCTTGATGCAGGAACTAATATCGACCGTTGGCCGCGCCTGCATCTCTTTTACGAGGCCCTCCAGCTCAGGCAAACCCTGTTTAGCCTGCTGCTGCTTTAGACTGCTGGATGGAAGCCCATTCAGCTCTAAGTCTTCCTCCTCCCCTCCCCGCTCGAAGCCCCGCTCTGGACCGTCATTCTCTTCGGCCTAGGCAGTTCCCCATAACAAGTCGGTGTCGTCCGCTTTCGAGCGCGGACTTAACCAACGTCTTGTGACGTCTGGGAGGTGAGCGATATTTGCGAGCTATCTGACTCACGATATCCCTCTCCACTACGAACCGGTGTAACCGGACGCGGGAGCACAAGCTTCCCGCGCTTCTTTGTCGCAACCGTAGCCGGCACTGGAAATGCCTCTCCGGCCGGATTTTGAATCCCACTATTATGGGAGAAATAAACGGTCCAACCGGGCAAGCGTATTTACTACCAGGGTTTCCGCCGGTGCCCTGGAGCTGCGTGCTAGAGACTGAACCACTCATCAGCCATGCATCCACTCGCCGCACGCCAACTTGGGATTCGGGGTAATTATTTTATAGAGGTTTTCTTCCTCGCACTCCGGGCGATTAAGCAAAGACTAAGGGTCTTTACTTTTACTTTGCTGAGCCGCGAGACATAGCCACGACACTCTGCATACCTCAGGATTACGATGTGGAGACGTTGGCATTGCTGCCAGTCCGTCAATTGTGTCCACGACTGACGAAATCCGTCTCGGTTTCGCATCCTCAGTATCCTCTGCTACACAGAGCAATATGAGGAGCGAAATTCGGGCACCATCCGAAAAATCGGGTGGCCCGTCCACACTGCAGTCCACACTGGACTCCTTCGTTGCTTACCTTAGCGTCTTGTTTCCATCCCTGACACGGTAACCATCATCATTCTCGTAGCCTATCAATCTACCTTTAATCGCCTTCTTATTCATCTTCTTGCGATTCTGCTTTGGAACATAAGCGTAGCGTTCACTTCCAATGATTTTTAGGTGAGTTATTTTGGGTTTCTTTCCATGCCATAGCTCATAAGGTACCTCTCCATCTACCCTAGTGGGATTTGTCCTATTGAGTACATAAGCAGCAGTATTAATTAGCTCAACCCAGAGTATTTGAGGTATCTCTCCTCTCGTATACATCATCGATCTTGCGGCTTCTACCAAAGTTCGATTTTCACGCTCGCTACAACTGTTTTGTTCCGGCGTGTACGGCATTGTCAATCGATGCTGAACTCTCTCCATGACTCTGTAATATTGTACGGATGGCTTGGTTATCAAACTCACCACCACTGTCGCTCAGTAAAGTCTTCACCGTATGCCCAGCATTTTTTTGCTTTTTGAAGCATTTGTTGAAGATTATTTCACTTCCGACTTGTCTCTGATGCAGTGACTTGAATGGTCATCCTTATATAATACGAAGTACTGGTAGTGCGAAATGCTCTTTGTGTAGGGACCGCAAACGTCCGTGTGAATGAGCTCTTCAACAGATGTTGCTCTTTCCCTTGTTCCAAACGGCTTTTGATGTGACTTTCCATATATGCAGCCTTCACACTTCACTTTGTCTGAACTTAGATTAATGCCTAACTCGCGTTTTACGCGAATGACATGTCTTTTGTCCTGGTGAGCAAAGCGCTCATGATATAGCTGCAGCATGTTGTACCCAGTTACAACATTGACCTCAAAAGCGGCGGCATGGTTGGTGCAGTGGTTGATACAGTCGACTGCTGCGCTCCGGGTCGTGGGTTCGATTCCCGCACGGAACAAATATTTGTACGATGTGCAGGTAGTTGTTCCGGGTCTGGGTGTATTGTGTGTGGAATTCATGTATGTAAACGCACCCACAACACAGGAGAAATCCTAGTGTGGGGCAACGTTTTTAAAAAAAAAAAAAAAAAAAAAAAAAAAAAAAGCTGTTTTCTTAGCTGGAATAACAGTATTTATGTCCAGCTTGTAGAGTCCACTATGCGGCGTTCTTCTGCCAACAACTTTAGTTGCGCCTCCGATATCTAACTTGCACTCTCTAGTCATCGACGTAAGAATGCTATTCTGCATTGTATCTTGCGCTGCTAACGTCAAGAAAAGATTTTTTGTAAGTGACGGTACTAACCACACATTGTTTAAAGTAAGTTGCTCTTTATTTCTACTGACGTTCGATTCTACCACAACGGAGCCCACTCCTACAGCAGGTATAGTAGTTCCGTCTGCCGTCGTTACGGTGTGATCCGAATCAAATTCATAAAAACCTTTAAAGATGTTCCTTTTTACAGCTATGTGTGTTGTCGCTCCGTTACCAGTTCTCCCGGTCTTGAGTGTGATTTATTGAGCATGCATTAACCATCCACGAAATCTGTTGCACTTGCTTGGACTTTGATCTAGAATTAGATGATGACGTGCCTAAAGTTGCTTTAGGTGACCTCCCATCCTTAATGCACTTTTTACACTTGCGAACTCTGTGGCCTTTTCCAGAACAGTAGTTACATATCAGCTGCTCGTCCTTCTTATGCTTTATTTCACGTTCAGCGGTCGTAATCACTGGTCAATAAATGGTCTATGTTCTGTAAATAATCTACCACATTAGTTGCCGACATATTTTTAGTTATTTTTTATTTTTGAGAATCTATATAAATAAATAAAATTAAAGTGTCTGTTTGTAATGTCAAAATAACAGCTTTTTAATTTTTTCATAAAGCTAAGTGAAAAAAAAAAACTGTCTGTCTGTTTGTTCCCGCTAATCTCCGAAACAGCTGGACCGATTTCTAGGGGACTTTCACTGGAAGATAGCTGATGTCATAAGGTATAACTTAGGCTACTTTTATTTTATAAAAATTATTAGGGTTCCGTGCAAAAAAATAAAATCCAAGAAATTCAATATCATTCTCTATGTCAAGTGTAGCTGAAGTACTCTAAATTATTTATAATAATCCAATTTCTTTTAAATTAAACGGGGGTGAAACCGCGGGTCCCGGCTAGTCTATATATATAAAAAAAGAAACTGACTGACTGACTGACATATCAACGCACAGCCTAAACCTTGGGCTCGAAATTTTGATAGTAGGTAGTTTTTATAACGTGGGCATCTACTAAGGAAGGATTTTTAGATACTCCACCCCTAAAGGGGCAAAATAGGGGTTAGAAGTTTGTATGAAACTCCCTCATTATTGAAGTTAGATATATGAAGATTGGTATATGGCTTTCTCGGTAAAAATTAAAAAAAAAATATGTTTCAGTGTTTTTACAAATTCTACCCTTAAGGCGGTAAAACAGGGGGTAAAAGTTTGTATAGAAAATCCGTCAGTTTAGAAGTTAGTTCTATGAAAATTGATATTTGGCTTTTGGTTGAAAATCAAAAAATACGTGTTTTTGCAAATTCAACCCTTAAGGGAGTAAAACAGGGGGTGAAAGTTTGTTTGCAAACGGTCAGTGTTGAATATCGATCTATAAAAAAAGGTATTCGCCTTCTCAGTTAAAAATATGGGAAGTCGTATTACAGCGTTTTATTTGTTTTACTTAGTGCAAATAGAAGTGAAAATAGTATAGAGTAACTAGATAATTATATAAAATAAACTGTGACTCTAACTAGTTTATATTTTTAATATATTAAATAGTGTATGTTTGTACGGCTACATATTAAGCTATACATCTTCTGTATTAGCTACCTAGCATGGGTATAGGCTATCAGTACGATGAGAGATCAGCGTAAACTAGATTTGTATAGCTTGCTAGCTTGCTAGCTTGCAAGCTATAATATTCCAGTATACGCTGACTCCTCAATTTAAGGAAGGCCTATACAATGCGAGATTACACTGGAAACGTATACCTTGTAATGTAGCCGTACGAACGAAGGAGAGTTCATTGGTTGATAAATTATTGTATGGTAGGTGTCGTATTTGCTAACTAGTTACATTTTAGTCCCAGTAGCACAACATTGTACGCTATTTTTTATACTATCATCTGCTTTTTCGGTTTTCCAACGACTAGAAGAGAAGTTCTTTCATAAGTTTTAAGTGAAAAGCACATTATTAAGCACTACGCTAAAACGCTAGACGCGTTCGAGTTCGCATCTGTGACTATATATCGCTTTATACCGTAGATGGACTCAGTCTACGCTTTATACCATTGGCAGAAATGGCTTGATTTTGATGCCGAATACCATATTCAAAAAAGAAGTAGAAGACTTTATACCATAAACTAAAATATTCTTTCATCATTCATGAATGTAGCAGCATTGCCGGAAGGGTAAGAATAGTATGAATTATGTACTATTTCAGTCATTTAATTACATGCGTACTCTGGGCCTTGCTTGTGTACTCAGAGTATTTTTTTAAGATTTTACTTTTTTTATTGCTTAAATCAAACGCAGACAACATAGACTGATGGCACGGTTGGTGCAGTACCTTCTATATCTATACTAATTAAGAAGATAATCTAAACTTTTGTGTACCCTGCTATAGTCTTGTGAACTATTTCGGAGACTTGTACGTACCAAAGCCATAGAACCATCTGGCGACGCTGGAATGTAGATGAATGATGAACAGTGTTGCCACCTTAGCGATTTTGTCACTAGATCTGGTGAGATTTGACTCCTTCTGGCGATTTATTTCTGTCGTTTAGCGATTTTTTGATTTTAGCGACTTCTAGCGATATTTGAGTCGTCTTCATCTATTCTAAAAAGTTTCTATAGAATATTAATTACTATTTATATTCTTGTTTTGACGTTACAATATAATTATTACAATCAAACTATGTTATCTATTTTTACAATTACGGTTGTTTTTCCATTCTTAGAATTTGTTGATGTAATTAATGATCTGGTTTTTGACATATTTTAATGTTTGGTACACTAAAGTGTATTAGATTACGTAACAATATTCGAACAATGATTTTTCTTCTTCCTGGTCCCAAGTTAATCGAGGTTGGCGAAATTAGTGTTATTTATATTGCAAAAGGGTTTTACAGTCGACCGCCTGCCTGACACTAACCCTCGTTGGGTATGGTAGTAGTTGTTGGTTGTTTATCCGTCACGTGCCTAATAATAATGGTACACACCGGGTTTCAAACTTCCTTAGTCGTCTTCTACGACACCCACGGCATGAGATGGGGTAGCCCTAACCGTGACTGGAGCTGCACAGAAATTTGAACATGTACTGCCGCTTGAGTAGTCTGTCCAGTCCTATCGATACTTCGATAGATGGCATTACAAAATTGTTTCTACTAAAATGTGATTTTTAGCATTTCTGGTGACTTTCGATTCGAATTTAACCCAATCCTGGTGACTTTTGTGCGTTGATCTAGTGACTTAAATTTTTATGAGGTGGCAACACTGATGATGAATCATGACATGACTCTTTCTTTGTTTACATGCTTGATAGCTAGAACGCTTCGTAAAAACTCCATTAATTAGATTTCAAGATTCTTCATACAAACATTTGAATTATGTCTATAGGCTCAGTATACGAATCTGCTTATAGGGGAGATTATAATCAAGTTAAAGTAAAGGTTGATGAAGATAATTCCATTATAAATACACCGGATTCAGTTAGTGGATAATATTTAATTCAATATCTTGCCGTATACATAAATGTTTCGTTATTTTAAAATTGTATTATTATTTCAGAATCAACGTCTCCTTATTCATTGGGCTGCACTAGGAGGAAATGAAAACTTAGTGGATTTTTTGATAGACTTAGGCAGTCCTGTTGATCCACTAGATGACACACATTCAACTCCTCTAATATTATCCTCTTCAGCTGGAAGATTGGAAGTAGTCAACCTATTACTTGGTAAAGGAGCAGATGTCAATAAAAAAACAACTCGTGGGCAGTCATCCTTACATTATGCTTGCTCCAAAGGGCATTTGGAGGTATAAAATTTTACTATAACAAAGTTAAAGTTTATATTTTAAGCACCTTGCCATGAACTTGTGACAGATCAATGTAAACAAGTAGGTATATCAGACAACTGCTAGTCAATTCATGCTTTAAAGAATGTACCAAAAGAAATATGGGTGCTTGCAGCTAGTTGACTATACAGTAGGTGAGACAGAATACAATGAATGCACAGTATTCCTGTGCATGCTGGATTTTGGATCTTTAAATAGCAGTTCAAAATCTATACTATTAATAAAACTCCAAGGAGACCATTTTCTGTATAAATATATTTTTTCTACTAAATAATTGATACATAGATACTTTTGGCAACAACATAAAATTAAAAATATATACAGTCCACACAATTATAAGCTCATTTGTGTTGTGCCACATCTGACGTGTGCATCAGCTACTATACCATGTATACTGGGGTCAAAACAACCACTTTTGGAGAGACGGTTGATCTGTCTGAAAGATTATCACATAAAAACCATTTAAACAATTTTGGTGGGATTTGTAGTGTTACTTAGGGACCTCACTTTCAGAATTGCATCATGATTTGCTCTGTGATATTTCACAATAAAATACAAACGGGGTATTATTTGTTGTAGTGAAAGTTTTTTTTTTACATTAGGACCTGATGGAATTATGTCATGTACTTCCTCTGCCCTAGGCAAGTGTGAAGAAGCTTGGCAGACTTTTACCAGCAAAAAGTGCAGTGGTCATCTTCGGCACCAAAGGGGCTCCTGGAAAATCCAAATAGAAAAAAATCTATATTTAGAGACGCCCATTGGTGCCACACCTATAGGCACAGCATGAAGGCAATGACTGCAACGCAGTCACCCCTTCTAGCGGAGGGTTGGCGACTGTAAAGAGGCTGCTTCCGAGTTGTAGTAAAGGATCACTTCAAAGCCTTGCTGTGATGCACACACGGCAGCACGGGACCACATGCGCGCCGCCATCTTCTTGAGGTTCGCTCGGTATGAGCAGACTTATATTCATCCGTGGTGTGGTACGATCACATTTAACATAAAAACAGACACATCTGTAATCCGACAACCACAGATTTTGGATTAGACCGATTATTCATTTTGACTGTTAATCAACAACTATGTTATGATAGACTTTGATTGGCATTTCACAATGAAGCTCCATCTCGTGCCACTGTTTATAACTGGTTTAATGGGTTTAAATGTGTCGAAATAATCTCACTAAAGATTTGCGCGAAGGACGTCCTTCTACAGCGACTACGTGAATGCTGTGCGGCTAATGATAGAAGCTGATGAAAGAGATATCAGCAAATCCGGGCAAGTTTAGGCTTTGGTATGAGTCAAGTGCAAAAATTTAGGCATCAGAAAGCTTTGCACCTCATAATTTGACAGAAGATCAAAAACTAAAAAAGCTTTGATCAAACTAGGACACTGAATGATTACTGCGGGCTTTGGAACAATGTTTGAATAGTTTTTAATGATTAATAAAATAACTTTTTAAAATCTGTAACAGTCTTGTAGAAAAAAACAATTGAATCGTAAGACGTTGCCCACACATTTTTGTAGATTTTTTCCTTTTTTGAGAAATATTTTGTGAATATGTAAAGATTCATTATTCTAAATACCGTACAACATTGCCTTATACTTGACATTGGCAAAAATGTGGAAGATACTCTACAGAAGCCATAATCTAAGAAAAGAAGGAGAAATCTGTAACAATGCCTGTCACCTTTCATCCTGCGAACACCAAGCCTGCAAAGTGTTCGAAACATCCGCAAAAACAAAAATCTATAATATACTTGAGTTAATCCGTTAAAGTGTTATATTATAATGTGTAATAATCGCGAAAACCTAAGAAATTATTATGACAAGCTATCTTCATAGTCACCACTTCTGTGTTTGGTTAGGTACATTTCTTCCAACACCTTGGGCTGTGAATTTCTGCTCAGAGGTGTTTATTGTATTGAATTGCTCATGAGTTCGTCCAGTCCAATAATGAAGTTCGTTAGCCTATATCGTCTAAGTTCTTCGTCCGGCAAATGGTTAGCGTCTCAAGAAATCGAAGCGCGACGGTGGATTACGGTGGTGTAATGAAAGGAACAACTTGTGCAGCTCAGTGCAGGGCATGCTGCGATAGTGGCGGTAAGGCCCGTCATGGAGGAGCGGATGGTGACGTTTCGCTTTCGGTCTTGGCTTAGTCCATCGTCCGGAGCGACGGAGGACGCGTGGGATGCCGTCGCCTTCTTTTGCGAGGATGTGATTCACGCAAAGGAGGCGGCGGAGCGGTGGCGGAAAGAGACCACCATGGGCGTTGACCAATCTCCGGCCTCCATGAGTTGCGGCTTGCGGTAAACGATTGAAGAACTTTTGACAATCTGTCTGTCGACTAGAAGCAGGCACGAGACGGCAGCGCGCTGTATTCTGCGCGCGCCTCCCTAATGTGCGGCTGGCCAGGATGCACAGAGAAGAGGCCCGTAAGATCACATGACGGTCCGATACCTGCCTAGGGTGAGGCCCACTGCCTAGCTAACTCCGCAACTCCGGAGAGTCTTTAGCCGGTAAAAGTCTGCGCCCTTAGCCAAGGCGGACGAAGTCCATGAGAATTTCCCCACGCCAAAAAGCTTTAAGGTTAGCTTTATAAATAGTTTAAAATTCTAAATTGATGCTTATACTTCACTTTATTTTCAGGTATCAAAGCTGTTAATAAATTATGATGCAAATGTGAATGATGCAGATGTGTTGAAAGCAACACCTCTGCACCGTGCAGCTGCTCAAGGCAGGAGTAATATCGTTGAACTCCTTCTAGCTTCTTCACAGATAAAAGTGGATTTGTGTGATTCTACTGGCTCAACACCTCTGTAAGTATTTTAGAAATTTATAGAGTTCTAGAAAGGTAGGTCATCTTAGGCTAGGTTCTCACTCATCTCGCTCAGGGAGAGAGGCTCAGGTTATGTGGAAGTTACGTGGGGAAAGATTACACGCATTGGAGTCTACTTCTCCCACAAACATGGCTCTTGCGGAATTTGAGGTCTTCCTCGACTAACTGAATGGCTCGGTTCGGCGCATGGCGCCAACCCACATCCTGGTCATGGGGGACTTAAACGTAAATTCTGATGCGTGGCGCTCCCCCAGGACTGATGTTAGAGCAGAAGCTGTCGAGGAATGGGTGGCGGCTGCGCGCCAGTAGCGGTCATCTTCGGCACCTAAGAGAGGTTCCAGGTCCTCCTCATATAATCACACTAGAGCCGCCCACTGGTGCCACGCCTATAGGCACATCTCGGAGAGGGTGACTGTAAAGTTCCCCTAAAGCGTCCCACAGCAGCGCGTGATCACATGCGTGCTACCGTCTCCTCTTGGGTCGTTCGGTGTGGGCACGCAGATCCCCTCAATCTACGCAGCCGTGAACTCAGAGGCGGTGGCCTTATAGCGACGGCAGGGTGTTTAAGTCGTTTGGGAATTAGGCGCCAGGGCGGTTGTTACCCCTGTGCCGTCTTCTCCTCCTTCGAGCAGAATCGGCTCTCTCTCGATCCCGCTCTGCGGTCTGCTTCTGGAGCATGACGCTTTCACAGAAGGAGACCTCTGCATTCCAGTTTTCGTTCTTTGCCAACATAGCCAACACTACTGCTGGCAGAGAGAGATCTTGCCCGATCCGATCGACCAGGATCCGCCGTTTGACGGCCCACGCAAGGCACGCCTCGAGCCTGTGCTGTGCGGTGTCCAGGTCGCTATCACAATGCCGGCATTGTGCCGTGGCTTCGCATCCTATCCTGTGCAAGTACGCACATAAACAACCGTGCCCGGTGAACACCTGCGTCAGGCGGTATGTGGTGCGATTGCTTCTTCTGAGCCAGGCTCCAAAGAGCGGTAGGACGGCCTCGACGACGCGCTTGGTCACAAACTGCATCCGCAGGCGATGACGCCAATTTCCAAGTGCATGCTGCTCTGGTGGAGGAACGTGTCTGAACGTAGACCCACGTGTCCATCTCCGCCAGGATGTCGAAAGGCGGAAAACGCGCAAGGAGAGTTGCCGCCTCGTAGGGCACTGTTCGGTATCCTCGTGCGATCCGGATTGCTACTCTGCAGACCGTGAATTTTGGTTCTGCAGCGCGTCGCAATCGCGTAAATGGTGGACTGCCGCTGCCAGAAGCCATACTGACTTTCGGCCAGGTGCTCAACCACCTGCTATAGCTACCTGGTTACAATAATAATATATAAAGGTTAACCATATTACTAGTAATTCATAACTGACATAACTAGTGATCTTGTCTCATTTTCAATTTCTTTTACAGGCATGTAGCTTGTGAAGAAGACAGAGAAGCTGTAGCTTGTATGTTGGTTAAAACTGGAGCTAGCTTGGAAATAGTTAACAAAGAAAAAAAGACACCTCTCGATTTAAGTTCTGCTAAGTTAAGAAACATGTTATCTTCTTTATTAGAATAAAAACGTTAAAGCAAGATTTTTTTTGTTATTGTTTCAGCTCACCGAATTCTCATTGATCAAAGAGCACTTAGGGTGAGATTAAGGGTGAGATTCAGAATCTAAGCGTGAATTTAAACTTCCATCTGTTAAAATGAGGGGCGTAAGTAGTGCATTTGCCCTATGATTTCGCAGCAGTAGTTACAGAGCATTAAGGGTGAGATTCAGAAACGAGACAAAGCGTGAACTTACGCTTCCATCTGTCAAATTGCACTACTTATTTAATTTATAATTTTTTTTATAATAGTGTCGTAATATATATGGCCTGCTGCCAAGCCTTAGCCAAAAACCAAACTATGGTCATAACGCAGGCACGGCAAACTAATGTTCATCATCCAGAGAAGTAACCGCAGTAATAACTTATAATCATTTTACCATCCCAACTTGTTCCTTGTCTCGCAATCAAGGTACACCTATAGGTGTAATAAGTTCTTCCTAACTAACAGTGAGACTATACAGCCTTTTGATTAAAACTGGGTTACTGCTACTAAACTACTATAGGGGTCTAGAACAAAATAACAGGATTAACGGGTAATAATAATAATTGATCGGCTACGCCCTGAGGTGCAGACTAACCGTGTCGTCTTTTCACCATCACAGACCACGGTACAACCGCAAGAAACTTCTCTGATACCGCCACGGTCCAAACGCGTGGATGAGACTATGATGGGGCTAGTTTTGCAGGTAACCAGTGCAATGCCATAATATTAAATTGATTTAAATAACATAAAAATATGAAATTCTGAATGAGTCAACTCAAATATTAATATATGTAGATAACATTGACGATACGGTTGGTGCAGTGGTTGATACAGTCGACTGCTGCGCTCTGGGTCGCGGGTGCCCGCATGGAGCAAATATTTGTAAGATCTGCAGGTAGTGGTTCCGGGTCTGGGTGTATGTCTTTAAACGCACCCACGACACAAGAGAAATCCTAGTGTGGGGCAAAGTTTAAAAAAAAAGTAATTTTAAATGACTCAACTCAAATGTTAAGGTAGGTATTCAAATTCAATTTTTTTTTTGTGAACATAGGTTATTACAGGGTAGTATAAAAATACGTTTTAGGAGCGGCTATGTCCTACCATTGATATGGCGTACAAATTTAAAAAAAAATAGTATGTGGTAAACATGTCTGGAAATTAATATTATATATGGAAATTACAATGAAATAATTATCGCTTTATAAATTTCAATTGAAAATTGTATCAGTAAGATAATTTTCTACAGAATAGTAAGTCTTTTCATTTAGAAATAAAAGTAACCTTTTCTTGAACAAATCAATATCTTCTGTTATTCTAATATGTTTCGGTAATTTATTATAAATCTTTGGACACATTGCAAATACGCTTTTCTGAAACACAGTGGTTTTTCCTGTTACTAGCAATAGTTTGTCACATCTTCGTGCACTCGTTACTTGAGAAAATTTTGATAAGTTGCGTTTAACAAACATGGTAGTTTCATATATATACATAGACGGCATTGTCAATAAATTCATACTTTTAAAATGAGGTTTGCAACTCCGTGCGGTCTATATTACAAATTGCTCGAATACACCGTTTTTGAGCCTTAAACGCAATCTCCTTTCTTATTACCCCAAAAAATTATACCATAATTTAATGTTGAGGCAACTAATCCGTGGTATGCTGTAAGGACCGCTGAGAAAAAAAAGGGCGGGAAAGTCGAATTAAAAGGCGCTCTTTTTGAAACTAAGTAAATTTAATTTGTTTTGACCTATAAATAATCAGTTTGTAGCCCTTTTTCAATTCCATGAGTGAATTTAGTGGTGGGCTCATGGAGCCCTCGGCTTTCGATGCCACTTTAAAGCGGAAGAGTACAACTTGTATCCGTGAAGATGAACCGGTTCCCAAGATGTTACCAAAGTTCATAAATACTAAAAGGGGTTTATTCAAAGATATCCTTCCAATTTATGAAGAACAGAACCGAAAGGATTATCCCGTTTTACTTTGTCAGGAAAAAAAATTGATCCCTTTAAAATTAATAAGGACTTAAGGACTTGGTGCCACCTAACACGTATGTTAAGCCCATTGGTCATTACTTTATCAAGATCTTTTTTCCAACAAAAAAAGAAGCAAACTCTTTCATTATGAATAAGCCCATTCATAGCAAACATAACTGGTCAGTCAAGATACCTTTTGATCAAATTGAAAGCCAGGGAGTAATAAAGGTCCCTACTGAAATTGATGATTCTGAACTTCTATCGTCTTTGAAGTCACCTGGGTGTGAAGTTTTAGGTATCAAGAGGTTTAAGAAGAAGCTTCCCGATGGCTCACTTACTAGTCTCCCGACAGTATTGGTAACTTTTTTGAATATTAACAGACCCAGTCATGTTACTTATGAACATTTATGGCTAGAAGTAAGAGAATATTTTATTTAAACCTTTAGTTCAATGCTTTAACTGTTTCAAATTCAACCACACTAGTGGTTCTTGCAAAAATGCCCAAGTTTGTTCCATCTGTGCAGGTAACCATTTCTATAAAGAATGTTTACAAAAAGATAAAATTAAATGTAATAACTGCCAAGGACCTCACGTAGCAGTCGCCTATGAGTGCCCCCTTAAGGCTTCGAAAGTTGCTGAAATTAAAAACAGAATTTTGGGTGGTATATCATATGCTTCAGCTATTAAAGGCTCCAAATCAGTCTTACATACATCTAATGACAAAACCTCAAAAAATATATCTTTGAATTCTAATGTAAATACTAAAGCCACATCACCGCAGAAACGATTCATTATAAGCGACATATTGAACTGTGATTCAACATTAAATGGTATTATAAAAACAGTTGTAGATTTGATTTCCGAGAAAGATGGAGCACCAATTACATCCAGGATAATAAAAGAATTGTTAATACACAATTTAAGCAATATATAATATTAAGTATATGGATAAAGTTATAAAAGTATATTAATGTAATGGAACTAAATTTCACACTGGAATCCTAGATATATTTCCCCTAAACTTGATGTTTTTAAATAACTTTATTGATAATAGTATTGATAGCATCAACTTTATTTTAATTAATAAATGGAACCTGACTTTGTTTTAATAAAAAAATAAGCATATGGGTTATATTTGCAAGAGGCTCTGATCAACCTCTCAGAGCCATTGCTATTAAATTTATATTTTAAAATCACTATTATTGATATAAGATTACAATTTTCAAAATATTGTATGTCAAACTGAATTAGTTTCTTGTATTTTCTCTATTATTTTGTGTGTATATTGTCCTTCTCCACCTAATGGTAAATTTTATATTAATATTTTGAAAGAAACATTTAGTAAAATAAAAACATAATTTCTTATTCATTGCATACTTTAATTTAATGCTCTTCTTCTGTTTTTGGGGTGCTAAAATGAATACCTAACATTAGAGGCAATTTCATGATTGATAAAAACTGCATTCGTTTTAATGATCTTAATATTGTAATTTAGCCCTAGACAATAGGAGTAAATGTTAGATTTAGTTTTTGTTTCTCAATCTTTCAGTTCCAGTAGTCATAGGATTTGGACATTGTAAAACATCTTGTCATTTGTATAGATTAAAACTCTCCGGATAATAAATGTTAAATATATTGTAAATAGGAAAGCTATTGCTAATTGTTCTTTGCAAAGTGTAAAATAACAATTTTTATGATGTTCTTTGATTGTAAGTAGTTTTCGGTGCAGCGCAACATAATACACAGATTACTTTACTTTTGGGCTAATAGGTAATTGTAAATATTTAAATAATGTACATTGGTGATAACGTAGTGGAAATAAAACCTCTGATTATTGATTTTATAAACCTACTCGGTGACTGTGATTGATTTAGCAATGTCAATTCATCAATTGTCAATTTGTTATCCTATGCAGCGTTAGCAACTTGAAGTGGACTGACTATCGTACCAGGGGCGTAAAATTATCGTACATGGATCGAAATTATCGTATTTTTTAGGATAATGTCTATTATAGATAAATAAATCATATAAATTGTAATATTGATATGAATTCCTTTTGTCAGAGCGAATACAGACATATAATCATAATAATATAACGAAATGACTGCCAACTTTTCTACACAAAATATACGATACATATATATGAAGTGTGAACATAATCGAAATATCGAACTTATATTCTCTTGTTCGCATTGGTAGATATATACTAACCAATAAGAAAGCGTGTACAGCAGGCGCTGGATAAAGTTACAGTATCGGCAGTGGTGAAACTTAGCAGAGCGGATCGTAAGGACCAATAGGAATAGAGAACTTGTATTTCCCGGTATTTTCCAAAATAAAATCATGCTACTGCGATTTAGACTATCAGCGCATGAGTGAAATAATATAAATTCTCAAATTTTGCATCATGATAGAAATTATCGTACAATCTGCGTACGATAATAATATGCTATCGTACATCGTACGTAGGCACAAAATTATCGTATGTGTACGATAATTATCGTACGGTTCCGAACGCTGATCCTATGTCAACACATACTGGCGAAATGTGACGTACCTAAAGATGTGTTTTGTTTTATTTTTATATGTAAGAAAAAATATTTGTGATTTATTAAAATTTTCAATTTTATATTCATCCTAAGTTCTGTTAGATCTATATGAATTAGTTATAAGACTGTGAGTGCCTACGCATCAACGACCATCACGGCATGGACATTGTCCACAACCATGTCCACAACTGTAGATCGCACAAGGATCAGTGTTGCCACCTCATAAAAATTTAAGTCACTAGATCAACGCACAAAAGTCACCAGGATTGGGTTAAATTCGAATCGAAAGTCACCAGAAATGCTAAAAAACACATTTTAGTAGAAACAATTTTGTAATGCCATCTATCGAAGTATCGATAGTACTGGACAGACTACTCAAGCGGCAGTACATGTTCAAATTTCTGTGCAGCTCCAGTCACGGTTAGGGCTACCCCATCTCATGCCGTGGGTGTCGTAGAAGACGACTAAGCAAGTTTGAAACCCGGTGTGTACCATTATTATTAGGCACGTGACGGATAAACAACCAACAACTACTACCATACCCAACGAGGGTTAGTGTCAGGCAGGCGGTCGACTGTAAAACCCTTTTGCAATATAAATAACACTAATTTCGCCAACCTCGATTAACTTGGGACCAGGAAGAAGAAAAATCATTGTTCGAATATTGTTACGTAATCTAATACACTTTAGTGTACCAAACATTAAAATATGTCAAAAACCAGATCATTAATTACATCAACAAATTCTAAGAATGGAAAAACAACCGTAATTGTAAAAATAGATAACATAGTTTGATTGTAATAATTATATTGTAACGTCAAAACAAGAATATAAATAGTAATTAATATTCTATAGAAACTTTTTAGAATAGATGAAGACGACTCAAATATCGCTAGAAGTCGCTAAAATCAAAAAATCGCTAAACGACAGAAATAAATCGCCAGAAGGGGTCAAATCTCACCAGATCTAGTGACAAAATCGCTAAGGTGGCAACACTGACAAGGATTACTCGATATATTTACGTTCGTGCCATCTCACTCGCACAGTCGCCTGTCACTCTCGCACAATCTTGTTTATCATAGCTTTGCTCTGATTGGCCATTGTAAATAGTTTACTCATCTGACTACCGATACTTTAATTCTAAAGGCTTAAATTTTGCAGTAACACCACGTAGACTACCGTATGAGGAAATTATCTGCAGCGTAGAGGATTGCCTAGTTAAAAATAATGTAAAGAAAGATGATTTGGAGGCATTGCGTCAGGACATTTCATCTGTCTTACGTCGGAGTCCAATGCCCAAATGTAATGCAAATTATAAAAGCTAAAACCAAGCAACCTAATAAAAGATCTCACGATCTCACCTCACAGTCAGTTCATTTTGCGTCATGCGGAACGATATTTCACAATAACAGGGTAGGTGACACACCAACTTGGCAATATAAAAGCTAGCCGCCGGCGTAAACAAATCTATTTGCCCGGTTAAGCATCTATATCCCCCTTGGGATGAGTGCGAGAAGCCCATCACAAAAAAAAAAGTAAACAAATCAGTCTGCTCGTGACCACGGACGCTGCAAAGTGTTCGAAACGTCGAGCATATCAACATTAGTAACTTTATTTTATATATTTATGGTGCATGCATTTATGTTCCACTATGCAAAGGTGTTGCTTAATTGTGTATTGCACGTATGATTATTTCAGGTATTACTATAGCAGGTGTGTGTGTAGGGTAGAACAACATAATATTGTTTTATTTTGTATTTCATATATTTGTGTATTAATGACGTAATAATTGTATGTGCTAAGGCTGCACGTTGCACGTATAGATTCTGTACGTAAGTATATCATCATTTCATCATCATTTCGGCCGAATGAAGTCCACTGCTGGACACAGGCCTCCCCCAAAGATCACCACAACGGCCCATATGGATGTGTTCTGGGCTCATTAGAGGGTTTTGCCATAATCGCCACGCTTGGCAGACGGGTTGGCGATCGCAGTTGAGTTGTTAATGTACTCGAAGGACGCTGCTGCCCATCCTCCGGCTAATCCCTTAGTCGACTTTTACGACACCCATGGGAGGAGATGGGGTAAACTATTTCCGTAAACTATTTTCAATTCGATGGATGCTATTCGCGTAAACTTCAGCAAATATTATGACATTAATATTATTGATATCTTTTGACGTTTTTATTATTGATATTTTGCATAATTGACATCTCTTCTTTGACATTATCATGAATGATTACATCTGTAATTTACTATATAACATTGTTGTAAGGAACCTAACTAAGGGCTCTTAATAAGAGACAGTGGACTGTAAATAATGACTATAATGATAGGATGAAATGTACAATTTGGTGGAAATAATATAATGCGCGTGTGTCGTCGGTTATGTTCTTAGCGAAGTGTCGGGCCGTCGCCGTCGCTGACACGCCCCGCGCGCCCGCGCAGGTGCGGCGGCCGATGGACCCGATGGTTGACGACGGCGCCCGAACATCCTCCCCGGGTTGAATCATTCAACTAGAAGGAAGTGGGCAGATATTAGTGTAGGCACGCAGCAGTGTCCCCTTCTTTGTCTTCAGCTCGGCTACGCGCGAAGCTCCGTCGATCCCAGGGAAGACCTTGGTGACTCGTCCCAGCGGCCACACCAGTGGTGGTTGTCCCCTCTCCTTGATGAGAACGAGTGTTCCCACGGACAGCTGCCCTGTTGAAGTCGTCCACTTTGTTTTTTGCTGGAGCAGAGAAACATATTCTATATGAAATCGCTTCCAGAAATGCTGTTTTATATGCTCCATCTTGTGGTAGCGCTCTAGTCGCCCGATGGTGATGTCAGCTACCTGTGGATGCGGAACAGACATAAGTGGTCGTCCAATCAAAAAATGTGATGGGGTCAGGACAGTAAAATCTAATGGATCAGAGGATAAAGGGGTAAGAGGACGGGAATTTAAAATTGCCTCTATTTGACTCAAACAAGTAGCCATCTCCTCGTAGGTAAAGTGCGATAGACCAAAAAGCCTTTTTAAGTGATGCTTTGTGGAACGGACGGCAGCTTCAGCAATACCGTTGAAATGTGGAGAGTAGGGAGGTGCGAAGGTAAATTCGATGCCTTGCTGAGCAACTTCGAAGTCAAGATTAGAATCTTGTAAGAATTTTCCCAACTCGTTACATGTACCAATAAAATTTGTACCATTATCCGACAGAATGCTTTGGGGCTTGCCGCGACGAGCTACGAAGCGATTTAAAGCAGCCATATAACCTTCTTTAGTCAGGTCTGTAACGAGCTCGATATGGACAGCTTTCACTGCAAGGCAGACGAAGATGCACAAATAGGCCTTTACAAGCTTACATCCTCGCCCCTTGCGGTCGGCTATCAATACTGGCCCGGCATAATCAACGCTGCAATTAAAAAATGGAAACTGTAAATGTGTCCTTGAAGTAGGCAATTGGCCCATTATAGGTTGCACACCTTGACACTTATATTTAAAGCATTTAATGCATTTCTTTACTATTGTCTTAGAAAGATTTCTGCCACCAAGAGGCCAATACATTTGCCGTATGTTAGCCAATAAAAGCTGAGGGCCAGCATGTAATAAGTCAATATGATATTTTTGGAAAATAATGTTAGTAATGTGGTGTTTACCACATAACAAAATGGGATGTTTGACATTATAGTCATAAGGAGAGTTGTCAAGTCTCCCGCCTACTCTAATAAGACCATCTGTATCTATAAAAGGACTCAAAGATATAAGTCTGTTTTTACGGGGCAATGACTTTCCTGATTGAAGTGAATCACACTCTTCAGGAAACATATCACTTTGAGCGTGTCGCAAAATGAAATTTAAAGAATTACTAAGTTCTTCATTACTTAGGAAACCAAGTAATTTGGTATGTATATTTTTTAAATTGTAAATATATCTTTGTAAATAGGCAACTATCCGCTGTAAATGATTAAAATTGGAATACTTATAAATTAATGATTTTATGAATGAATTACTACTATTATGTGATTGATGACATGAAATTGAATTAATATTATGCTTATCAATGAAATGAGATGACACACTCTCTGGTAGATCCTGTCTCACAATTTCATTGGGCATTTTGGGCCAGTTTTTCTCATCTTTTGTCAAAAAGGTAGGACCTGACCACCACAAAGAACACTCGCTGATAAGGTCAGCCTTCAGCCCACGAGAGACAAGATCCGCCGGATTATCCTTAGACGGCACGTAGCTCCACGTATGTCCAGCAGTGCTTTCTTGTATTTCATCAACCCGATTACGTACAAATGGTTTCAATGTATTCGGTGATGTAGACAGCCAACTCAACACTATTGTAGAATCGCACCAGAAACGGCAACTACTAATAGGCAAGGTAAGTGAACTCAACACATTTGTACACAGTCTTGTTCCCAATAAAGCTGCACATAGCTCAAGCTTGGGAATAGTCGTCGGCTTGATTGGTGCAACCCGGTTCTTAGAGACCAACAGTTGTACTCTAACTGACCCTTCCCTGTCCACAGACCGAACATACACACAGGTACCGTATGCTGTTTCTGATGCATCGGTGAAAACGTGAAGTTCATGCGCGACTGAGTTATCACATAAAACCCACCGTGATATTTTCAATGCATTAAGGCATGGGAGAGTGTTTACAAAGGAAACCCAAAGGCTATTTATGTCATCTGAGACTTGATCATCCCAGTCACACTTTACCATCCACAATCTTTGCATTATTATTTTTGCCTCGACAACGCAAGGACCAACGAGACCTAAAGGATCGAATATCTGACTAATCACTGATAAAATATGACGTTTGGTAACCAGCCTGTTGGTGTCAATGCCAATAGAAAATACCAGGTAATCAGATCCACAAAGCCAATGTAAACCTAACGTTTTTGAGGACACGTTCCTATTCTCGGATAAATTCCAACTATTCGAACTTTCTGCTTCTCCTGTTATTTCTGCTAAGATTTCTGGGCTGTTGGATTGCCATTTTCGCAGATGAAAATTTGCTGACGCTAGGACAGAAACTACCTCTTTACTAATCTCTACTACCTCTGAGATAGAGTTACCCCCACTTAAATAATCGTCCACATAAAAGTCGCGTTCTATGGAAAATCTCACGCGTTTATTGGTAGAGGTAGCTGCTAGGCTGACTAAACACTTCGTGGCTAAATAAGGAGCGGAAGCCATACCATACGTAACGGTGTTTAGACTGTACGTTTTTAGGGGAAGTTTGGGGTCGGTCCGAAATATAATTTGTTGTAAGGAATGCTGCTTAGGTGACAAATGGACAGCTCTGTACATCCTTGCTACATCTCCTGAAATTACATATTTATGCTGGCGAAACCTTAACAACAATGAAAAGAGATCATCCTGGACAGTGGGACCTACCATTTGGATATCATTGAGCGATAGTCCAGATGTGGTTGCAGCTGATGCATCAAAGACTGCCCGGAGTTTGGTAGTAACGCTTGATTCCTTAACAACCCCATGATGAGGTAAAAAATAGTCGTGAGCGTCACCTGAATGAGGCTTCTTTGAGCTGCGATTCTCCGTCATGTGTCCTAATCTCTCGTACTCTTGTATGAAAGACATGTATCTCTCCTTGAAGACAAGATCACGCTGAAACCGACGCTCTAACGATAAAAAACGGCGTTTAGCCATTCCATAAGACTCGCCTAATACACTAGGATCATTCTTTAGTGGCATAGTAACCACAAAACGCCCATTTCCATCACGGGTCGTGTGTAACTGAAAACTTTCTTCGCACGCCCGTTCTTCCTGAGACAAAGAATGTCTCGAAGACACGGAATCGAGCTCCCAAAATTTATTTATATTATTATTAAGTTCAGTCAAAGAAAAATTGCACAAATGTGACTGTATCTTCGTAGATAGATGTAATGGAAGAGCAACAGACCCCGAAACTACCCACCCGAATTTAGTGTCTCTCAATGTGGGTTGATTTTTACCTAGGTTAATAGATGCAGTACCTAGGACATTCCAAAATATTTCGGCACCTACCAGAATGTCAACCATTGATGGAACGTGGAATGACGGGTCAGCCAGACGTATATTTGAAGGCACATGAATGTTACGTTTATCAATCAAGGCAGACGGTAATATTTTTGTAATTGCAGGCAATACAAAACAACTTATATTAGTTTTATAATCACCGCTACAAGATATGATAGTAATATCACAAGACTGTGTACTAGTTGTTGTCTGACTGTTGATACCTGTCACCGTGGAACTCGTGCTCCGTCGAGGCAATCCCAGCTTATCACATAGCGTCTGAGTTATAAAATTGGCTGTGCTACCATTATCCAGCAGGATCCTGGCGTTAACCTTGTTGCCTCGGTTGTTCACCACCTTCACCATTGCTGTGGACAATATAATATGCGAAGCGGTAGAATGCAGTATAGAACTGTCACTAGATAAAACGACACTTTCTGAAGGGCAATTGGGCAAATTGACACCTCCAGAAATGTCAGTAGATAAAGCAACACTACTTGGCATGGGGTCCTGAAAATTGGTAGATTTAGAATCATCAACATGTAACAGAGTATTATGTCTCCCGTTGCAATATTTACATCGCGACAATCTACTCTTTCGTTCTGGCTATACGAGTTTCAACAGGCAAGCGACGAAATTCTTCACAGGTATATAGAAGATGACCTTCCTTACATAAGGGACATTTAATTTGCTTAAATGTATTTTGTGTTCGATATAGATTGTTGCTTTGGTTAGTAGCTACCACAAAAGTCTTGGGTTTATCATCTACTATTTCACTATAACCAACAGTGTTAATTTTTTTATTATACTCTAAAGTTTCCAATAAATCAGCCTTTTTACTAATAAATAAACAGAACTGTGCCAATGTTGGGGAACTCTGTAAAGTGTTACGATATTCCTCCCAATCTCTACTGGTGACGGAATCTAATTTAACGGACATCATGTAAACAATCAACGTATCCCAGTACTCCGTGGGCTCATTCAATGTCTTTAAGGCTCTAATGTTTTTATTTATGACGTCAACTAAACGACGCAAAACAATACACGACTCCCTTTGAATTAATTCAACATTGAATAATGCCTGCACGTGGTTGTTAATTAGAAGCCGACTATTATCAAAGCGCTCACACAGCAATTTCCACGCTAAATCGTAATGCTCACTTTTAAAATCAATATTTTTTATAACTTCTAGTGCATCTCCTTTGAGTGATGCACGTAGGTAGTGGAATTTGCTAATGTTGTCTATGGAACTACTATTATGTATTAAGGACAAATACGTATCACGAAACTCAAGCCAGTACTGATAACCACCATCAAAACTAGGCAAATAAATTTTTGGTAAGCGTATAAAGTTACGTGTGCACGATTCACCTGATGGTTTGCCTGCCGAGCCCGCTACAGACCCAGTATCACCAGCGCAAGCGCTGGCTAGCAATCTGCGTGCCTGCGCTGCTAGTGTATGGTACCGCTCCTCGAACTTGGCTCGCTCCGCATACGCCTCGTCTGGCTTGTCCGACTGCACCTCGATTTGCAACTGTAAGTCGTCAAAATCATTGTATATGATATCAAATTTACTAAGGCGTCCCTCTAACTCGATACGTTGCAAGTCGGATATAATCTCACAACTAATAAGTATGTTCATGTAATTGCCAAAATTCGTTAATTTTGCTTTCATAGCACTGCGCTTCCTAATTAACAATTCTTCATTTGCCATGATGAAAAACTTATTAGCGGTTATTGAAACCTAAGTACAATATAAATAAAACCAATTAACAGTTAAAACCGCACAAAGAAAGATAACGCTAATGAATAGATGCGTGACCTTGAAGACGTGTTCACGGACACGACGGTAACTGCAAGCTATTCAAACTGCGCACAGCTGATGCGACCGTTATTTAATGATTACGGTAAGTGGCTAGCTATAAAATATGCGTAAGTGCAATATAAAGGCTGCAGATGATAATAGAAAAAGGTTTCAATGCTTGATCAAATATGAACAGAAGTGGAAAAGTGGTACAATTTAAAACACGATAATCGTAAAAATATTTGGAAGGGAAATAAGTATAAAGGAAATAATTGGAACGAACTCACAAATATCCTTATCTTTATCCACAAGACGAACTGATTTGTTTCCCTCGAAGCGATGACTAGGCGATATCTGACCAGTGCAGTCGATCTTCTACCTAAGTCGTATTCGAAGTCTTCGGGGAAAAGTACTCTTCAAGTTCTTCCAAATAGGTGACTTCAAAAAAAAAACCGTTGCGACGATGACTGGGCGCTTTTCGACCAACTGTACTGCCAGTCGCCGACCGTCTTGCTTTCTTGAAAACGCGGCGTAGAAGAGGCTCGATGGACCAAATTGTAAGGAACCTAACTAAGGGCTCTTAATAAGAGACAGTGGACTGTAAATAATGACTATAATGATAGGATGAAATGTACAATTTGGTGGAAATAATATAATGCGCGTGTGTCGTCGGTTATGTTCTTAGCGAAGTGTCTGGCCGTCGCCGTCGCTGACACGCCCCGCGCGCCCGCGCAGGTGCGGCGGCCGATGGACCCGATGGTTGACGACGGCGCCCGAACATTGTTTTTTCACATTGTAAATGCGAGTGTGATGTAGCTATTTGAGTCCGATTGTTGGTACTAGCATGTTAGTTATAGATAGCCTATATCTACACTACTCTCACATATAGATTGCCATTAAAACAATGTATTAATTGAGATCTGTACAACATACACAATTTGAAAAATGAAAAAAAAAAGACCGAAGAGTTTCTTTCGGCATTTCTTCTCAGAGGTTGTCATGTAGTGAAATGTCCTCGGTCGTTTCAATTATGACGTGTAAAAGTGTCTGCTATGACCTAATTACTGAATAAACGATTCTATTCTATTCTAGACAATGGGTGCATTATTAAAACACAATTTTTCACTGTAATTGGACACAAACAGTCATCTAGTGAAATTACGATAAAACCTTATATATGCTCCTGTAATACCAATAACCTTAATGTAAACATATAAATCCCTCACATGATTCCTCTGAATGATGCAGAAGGGGAGAGCCATTATAACCAGTTAAAAGAGCTCGGCGAGAAGATTGAGATTATGAAAGAAAATGCAGCAGTATCAGAGAGCATTTCTTATCATGACGTATATCATAATTCATAATACAGTTATTTAAATTATTCTTGGCCTGGTGGGAATGGCAGGACTGGTGTTGGCGCTGCGACGGACGCGCATTTGGCGCGTGTCAGCAATTGTGACGCAGGAACACCCGTCTTCTTGTAATAAAGACAATACACAGTGCGTAAGTGTCAGTGAAATAAAAACTAGTACAAGTGAATCAAATGACAATCAGAGTTCTAACTTAAACAGTGCGCGTGTACTAAACTGACTTTGCTTTAAGTCACCGATTTTTTCGCGTTGAATTTAGTGAGCGAAATTACGATTATGGACAATTAAGCAAACTTATGAATAAGTCACTTATACATTTGACAAAAACCTTTCGTTTGTAACTATATTGCTAGTTAAAGAAACAACATCAACATAATATTCATTTCATTTGGTTATTATGCCCAATTTTAAACAACTATTTATGTCTTTGTAAATTGAATATGTAATTTAGTTTATGATTATTTTCTCTCTGTCGGGGAGCATGTACGAGCAGACCCGTACATTTTAATTAATAAATTGAAAAGACCAATTTTGAACAACTATTGGAGTCTGTGCTATTCTCAATCTAAAGATAATTGTTAAAAAAGTGAATGCGATTCCTGCAAGAATAATGTTCATCCTATTCACATTATTAGATAAAATACGGTATTGTGATCATTAAGACTCAATATAACGATATCGTTAAGATTAATATTAAGTAGTAGTAGCTATAAATAAATATTTCCACACCGATCGGCGGTAGAATATGTGTTACGAATGCATCCGTAACAAAACGTTTTGTGAACGCGACGTTGGTTATTTTTGATCATGACTTTAACTTTTTGAATTAGAAGGACTCGCCTCAAAGACCTGAAGTAGAGATCACGTATATTTTAATTGCAACCATTGTCTGTAATACCTTAAAATTAATATTGTAAAAATAAAGATTTTATAATTTCTATCGTACCAGCGCTTTAATTTAACACTTCAAAACACCTAAGAAGAAACAAATGGTCCTTCGAGAAAAAAGATAGAAAATACAAGATCTTCGAAGCAGACTCAACAGAAACCATCAGCAAGAAAAAGCAGTCAGGAGTGGCCTTCGCAGACAACGGAAAAGTCGTCTTCAAGTCGCCTTCAATAGAACGACATTCGAGTGAGTCCGTTCCTTTATATTTCCCTATCACCTATTGAGTTTGAATTTGCCCTATTCGCACCAAGCGCGTATTAAATCTTTTCGTAATATATTGTCATACATACTTATAGGTAATACGGCTCGACGCGGTAGCACGAACGCGTTAGCTACCGCTTCAAACCGGTTACCCGAGTCACAGTAATATCTAACGCCATCGCCGGTATATTCATTAGTGCGTCGTCATTCCACTGGTTGTAATTATAATTGTTTATATTATTCAATTCGCTCTAAACTCGTGTATATTAGTGTAATATTATCTAAAATGAGTGAAACTAAGTTGAAAGAACTCGTGAAAAAACGTGGGTCTATAAAATCGAAAGTCACTCAGTTCGCATCATATCTTACATTGGTAAAAAGCTGTGGTACCTTAAGTGACCTTCAAATCAACGAATTGAAGTGCCGTTCTTGTAAAATTGAATTATTGCATAGTGATTTCGACGTATTGCAGACGGAGATTGAGATGTTATCGGAGCCGCCAGAATCAGCCTATTCGGATCGCGAAGCATTTGATGGCGCATACTACAGACTCGTGTCTGAGGCTTCGGTACTGCTCAGTTCATCATCAGCCGCTCATCAACGGCGGTCTTCCGCGACGACTGATGACGGGGTAACGTGCAGCGATGGAAACAGGCATGATTTCGTCAGACTACCTAAAATTGATCTGCCTCACTTTGGCGGGGATTATCAGCACTGGCTCGAATTCAGAGATACGTATCTTTCACTTATCCATAAAAACAGTTTTATAAGCGATATAAACAAATTTCATTATCTTCGTGCTGCATTAAAAGGCACTGCTGCATTGTCAATTCAGTCCCTTGATTTTTCTGCTAATAATTACAAACTAGCGTGGCAACTTTTGACTGAGAGGTATGACAATGAGCGTCTTCTGGTGAATCATCATATTCAGGCCTTATTTAATTTAGAACCTATGCATAAAGAATCTAGTTATTTGCTGCGAAACATGATAGATGTAACAAATAAAAACTTGCGTGCCCTCGCAACATTAGGGCAACCAACAGATTATTGGGACACATTGGTTATATTTGTTATGTCTAAAAAATTAGATTCCATTTCCAGCCGTAAATGGGAGGAGTACAGGAATGATTTGGCTGGCCTTCCAAACCTCCAACAGTTCATAAAATTTATTAGCAATAGGGCAGATTTACTTGAAACACTACAAGATAACAACAAAATATACAAACATAGAACAAACATTGCAACACCATTAGATATACAGAAAAACAAAATACATTCAACTGTCACAGATCATCATACATTATACAAATGCCCAATTTGTTCTCAGGATCACTTCATTTTTAGCTGTGAAACATTCAGGAAATTTGATGTTGATTCTCGGATAAAAAAGGTCAATGAACTCAATTTATGCAGGAATTGTTTACGTCCTGGTCATTCTTATAAGCATTGTAAATTAACTCATTGTAAATATTGTAATAACAAGCATAATACCTTATTACATCTTGAAACCACAAAAGAGTCAGGAGGGTCGGCAGTAGCATTGTCTGCTGGCATAACATCCATACACGGTAACCAGCCGACTATATTGCTATCCACAGCTATGGTGCGAGTACGGGACGTGCACAACAAGCTACATACGGCGCGGCTGCTGCTAGACAATGGTAGCACATCCAACTTCGTCACGCAGCGGCTCAGCGAGAGACTCGGTTTGGTAAGCCGGCGCGTCAACTCCACGGTGAACGGTATTAACAATCAATTTTCTTTGACAACGGAGTCTTGTGATTTGGCAATAGAATCATACTTTGGTAGTTATAAGGAGGTGATTAGTTGCTATGTTCTTCCAGAGATAACAAAATCTTTACCTTCTTCTTACATAGATGCAAAATACATCCATATTCCAAAAAACATTAAATTAGCAGACCCTTCATTTAATATGCCATCTGAAATTGACATTTTAGTAGGAGCAGAGGTCTTTTGGAACATCCTAGGTTCAAACGTGATTGATCTAGGCAAACACCAACCTAAGCTTCGTGACTCAAAATTAGGATGGCTCTTATCTGGCTGTCTTCTAAATAAGAATACATCTCAATCAGTAATATCAACAAATTTTTGTCATTTTATCAGTCAAAATGATGAGTCTTTATTAACTCGCTTCTGGGAGCTCGATGCAGTGTCAATTAAGCACAGCATGTCTGTTGAAGAAAAGGCTTGCGAGCAAGTGTTTGAGACTACGACACGGCGCAATGCAGATGGCCGGTTCATAGTTACTATCCCGTTAAAAGAATCGCCTGCAGTTCTCGGAGATTCATATTATATCGCTAAAATTCGTTTTCTGTCTTTAGAGCGGCGACTAGACAAGGATCCCAATTTAAAACATTTGTACATGCAATTCATAAAAGAATACATAGATTTAGGTCACATGACTCTTAACAAACAGATAAGTAAATTAACATCAAATTATCCAAATAGTTATCTTCCACATCATGGTGTACTTCGTGAATCAAGCTCGACTACAAAATTACGCGTGGTCTTCGACGCGTCGGTTGCCACATCTTCCAGCAAGTCGTTTAATGACATTCAGATGGTTGGCCCTACTGTTCAAGACGACATTTTTTCAATTTTGACACGTTTTAGGCAACATAAATTCGCAGTCTCAGGTGATGTTGAAAAAATGTACAGATCTATAATTTTAGAACCTTCTCAACGATCTCTTCAACAGATCGTCTTCCGATTTCATCGTTCTCACCCATTACAGACATACACACTAAATACGGTCACATACGGTACTGCATCGGCCCCTTATTTAGCTACCAAGTGTTTGGTGTCACTTGCTGATGATGAAAGTGACACAGCAGTACAAAATGCTATTAGACATGACTTTTATGTCGACGATTACTTGGGCGGGGGTGACACAATAGAGTCGGTAATTCACCTTTGTAAGGGTATAAAAAACACTTTGAGTAATGCAAAAATGAACTTGCGCAAATGGCAGTCTAATAGTCGCGATGTATTACATTCTATCACCAACATAAATGGTTCGGACAGCACAGTAAATTTGAATAATAGTTCCCCTTCCAAAACATTAGGTCTTTTCTGGGAATCAACATCAGACAATTTACATTTCGTCATCGACATTGACATGAACAAAAAGATAACAAAACGTAATATTATATCAATCATTAGTCAAATTTTTGACCCCTTAGGTCTCGTAGGGCCTTGCATTGTGTTAGGCAAACTCATATTTCAAATGTTATGGATTCGTAAATGCAATTGGGATAGTGAAGTACCTGCAGACATAAGGAAAGAATTTTTGGACCTAGCAAATTCTCTTAATCTTTTAAACTCACTTAAAATACCTAGATGGGTGTCATGCACTAATCCGTCGTTAATTGAGTTGCACGTATTTTCAGATGCATCTGAACGTGCTTATGGTGGTTGTATCTATGTAAGAACGGTCGAAGTCAATGGGTCAGTAAATGTTTGTCTTTTAGCTTCCAAAAATAAAGTTGCGCCCAATAAGCCCAAGTACACAATACCACGCTTAGAACTCTCTGCCGCATTGCTTGCCACAAGACTCTGGAAAAGGGTTGCTGATGCTCTTACGTTAAAGATACATCAACACTATTTCTGGTCGGACTCCACCATAGTTTTAGGATGGTTATCGCACTCTCCTTCTCAGGTAATTCAGTTTGTCCGAAACAGAGTAGGTGAGATACAAGAAAGTACGAGCGGGCACACGTGGAGTTACGTGCCGTCTAAGTCTAATCCTGCAGACCTTGTCTCTCGGGGGGTGAAGCCTGATTCCATCAGTGCAGCCACCCTGTGGTGGTCTGGGCCAGATTTCTTACATCACAAACACTTTCAGTTTCCAGAAGTACATGCAAAATCAAACATTGCATCGTACAAAATAACAACAACATTAACAGAAAATACCGATAATAACAGAATTCTTTATGTCATACATAAACATAGTAGTTTTAACAAAATTATACGAATCTTAGCTTACGTACGTAAATTCATTCATAACTGCAGATACAAAACCAAACCAACACTTACAATATCTTATTTTGAAGAACTTGAATCATCTCGTAAAATAATCTTGCATCATGCTCAAATGGAAATGTTTCCGGACGAGTATTTTACATTAAAATCCAATCAGCCTTTATCTACAAATAGCAAACTCAATTCTTTGTCGCCATTTTTAGACTCTGACGACCTTATTAGAGTAGGTGGTCGTTTAAAAAATTCATTATATACATACGATGTTAAACATCCTGTACTTCTAAGCGCTAAGCATCACATAACTAAAATCTTATTCATTTTACAGCACAAAATTCTGATGCACGCAGGCCCTCAGCTTCTTTTATGTAACATTAGACAAAATTATTGGCCTCTTAATGGCAGAAATTTAGCCAGAAAAATTGTACATTCTTGTGTTCGCTGCCATCGTTTTAAGGCCACTTCTATTCAACCTATCATGGGAGATTTGCCAAAGGAACGAACACATTTAGAATATCCATTCCTTACTACAGGTATAGATTACGCAGGGCCAGTGCTTATACTTGATCGTAAGGGCAGGGGAGGTAAGCTGACGAAATCATACATTTGTGTTTTCATATGTTTTGCAGTGAAAGCGGTGCATCTAGAGCTAGTTACAGACCTCACCAAGGAGGCCTTTTTGGCGGCTCTTAACCGTTTTATATCACGTCGTGGAAAACCTGCAACAATTTATTCCGATAACGGTACTACATTCGTCGGAGCATGTAACGAGCTCGCACGGTTTCTTAATGGCTTAGACAATGTGCAATCACAACTTAACGATCAAGGTATTCATTTTAAAACTATTCCTGCATACAGTCCCCATTTTGGCGGCGTATGGGAGGCCGCAGTTAAAGCTGTCAAACATCATTTGCGTAGAGTCCTGTCTTTAACGCACTTCAATTATGAAGAGATGGCCACGTGCTTGGCCCAAATAGAGGCAATTTTAAACTCACGTCCACTCACTCCTTTGTCAACAGACCCATCTGACCTTTCATTCCTTTCTCCATCCTATTTCCTTATCGGACGATCTCTTTTGTCAGCGCCGCATACAAACCTAACGGAGAACCATCTCAACCGCCTCCAACGATATCAAAGGGTCGAAAAACTGCGCCAACATTTTTGGCAACGATATTCTAATGAATACATCTCCCTTCTACAGACAAAAACAAAATGGAATCATTCTACAGGCCAGCTTCAAGTTGGATCTCTCGTCCTAGTGAGAGATCGCAACCAACCTCCGCTCCTGTGGCTCATGGGTCGAGTCCTTAGGATCCACTATGGCGGCGACTCTGTTGGCAGGGTGGCTGATCTACTCACTAAGAAAGGCACCATCACGCGTGCTTACAACAACATCTGCCCTCTCCCTACGACGTGCTGAAGCCTTTCATCCTCCAGCCTGGTGGGAGCTTGTTACGAATGCATCCGTAACAAAACGTTTTGTGAACGCGACGTTGGTTATTTTTGATCATGACTTTAACTTTTTGAATTAGAAGGACTCGCCTCAAAGACCTGAAGTAGAGATCACGTATATTTTAATTGCAACCATTGTCTGTAATACCTTAAAATTAATATTGTAAAAATAAAGATTTTATAATTTCTATCGTACCAGCGCTTTAATTTAACACTTCAAAACACCTAAGAAGAAACATATGTGTGACGATTTAAATGTAAGATCTCTGTATGTACCATTTTCTTGGAAATAAATGAATTATGAATTATAAGATTTTCTTTTCTTCTCTTAGATTAGGTCTTCTGTAGAGTATCTTCCGGTGTTACACCTACGGTCTACGGTGTTCAGATTAATCAATCTTTACATATAATAATTATTTCCCAAAAATGAAAACAATCTACCAAAATATGTCGGCAACGTAGTATGGTTTCTATTGTTTTTCCTTAATGTTAAGATAAATTTAAACCTTTTCTATGACCGATTATACCAAATAAATATAGTTAGTACGTTAAGCACTGTACAATAAACAAAGAATTATTTTTTATAACACTGAATTTTATTTTTATACCCCGAGATTTGTTCTATTGAATCCTTGATCATTTAAACAACATGCCTATATGCTTTATACAGTGGATAATATAATGGGTTTAGTTACACAAAATCATTACCAGTCATATGTTCTAGTATGTAGGTAGACTGTTTCCCGCTGTCGGTGACGCGCGCGTCATATCAGGAATAATATTGTATGACAGAATTTTTTGCGAGGGTATACAATAAATAAATTATAATCTGAAAAATATTGGTCTTAATATTATGAAATGCGTATTTATATGATAATTTTAACAATTCTACTTAATTTATTATTTATTATTATATTACTCATTACACATTATAACATTCATTGGCATTACACACACCATTACTGCACAATTGCACGTATTAACACACAAAATAAGTCAAACATGACATTGACATCCGTGGTGTACATTAGGTTCCAGATGAAAACCAGCGTCTGGCACTTGTGCCTGGCATGAAGCTGATCTGGGGGCCTAAAAAGGCCGCTTTAGCAGAATCATAACATGAATCAGATTAAATATCACCAAATGGTCCAGAAGGCCTAAAAATACCGTATTAGGTTTTATTTATAAGGCATAATAATGATCTCAGTACGATGCACAATATAAATCACAAAATGGTCACTTAATCTTAACTGACTATTAACGTGACCATTTTGTGATTTCTAATGTAATTCATATTATGATTCACCTAAAGCGGCCTTTTAGGCCCCCTGGACTCCTATTTAGTCCAACCGTGAGACACATGTCATTTATATGTGTTCAAGGTATGTCACCTACCTACATAGGTTTATTGTAGTTTTAACGGTTTGCTCTTTTTCATTTTTTATACTGTATCTGTTGCTCTGTATTATTTTGTGCCTCTGTGTTGTGATCAAATAAATCTGGCTTTCTTTCTTTCTTCTTTCTATATAGTGTCATTTCCATATTACGGTCGTCATCCCCATCCCTGCTATAAATGTAAAATTGCAAATATCTTTTGAATAAAATGTCTTACATAAAATTTGATTTTACACTGTTACACTGTTGTGTTTGACAATGTTTATATTCTTTATTTATGCACTGTTATTTGATTTAAATTATTAGGATAAGTATTCTGTTTTGCCTTTGATGTGTTATTAATATTCTGAATTTGTTAAGTTTTTGTTAGGTTGATGCTAAGACCAATGTCCGCAATTATTTATATAAAAATTTGGCGCTCGGCCCTTTTGCAGTTGGCAGCATTGAAAATTGTAAGCCGTTCTTATTTGCCATTGGCTCCGCGAGAGGTTATCCGTTGGACGTTTGAGTTTTGTTTTGTTTAGTGTTATGAAATCAAGATCGAAATTGTCCTTGCTAAATAAAGAATATTCTGTCAGTGGTGCGAAAGCTAATTGGATATATTTATGTGAAATATTGTAACAAAATGAGTATAATTGAAGATAACTGGGATATTCAACTTAACGTTATCACTATCGAACAAAATAGGTACAGAGAATTCGAAGATATAGTGAAATGTTTACACGAACATATCCTCAATATGATAGAAAACGGTTTCAAAGTTCAGAAGTACAATTACAATGGCAATTCGTCTCAATATCATGATGATAAACTTAAAACTTTAATGGAAGAAAACAAACAACTACGGAACGATATTGACACCAAACTTGAAGAATTTTCTAAGCAGAAAATTCAGTATGAGAACTACAAAAGAGGTATTATTTCTGGTATCCCAAGATTTCCTTATTGGCTTATAGGGTCTAACGACCTTCCTTATTTTGACAAAACAAAATGATATAGATAATTCTTTCCAAGATAGCTCTTGTTTTTAATGAGTTCACACTATTACTATGGTGTTTCTCCTGTATCATGGGTGCAGTTTAAATTATAACTGTAAATTTATATAAGTGTAACTGTTCATTATACATATTTTATTTAATTTTATTCATAATATTATTAAATTTATCTCTTACAGATCAAAAGCTATTATCTCAAGAAGTAAAAGAAACACATGAAGCATTTTTAATGGCTAAGAAATATTACAAAAAGTTTTTGAAAACATATTACACTATTGAATCCAAAAGTGGCACAATGCATACAATTTTTGTGCAGTTTTTTACAGAAGCTAAAAAGGAGTCTGAAAATTATTCTGTTCGACTACAGAAAGACAACAAGACAGGATGCTACCAATGTAAGTGTTGATAATTTAGTCAGTATTTTGAATATCTATGAAGCTGCTATTGACCTCCATTTAATTATCAAGATGTAACAGAACCAAAAACTCAAATTAATCTAATCAATTACATGTTTTGTACAAAACATGTCTTGAGTCGCTAAACTATTTGAGACATCCACTTTTCTACTGATAACTGGATTCTCTAATAGTTTTACGGGTCTCAAATATTCAGAATATTAGGTCTTCTACAACATTGGGTCTTCCACCTGCTAGATTCAGTCTACACCAGCTTAAATATAACTTTGTTAAATACTAGATGGAACCCGCGGTTTGACCCGTGTATAATTTAAAAGAAATGTAGAGTACTTCGAGATAGATACTTGACATAGAATATATATATTGGATTTAAAGGGTTTTTTTTGCGCGGAACCCTAATTATTTTTCTTAAATAAAGGTAGCCTAAGTTATTCCTTATAACATCAGCTATCTGCCAGCGAAAGTCCCGTCAAAATCGGTCCAGCCATTTCAGAGATTACCCAGAACAAACAGACAGACAGACAAATAAATTAAAAATTGTTTTTTTTTTATAGGTACCATATATATGCATTTAATAAAAAGCTGTTATTTCGACATTGCAAACAGACACTTCAATTTTATTTATTTGTATATATATACTGCCATAGTCTTCCGAATAAGTATGAGTATAAAGCCAATCTTGGATCTATGTGTGCATAATTGACTATGTAGTTTTTACTATAATAATACTGCATGTGAATGTCAAGTCATAAGGTGTCAATCAAAAGATAATTACCCTACAATATGGGGAAAATATTTCAATACAGTTTTGTTGTAGTAACTTTTAATCCATATGGTGTATGGATTAATCTTATGGCACCACTCCTCCCGTGGATGTTGTAAAAGTCTACTAAGGGACTCGAAACCAGAGAGATGGGCAGAGGAGTTGAATTGAATGTCTGCTAGGTATGTCATTTATATTTCAATTAACATCAAAATTGTACTCTATCTTTTCCATCTTCATCTATATTGCTGTGGTTGGGTGGGGGTGCCCATATAACAATATTGTGCAATATATTTGTCGGGCTCACAGAGCATCTATACAAGCATGTACGAACTAGCACAAGTATCTTTTGATGCAATAGCAGTTAAGCATTTTAATTCTCATTATATTTCTATTGTTTCATTTCATTTTTGCTGATCTTTCTATAATAAGAGTGAAACGTTACCATGAACCTTTACTAATCACACACGTACCTATCGAACATCCCATATACACACAGCATATATTATCATTATTTAAAATAAGAATTATTAAAAAAAAAACCATCACCATTGAATGACGGATTTTAAGAATAAGAACGCGTATTTCGTAGCCTTTAGTTATCGGTTTCCTTTTTACTCAATTAAACTTTTTGGAATTATGTTCTGCATTAATTTTATTCTCTTGAAAAGCAATATCTATATTCATTATTTAGTCTGGTGTAGGTAGTCAATATTATTATTTATTGATTCTTACGTATAACACCAACCTACCTTTTTATAGCTATAATGGCGCATATTATGTGTTCGGGTATTTCCTCGAAATATATTATTTTCAACAAGTTTTTCAGTTTTGTCAAAAACCTTGATGTAAGCCTTTTTCAATAAGCTGGTTAATCTGATGCAATCTGAGCTTAAAAAAACATATTTTAATAAAGAAGGCACTGTTATAATTTCAATAACTTAAGTGATATTTGAAAAATAAATATTGTACACCTTGAGATTAATGATACCAAATTATTGAGAATGATTATAGTTTAGATCATAATGACGCTGTGTTGTGGAGAATTACCTAAATGATTTAAGTTTTAATATATGACAAAAAAAACATGTTTTTTAAATATAAAATCGTGTATTTAGCAAACTAAATTGTAATAACAAACAGATAAAACATACTTAAAACTTAGCATTTAACATACTTAATCAAATAGAAGGGTAAATCTACTTACATAATTGAAAGGTTAAAACTAGGAATATAACTACGCAAACTCAGCTAACTTGTAAAAGTATTCCAGTCTTAAAAGTTTCTTTGTTAATCATTAAAATCAGTCAGAATCTAATCAAATATAGTAAAGAAATATAAAATCCTGAAGAATGTACTGGTTCTCTTTGGCTTACTTAAATTTTAAATGATTACAAAATACGCAGATGCATATAATGTAATCACATAAATAAAAGTAGAGCCCGTTAATAACAAAATAAAATTACTAGGTACTGGATATTATGATAACGATCAGCAATAATCACAGTTATCTCTTCTAAAAATTACAAAATCTGTAAGTATTTTTTATTTATTATTATTAAGGCAAGCATTTCCAAGCGAATTATAACTCCATCAACATGGAGAGTAGAAACAGCCTTCAAAAAGTCGTGTTCTTTATAGCGTAATGAAATAATTAAAATTATATACTATATATATTACATAGCAACTTGTAGGATTCGGGAATCATCAATAGTGCTTAAATTAAATTTCACTGAAGGTGGTTGAGTCTATTAAATGTTATCAACCGTGGGCGCGTGACTAGTAAATCGAGTTTTGTTAGTGACATCAATTAGAATATTAGAAATAATTTTGATTTGTTTTCTAGTATTTGGTTTAGTATTTGCCGGGGGAATTACGGAATCCATATCAATATAATTTTGAATCACAGGCATATTGTTAATATGCAGTACGCAATATGTTCCAGATGCTTGCCATGCGGACACACTTCACCAACATCACATAGGAAGCAACTCATCTTTCTCATAGTAATTCTAGATTTGAACTTATCCCAAATAACCTGGTGAACAGAAAGGGTGCCTCTGAATGGCTTTAACTGCTTCGGAATCAATATTTTATTTTTAAATTATTTCTTCTTCTGTAACTCTTTTAATAACAACAGTACCTGGATGACCGAGCTTTGCTCGGTATTTTCGTGTTACTTAACAACGCCATCTGCTGTTGTGTCGTTAAAGCAATTAGTTGCTCACAAAAAATAGTATTATTATTCGCCAATAGATGTCAGGAAGAGTCATATTTTTCAGTTGAGACTACTCAAATGCCTATTAAATGACATTTTCTAAAAATGATTCCTAGCTAGATCGATTTATCGCCCCCGAAACCCCCTATATACTAAATTTTATGAAAATCGTTGGAGCCGATTCCGAGATTCCAATTATATATATACAAGAATTGCTCATTTAAAGATATAAGATAAGATTATTTAATCTTGAACGGATGATTTCATAAAATTGATCAAAATTTCCGACATCTGAGCTAAAATGGACCATCTGGTCAGCTGTTCTTTTTACTGCAGCACCTACGCCATCAGGAATACACTTTCCATGCCCAGCTTCTGAGTAGTTCCAAGTTATTCTGGTTATATTAGAGTGATGAGATGTCAATTGACTTATAATAATATAAGATATATTTATTTCTATATTTTGATGACGGAGAATTGGATAGAAAGTGAACTGTATCCACGAATGGATTCAGTTTTATGACTTCGTCAAGAACACGAAGTAAATGAGCCCAAATTAATACAGCGTCATGTCGAAGGCACGAACTAAGAGTACACATAGATGTAGGGCATACCTGTCCAGTTATAAAAATCACAACGGTGTGAAGTGAAACTTGCTGTCGAAAAGATTGAACTTCTTCGGCATATTTTAAATTATAGTTTTCAGAGAAATCGACGTGTACGAGAGCTTCGTGAATATTTGAATTTCACAACTTAGTACTGATTTACGATTTTGTATGTATGATCCAAGTACTTTGTCACCTCTGCTTCTAATTTAGAAGTAGCTTCTAAAGGTTTCATTACTGTCTTCTGTTTCACTGTTAAAATTTGTATTTTCTTGGTTCCATTTACCAAAACAAAATCTTTCTTCGTTTTTTCCATTAAAAAAATGTTAAATCCTTTGCATTATTAAATTCTTTGTACACAAGATGTCGTGATGCACATATTTTGCAGATTCTTTGTAAGCATTCAGTGTTAAATGAATTACAACACAACGTGGTTATTATGTCTGCTGGTTTCTTTTCATTCAATATAGATGCCCTATTCAAGGAATCCACTAGCAACTCCATATTTGCATGAGTAGCACACAATCAGATTTCTCTGTTAGCGGGTTTAGGGTGTTGCACCCAGAAAGGTCAGATTTTACAAAAAAACGAATAATGGAGATTATTAATGTTGGTTTCATTTTTTTTATATACAGGGTGGGCCATAAGGGTGTTGGCGGTTTCAATATTCAATTAAAAAAGAAACTACGAAACATAACAGTAGAAACAGGAATTTTTAAGACCTAAAAATAATGTTGTCCAAATGATTTCCGTCGGCTGCTTGGCACTCTTGGAACCGAAGTCGCAAATTTTGGAAAACTCGTTGAAAAGTTGTTCTCGGTATTTTGTTACTTTCCTGAATAATATTCCTCTTCAGCTGCTCTAAATTGGTCGGATTAAAATAGCGAGAACAACTTTTTTGAACAGGATTTTTGAAGACCTAAAGTCTTCAAAAATCCTGTTTCTACTTTAAAAAAATATAAATATATGGGGAACAAGGTGCGGTGTTCCTCCATAGGAAAGGGAGGATCCTCCAGCCAGGCGGATGGTACGCCTGGCGGGCCGAATCCCAACGATTGATGTTGGGCGACTGTATATATGCTTACGCTTTAGATCTTCTGCGCACCCCGCAAGGGGTGCGAGGAATCGGGACCTGTACCTTAATACTTCGCCGAAGAATGTGTGGGTCGCGGCCTATAAAAGTATAGGTCGGTTGTTGGCTGTCCACTATGTTTAGGTGGTAGTAAACGGCGAGATTGTATGATCTCTATAACACCGGACGGTTTACTAGGCCGTCTCGGTGTTGTGAATTATTGTTTCATAGCAGGGGCGCCCGAAGTTTTTCACACAAATCGTGCGATCGGGCCCTACCAGGTGAGGCCCAGCAGATGCCCGTTCAGCGAACGATTTGTGACTATGGTGGCGCCCCCCTGCCGTACGTTGGCCCATTTCTACGGCGATTTCAGGTCAAGCCGATCACGCCGCAGATAATGAGCCGTTGTGATGGGTATAGGGCGACTTATACTGTGAGTCGTCGCCCATTGTATACGTTTTGCGTGCGTGTCCGCTCCCACGCACGTTCCACGGGTGGGTAAGCATGTTTGTAGAGTTATGTGCAAGTATGTTTACTGTGCATAAAGCTCCTTATATTAACTTAAGAGCAGATGTGAGTGTCCGCTGTAAGTGAGTATAAAGTGTGTTTAGTTTCTTTGTATGAGTAAGTCGCGTGTAAGCTGTTGCAACTTACTCAAGGCGTCAAGCCCGAGGGGTAAGCAGCGTCAATTAGCGATTAGGTCGCGCGGGTAACGTTTCGCGTCCGGCGGGCGTGCGTGCCAGGGCGCGATATCTTTTATAAAGGGCCAGTTTGAGACGGCTGCGCGGGAAAACATGTTTGTTGCCAAGCGCACCGCAAATGCTTCTAGGACCTGTATATGGAGATCACGGTGGATAACATCGTGCGGACATACCGCGGCGCCTTTACGATTGTGCGCAGCGACATATTCTGCTGCGCACGTAGGCGCTTGCGGAGTGTCTCGCATGCGAGCTGAAGCCATGCCGGCATTGCGTATGTTAGCTGCGACCGTATGTATATTTTATAGATAGTAATTTTGTTTTTTAATGGGAGGAGCGATTCTAGTATCGGGCGGAGCGCATAGCGGGTGGCTCGTACCCGCGCGACTAGCTTCTTGACGTGCTGGCGCGTGGTGAGCCGACGATCAATAGTGATCCCTAAGTATGTGGCCGCGGTGGACCACTCATGTCGGCCCCCAGCATGTGGAGTTTAGGTGGCAGGGACACTCTGCGCCCAGAGATTATACCCACTGGTATTTACCGCCTGGGTTTTACCCACGTTCACCGACAACTTTCATTTACTGAGCCAGTCCGGTAGGTCATTCAGCACGCACTGCATCTTGGCCGCCGCATGGCCAGCCGATAGTGATGTGGTGATATATGCGGCGTCGTCAGCGTACAGCGCGAGTGTGGAAGTGTGCGTGGCAGGTAGGTCATCGGTGAAACGTGAGTACAAGGCTGGTGATAAGCAGCTGCCCAGCGGTACGCCAGCGGCAATGGGGTGGGCTGCAGAGTGCGTATCCTCTACTGCCACTATGAATGTCCGGTTGGAGAGGAAAGAGGAGACCACGCGTACAAGCCGACGGGGCGTTTTTGACGTTGCCAGCTTGTAGATAAGGCCGGTGTGCCAGACCCGATCGAACGCCTTCTCCATGTCAAGGAATACTGCTACGGCGTATTCCCGCTTATTTACGGCCGCTGTTAAGAGGTGCAGTACCCTTGACAATTGGAGCGTCGTGCTATGTTCTGACCTAAAGCCGAATTGTTCGGCCCTCGGCGTAATACATGGAGTCAGGTGCTGGAGTATGATGTCTTCGAACACCTTGGAGACTGTAGGCAACAATGTGATTGGCCGATAGCTTTCGGGTTTTAGGATGTTCTTCCCGGGCTTAGGGATCATTATGACTTTCCCTTGTTTCCACTCTGTGGGGAAAGTACCGGTGCGGAGGATACCTGTGTACAAGCGCGCGAGTGTCACCACTGCGCGGTATGGTAGATGGCGTAACGCCTTGTTTGTTATACCATCCGCACCGGGTGCCTTCCTTGGCTTGGTCCGCTTAATGGCTCTTTTTACCTGGCCCGGGGTGATAATGATAGAGTGCTCATCCGAGGCTATCGGCGATGCGAAATAGTCCCCAAGGTGATTCTCTATCTCCTCAACGTGTGCGGCATCGTCTGTCGGGTTGGGGCGGGACTGACGCTCCAAGTGAGAGGCGAAGATCTCTGCCCGGTCTGTGGCAGTGTATCTTAACGCCCCGTCGTTGTTTAATAGGGGGCGCACCGGAGCTGAGGTACTCTTTAGTCGTCGGCACAGCTTGTGAGTCGACGGCCAATCATCCCCAGTGGAGTCAATCAGGCTCTCCCAGCTCGCGGTGGCATGAGCCTGCAACTCGGCCTTCACTTCGTTAGTGAGCTTCTTCAATTGGGCTTTCTGGAGTGGGCATCTTGTATATTGCCACCGCCTGCGTAGCCGCCTCTTATCGGCGATTTTCCGTAGTATGTACGGCGGAAGCGGTGGGACGTGTCCCGGTGATGTTGTGGAAGTAGAGGTTGCCGATTCGAGAGCGTGCCGGATGCAGGCGGTTAGCTCGCCCGCCAATTCCTCCACATCCATGGCTGTGGTGCTGAGTGGGTGTTGTGGTCTCCAGCTTTGCCGTGAAGTTTTTCCAATTTATGAGGCGACGTGGCGCGGATGGAGCGAGTCGGGTGGGGTCCGAGTCTATGACGACGAGCACGGGCTGGTGATCTGACAGCAGCTCGTCGTCCAGGACCTGCTGTGCGGTCTGGAAGACAACCCCGCGGAACACGGTGATGTCAAGCACGTCTGGCATATGTTTTCCGTCGTCCGGATAGTGAGTGGGTGACTCTGGTCCGGACACCGTGTATCCGCGGGACGATTCCGCGTCGGCGAAGAGTATATTTCCGGATGTGTTTGCCCTTGTGGAGTTTCACGCGGGGTGTTTACAATTCATATCGCCGGCGATTATAGTCGGATACGGTGAGCTGAGGAGACAGTGGATGTCTGCGGGGTATAGTGTGGTTTGCGGGGGCTTGTACGCCGCGTAAACATACAAGTGATCGCCGGCGACTGACAGTTGGACACCCAGCGCATAAAGGCTGTTTAGTGTCGAGGGGAGGGGCAGTTTTTGATGTATTACTCTCCGCCGAACTAATACCACCAGACCGCGGTATGTAGTGCCGAGAGCCGACCGCTCATCCTTCCTATAAGCGATGTAACCCGGGAATTTTATTTTGTCTGCAGGTCCCAGGTGCGATTCGCTTATAAGCGCCACGTCTACGTTATATTCCTGCAGTAGGGGCCGGAACAGGGCGACCTTCTGAAGGCCGCGGGCATTCCAGTGTACGATCCTCAGCGAGTTAGCCATTGATACCCATCAAAGTGGGCAGCCCGCCGAGGACTGCCCGCACCGGATCTTCCCGTCTTCGGAGGGCGTAAAGCACCTCCTGTAGAATTTGGATGGCCGTTTCGATCACTTGGTGATAGGCGTCATCATCTCGCCGAATTTCCGGTGCGGTCTGCGCTCGCGCCGTCCTTTTTTCGGTAGTTTTTGGTTTAAAGGGTATGGCAAAATTCGCCGCACAAGTAGTGGGTGCGTTCAGTAGCCCGTACTTTTGAGTAGATTGTTCGGGTTTTTGACCCTTCTGTGGCTGACTGTCTCGGCAGTCGAGCGATTTTGATTCAGTTCTTGTTTGTGTGGCTCTTTTGGACGGCTGCGAGGCAGGATCTTCTTCCCTGCCGGCCCCTGTATCCTCCTCTTCCTCTTGCTGGTCAGCTGATGGCGGGGGATATTTTTTGTTCCGTGTCTTCCCCCTCTTTTTCTTTTTCTTTAGGGTTGGAGGGGGAGCATTTCCTAGATCGTCCAGCGGCCGGTTGTGCCTTCTGCGGAGGGGATCGGAGATCTCCCTCCGTCCCCGCTCTGCCGCCTCCTTTGCTTGCATCACTTCCTCGCAAAAGGAGGCGACGGCACCCCACGCAAACAGATATTAGTCTGCGAATACAAGTATAGAGTGTTTCCTATAATCTTCGTCTCCTCTTTGTTCGGGCTTTCGTAGTCGCGCCACAAATTATACTAAACTAGACTGAACTCGACTGAATTCGATTGAACTCAACTGAACTCGACTGAACAAGACAACTCGACTGAATTCTATTGAACTCGACTGAACTAGACTGAACTCGACTGAACTTGACTGAACTCGACTGAACTTGACTGAACTCGACTGAACTTGAATGAACTCGACTGAACTGAACTGAACTAGACTGAACTCGACTGAACTTGACTGTTTACAACCTCCATAATGTATTCATCTCATTCTCTTACAAATTAACCAAAATACAAAGTTTCACTTCTACCGCGTGTGAACTCACACTCCACACTTTTTTGTTTTTTATAAATATCATATCAGCCTGTCACTGTCCCAGTGCCAACCAAAGGCAAAAGGCCTTCGCACAGAGAAAGCAAAATTCAATCTTCAGAAATAATATTTCCGTTTTTATCTTATCTTTGATGAAAGTATTACTACGATATCATCATATCGGCCATTTATAGTCCACTGCTGAACAAAGGCCTCCCCCATAGATTTTCACAACTGTGTCATCATTCTGGGGGGTATTTGCCATTTGTATTTGCTTGGCAGGCGGGTCGGTGAGCGCAGTATGGCTAATGTTTAACAGAAGGGACGCTGCTGCCCATCCCTCTGGTTTAGATTCCCTTAGTCGCCTTTTACGACATCCACGGGAGGAGATGGAGTGGTGCTGTATTCTTAATCTGGACACCACACGGAACTACGATATGTAGTGTTACTATTATTATTAAAAATGTGGGAAAATTTTAGTCCATCTGGTATCCCTCAAATCACGCACACATGTTCGATACCGTGCTTCACTTTGACATGAGTGGCGCGGAGTCCTTTTGTTCAGAGCCCGTGCGATCTGTATAAACGATCATAATCGTGATCCTAGCAATATGGCGGATTTAGGTTTGAAATCTGCCAATTTAATTTGATTTTGTGGTTTGCACAAATTAAATGGTAATAATGGTAACGACATTTTATGCTAAGTATTCGATAAATGTTATACTAATATTATTATATTAATTAATTAATTAGTGAGGACTTATTAATTGATTTATTTATCATTTATTTTTATTAGTACATTATATTTTAATAAATAATTAATTTAGTTATTTTTATTCAAAGTTTATTTATTTAATTATATTTTTAATCATTTATTTAATTATATTCATTTGTTTATGTATTTATTTACGTAGGCGTATATAAGATAAAGATAATGTTTATTTATATATACACTTATTTAAATAGTTATATTATTTATAAATGCATAAATAAATATATTCTTAAATGTAAATGTAACATATCGGCCATTTATACGTCCACTGCTGAACAAAGGCCTCCCACATAGATTCCACAATTGTGTCATCATTTTGGGGGGGGTATTTGCTAATACACACCACGCTTGGCAGGCGGGTTGGTGAGCGCAGTATGGCTACCGCTTCACAGAAGAGACGCTGCTGCCCATCCCTCTGGTTTAGATTCCCTTAGTCGCCTTTTACAACATCCACGGGAGGAAATGGAGTGGTGCTATATTCTTCATCCGGACACCACACGGACGGATGTTTATGTATATAAATTAATTAATTATTTAATAAACTAGAAATAAACAATTAAATAGACAGAAGAAGAAAGAAATTAATGACGAAAAATACCCCCCCCCCCCCCCCCAATTGTTCCAATTGAAAGCTCTCGGGGTTTTGTACATTAGCACTAGAGGGTCGGAGCGTAGACTTCATCCGACGAGACCTCTCAACTTTGAGATTAATATTCAATGTGCCTCTTCATCATTTCGGCCGAATGAAGTCCGCTGCTGGACATAGGCCTCCCCCAAAGATCACCACAACGACCGATATGGGTGTGTTGTGGGCTCATTGGGGGGTTTTGCCATAATTGCGACGCTTGGCAGGCGCGTTGGCGATCGCAGTTGAGTTGTTAATGTACTCGAAGGACGCTGGCCACTGCTGCCCATCCTCCGGCTAATCCCTTAGTCGACTTTTACGACATCACAGGAGGAGATGGGGTGGTGGTATTCTGAGCCGGCACCACACGGCTTTTTTTTACTTACCAACTTGTTATTTAATCATTTCAGTATTGCGTGTTACGCCTAATCTTCACATATTCAAGAAGTTACAACAAAGATTACTAGAAACAAATGATGTACCTGGTGCGCTCTGCTACGTGAGACAAGCTTTTATGATAGTTAAAATGAGCAAGAAATGATGTGTTTTATACCAAAAGGAGTGTTGAAAATGTGACACCAGCTTAAAGAGATGAAAGGGCACAACACTAACATGTAATTACAAAATAATAAAAAAGAAAAAACCTTTCCATCTTTGAGTTAGTGTAACCATTTCAAGTTTTAAATATTATTAGTAACCTTTCCTTTATTTAACTAATATATATATTTTTTTATTCGAATATTTTTTTATTATAATTTTACGGTAGATAAAATAAAATAACTTTTTTAAATTTGTAACGACGCCTGTCACATTAGTCATCCTGCGACCACGAATCCTGCAAAGTGTTCGAAACGTCAGGAAAAACAAAAATCTAAAATATACGCAATAGAATCCGTTTAAAAGTGTTTTATTATAATTTGTAATACTCGCGAAAACCTAAGGACATTATGGACTAATATATTTCTGGTAATCGTCATGATAACCTCATCCATAATCGCACATACAAAACCTTCGGTATCCCCGAAGAGGTCACCGAAACCAAGTCCATGGAGAGCCCGATAAAAACGTCCATGCAGCTCCTTGCTCTGCCATACATCCCTGCGGTCATTGGTACTGAGTACAACAGCTTTGCGCCAGTACTCTTTCGCCAGACCAAGAGGGTTAAAAGACTAGTACATTTTCCGGCGGCCGAAAAAGCGCTCCTTAAACGTCTGCCTCATGTCAGCCCCATTAATACCCAACGCCCCCGACATTCCCAAGTATTTATAGGTATCTGTGGAGGAGAGAGATCGAAGGTTTACGGAATCCGCTAGTTCAATTCCCTTGGATTCATTAATTCCCCCTTGGTTCACATGCATGACTGCATATATTATATAATATATATATATAATAATACTAACTGGCAACACTCCTGACCAGCAGAAAAATGTTCCACAACAATCTGAATTTAATAAATAAATAAATACTGTGTAGCCGTGTTATCCCAGCCTCGTCAGTGACTCCAATACATACAGAAGTCCTTGTTGCGAACCCACTATTGCACAAACGCACCGATGAGAAAGATGATGACAGGGCTACAAAAGTTTGTATCCTCTGCAATGAGCAATTAAAGAATGCATGGAGGAATGAATGAATGGAGGATGCAATTCAGGAATAAATGAATGGAGGATGCTATTCAGGAATGAATGAATGGAGGATGCTATTCAGGAATGAATGAATGGAGGATGCTATTCAGGAATATCGATCCATGGCGCCAGAGCAGAGACCATATATATCTATATATAACAAGTCAACATATTTAGGTAACGGCTTTGCGTGGATATCGCGACAATCGACAACGGTAGCAGTAACCCTTTGGCGTAGATTAGGAAAAATACTACGTTTAATCTGAGCTGACCCTTAACTTTACGTTTTGCCAACGAAGCCATACCGTGATGTAATTCGACAGTAACGCCATCTAGTTGGAAGGAAGAAATAAGTATTTGAACTTTAGAAATTTAATAAGTAAGTAACCTAGAAACGTCGTAATAATTACAATAAATTATCCTTTATTTAACAGCACAAACATTTGTTCACGCTTTTTGGCTTAGAGGACACGGCAGTTACGAAAAGGCACAATGAGTCGCTCAAAAGAACTTTTGGCACCGAAGTCAATAGTTTTTCACTAATATACAGACAAAAAATTAATTTATTAAACTAAGTCATGTCATTTCATGATGACAATTTATGCGAAATACAAATGAAAAGTTATTACTTAGTCCAAAGGAAAGAACTGGCCACAGTCTTTTGGGACAGCCAAGGGGTTATTTACATCGTTTTTTTAGATAAAGGCAAGACAATAACCGGAGCTTACTATGCTGCATTGTTAGATAGATTCAATAAAAAGTTGATCAAGAAACGACCGCATCTAGCAAAGAAAAACATTATATTTCATCAGGATAATGCACCGGCCCACTCGTCTGCAATCGCGACATCAAAAATTGTCGAATTAAGATACGAATTATTGTCACACCCGCCGTATTCGCCAGATTGGCTAAATCTAAAGGGCAGGGGAGCCCTGTGGCTTTTTCCTCTTCCCAAAGATTTTCGTCAAACGAAGAGATGGTAGCCGAAACTGAGGCCTATTTTTCAGGGTTTAAAAAATATTTATTTGATGGATTGAAGAAGTTGCAAGAAGTCGTCGAAGCCGCGAGACGTGATCACGACACCCCAACCGAGCCCATCATGTCCTACAGATAAACGGGTGACTCAAATAAAGATAGGGTAGAAAAGAATACAATCGCGTAAATAATTATTTTTTAATAACCATATAAAATACATTAAATATAAAAATGAGTTGTAACAAAAATAAATACAATTCCATATTTGAGGTACTACACAGGCATGACATCCAGTCATATTTGAGATACAACACCATGATTTTCGATATTGTTAGATTCTTGTGCAATGTGAGACAATTGATTAACAATTATTAGCATTCATAAATTGCACTGTTATCAGTATTTACAATCGAATTATCATAATAGGTGCTAATTTCTATATCTAAACATGTATGCAAAAGCATGCAAACATACAGTTCCAACCACACCTAAAGAAACCATTATATTTTCTTTATTAGTTATTCTTTGTTCACTTATTTTTCTATAATTATTAGTTAAAAATGTAAAAAATATTCCGAATGAGAGAAATTATTGCTAATACATTTTCAAGTACAAAAATGTTTAACTTTAACCGGGAGGACGGGTTTCAACTGTCGAAGGCCTGGAATCCAGTGATTCGATTGTGTAAAGACCGAAAGAGTGCCGTAAAAAGTTCGCGAGTGGACACAGTGAGTTTCGTATGTCGGGAACAAAGTCGAGTTGTGAGTGACTTAAGTGATAGTGGTAGCGGCACCCAGCGCACAAAACGTTTAAGGAAGAGGGTAGATCGTTTTGTCTGCTCATAAACATCCACCCGCAAAAACTTTAGTTTATCCGTGAACATGGCGCTTGCAACAGCGCCGAAATATCGGGAACTCAAAAGTAATAAAAAACATGGTAAATATCCCGTTTTTAGTTCCAATAATAGGAAATACTTGTCTAATATTTAAGAATTTTAGTGTATTATTCTTCTTGCATACAATTTGATTGAATATTAGCACATAGTTAAATAAAGTATGGGCAGCAGCGTCCTTCAAGTACATTAACAACTCAACTGCAATCGCCAACCCGTCTGCCAAGCGTGGCGATTATGGCAAACCCCCCCTCAATGAGCCCACAACTCACCGATATCGGGCGTTGTGGTATCTTTGGGGGAGGCCTGTGTCCAGCAGTCGACTTTATTCGGCCGAAATGATGAAATATAAGTCCATCAAATATGTGAATAGTTTAAGGAAGTGTAGTAGTGTAAAATTATGACTTCAATTATATCTTTATGCCATATTTTTTAATATTTTCCTCAGGCACAGCATTTACTCAAATCAGACCTTTTTATTCCTTCATAAATGCGACTTTCGGATGCTGTAAAGTAGCCCAAATACCTATACTTATCATTTTACTTAATATATTATTTTATAGAACTAACTGGTCGAATTATAGAGAAGTACTATTTTTAAAAAAACTATGTTGAAACGGAACGTACCTATGCCAAAACGTATACGCTATAACAAAAGCCTAAGCTCTAAATAGTAGGATACTAAAGTTATAGAGCAATAAATGGTAACCACTTAAACGAGTACATACAGATATTATTTAATTACACGATATTTAATATACGCTATAAATATCGAACAGGATACTCGTTGAAATTATAGATCCGAGTGCGATTTACTGTAGCAGCACCACGATAAGGTATCTCCGCATAGGCACAAACTGTACGTATGTGTCGAATTGAGTAGCATTCTCAATTTCTGCTCGATGCGGTGTCCGGCAGCGCCAGCTCGCTGGACTGCCGTTAATCGATATATTTTGACCACTACTGAAGCAAAATTCTGATTTTGTAGTACAAAATATTTGTGCTATAAAGGAGTAGATAGCTTAGGTAGCCGGTGGTCTTGCTCACACACACTAAATTCGATTATATAATTTATTTATTACGAAACGTGCGGCAACTTCAGCATGAAATTATAGTACCTACTTGTAACAATATTGTCTTCCGATTTTGTACAATGACAAATTAAACAGTGCGAAAAATTGGTTGTTAATTGTAGCGGAAAACAAAATTCAGTGAACACAGTATTTTGGGTAAAATCCTGTACTTATTTTTGTTATAAATTATCGTGTAGATATATCCTATCCAATACTTGTTCTATGCCCTCACTAGTGTTTGTCCTGAATAATGGTACAGTTTACAGAAATTATATCACACACACCCGGATAAACTATCTGTAGGCCGTACTAACATTTGTTTGACTTACGGCATGTTTTCCCAAGAGACTACAGCATAGGGCTCTTCAAAAAGCTGCGGGAAAGTCACAAAAGATGACTGAGCAACGGTGGTCGAAAAAACGAAAATCTTATTTTCGAAAACTACGACCGGATATATTATTGATACTTTGATTGATATAATCATATAATAACACACGTAGGCGAAGATAATGAAGGGAGCAAATCTTCAAGCGAAGTAATAGCGCGGGCGGGCGATGCGACACGGTGGGTCAGGGGCCGAGGGCGGCCGCCCTACGAGAACCGAGCATTACCGAGAAGAACGGAACTGTGCATGCCTATGTCAACGAGGTAGCATCGCGCGGCTCAGACGCGGGTTGCAGCTCCCTTCACAAGAGTCGTGTGCTATACGGAATTAAATATAACTAAAAATATTGTAAGTGTCAAAATTATTTAAAAATAATCAGATTTCTTTTAGACTAACTGGTGGGTGAAACCGCGTGGCATAGCCTCTATGACAACATTTCGTTTCCATCTTTTATGGGTTTTTGGGATCAGTTATTAATTGAAAGATTCACATAAGACTAGCTGTACCCGCGACTTTATCCTTATGGAATCGGCACCCTGATTAACTAAACAACGACAGCAGGCTATCGCGCAGCCAAGTAGCAATGGACGTTGAATGAACGAAATAGTTAAATCGACCGTCTACGTACAATCAACGCATCGACGCTTCATCGTCCATCAATGGACTAGTCGAATCCGTAGACGACTAAACTGAGGGTCCACAACATTCATAACGATGGTCAACGCGACGACGACGCGTGAACGTAGTCGGATAATACAAGTTCATTCATCCTTTGAAATAACTTCGTAGAGCAAAAAAATCTGAATGGAAAAAAATACGAATGGTTTTTGGAAAATCAACGTTTAAGGGGGTAAAATGAAGAAATTGAATTGTGTTTGTATTGACATCCGTCAGTGTTTTGATTAGATCTATGAAACATGATATTTCGCTTGTTAGTTCAAATAAAGAAACACGCGTTCTAGTGTTTTTCTAAAATCAATCCTTAAGGGGGTAAAATAGGGGTGACAGTTCGTATATGAAATCTTTTGATTACCTATTTAGTGTAAACGTATAATGTTTGATCTCAGATTTATGAAAAAATGGATTTGAATTGTAATGTAATAATGTTACCATGAAAATTATTGTTGCAAACGTTTGTAGTTAATGTTTTACAAACTTTTGTAGTTCATTTATTACAATATTTAACAAAATACAAAAGTGGAATCGTAATTCAATATATATATACAATTCAAATAGTAAATAATAATATTTTTTGTATTACGCTGGCTATAATTAATTATGTTTTACTATAAATATATATAAATTTGAACATATTCGTACCTTTTTTACCTACACGATTAATAATTATATGTTTTTAATAAACTAACTCAAAGTGTTTCACGTCCTACAGGGACACACACTTTGGGCGGCTTTTAATGCCGGCCTGTCCCTATTGTGGAAGACGCATAGTTACTAGCGCCAGTAGGCGAAGATCTCTGACGCGCCTCTGTCGGACGCCTGTTTAGTGGCTATCGGCAAATAGGTAATACCAAATTGACGTTTGACAGCGGCGTTGGAGCAATTTACGCCTGTTGCAAAGCGTCTGCGACTTAGGTAATCAGCCCGCGGGTTTCTAGAAAGATTTTTCGCCTGTCAACGGATTGTCAATGAGCAATTTTTTTATTAGTGAATATTGACCGATTAATCGCGTGTCAAAGTAAATATTACTCATTCAAACATGAATATATATTTTTTTATTTTTACGAAACACGTAGCCCCTCACTAAGATTGCTTCTGTGTCGTAGGTGTGTTACAGACATAAATTCCACACACAATGCGAATAAGGATAATAAGTGTCCGAGAAATTGGTAGGTATTAGCAAATAGATTAATAGAATTTGAACAGCTTAGTTAGTACTAATTTTTTTCACTATTGTCATAAACACCCTCTTCTCCTTTTCTGTAAATATAATTTTTTCGAGACATTATCTTCGAATCTCAACTTCAACTTGATTAGTGGCTTTAGTCACCATAAATTTTACATGTACACACGGCTACATCATCATTATCATTTCCATTTTAGCCGTAAAACGTCCATTGCTGGACAGAAGCCTCCCAATAGGAATTGCCGAAACGACCGGTATGGTTTTGTGTTGTGAGCCCACTGCGCGGTTTTGCCATAATCACCACGATCACATTTATCACAAAAACAAACAAATCCTTAATCCCAAAGATTTACAGTTTACATTGATTATAACTTTCGGCCGTATTTTTTATTGTATTCGATTTTGATTTGCGCTAATCTTGCATTCACGCTAAGCAAGCGCGAAGCGGTACACGACTACCAGAGGAATGGTCAGCCCGTGACTCGATGGGTACCTATATCCTGGATTTTACGAGGGATGCGAGAGGCGCGCCGCGGCAAAATGAAATTTGAAATCATGCTAACAATTATTATTATTTACAATGATCAAAGGGTGTAATATAATTAATAGCACAGAGTCCTATTCGTTCGTGTCGTTGTACGCATGTTTATGAGGCCTGACCGGTCAGTCATGACCCCGATCACCCCAACCCGCGGGCTGATTAGCTAAAAACAGCAACAGCAGACGCGATAGCAGCTATCGCGCAGCCAAGGATCCATCGGTGGCAAAGCGTCAAAAAAATTGGTATTAGGTAAGGCATCGCTCGCCAGTCGCTATTGTGGAAGATGCATAGTTACTAGCGCCGGTAGCCACCATTGGAACTAAAATAATGAACGTTTTTAATTCATTGATTGTCCGACAGAGTAGAAGTGGGTAATAAAGCTTTTTGCGTGAACCGAACCGAAACTATGTATTGGTATCCGATAAAGTGTTTCAAAACTATGTATTTTCAAAAACGATTTATTGGGCGATATGCGTATAAAGTGTTTATGAAATGATAAACGTTTTCGTGTCGGTTCAGGTATTTGCTTTGAAACATGCTATCAACACAAAACTATGTATTTACGGTAACTATTTATTGGACGAGATGCGTATAAAGTGTTTCAAAACTATGTATTTTCAAAAACTATTTATTGGACGATATGCGTATAAAGTGTTTATGAAATGATAAACGTTTTCGTGTCGGTTTAGGTATTTGCTTCGAAACTTGTAATCAATAGTAAACAAATTAAAATTCGCTATCAACTGAAAATTTTATGCTTTGGTTTTTTGTTCTTTGTCTGTGGTAAATGATTATTATGACTGGTAAAATACAATAATTTGACACAATAAATTATAGTCTTATGCAAAGTTCTAATATGTAATTTATACTCGTGCCAATATAGGATGGATATACCTAAATAACGTGTCAAAGATTTGATAGCAGCATAAAAATGATTCCTAATAAAATAGAATAAAATGTGATTTTTATTATTATTATTTAGAATGACTAAAATTCATAAATGCGCGATCTCGCTTCTTGTTCGTGCGATCGTCGGTATCGGTCGGGTTTACTTCGGAATAACTCGGTCGGAGTCATTCGGCTAGTTTCGGTAACTGTTTATCGACGATCCAATGCTGTGTGAATAAAGTGTTTCGCCCGATAAATAGTTTCAGAAGAGACCGATACATAGTTTTAGGTATTGGACGCGATACATAGTTTCAATAACTGTTTACGGTTTGCAACGCACACCGCTACGACAGAGGCTTGTCAGAGATGTTCGCCTGTTTAGTCGCTATCGGCAAATAGGTAATACCAAATTGACGTTTGACAGCGGCGTTGGAGCAATTTACGCCTGTTGCAAAGCGTCTGCGACTTAGGTAATCAGCCCGCGGATCTGCCCTTGATGCCAATATGGTAGTTTTGCACGACAGCGGATGAGTAGGGCGATAGACTGGGTGGAGAAAAACCGTTGTATTTTGAGAATATTTTTTATCCTAATTCCTGATATTTTTATTTATTAATTATTTATTGGACATTGCGATGAATTGGCCAGAGTTCGTCGTTGAATTTTTGGGAGTTTGTTAGTCGTGTGGTTTGGATTATTGATTTCATTTCATGTAAATTTGTAATTAATTGTAAATAGTTTTATTGAACTTTATGATCAATTTCAATGCATATTTCATTATGGAAATTGTATCTTTAACACGCAAGAACTAAAGTTCTCAGATACCTACTACATGCCGTCGAAATTTATTAAATTTTAAGGTAACGTGATAATAAGTAGGACTAGTCTACCGTCGGGCTACCTACGTCGACTTGTGAGCATAACGATGTCGATACGTCGACTAATTCAACTAGTTGATCAACTCGTCGATGAACGAAAATGGACGGTCTAGTTTAGTTGACGATAAATACGTCGACGACCCATCGCTACAGCCAAGGATCGACTGGTGGCAAATCGCCAAAAGGATTCGTATTACATAAGGCATTCGCCCGCTCGCTACCAGCGCCATTAGCGACAATGTAGCTGTGTAAGTGGTTTTGATTCATTGATCGTCCGACAGAGTGTGCGAAAGAGAACTTCGAATGTATAATAGCTATTGACAACTACGTAATACCAAAATGACGTTTGGAGAGCGGCGTCTGCGCGATTTACGGGTGTTGCAAACCGTCTGCGACATATGTATTGGAAAGCAATCCCATTTACTAAGCTATCTAGTTTATTTTAATGTTATTAAGGCAACCATTTTGCTGGTATTTATTTAAGAACGATTCGGTCATTGTCATATCCTTTAATGCCCATAGGACAGAAGTCAACTTTCGGGTTAAAAAATGTGTATCTATATACATAAACATTATGAACCTGTCTCACACAAATCATCACTCTATATCTAAAGGGGCTTACCCTTTATAAAATTATAGCGTTATCAGTTTTGTTGTAGACGTTGAAATCGTCGCAAATCCGTATAATCGCAATACCAACACCACTATATTACACGCTGTTCAGCTCTTATAAGAGAAAGAGTGGTAATAAATACAAATATACGGATCCCTAAATAACACTAGTGAAAGCACTTAAGTCGACTAGTTGATGCGATTTCAGATAGAAGGTCAACAAAATGGTTATTGCAGCTTCAATTAATATTTTGGAAAGTATTTTATGTATGTACAGATATAGTCCCCTTTGAGTTTTGCTGTAGTATAAAAGAAACTTTTACTGCCTTCAACATCGTGTTGAAATTGTAGATAATTCATAACATAATATAAAAAGTCATGAGTAACTTTATCATAAAGCTTATAGTAATATTGTAATATGAGCAGAGTAATAATAATACTATGTACTACAGGGCGAAAATCACTGTGACTACGACTTAGAGCTTTCCTTTCTATCCTCTTTTGCGAGCTCTAGGCTACTGGCTGATGCGGCCATAGGCCAGTTCCTCAGATATTTCCGCCGAAAAGTATGTTTCAACGATTATATCTATAAAAATCTCACAAGAAAATATTAAAATATATCCTATCCTTTCTAACATAAAAAGTCCTTATTGACAGTTTAGTTTTGGCACCAAAACAGTTGTGCAGTTGTTTTAAACAGATTCGCAATTAAATGTATACTGTATGAAATTATAGCAATTAATTCAGCCTCATCAACGGATTGCTTTAAAGTAAACATATTTCATGCTGGCCATCAACAAGTGTTTCATATACGAGGTTAGTCGGAAAGGGTGTACTAAGCCGAAAGGGTGTAATATTATGAGTATGGGTAATTAGCAACTTTTGCTCTACGACTTTCCCCAAGAAATCACTAGTTGCAGCTGTTCAAACTTTTCATGAAAAAATACGCTGACACAACCCTATCATCAGCGGCGTCTTACATTTATAGGCATATTTGGGTTCATAGACCTAGTAGCCTGACCCGCTATCTTTGGCTACAATTTGATGAATTTGAAATTTTTGTCATAAAACGAGTAATTTAAGGTACAAATTTCGCAAAGATACCGCTACGTATTGCCTATTCTCTGCCGGCGTTATTTGTGATCCGCTTTGCTGTAGCCGCTTAATATTTTTTGTAGGCAAAATCATTGCAGTCTGTTAAGGTGTTTCCTGGCATTCAGACGATTTGATCACCAGAAATGGATAAGTCCTGATAATGTCGAAATAAAGATAAATGGGTTTAGTTGATCATGCCACGAGCGTGAATCATTGCAATGTAAACCTTAAACGATTGCCATAAGAGTCATTCGACGTGAAGTCGCGAATTAAAACAGGTATTTTGTCACAGTTAGGTAGAATTCTGTAAGTGCGTGTGCCGCTTTGTATTTTTACCGCCTATGCGCCAGGTAACCACAATCGCGAGCGACGCCATTTTCAGGATTGTTGTATAAATAGGGCTGCGCATTTTTTAAACAACAAAATACTATTTTTCTATCGTATGAAAATAAAAACATACGTTTTATAAGATGAGGCATTTACTGTGAAACAGTCATCAGTTACACTTTAAATTGGCCGCGGCTTAGTACACCCTTTTCGACTAACCCAGTATAATAAAGATAAAATATATGGGTGGCTAGCAGCTACAACAAAATATAAGACTCACGAATACAGTTATAGAAATAAAGTAGATACTTAAAGATAAATTAACATAAATTAGAATGTGTGGTGGCATACAAGATAAGTTTTTATTTAGTTACGTAATAATAATAACTTAGTATCTGTTGTGATGATCATGGACACAGAACTGTGAAGAGATGGTACCATCTTACTTGATATTTTCGGATAGAAACAGTCCTTTAATGGATCGTAAAAAGTCTTACGACATTTTTAGTTTACCATTCAATTCCTCTGATATATCATTGATGACTGGTAAAAAATCGTTGCTGGTTTGAGAAGACTTTTGCGGAAGCTCAAGAATTTGTTCTGTCCTAACTGCTCGTTTGGACTTTTCAGGTAGTAGCATAGCACCTAATGCGATGAAATGTAGAGAGTAGAACAATTTTCTGAAAAAGAAAACATAAACGTGATATATATGTATTAAAGCAGTACCCACCTACTCAGTTTTAGGGTAATTAAAAAGTTAAGAAATATACAAACCCATAGAAAGCGAGGCTAGGCGTGAGATGAAGCAAAACAAATGGCACAGTGGCGTACGTCATAGCAACTCTTGTGGTGATGAACGTCAGGGAATCGTAGAACAGCTTCTTGTGTGGGCTGTCCAAAAACATTGGACGAGCTATGAATCTGATCTGTAACATTTTATACGGAACCTTGATTCTAAAATTCTTTTGTATATTAAAATCGAATCGAGCCGAAATTTGTCGAATTTTATACAATAAAAGTAAAAGAAAAACTATTTATATTCCCTTCCCTAGACGAAAGTAAGTGCTTTGATCTTGGAAGCAACGTAACTGAAATTGGGTATATTAAAAAAAACATGTTTACAGATCGACTAATTTCACAGCACATGTCGTACACAAAATATTATCAGAACAAAACTACTTTTTAATCCTTAATTTTACCAGCAATTAATTGCAACTATCGATAGTATTGAGAATTATGACATCGCAATAAAAATAAGGAAGGTATCTTATCGATATTTTGAATGAAGTTGAATAGACTGGCGGGCGCCAAATGAACGACCGTAGCACCGTTACTCTGCAAGCATTGTAATGACTTACGAGCTGTTAGTCACCCGACCAGAAGTGGGTCCGAGACGGCGATACGCTGTGTTCACCGCACGTCCCTCTCAGAAGGCTGGGCCCCACAGGTAACTGCCTTCTATCTAGCGGAGCCCGGTCTGCTTGGAGGACACAGTACAGTACACCCTAGCGGTTTGCACAACTTGAGCAACGCAGCCGGTCGAAGTTAGGAAGTTAGTAACCTCTTGGGTTGCGCGGCTGTCATCGTTCAGTCTTATTTACCTTAGTTTTATGGTCACTGTTTAGTTACAATATTTTCATTTTCTAAGGAGAGTATTATTTTCGATACCGTTTCGATGTTGGTTGGCAACAACTAAGGTGTACGTTTTTTACTTAGTTACTATTAAATTTAGATTAAAAAAGGTTTATTGTTATATAATTACTCGTTGAGATTTTTTTCTGCCTACATTCTGTTCTGAAAATTTCTACTAGTTTAAACGTTATGTACAGCCAGCAACATTTTTTTGTTGAGCTCAACTTTTATTACTTACATTTCTCTTTTTTTAATGTTCGTACACACTTAGTTGTACCACTTTCTTTGTTGGCAATTTATTCTTTCCAGTAGTCAAGGAAAACAACCATAACGTTCAACTTAGTTTGGTTTTTGTAACGGACGGAGTATTTGGTTGTTTTACTTCTTTTTATTGAACCAAATACACAAAACACTTGCTCACAATTCCAGTACAGCTGCCGAGAGAATGCGTTCCTGACGTCTGTTAATTGGTTGGTTGGTTTCTATTATATTACAGATTTAATCTAGCGCTAAACTATTTCAGTCTTATTACAAAAATCTTGTTAGACTCAGGTTTAAACCAGAACTATGAAGTCTGGACTTAGTACGGAACTAACGTTAGTACCGTGGTTTAAACCCGTCCGTATTACAAATATCAAAATAAGTCAGGACTAGATAGTACCTGACTTTAGTTCTGGCTTAATTTATTTCCACAGATTATACACGGAGTTCCTTGGAAACATTCATTCAATCAGATAGCATTCGGATACATTACGTTCCGTTTACCCAAATTCTGAATATTTCTGTATTTTTTTTATATTAATGGTATTGTATTTAACATATATAATAGGGTATTTAATGACGATAACTATTAGAAACGAATGGTTGTTCTTGTTTCAATAAATGCCATTTATTTTCTTTCTGAGGAATACTTTTATGACATTTATTTCATGTCCGAAATATGTACTTTCAAACAACACTAATGCGTAACGGAATGTCTATATCGCGCGGAAATCTTTAAACATAGGTAAAACTATTCTGAGATTTGGACGTTTCTTCGTACTTATTATTGATAAGAAGTTAGGGAATAATATTAATAAAATAGAACAACAGAAAAAACGAAGAAGTGAAAACTGGAATTCTGAAGAAAAGTTAGTACTTGCCTACAATTATTGTAATTACGGCACATTACTATCTAGGATAGGCCGTGTGGTGCCGGTTCAGAATACCACTACCCCATTTCCTCCCGTGGGTGTCGTAAAAGTCGACTATGGGATTAGCCGGAGGATGGGCAGCAGCGTCCTTCGAGTACATTAACAAATCAACTGCGATCGCCAACCCGTCTGCCAAGCGTGGCGATTATGGCAAAACCCCCCAATGAGCCCACAACACACCCATATCGGTCGTTGTGGTGATCTTTGGGGGAGGCCTGTGTCCAGCAGTGGACTTCATTCGGCCGAAATGAAAAAAAAAAATGAACTATCTAGGACGACGCAAATTTAAACTATTTCAGGAAATATTACAATACAACATACAAAAATAAACCAAATCTAACCTCAAAACAATGAATTTTACGTATATTTGTGACTTAGACCAAAGGTTTTAGAGTTAAACTAGGTCCCCATCAGGTTTATCTTTAGTACCATAGATAGTCCAAGACTAAGAGTTAAACCACTTTTTGTAATAAGAAATTTGATTAAACCACACTTTTAGTCCGAGACTATCGAAAAACCATGTTTTGTAATAAGACGGTTTAAGTTTATTGTGTGTTGATGTTATAACCATATATATGCATATTAATGTTTAGTATAAAATAAACTAAACCAATTATTAGATGTCAGGAACGAGTAGTAGTAGGGCTTCTTGGTGAACGAGCTCGGCCCGGGGAAGAAGTGTATATATATATATATACCACTAGGGTTTGCAAGAGACCATTCGGGAAGGTGCTAAGCATATACCCCTCTTACTACAAAGTGCAACAATCCAAGCTACAATGCTATCCTCTGAACCAATCAGTTACTGTCACGGATTCATCAGCTACGATTACGCTTCAAGCATTACTCGATATCTCACGGTAAAGAGAATCCCTGAGTCTTTCTGAAAATGTGCAAAATAAGGATTTGAAGCCAATGAAAAAATCTAAGTGGAGATTTGATGACGCTTCCAACCAAAGCCAACATAAACAGAAAATGGAGGGAACAAGATGGTTCAAGTATATTTATGACCTCCGTGGTGCCATTCAAGCTGACTGCCGGAGACGAAACTTTATGGACGAGTCCAAAGCCATGCTCAGATTTATATTGTCCAGTGTAGTTCACTTTTGTAAAGGAGAACGAAGAAGTGTTATCAGTTACAAAAGGCAAATGGATGACGAAATTAAGGATCTAATCCCCATTGAGTGCAATAGTGCTATTTTCATTCGTTTACATGTTTCATACCGAATTGATTACGATGTCAAGGCACAGGAACCACAAATGTTAGGAATATGGCAAGAAAGGGAGGTCCCCCCTCCCCAAGGCAGCACGGTGCCCCAGATAAAATGATGCAACATTTATAAATCCGAATACTCGATCAATTATATTTAATCTTTACTCATGCACTTAGACGGCGATGGAATTTGTCGGTATTGCACATATGAAAAATGAATAACACTCAGCTAAAAGTGAACTAATAAAAGTGGGTTTGAATGTTATTGCGTTGTATGTTGTGGTGCTAAATCAGTGTGTTATTTAATTAGATACTTATAGGTTAAAAAGTTTCGTATGGTATCTGGATTAAGAATATAGCACCATTCCATCTCCTCCCGTGAATATCGTAAAAGGCGACTAAAGGACTCTTAAGCGCAGCATACCTTATGTGGAACAGTTGCCATTCTGCGTTCACCAATCCGCCTGCCGACCGGGGTGAGTACTGGCAAATTCCCCCCGCAATTATGACACAAATGTGGAAATCTATGGGGAAGGCCTTTGTTCAGCAGTGGACGTCCTGTGACTGATATGTGGTAGAAAAATTGCTGTTTACATTTACTTGTAGATTAGAATATTATTATGACCGCACTATCGCGTTGGGTCCTAACCTGCAATGGTAGTTTTAAAGAAGTTATAAATAAATAAAATGTGCTCGTGCAGTTGGTGCTCTTCTCATAAAGGGCAATTATCAAAACGAGCATTACTCAAACTAAGCACTTCACTTCTGAAGTAAACAACCAGATAGCTTGATACAGACTGACTTTATTTCCGGACACCCACAATACATTTTATTAATTACTTATAAATAATCATGCAACATCTTCCTCCTTAATTAATAATGAACATATTATTAATTATATACGGTTAATGAATTTAACATGCATTTAACAAGAGTAGACATATTTTACTTATTTTATTTTGTTGTTTACAATCACCTTGTACTAAAGTATAAGGGAGTAACAAACTATGCATAGTAAAAGTAACATTTTAATTTAACATGTAACAACAAAAATATTTTAAACATTACAACAGTTTTTATTAAAAAGATCCCTATCATTTTGCAAATATCGTTTCTTTTATTAGTAATTTAATTGCTTTAGTTTATCTTTAGCTACCCTTGCAGCTGCCCTTTCGGTACGTGAAGGATTTTTGAATTGAGTAAATGGTGAGTTTGTCGTATCCTTGACATCGCGGTCTGCGCACAAGTAGCCTTCCAAATTTCAATAATAGTGATGGTCGGTATCTCCCTGGATCAAGGCGTCTTTACATGTTACCTGTCTCGGCGAGGCTGCTTGTGCTAGTACAGAGGAACCGAGCTTGATAAGGTGCCTCCGATTCCTGCGCAACACTCTGCCAGCATTGTCTACCACAAAGTAGGACCAGGGCTGTGGCGCGCGCTGCACTATACGTGCATGCTGTCGGCGCGCCCCCTCCAGCACCACCACGTCATCGCCCACTTCTAGATCAGGAAGTAGTCGGACACGAGAATCGTAACACGCTTTGTTTCTATTTTGATTTCGAACCAAGTTACTATAATCATTTGCATTGTCTCTTTCCGGTTCCAATTTATTGTCATGGCAAGGAAGTCGAGTATTTACTCTTCGACCCATTAGTAATTGCACGGGGCTTGCAACTCCGTCTCTCGGTGACGCCCTGTAGTTGAGCAAACTTAAGTAAAAATCTTCACTAGACTGGACCGACTTGGACAACAACGTTTTTATCGTTCGAACTGCACGCTCGCTGCGACCATTCGACTGGGCATAGTTAGGTGATGAAGTTAAGTGTTTGAATCCCTACTTATCTGCAAATAGTCTAAATTCTCTTGAAGAGTAAGCGGGACCATTGTCAGAGAATAGCTCTTGAGGTATGCCATGCCGGGCAAATTGATCTTTCATGGCTAGTATTACTTTTTTTGAAGTAATGTCGGTTAAAGGGCAAACTTCCACAAAATTAGAAAAATAATCCACTTACAGTAAAAAATACTGTTTGTTTATTTCAAATATATCAAAGCCTACCTTTGCCCAAGGCAACGCTGGTATGTGATGCGTGGCTCACGCTGCGGGGGGGGCGCATTCTGCGTGCAAACGGGGCAACGCCGCACGCACTGCTCCATATCGCGTGACATTCCCGGCCAGAACATCGCGCGCGCGACGTTTGCATCTATCAATACCAATATGTCCCTCATGCACTCTTGCTATCATTTCCGAGCGAAGAGTTTTAGGTATAAAAACCAAATTATTGATCAATATTACACCATCAACATATTCTAATGATTCTCTATAACTCCAATGTAAGCGTGCACGTTCCTTCACATTATATTTACTCGAAGGCCATCCATTTATTATATGTTGTACTAAAATTTGACATTCCCCGTCTCGTTCTGTACGTATTTTTACAGTATTTAGTCGATCATTACTAAATCTTAAATTTTGTATGAGGAAGCACGTTTGTTCATCTAGCTCCTCCGAAATCTTATTATAGAATAAATCGGAAAGCGGAGCCCTAGATAACGTGTCCGCAACGAACATGAATTTAGTAGTTGAATGCGATTACTAACATGCCGCGTCCAGCAGATCGCCCATCACTAGAAAGATTTCTCGGCATGGTAAATTAAGCAAGTTTATTCCTAATTACTCAGAAAAAGTAGCCCCATTGCGTAATTTAATGAAAAAGAATAGAGAGCGGTGTTGGGGACCATGCGAGGACCGCATACTAGGTGAGTTGAAGCGAGCGCTGTGAGGCGCGCCCGTGCTGGCACTGTTCGAAGCGCGCGCGCCTGCCGTGCTGTCGGTGGATGCGAGCGCGCGCGCACTCGGAGCCGTGCTGTTACAGGCCGGCCGCCCCGTGGAGTTCGCTTCCATGACACTGACAGACACCCAACAAAGGGACGCTCAGATTGAGAAAGAAATGTTAGCCATCGTATTTGCTGTAGAAAGATTTCATCAGTACATCTTTGGGATACGGGACATAATTGTTGGAACCGCAAGCGCAAAAGTGTCTGCTGCATGGCACCAATTATTTTTAATAAATTACCCAAAAGTTGGAGAATTCTCGATGGAACATCATTTAAAAATAAGCTACGAAACTTTCTAGCAGACAAAGTCTATTATGATGTCAGCGAGTTTTTAACGGAAACAGACATCTGTTAACCTTATTATGTAGACAACTATTACTATGGTACTTTTATGTAATTTGAATGTAATTGAATGTTAAATAGTTTTCATAGATATAAGTTTTACTAGTCGTAATTTTGTTGTAGAGATAGTCATAAACCTATTATATAACGATTTTTATGTTTTAGTAAGTAAGTACTTTTGCATGCCAAATGGTGAAATATGGATGTGCTTAATTATCATTTATGTCATCTTATTGTACCCATATTTGCGAAATAAATATCTTATCTTATCTTATCTAACCGATCACAAGCCATTAGAGGCACTTTTTAAGAAACCGTTAGACTCAGTGCATGCCCGATTACAGCGCATGATGCTGCGAGTTCAACGTTATGATTTTCAAGTAGACATATTTACCTTGATTCGTCTATTTTCATTCCTTCGACGCTAAAAGTATGTCCCAGGTAAGTAACCTCTTTTACGCAAAACTCACAGTTTTCAGGATTGAATTTTATACCCACTTCGTTGGTGCTTTCGAGGAGACTTCTCAGATGATTATCATGTTCATCCTCAGTAGACCCCCAAACTATGACGTCATCGGCAAAGGAGTCAACGCCTTCCAAATCCTCCAACAATTGCCTTATTCTTGCGTGAAACACCTCTGAAGCAGAATTGATACCATATGGCAAACGCAAATATTGGTACCTACCGAATGGTGTACCGAACGTACATAGGTCAGCACTCCTATCATCCAGCTGCACCATCCAAAAGCCAGATTTTGCATCCAGCTTGCTAAAATACCGCGCACCTTTTAATTTCGTGGCTATTTCAGTAAGTGTAGGTAATGGATAGTGTTGGCGCCTTATGACTTAATTAAGTGGTCGCAGATCCAAGCAGACCCGAATACTGCCATCTTTTTTTCGCTGCGACCACAATATCATTAACCCACGAAGTTGGGTGATAAACCTTTCTTATGACCCCCAACCTTTGCACTCGAATTAACTCCTCTTTAAGCTGGTCCCTTACCCCCAACGGAACTTTTCGAACAGATATGTTTGGGTTTGCGTTATTTTCTATAAGAATAGTGTATTTTCCCGGTAATTTACCTAGTCCTCTAAATAACTCTTTATAATTGCTCAAATTTAAAGAGTAGACCCTTTTAATAAGGCCTAATCGTTCTACTGCATCTTTACCCAAAATACTTTGACAGTTTTGTTCTGATAAGACAAATTTTAAATTATATTGAACATTTTTATGTGTACAATTAATAACACAAGAACCAGTTATTGACAAGTAATTACCGCAAAATGATTTTGCACAAGTATTGTCATCAACAATATTAGAAAGAGGCAAACCTAATGTTGTATAGTCATTTTTCGATAATACATTCAGGTCAGACCCGGTATCCAGTTTATAACAATGTTTAATGCCCTTATCTGATAAATAAAGAGTTTAATACCACATTGAGTCCTCCGCTTTCACAATCGTATCTACGAACTCTAGCAACGACATATAGTGTAAGTCTTTCTTGTCGTCTCCTTCTTCACAATTCGCGTACAGTTCATAGACATTTTTAGATTTACGCACCGGACACATAACTTTATAATGACCCTTGCTACCACAAATAAAACACTTTACGCGCTGCACAACGATCGCCTCCGTCACAATATACCGATGCACAGGCTGCGCAGGCGCACGTGCCGGGCCCGCTCACCGCGCCGCCCGTACCGGCGTTGCCATCCGCTCCACAGCTACGGCCGCCGGCGCTTGCGCCAACCCTGCGCTGCATTATACGACTCGAACTCGCAACCTCAAACCCACGTTGCAAGCCTCGCCGTCCTCTCCAAACACTGTCCACCGAAGCACTTTTCATGGATTCACCCTTAATTCCTTCGATTTGTTTTTCACCGTCGTTGGAGATTTCATTAGCTTCGCATATTTTTAACGCCTTCTCCAGTGATAAATCATCTCTCCGCAGCAATCTATCGCGTATTGCGATGTCTTTAACACCGCATACGATCCGATCGCGCAATAAGCTGTCCTCCAGTTGCTCAAATTCACATCGCTCGCTCAGGAGTTTAAGTACGGTAACATATTCGTCGATGCTTTCTCCGACCTCTTGACATCTTGTAAAAGATTCAAATTATCTTACCATGGTAGTATTAGATTTCGTACCAAAATGAGCATTGAATTTTTCTATAACTTTTTCAATGTTTTCCTTTTCAGAATCGCTATCAAACTTGAATGTTACAAAGATATCATATCCCTCCGACCCAATCAAATTGATTAACAAACTAGCTTGCACCTCATTAGATTCCTTGTAAACTCCTGACGCCTTCACGCCACGCGGCAGGCCGGTTAGCCGGCCCTCCTCTAGACACAATTCTGCCGGTCGCCACGCATGTTCCATTGAATGTCTTAACACCTCGATATATACGCTAAGTTTAATTAATTCACGCACCGCTGTCACCATGAAGTAAACAACCAGATAGCTTGATACAGACTGACTTTATTTCCGGACACCCACAATACATTTTATTAATTATTTATAAATAATCATGCAACAACTTCGTCATTTTGCGACTTTGACATTATGCTAGTAACGCAAACCAAAAATATTACAAAATGTGCACATTTTTTTCGAGGTTCTCAATTTGAGAAATGCTCGTTGTGAGAATTGCCGTATGAGGAGTGCACTAATGGCAACTTACACATTTTGCGTCACGTGCCCATTTTACGAATTGCACATTCTTCGTCTGCAATCCTTAACAGTAGGCGAATAAAAAAAATTCTTCTGTGTTAAAGAAATTAGTTATTTTTAACCAATTATTAATTTTTCATATTTTTTAAGATATACGAATCATTTATCGATTTAAATTCTGTGAACAAAACCAACTTTTTGTCACTATGGCCTCTTTTTATATATTGGGGAAAGTCTTATTCCCCGTCGGGAAGGTACGCTAGCGGGTGTGCTCCTAGCGGCTAAAACCACTACAGTGTACGAATTCCTTATGCCCGGGACTAGCTCGCTCATTTTCTGCGTCTTGGCCCGCAACTCATTCATTTTGGCGGACTGCAATTTCTTGAGCAACGTGGTCAGCCAAAAAATTCTGTAGAAGGGAACAGACGTGGTCGCCTCCCTTTCCCATTCCGCCACTCGCCCGCTATTTCGTCTCATCATCACCTCTATAGAGTGTGTGGTAAGTCGTGTTCTCAGAGCAAGTAAAACAGTAGGTGACAACCGGACGACTACTCTTGGTTTAAATCAGGAGGAAGGTGAGGAGCTATTTCAGCTCTCCAACAACGACCGTTCATTGAGCCTACTCAATGAACAGTGGTGAATACACCACCTTGGTAAATGTATTTATGTATTCTTGATAAACCAATGGGTTTGTAACCCAGTACTTAAGCGAGACCGTAACACCATGATATTATATAACATGTTTGTATCACGCTCTTCTGTCACATCCCAAAGTTATTTTACATTAATAAGTTAATAGTTTGTCCGTGTGGTGTCCGGATTAAGAATATAGCACCACTCCATCTCCTCCCGTGGATGTCGTAAAAGGCGACTAAGGGACTTTAAACGAGAGGGACGGGCAGCAGTGTCCCTTTTGTGAACCGGTAGCCATACTGCGCTCACCAACTCGCTTGCCAAGCGTGGTGAGTATTGGCAAATACCCCCCGAAACGATGACATTGTGGAATCTATGGGGGAGGCCTTTGTTCAGCAGTGGACGTATAAATGGCCAATATGATGAAGTTAATACCTTCCTAGCAGCAATAGTGAATAAACCACCGGCGAAAAATGTTAAGTAATAGCCCGGGTGGAAGCCGTGCCAGATAGCGGACAGAGCGTACACACGCGCAGTACGCCACGCAGCACCGCCGCGCTCGTACGCCACATCACGAAGCCACGCGTTCGTGTTCTTGTTCCAACTCGCGACAGCTATGCGGAAGTTTTGTGCAAACTGAAAAGAAAATTATTGTTATATTTTATTACAAATAATAGCAATACTGGCCGATAAAAACTTTATTATAAGCGTACAACTGGACGTAAATATCTGTATTAGACATCATTTTGCGCTATAACCAAAAAAGCAATGCGGAACTAGTGGTTAACATGACGAAAAGATAAAATAAAACATGAGAAAAGTCGCGGTTGTCTTTATAGAAGGGATGTAAATCTACTAATTAAGAAGCTGATGCGATTTTAGGGGCGATCTTTGGAGTGGCGGGACACCATCTGCCACAGAATCTGACTTAAAGGTTAAAACACAAAGGTCTCTGTCTGTTGGACCCATGTCTCCGCGTAAGCCTATAAAAAAACCGGGTTCTTCTTTGTAGAGGCTATTAACCCGTGAATGGAGAAATATAAATAATAACAATAATAAGGGAGATAGATGAATTGAATCGAACTATGTGTTAGAGAAAGTATACGAGTATTCCGGCGAAGGCGTCCCTATTGGTAACCATTTGCGCTTATTACGAAATTATGAGATATAATCATACTTGCGTAAGCCAAATATGAATCTGATACAAAAATTCTGGAGTTGCTTTACCTTATTAAACCGTCGAGATTAAGATAGTTGACATCGCTATAATCAAGAATTAGAAAGAGTAGAGATTGTACAGTCGGCACCAAAGGTCTATGACCGCTCTAGCTCAACGAGACTATATATAGTACTAGTTATAAAACGTGTCCGGTCATAAACTAGCGATATTCTAGGTACTTATACGAGGCATGCCTATAAGTTTTGTCGTTTGAAGAAAAAACACAACTAGAACCTTATAGTACTTTTTATTGTTTTTCAAAGTATTCACCACGTAGCTTAATACACTTTTCCATTCGCTCAAACCAGTTATTATAACATTTATTCCATTCTAAAGTGGGGGTTTTCAAAATGGCTGACTTGAAAGCGTCGACTGCTTCTTCACCGGACTGAAACCTTTGACCACGAAGACTTTTCTTAATTTTAGGAAATGTAAAGAAATCGTTAGGGCTTAGGTCAGGACTGTATGGAGGATGGTCAAGAATTTCTACTTTTTCCTGCTTCAAATACTCAATCGTTTGACGAGCGCTGTGTGAGCTTGCGTTGTCGTGGTGCAGGATGATGCGTCGCTTTGAGATAGATTTTCGAAGTTCGGCGATGGCTTGTGGTAAACAAACTGTGGTATACCACTCTGCGTTAACCGTTCTACGATCTTCAAGTGCAATAGCCGCCACATGGCCGGTTTTTCCAACGAACGTGGCCACCATCTTCTTTGAAGTGCTTCGAGAACGAACAACTTTAGTCGGCTTTGGCTCGTCTTGAAAGACCCAGATTGTAGATTGTTGTTTGGAATCAGGATCGTAGGCATAGATCTAAGATTCGACACCACTAATGATGTCGTAGACGTGATTTGACTCTCCTCGGTTGAACCTTTGCAGAGTTTTCTTACACCATCTGACGCGGGCCGCCTTGTGATCGTCGGAAAGCAGATGCGGTATCCAACGGCAAACTAGCTTTCTCACATCAAGCGCTTCATGCAAGATCTTCTGAATGGGTGTCCCTGAGATGCCTAATAGAGCCTCTATCTCTCGATATGTCACATGACGATCTTCGAGAATTAGTTGCCTCACAGCAATGACGTTATCTTCAGTGACGGTGGATTTTGGGCGTCCTTCGCGAGATTTGTCACTAACACTAGTCCACGCTAGAATTCTAAAAACCAGCGTTCGACAGTCCGCAGACATGGGGCTTCATCACTGAACACAGATGTTAGCTCTTCAAAACACTGAAGCCGTGTCAGGCCTCTTCTAAACTTGTAGAAAATTATTGCATGAACATTTTCCTTAGAAAGATTCATTTTCGTACGTAACCTGACAGAATCCAATCGACGCTGTGACTAAACAATAGCATTAATCCTAATACTTTCAACTGTTTTGAGATTCAAAATTTAAACACATTCGAATATAGAACAGTGTCAATTTCAAAATTGCCGGGAAATATGGAAACGACAGAACTTAAAAGGCAAGCCTTTTTTTTTTTTTAACGTGGGTAAATCTTCTTGGACTTCCTCCGCCTTGGGAAGGGCGGAGGGGCATGCCGGGATCAAACCGGCTAAAACCCCACGGTGTCCTTCTTCTTACCTCTAGCCGGGGGTGAGTTGTACGCTTTTCTGCATTGGACCGCTCCCCCGGCAGGTATCGGCCCGTCAATGATTGACGGGCCCCTTCTGTGTGCGGCCCCGTTGGCCGCACCTATTCTTCAGAGAGGCGCGCGCTGAACACGCGCGCCGCCATCTCGGGCCTGTTTCTGTTCGGGCGACGGACCGCCCCTGGTTCGTCGCCCGCAGGCCGCTCCTCATGGTGGCCGGAGATCATCCAGCGCCCCACCCTGGCGCCGACGCCCGGTGTGTCTTCTGCGGAGGGGATCGGAGATATCCCTCCGTACCCGCTCTGCCGCCTCCTTTGCTTGTATCACTTCCTCGCAAAAGGAGGCGACGGCATCCCACGCGCTCTCGCTCCGGACGATGGACCGAACCACGGCCGGAAGCGAGAGGTCACCCCCTTCGGCCGCCACGACGAGGTCACGGCGCTGCGCTGCCCAAGCCTCAAGCACTCCTCCAACGTGTGCATGCCTAGTATCACAACTATTTTCATATACAAGTACACTACACACTTGGGTCCAATCCACTTCCCGGTTTGTGGCAGCCATTTGTTTTTAGGGTTCCGTACGTCCGAAGGCAAAAAACGGCTTAACCCTTATATGATCACTCGTGTGTCTGTTTGTCCGCCTGTCACAGCCAATTTGCTCCGAATCTACGGAACCGATTAAGTTGAAATTTGGTACACATATGGATTTTTGCGACCCTAACACGGACGTATAACGTAAATAAATGAATTTTGAATATAGGAGTCACTTTTGAGGGGTAATATAGAAATGTTTTGAATAAAGTTTTGCAAACTGTATCCTGTAGCATATGTCTAACATATTAAAGGGATGGGCTTGTTGTGAGGGTCTCAATAATATTTATTTTATCATTTTAAAATAAATAGTTTTACTGTTAAAAATTATTCAATAAAATAGGTGAAAATTGACCATGAAACAATGGGGTCATATTTTCGTAACTTTAAAGAAAATACCATGGATAATCGACATCATGGATATTGTTCATAAAAAAATACTAAAACCGCGATAAAAAAAATGGGGGGTGCGGGTAGGCAGTCAAAAAATACTTTACGACTTATTCTCATACCTAGCAAATATACAGTCGAGCCATTTCGGAGTTGTGTGACCACAAACACCGTGACACGGGATATTTATATATTAGATAAACCAAATATTGGCACTTATGAAACGTCACAATCTAAGTTGCACGGTTCCAAATAGTAGATCTCGTGGAGAAGAGCCGGCAAGAAACTCTATGGATACTCTTTTAAAATAGTTGGGATTACAATGTTGAACAATTGATTGTAAAACATATACAGAGAAAAATGTATGTGAGTGTGTAAAGATGGAACATACCACAATAATGTATTTGCGGCAACATTAACGTGGCAGTTAACGGCTGACCAGTCCAAATAGACAGCACCCGTTCACGGGCACGACGCATGCATCAGCATCGCTAAGCTCAACCATATTGTAGGGCACCTAACGATCCGATACGCCAAATACGTTGGTGTAGTGGTTGATACAGTCGGCTGCTGCGCTCCGGGTCGTGGGTCCGATTCCCGCACGGAACAAATATTTGTATGGTCTGCAGGTAGTTGTTCCGGATCTGGGTGTATTGTATGACGAATTCATGTCTGTAAACGCACCCACGACCCAGGAGTTATCCTAGTGGGGGGCAATGTTTTAAAAAAAAAAAAAACGCATAACGCCACCGTTAGCAAGACATTTTAGTGAGCATGACAGACCTATACAGCCAGACAAAAGACACAATCAAAAAAGTACTAAACATATAACATTAATGGCTACATGATGCATTTACAGTTTTGTATGCATATTATAAGTTAATGTCACAAGAACATTATTAACAATAACGAATAGTCAATCAATGCCATAATATCAAATTATCATGTCTGACAACTGTCAAGTGCAGATTTCGTTTATTAGTTATTTTACATTTAATAACTAGTAATGTCTTAGATTTTCGCGATTATTACACATTATAATAAAACAGACGCTCCACAAAGTCTGCAGTGTGTGAACATGCCTTAGGCAAACCAAACCATTATCTTCGTTTTGATCAACCTCAAGTACTCGCGAAAGAGAACCGATATGTACCTAGAATGTTTCGTGAGGCTATTGAAATTAAAAAACATCCTTATTTTAATAGAGAAGATGGTTGGCAGGTACCACCTGTTTGGAATCCAGTCATTAAAATAATAAAGTCCCAAACAAGATACCGCACTAAGAAACATCAAGACACTGTGAGTGATTACTGCGTGCATCGAAACTAATTTTTTGATTAAAATTGTACGGTAGATAAAATAAAATAACTTTTTTTAAATCTGTAACGACGCCTGTCACCTTAGTCATCCTGCGACCACGAATGCTGCAAAGTATTCGAAACGTCAGGAAAATCAAAATATACGCGATAGAATCCGTTTAAAAGTGTTTTATTATAATTTAATAACTAATTAACCATCAAGTTTACTTTTGCCTTGCTTTTACATACACTATAATATTTAACTTTAATTTTGAGAAAATATTATTTGCTGGTTTAAACCGGTTTTGTAATCCGTAATGTCGGTGAATACGGTCAAGTGTACGAACTGTAATGTTGTTATTTCGGAAGTCCTTGCTTTCATTCGAAATCGACATGATGTGGTGGATAACGAGAGTCTTATAAGGATTTGTGCATCGGCCTTTTCGGAGGAGGAGATAGATGAAGCAAAGAAGTTGTTGTTTATATCAACCAAAACTAGCCAGAAATTAGTGTCAAGACGTAAAAATAAGAAATTAAAAGACCTTGAAGACATGATTTCTGTATTTAAGACAATGGATCCTGAACAAATACCAGTATTTGTGGCATATGACTTACATAAATTTCCCCCAATATGTTTTGACCACGTAGACGTCACAAAATTATCAAAGGATATATTGGTTCTGCGAGCTGAAGTTTACGGATATTAAAAATGATTATGTGACAGTTTGATGAAATGAAACTAAACATGAAAAAATATCCGAATCCGTCAATTACAAACATCAATATGAAGAGAGGAGGGTATATTTTGGAAGATGGTTTGTCCGGCATAACAGAATTACCACCAAGTGCTGCTGGTGCACTCGCATCACCAAGTTCCAATTATTCGGGGGATCGTTGGGACAGTGCGAGTGAAGCGGCAATATGTAATTCACTCGCTCAATCTCATACCGTAGACGAGACCAAAACGCATAGAAGACCTGTTCCGCTCGCATCACCGAATGCTGCCATGCGAGATAAGGATCAAATAGCGCACGTAGATAAGAGTGATAAACAGCTGACAATGGCGGATATTGTACAATACGGGCAGTGGAAAACAAATAAGCAAGATGATGAATGGACTTTCGTTGAAAAGGCAAAACCGAAGAAACGCTTTCCTGGTATGATGGGAAAAGCAGCCTCTAATTCAACAGGCAGATTTAGGGCGGCTGATATGAAAATACCTCTTTTTATATCATATGTGAATAAGGAGACGACGCAATCTGACATTTGTGAATATATAAAAGCTAAAGTGAATGAAATTGTAAACCTGCAGAAAATTAATATGAAGACCGAAAGGTCTTGTAATGCATTTAAGTTATTTGTACCTAAGCATAAAATAGATCAGTTTTTGGACGACAACTTATGGCACGAAGGCATTTCGTTCAGACGTTTTATTAATTTTAAGAAGGGAAGAGACACTATGATATTTGATGAAAATACAAAAACACAAAGTAATGGATGCACATAATAAGAATGTAACCCTAACAACTTTTAATTGTAAAAACGTCATGCGGTCAGCTGATTGCATATGTAGATTATGCAATGTTGCTGACGTCATTGCACTCCAAGAGACTTGGCTCCTGCCTCATGATATCATATCTCGGAAACTTACATGATGACTTCGAGTATACGGGCAAGTATGCCGTCGATACCTCTGCCGGAGTACTTATAAGAAGGCCCTATGGTGGGTTTGCTTTACTGTGGAGGAAGTCTACGTTTCCAACAGTGTCAGTGCTGTCGTGCGGTAGTGATCGTCTAGTGGCTATAAAGATCGAACATGCGGATAGTACGTTTTTGATATTCTCAGTGTACATGCCTACAGACTCGGCTGAAAATCTTATCGCTTCACTGATATTCTAAGCGAAATTATTGCCATACATGAGAATAGTAATGTAGAATCGGTGTTCATATTGGGTGACTTTAACGCTCACCCTAGTGAACGTTTTGCTAATGAACTGTTTACTGTGTGTACGGAACAATCGTGGTCGTGCATTGATATGGAGCTGCTACCCAATGACTCGTTTACGTTTAAGAGAGTGCGGCGCGGCACTTAGTAGTGAACGCGTCTGTATTATATGATGTTTATTCATCCGATCACATTCCTTTATTAATAGAATGCAATATTGATTTGATTACTCATAAGTTGAGAAACTATACGTGTAATTATATCATGTCGTCATGGGGTGAAAGGAATAGTACCCCAAATTGAAAATTATTCGACTTTATGCTATTCTAAATTACGATTGTTAGATTTTCCCATTTAATTTTGTGATTTTTCGTGTGGTATGTGTTCAAATACTAACCATCACTTGTTGTTGAACGAAATGTATTGTTACATATATTTTGAAGGACAGTGCCGAGCGTACGTACGTAGGTAAACAAAATAAGCATAATAATAAAAAAATACAAACTGGTTGGAACAAGCATGTTCGTGTGGCTCACAGAGAGGCTCGACTATATCATCAAACTTGGCTAGTACAGGGTAAACCTACTTGTGGTTGTACTAACCAGAATATTTGCGCATCTAGAAATATATTTAAAACGAAATTGAAATATTGTCAAGATAATCAACAGCAAATAAAAATGGACATGGTAGCTAAGAATCATGATGAAAAGCAATTTGGTGCTTTTTGGAAATCTACCAATAAATTAAATCCCAAGTCTAGGACTCAGTGAGCGTGGCGGGCATGCATGATCCAACAGATATAGCTAATGTATTTCCGCACCATTTCAAGGTCGAACCGCCTCTTACTAATTCGACTCAGGTGATCGATGCAGGGTTAATTTCCAGTGCCTATGTGAAAAATAAAACGAGGGATCCCTCTGACATTTTCAACTACAGGCCTATATCTTTGGCAACTGTCATAGCCAAGGTATTGGACAGTCTGCTTGATCAACAATTAGCTAAACACATTGAGCTCCATGACGCCCAATTTGGCTTTAGGCCTGGGCTATCAACTGAGAGCGCTATCTTGTGCTTCAAGCAGACTGTTCAATACTACACAGATAGAAAAACGCCTTTATTTGCCTGTTTTTTGGATCTGTCAAGGGCATTTGATCTTGTAAAACATGACGTATTATGGCAGAAATTAGAGCTTGAAACGACTTTACCCCATGAAATTATATCCATCTTTAAGTACTGGTACAGTAGACAACGAAATAGTGTAAAGTGGCTAGGCTTTTTCTCTAATGTGTATAGGTTGGACCCCGCAGTCAGTGAGACAGGGGGGGTTGAGTTCGCCCCGGTTGTTCAACCTGTATATGAACCAGCTGATCGTTGAGCACAGCAGCACCAATGTCGGATGTCATATTGATGGTGTTTGTATAAATAACATCAGTTACGCTGATGATATGGTGTTGTTAAGCCCATCAATTAGTGCTCTGAGGCGACTCCCTTTCAGTATGTCAATCTTATGCGGCGACCCATGGGCTCAAGTATAATATCAAGAAATGTGAGTTAATGGTTTTTAAAGCAGGGGATAAGACCTACTCAGCTATACCCGATGTTTCACTTTTCGGGTCGCCACTATGCAGGGTGGACGGGTTTAAGTACTTGGGTCACTGGATTACCGAAGATTTAAAAGATAAGCTGGATATAGACAGGGAACGTAAGTCGCTGGCTGTCCGTTGTAATATGCTGGCCCGCAGATTTCCACGATGTACGAAACCAGTTAAGATCACGCTTTTCAAAGCCTACTGTTAGTCTTTCTACACGTGCAGCCTGTGGGTTAGTTATGGTCAGCGGACATACGGTGACCTACGAGTCCAGTATAATAACACTCAGGGTGCTACTAGGGTTGCCATGGAGGTGCTGTGCGTCAGGGATGTATGCGGAGGCACATGTTGTCGTGTGGTGCCGGCTCAGAATACCACCACTCCATCTCCTCCCGTGGGTGTCGTAAAAGTCGACTAAGCCGGAGGATGGGCAGCAGCGTCCTTCGAATACATTAATAAGTCAACTGCGATCGCCAACCCGTCTGCCAAGCGTGGCGATTATGGCAAAACCCCCCATTGAGCCCACAGCACAGCCATATCGGTTGTTGTGGTGATCTTTGGGGGAGGCCTGTGTCCAGCAGTGGACTTCATTCGGCCGAAATGATGATATTGACGGGTTCACTGCCATTACATAGGCTGCACTAAAAGTATCGGGAATGGAATATTTCCACTGTTCCTGTCATATTAAAATCTTTTTAATTGAAAACTCCTTGGTTTTACAAATCGAATACCATTTATTTATTTTAAAAAAGTTTCACGGTCTTGTCACAAGGTTTTGTCAAACTTGTTTAGTCGTTGAGAAAATGGAATTGACTCGAGAAAATTCAAGAGCGATGATTTATTATGACTTTCGAAGTGGTTTAACACAAAAACAGTGTGTTGACCGGATGATTTCTGCATTTGGTGATGAAGCCAAAACCACAATTTATCGCTGGTTTGCTGAATTTCAACGTGGACGTGTCAAGCTCAGTGATGATCCTCGCCAAGGTCGTCCAAAAACTGCAGTCACCCAAGAAAACGTTGATGCTGTGCGTAAGCTGATTGAGGAAGATCGACATGTGACGTACCGCGAAATTCAGGCAACTTTAGACATTGGCATGAGTCAAATACAAATAATCTTGCATGAACAATTAGGTGTAAAAAAGTTGTTTTCCCGATGGATACCGCATTTGCTTTGTGAAGAGCAAACAGCGGCTCGCGTTACTTGGTGCGTCAGAACTCTCGAAAGATTCCACGCAGGATCCTCAAATGCTGTATACAACATCGTATCAGGTGACGAATCCTGGATATATGCGTACGAACCCGAAACAAAAAACGAGTTTGGGTGTTCGAAAATGAGTTAAAGCCAACAAAAATTGTTCGTTCACGGAGTGTTGCAAAAAAAATGGTGGCCACGTTTGTCTCCAAAACCGGCCATGTTACGACTATTCCTCTTGAGGGACAAAGAACGGTTAATGCAGAATGGTATGCTAGCATTTGTTTGCCACAGGTCGTTTCTGAACTCCGTAGAGAGAACTGCAACCGCCGCATCATCCTCCATCACGACAATGCGAGTTCTCACACCGCGCACAGAACAAAAGAGTTTTTAGAGCAAGAAAACATAGAATTATTAGACCATCCGCCGTACAGCCCCGACCTAAGCCCTAATGATTTCTATACTTTCCCTAAAATAAAGAATAAATTGCGTGGACAGAGATTTTCATCACCTAAAGAAGCTGTGGACGCCTACAAAACGGCCATTTTGGAGACCCCAACTTCCGAATGGAATGGTTGCTTCAATGATTGGTTCCATCGTATGGAAAAATGTGTCAAATTTCGCGGAGAATACTTCGTAAAGCAATAAATACATTTTTAAATAGTAATGTTGTGTCACTTCCTTGATTCCCGAAATTTTCAGTGCCGCCCTCGTATGAGAAAAAGGTGCGTCTCCCTGATGGCGCGTGTCCGTGGCAGGACTAACTAACACTATCCTCAGTGTGTTCGCAGATCGATGGGAGTCCCCGATGTTGCGGAAATGGATGCAGCGCCATACTGTGTTTTAAGCGTAATCGCGTGCAAGTATGACTACTTATCACTAGTATTAAGTAAATTGTTACATATTTGATATAATTTTAGCAATGCATTCAATACCGTCGATTTCGAAATCCTGCTTGCCACACTTAGCTCGCTTAATTAACATATTTCCAACGGTTATTGCATTTCGAAGTTATCTGTCTGGCCGCCGGCAACGTATATTCATAGAAGATAAGTCCTCTTCTTGGTGCAATACTTACGTTGGCGCACCTTAGGGTGGCGTTTTTATCTTCTCTACTCTTCGCTATATTTATTAATTCCATTTCTTCTACTTCTTTCATCCCACCACCTCTATGCAGACGAATTGCAAATCTACAGGCAGGCTTCACCTACAGAATTGCCAGATGCAATTGCCATCACCAATAGGTATTTAGCTTCAATTAGTGAATGGAGTAAAGCGTATGGACTCAAGGTTTATCCTACAAAGACTCAGGACACTGTTCTTGGCAGCCCCAGGTTAACTACTAGAATTGGCTGGGTGCGGATTACGGCAATAAGTTTCGTATCATACCCATAAGTGAAAAAGTCAAGAATTTGGGGATTTTTATTGACAAAAATCTTTCCTGGGGTACTCGGCTTCAGGAAGTGAGCCGTAAATTGTTTGCGTCAGCCGGGTCACTGAGAAGATTACGAAACTACCCGCCTACTGCCACTAAAACTGCGCTAGCACAGTCCCTTTTATTACCCATCCTTGACTATGCCGATATCAGTTACCTTGATCTAACTGAGGCCCAACTCAATAAACCAGAGCGTCTTCAAAGTTTCTGCATAAGGGTCATATTTGGCTTGCGTGAATATGACCATGTCCATAAGAATTTCGCATAAAGCTCAAGTGGCTTCCAATTCGCCTGCGCCGGAATTCTCATATATTATCCTTACTTTACAGTGTTCTTAAAGAACGTTTTCAGTTCCTTCATGACACACATACGAATATAAGATCGTCGGAAAATTGGAGGCTTAAGATTCCTATGCATTCCACAGTTTTGTTGGACAAATCGTTTGCAGTACAAGCAGCACGACTTTGGAATGCCTTAACTGTACTGGTTACACAAGCTCAATCATTACGACCATTAAAAAAATGGTATAAGAGCATTATCTTTTTCTTTAGTTGACTTAAATATCCAGTATTGTATCAGCAAGTTTATATGTATCTAGAGTATTTATTTATGTATTAATATGCAAATTGATGTAGTTATACTATTTATTAGTGTCCGACCGAAACACGGTTTTCAGCCGAAACCGTAACCGAATATTCGGCCCCTTTTCTAGTTTCGGCCGAAACCGAAACTTAGGTAACTAGTTAAGATACATTTTTATTATCCCTTAAATCTAGTTATTCTCATCTTGAGAATAACTATATTTATAGCTAATAGCAAAACATAGTTGCCATGCAATGACGTGCCATGTCTGCTGAAGGAAAAACTGGATTGTTCATGTTAGATGTATAACATCAGCAGTTGCTCCAGCATAATACTGATATTACAGACGTTATTACGCAGACACTATTGGTAAAAACGTAGGCAAATGAGAAGTCAGTGATACATTACTGTTATTTTTACTTAAAAGCGAAATTACCTCAAATCCAAAGATATCGATGTTAGACATCTTGTCCCATTTTGGCGTACCGTCGCTGTCGTATCCATTGAAACCCATGCCACAGTTATTGCAGATTGCCTCAGATAGTAACCACGCATGATAGTACTTGCAGCGCACAACAAGTGTTGACAAGTAAGCGTACCACAGCAAATACAACGCTGACCACGATCGGGATACCTCCGACGCGGGGTCAGTTAATTCTGCAAAGTGCATGGATGAACGTTATAAAATTAAAGTTTAAAAACACCGAAATTATAAAATATATACATTTAATCGAAAAACACCCGTTCAATGAAATATAAAAAAAAGTAGTTTGTGAAATTGAAAAGTAGTAACTTAATATTTTTGTAGATAGCAAATTACGGGTATAATTAGCACATAAATGAAAAACCAATATTTGTAAAAGAACTTGTAAAACGAGAACAATTGCCGACAAACTGTCTTACAGTCTGTCATACAGTACAGGCAGAATACACGATTGTACTAGCGCTAGACTTGACAAGAATCTATAAAACATTTGCCTACGATTTGCACAAAAGAATGAACGATGATCGCAGTCTATAGATTTGTTATGTGTACTCTAAGATTCTGCCAATGCCAAGGTTAGCTAAAACATAATTGTATTTTACTTCGGTCCAAAATAGCCTTTGCTAGCAATATCCTACGGTAATGCCGGCTCAGAATGCCACCACCCCATCTCCTCCCATGGGTGTCGTAAAAGTCGACTAAGGGATTAGTCGGAGGATGGGCAGCAGCATCCTTCGAGTACATTAACAACTCAACTGCGATCGCCAACCCGTCTGCCAAGCGTGGCGATTATGGCAAAACCCCCCAATGAGCCCACAACACATCCATATCGGTGGTTGTGGTGATCTTTGGGGGAGGCCTGTGTCCAGCAGTGGACTTCATTCGGCCGAAATGATGAATGCTTGTGTAGGCACGGTTGGCACAGAAGCTAAGGGTGAGATTCAGAAACGAGTCTAAGCTAAGTTCACGCTTCCATCTGTCAAAATTAGGGGCGTAAGTAGTGCATTTTGAAATATGGAAGTGTAAGTTCACGCTTAGACTCGGTTCTGAATCTCACCCTAAGTGATTGGCTTGCTAGTCCGCGCACAGAACAAATGTTTGTATGATCTACGGGGGTCACACTAAAAGGTTTTACAAAATCAAAATCGGAATGATGTAGGAACATGTTAATATTTTTATTGTTTTTCGAAGTAGTCTCCATTGCTTACTAAGCACCGTCGCATGCGATGAACATTGACTGAAACAGTGAGCCCACTATTCTTTAGGGATCTGTTCCACGTTTTATTCAAACGCAGCACGGCATCTTCCGTATTCATAAAGCTAATAAGAGATTTCTGCCCTACTTTATTGGCAAATCTTCGAATGGGAACATCCATTGAGCAGATTATCTTTTGGTTTCGGGCTCGTAACCCCAGCGAACGTCAGATAAAGCTCTCATGACATTCACATTCTTTTCGCCATCTATTATTATATATATTGTAAATGTTGTAAATCAGACATTTTACTATCGAGAATGACACGTAAGATATCAACTTTATCCTGGGATTGAGTAGTCTCATTAGCTACAAAAAATACTACTGTGTGACACATTGAAATCTATTAAGAAAGACCATGGTCTAAGAGCCAATCATTTAAATACCGAAGAGCAGTATTTAAATAGTGCGATCCAACTGACAGTGATGAGCAACTAGTATATAAAGCAGGGGTGGCCAACTTAATTAGACCCAAGATCTACTGTTTACTAAAGAAACCCTGTGCGATTTACTAACTACATAATTCTTGTAATTTTAAATGAAACAGTATAGTCTAGTATACAATTATGTAGTATTTTTTATTGTATTAAGAGGGAAAACATAAAATCATTCTTAGTAACTACTAATTTAAATTAGTGTGAGAATTGCGTCTGAACATCTTTCGCTAGATTAGCAAAGTTAGGTTCGTAGTTGGAAATTGCCAACCTTAAGAATCCAATGTATGAACGTCTATCAGGCGAGAACGGTGTTTGCTTTTTATTTCTTTTAAGTAAGAGAATGCTGATTCACATAAATATGTTGAGCCAAAACACGAATGCAGTTGTTCAACACATTTAATTAAATTTGGATAATTCTCGTTGGAAACCAATGCCCAGAATAAATAACGTGATGGAACGGCAATTGAAAAATGATACAATGAGTAACTCATTATTTGCCGCAAAACGAGACACAGTTAAAAATCTATTGTGTCTACACGGCTGCTGGCAATTAACACGCGAGAGGTCAAAAGATGAAATAATAGCTATAATAAAATGATAATAATAATAATGAGCTTTTGAAGTGTACACTTTTGGATTTTCCGACTTTAAAAAATATAAATATTATTATTAGGTTTATTAAACTTATGTATTTTTTGCCTTGCCACGATCGACTGAACTAATAGCCGCGATCGACCGGTTGGCCACCCCTGGTATAAAGCAATATCTTCTGTGTAGAACCCTGATTGGCAGTGTATAAGTTGTATACAAGTGGCCGGTCTTCTCTAAAATCATTGAAAAAATACTACATAAAAGTATATATTCCTTCTAGAAACTCAAAGATAAAAATATTTTTATTCATGTAAAACCACTTATACGCACTTATGAATAGTCAAGTAAAGTTTTTTTAGTTGCCGCGTTCCAAGGTGTACAAAGGTGTTCCAAGGTGTAGGTGTACAAACCTAGTATGCCACCTAGTATTCATAAAACTTATAAAAATCAGTTTACCTTGCCCTTATACCACATTTGTAATTTATCCTAGGAAACTGGAATGTATACGTCACAGTGGAAGATTTCAAGAGTGACTCCCATACCCAAAGGATTTTTATTGGAAATAGAGGAAATGTAAACAAAAAACAATTGATTGATTACCATAGTGCTGTCAGTATTAAGTGTATAGTCTATGCATAGTGCCCTCAAAAATCTTAATGTTATTAAAATTGTAATGTTTACATTCCCCTACAGCAACGGCTTGCCACAGGCGGAAAATGGTATACGATATAATTTGAATTTGTCATTACATGTTATGACAAATTCAAATTACTGTAAAAGTTTAAATGATTGTAATAATACTGACAAATTTCACTTGTTTGACACTAAAAGGTAAAAATTATTATTCGACTGAAGATAAGTACTATCTTCCTATTTATTTTAAACGACATACATATTTTTTTAGATATTACAGCCAAAATTCTATTGAGAAACATTGTAATTTTGACATTTTGTATAATAATACAGCCAACAACTTGGCTACACAAACTGACATACAGAATAATTTAAATTACAATCTGGGACAATAGAGGCAGTCTCTTGCATTAATACTGTAGTAAGTAATAAGAATACAATAAGCCCATTTTCAAATATTATTATTAGAGAGATACCTTGACCCTGGTGCATCAGAATATACAAGGAATAATGGGCAAAGACTTAGAAATGGAGTTGTTTATGAATTGTAGTAACATTGACATTTTCTGTATTACTGAACATTGGCTGAAGAGCCACCAATTCATATTCAACTTCAAAAATCACCGGGTTGGTAGTTCATTCAATAGAATAAATGCTATACATGGTGGCTCATTAATTTTAATAAGTAAACCATTTAAATTCAAAGAACGTAAAGATATTGTGAGCCTGTCTGTTGAGCGAACTGTGGAAATAGCCTGTGTGGAATTGGAGTGGTATGTTGTCAAGTAAAAATGTTATTGTACGCGGTGACTAACATCAATTTATTAGAAAACTCATGCCTATCAGTGAGAATTAAAAATCTATTTTTATCATATAATCTAGAAAACATATTCTTAGAGCCTACTAGAATAACTGCTAGTACAGCCACCTGCATAGATAATATATTAACCAATGTTGTCCCCACACACAAACAAATTGTTAATAATTTAGATTCTGACCACTGTGGACAACTTATTACTGTTTACAATTGTGAAAATAATGTAGAAATAAAAAGAATTTACTGTTAAGCCCAAAAAGGGCAAGTCGCTTGGAAAACTTTAAAAATAAATTAAAAAATAATTTACCCTACTTGTCTCTTACAGAAGACCCAAACAAATGACATAATTCTTTTTTAGACATGTATTGTAAGGAATTTGATTCAGTCTTTCTACCCAATACGGTTGCAGTCAAGGGTCATGCAACATTTAGTGAATGAGCAACCTTAGGAATTCACAAAAGTCGAAGGCGACTGTATGAGTTGTACGACGAATGGACATATAACAATAGCGATGGATTTAAACTTTATGTGAAGAACTATTCTACAACGTTTAGGAACATTTGTCGTATAGCCAAGTCTCGCTACTTGAGTTCAAAGATTAAAAACAGTAATGATAAAATCAAAATGACCTGGAACATTATAAATAGTGAGACTGGTAGAGTCAAGAACCGTAATAGTGACTATTGCTTAACTATCAGTGATAAAGTTATTAAGTCAGCTGTGGAATATCCACAGCCGACTTAATAACCACAGCATTTGGACATTTCTTTACAGATATTCCAATTTTAACTACTAAATCTTTGAACTCATCGGCACTGTTGCAGAATCTCTACTTAAAGACAATGTCAATGCCTGTAATACTGATTTTAAATGTCATTATGTCAATTGTAGAGATATTTTAAAAACATTCAATACTCTTAATATTAAAAAGACCCCCGATCTTTGGGACAATTTCATGGACGTTGTTAAGTATATAATTGATTTAGTTGACCCTAAATTAGCCCTGATTTTTAATAAATGTATTGACAATGGTATATTTCCTGATCAAATGAAAAATAGTATATTAACACCTTTGTTTAAATCAGGTAGTACATTAGACCCTTCTAATTTTAGACCTATTTCTGTGCTACCTACGTTCAGTAAAGTTTTCGAAAAAAATGGTCAAATGCAAGTTTTCTGTAGTAAAAATCAACTATTGCATCGCAAACAGTTTTAGTTTCACAAAGGGTCGCTCAACAACTGATGCCGATGTTGCACTAATAGGACATATCTATGATGCCTGGGAGGATTCACAAGATGCTTTAGGCGCCTTCTGTGATTTGTCAAAGGCTTTTGATTGTGTCCATCACGAAACATTGATATGAAAATTGTATCACTATGGTATTAGAAACGATGCTCTGAATCTTCTTATTTCTTACTTAAGTAATAGGATTCAGAAAGTCGATATCAATGGAAATAGATCTCCGGGGTCCGTAGTCACAATGAGGGTTCCGCAGGGCTCGACTCTCTGCCTTTTTTGTTCTTAATTTATATAAATGACTTACCTTATTTTATAAGGGATAATCATGAGATTGTGTTGTTTGCAGATGACACATCTCTTCTAATTAAACTCAGACGACAACAGTTAATCACTGACGATGTAAATAACGCTCTCTCTAAAGTAGTACACTGGTTTAATGCTAACAATTTACTTCTAAACGAAAACAAAACTAAATGTGTACGATTTACAACACCTAATGTGAGACAGGTGCAAACCAGTGTTCTAATAAAGGACGAAGAGTTGGATCTTGTGGACACCACTGTGTGTTTAGGCAAAGTAATTAGATGCTAAGCTGCAGTGGGGCCCACATATAGAGAAATTGTCGAAGAAGCTCAGCTCTGCAGCATTTGCAGTCTTTAAGGTGCGTCAGTTGACTGATGAAGAAACAGCCAGATTGGTATATTTTAGTTACTTTCACAGTGTGATGTCATACGGCATTTTGTTGTGGGGAAATGCTGCTGACATCGAAACTATATTCGTGCTGCAGAATAGAGCTATTCGAGTAATTTATAATTCAATTATCAGGCAATCGCTGAAAGTAAAATTTAGAGAAATAAATATAATGACGGTCGCATCACATTATATTTACGAAAACTTGATTCATGTTAAAAAAAATAGTAATCTTTTCTCTAAGTACTGTGATATCGATGGCATTAACACTAGAAATAAAAATAAACTTGTACTACCAACGACCAGGCTCCAGAAAATAAGTAATTCATTCAGGTGCCAATGTGTACGTTTTTACAACAAGATCCCGAGCACTATGCAAACTCTAAGTCTAAATAAGTTCAAATCTATAATTAAGCAGAAACTATGTAAAAAAGGTTACTACAAAGTCGCAGATTACATAGCGGACAATAATGCTTTATTTGATCTATGAACTAATGTAATTATTGTTATTTAAATTATAATATTGACATTTAAAATGAAATGTACTGTGTGTCTGTACATGTATGTTGACATCCAAATACAATAAATGTTTGATATTTTTAAAATTAGTATAGTTCTGTGACATTAAGTTTTTATTATTAATATTTGTACTACCATTTTATACAATTTATAAAGTACATAAATAAATACGGCAAATGTGTGTTATCATGTAGCCTACATCTATGAATTATAAATGCCTGTTGTTTGGCAGTATGAGTCTGTCATGCTCACTAAAATGTCTTGCTGATGGTGGCGTCGTGTATCGGGTCGTTAAGTTCCCTGCAATATGGTTGACCTGAGCGATGCCGATGCATGCGTCAAGCTTGTGAACCGGTACCGTCATGTGGGACTGGTCAGTCCTTACTGCCATGTAATCTTGTTTAATGAAATTATTTTACTTCATCTATTTCACACTGGCAGTACATTATTCTAAGATAACTTTATGCTACTGTATTGCAATGTATGTAACATTTTAAAATTATTTTAAAAGAGTGTCTATGGAGTTTCTTGCCGGTTCTTCTCCATAGGACCAACTTCTTGGAACCGTGCAACTACATTCTGACTATAGCGACTATAAGCGCCCGTAAATGGTTTATATGAATAAAAATCTTTTGAATTTGAATTTGAAAAATGATACAATGATTAACTCATTATTTGCCGCAAAACGAGACACAGTTAAAAATCTATTGTGTCTACACGGCTGCTGGCAATTAACACGCGAGAGGTCAAAAGATGAAATAATAGCTATAATAAAATGATAATAATAATAATGAGCTTTTGAAGTGTACACTTTAGGATTTTCCGACTTTAAAACATATAAATATTATTATTGGGTTTATTAAACTTATATATTTTTTGCCTTGCCACGATCGACTGAACTAATAGCCGATTGATATCCTGATTGGCAGTGTATTAGTTATATACAAGTGGCCGGTCTTCTCTAAAATCATTGAAAAAATACTACATAAAAGTAAGTAAGTAAAGTCCTTCTAGAAACTCAAAGATAAAAATCTTTTTATTCATGTAAAACCACTTATACGCACTAATGTCGCTCGATCGCTCGCTCGATTAGACGCGGGACTGAGCGGACGTGTCTTTCGTATTGGCTTTAATGAAATAATTACTACCAATATAATAAAAATTATCTGCGGCGTCAGTTATTTCAGTTAAGTGTGTCACGTATGTGTAATATGTAACTAACAACTTTTTATTGTGCAAGATGAACTAAATTATTTTTAAAGACAAATTATAGTGTATCTGTGTTAGTATGTCTAACTCAGGATCTAGCCCGTTTGGACGTAGCCAATTATTACGGCGAAGTCCACCGCCGACGCCTACCGAACAATTCCAACCTAGTGATCCGAACCCATCTGCATCCACGGAGAATGAACTTCCGAGTGAAGTTATCTCCACACCCGAGATCCAGAAATGGCTGGGGTCCATAGATACCATTCTGAACGAGGTTTGCTGTATTGTTACGGAGGGAAAAATGAACGCGGAGCAGAAGCTCCGTGTCTCAACTCTTTGCCGAAAGGTCTCAAGTGGGACATCCCAGATGGCCGTCTTATACCAAGCCTTGAAGCAGAAAACCATTCACGCTCACAGCACTATCCAGCACCTACAGGTACAGCAGAACGTTGCGAACTCTCTTCAACAATTTAAAGAGGCCGTTGAACCTAAATTGATCCCTGAAAATGGGAGCTCATATGCCAATATGGTTAAAAAAGGCTCCGACAATTTTATTCGTCCAGCAAATCTGAGTTCAGTGGCTATTTATCCCAGCGATAAGACGAAGACTAGTGACGACACTAAGTCCCTAGTACAAAAAAATATTTCGCCGGAAGAACTAAAACTGCGTGTCCGTGGCCTGAGAAAAATCAGAAATGGGGGCGTCATTATTAGTACTGATAGCAAAGGTGACATTGACAAATTAAAAACTTCTGATAAACTAGTATCTTCTGGTCTTACAGTCGAAGAACCATCTAAACGACGTCCTAGGATCACTGTCATTGGTGTCCCAGTAGCCCTCGCTGAAAAGGAGGTATTTGATTGTATTTACGAACAAAATCTTACAGATAAGTTGCCAAATACTACTCGAGAGTCCTTTCTTGAAACGATCAAATTGAGCCACAAATCCGGTAAGAAAAACCTCCCTACCTGTAACTATAAATGAAATGAAATGAAACTATACTATTGGAACTACCCGCTAGCATCAGGAAAATTCTCATAAATCTAGGCCGCATTTTTATAAATTGGACATCATGCCCAGTGAGGGATTTTACTTTAGTCACCAGGTGCTTTAATTGCCAGCTTTTCGGACACGCAGCCAAGTTTTGCCGAGAAACTAGCCCTACATGCAACCACTGTGGAGAGAATGGTCATTCTTTCAAGGAATGTTGCAACAAATCTTCCCCCCCTCAATGTGCGACATGCAACCGCTTTAAGAGGAAATGTGACCATCCAACTGGTGATGGATCTTGCCCGGCACGCATATACGCAGAGAATAACTACATCAATTCAATAGATTATGAAGGCGCCTAGGAGCGCCACCGATTATTGTATTAAGTAAGCACATATTAGTAGTAGTTTATCTCATATTTATATTTGTTAGTTTGTTATTATCATGACCAATCAGCTAATCTGTGAACTGGATAGTTTTTCTGTGTCTGACGCTAAAATCTGCGATGTTGAGGAGTGTAAACGTTTTTTTCCTGCTGGGAATAAAACGTTAACCCTGCTCACACAAAACATTCGCAGCATAAATCGAAACATGAATGGTTTTGAAGTGTTGTTAAAGAATCTTGACATAAGCTGTGATGTAATTGTCCTAACAGAATGTTGGTTGTCAAAACGGGCAGTCAATTTACCATCTCTTGACGGCTATTATTCACACAAAACCGATAATAACTTTAATCAGAATGATGGTTTAGTAGTTTATATTAAAAATAATCTAAAAACAATCGTAGAGGAACCCTTATTCCAAGATAGTAATTGCTTAATAATTAAAATTATTCCCGATACAGTAATTATAGCAATTTATAGGCCTCCATCCCAAAATATTGACAGATTTTTGGACTCGCTTGACATAAATTTAAAAGAAATATCATCCTTTAAAAACATAATACTTTTGGGCGATATTAACATTAACATTGCTTCCGGGAGAACCGATAGTCATGCACATAGCTACCTAAATATTTGCACATTTCATGGACTTTTACCGGCTCATTATCACCCCACGCACCAGAGCGGCTCATGCTTGGACCATATCATTATAAAATCAAAAAAAACAACCAAAACATTGGTGACTAATTCATCGCTTACTGATCATCAAGCTGTTTTAATTACATTACAAACATATATTCCTAGAAAAAACTGCAAGCGTAGCTATACTAAAGTCAATATGAAAAACCTTGAAATTGACATACGCGGTATTAATTTTGACCCCGTTTACTTCTCAAACGATGCAAATTTGTCTTTGCAGTATTTCATACATTCGCTACAATATGCAATAAGGAAAAACACTTTCACTCAAGTAATACCTAGAAAGTATAATAGCATTAAACCATGGATCACACCCGGTCTCGTCCGTTGTATAAGACATAGGGATAAAATGCACCTAAAATTGAAACTCGCACCTGATAATGAAATACTGTCTGTTACATATAAAAGGTATTGAAACTTCTGTAATAATCTTTTGAAAAAACTAAAGAATCAATATGATAAAAACGAACTACAGAAGGCAGGAAAAAACACTAAACTCGTTTGGAAATTCCTAAAAAATAATACGTTTAGTTCAAAAAATGCCGAACCTCCGCTTGATTTATTATCAACAGAGATAAACCCACACGAAGCAACAAATAAAGTGAACAATTTTTTTTCTAACATTGGTAAAAACTTAGCTGAAAACATCTTAAATTCTGGCAGCTATCCTCCTCAAAGTCAGAGTATGATAGCTTCCACACTAAATTCTTTTGTTTTATTAGATACCGACGTGTATGAAGTATTAAGTATAATAACCGGGTTAAAGGACTCCTGTGCCGTTGGATGGGATAACATTCCTAATAATATACTTAAAACATTTAAATATCAACTTGCCCGTCCGCTTACTCACATTTTTCAGCTATGTTTATCGAAAGGAATATTCCCTAATCCGCTTAAAAAAGCTGTGGTTACGCCTGTGTTTAAATCTGGAGACAAAAACTGTGTTAACAACTACAGACCCATTTCAGTTTTAACAGGCATATCAAAGATTTTAGAAAAAATCATAAACAGTAGACTAGTAAAATATCTAGAAAATAACAAATTGCTTTCAGATAATCAATTCGGTTTTAGGCCGAAAAGATCTACCAGCCAAGCTGTTCACAAATTGACAAATTTTATAAGTACCAGTCTGGATAATGGCATGCATACCATTGGGATCTTTCTTGACCTTGCCAAGGCCTTCGAAACTATTTCTTGTACTAAATTATTGCACAAACTTGAAACACTTGGCATAAGAGGAGTACAACTTCAACTTTTTTGTGATTATCTTTGCGATCGACATCAATGTGTGAAAATAGGTCACTATAACACAAGTTCTGAACTTAAAAATTGCTGTTATGGCATTCCACAAGGAAGTATTTTGGGTCCTACTTTGTTCTTAATCTATATAAATGATCTGTGCAGCTTGACACTCCAAAATGGTGTCGTAATGTCATATGCGGATGACACAGCTCTGTTGTTCTCAGCTAAATCGCGAGTAGAGGTCTATGAATACGCTCAGAATGGCTTTAATATAGTGTCTAATTGGCTTCGTAAAAATCTTTTAACATTAAATACAGATAAAACAAAATACATTTTGTTCACAATTAGAAACACTAACATACCGCTTACTAACCTAAATATTTACGCACATAATTGTAGTACGTTCGCTGACATTGCATGTACTTGCCCCAGTTTAGTTAAAGCTGAGCATATAAAGTATCTAGGAGTCACAATTGACACGAATCTAAATTTCCGTACACATATCGATTTACTTTGCACTAGAGTCCGTAAATTAATTTATATATTTAAGAATTTACGTAACATAGCCGACTACAAATTAATTAAACAGGTTTATTTAGCTTTGTGTCAATCCATTCTTACTTATTGCATAACTTCCTGGGGTGGGGCGGCAAAATCAACCTTACTCCCTCTAGAACGTGCTCAAAGAGCAATTCTAAAGGTTGCTACCTTTCGCCCGTTTAGATTTCCCACGCACCAGCTTTATATGACATGTGAGGTTCTAACAGTACGTCAATTATTTATTCTGAACATCGTACTACATCAGCACACTGAACTTCCTTTTGACCCAGTACCTTCAGACAAAAGACGGAAAGATTTGGTCTGCATAAAGCCTCACACTAGACATGCTTTTGCTAATAGATTTTATGTGTTCTTAGGACCTTTTTTGTATAATAAGCTCAACAAGTTATTAAATATATATTGTATAAGTTATAAAAAGTGTAGTACAATGTTGTCAGAATATTTAACCAAACTCAATTACACAGACACAGAAAAGATGTTAGAAATTTTGGAATGAATATAATATAACTTCGTAATATTCGTAAAAATATAATTATTTATTTTTGTTAACTTTTATATTCTAGTTTATATTTATGTACCTAAATGCTTATTCTAATAGTAGTTATAAATATATAAATATATAAGTTTTACTTTAATTTAATTTAACGTCTCATACCGCGTTGTAAAGTGATGGCCTGCAACACAACACACTTTCAATAACCTAGTTCGGGCAAGTCGCTTCATATAATTATAATTCCAAGTAAGTAATATTTTTGTAACCGTAATCAATATATTTTAGTTATACACTAGTTTTAATTTAGTAACTAATAAAGCCTTTATATAAGGTTTAACCATTATTACTACTGCGACTATCTGTATTCTTTTTGTAATAAGTTTAAATAAATTTTTATTTTATTTTTATTTTTAATGAATAGTCAAGTAAAGTTTTTTTAGTTGCGGCGTTCCAAGGTGTACAAAGGCGTTCCAAGGTTTACAAAGGTGTTCCAAGGTGTAGGTGTACTAACCTAGTATGCCACCTAATATTCTTAAAACTTATAAAAATCAGTTTTCCTTGCCCTTATACCACATTTGTAATTCATCCTAGGAAACTGGAATGTATACGTCACAGTGGAAGATTTCAAGAGTGACTGCCATACCCAAAGGATTCAATGGAACATCCGTGGAGGAGTATCGCCCCATTGCAATTCTTGCATCGCCAGCGAAAGTTTCCGAAAGCATACTCCATAATTACATCTACTCCCAAATTGATAAGTAGTTGTGTGATGAACAGCATGGTTTCAGAGCGAAGAAATCAGTTAATACAAACCTCCTGACTCTTGTCGATTACATCTCTAAAAGCCTTGACCGAGGTGGTCAGGTAGACATCCTCTACTTAGACTTCCAGAAAGTGGTCAACAATGACATCCTACTATCCACCATCCGTGTTCCACCAGGTCTACCTAAGCTTCTCGATTTTTATGATTCTCAGCCTTATCACACGCGTTCTGGAATAAATCTTGGGCCATTACTGTTCTAAGTTATGGTAAATGACCTCCCAACAGTCAGTCATGTCAAAAGTCTTCTTTACGTGGATGAGTTAAAACTATTCTCGGAGGTCAGGTTGAGAATAAAATGGAATTTTACCCATCCAAATGCTATATCATGAGTTTTGGACGAATAAGACACCCAATCTTCTTTAGCTATAAAAATCACCGATAATACTATTGCTATTATTAGAATAGCAGGTACGAAAGATTTGGGTATCACTTTTGACCATAAACTCTCATTTCATGACCTACATACTGGCAGTGGCAAGTGAAGGTTATAGTCGATTGGGTTTTATACTAAGGAATACTCGGGATTTCAGTGACATTGATGCAATTAGGACTATTTTAGTGTGCTTGTTCGCAGTAAGCTAGAGTCTAGTATTTGCGTCTGGAACCCACAGGAACAGAGATACTGTCTAGTTTTAGAGAAGGTACAAAAATCTTATCTTAGGTACCTTTATAAGCTAATTTACGGGTGTTATCCATTCATGTACCCTACCAGTTTTCTTCCGAGCTAATTGGGCTATAACCCATTTGCGGTTAGAAGGAAAAACAACCAAATAAGCATCATCTGCAAGATCCTTCGTGGGAAAATATATGCTCCTGAACTGCATGACGAATTATCCCGCCTGTTCGTTCCCATTAATTACAACCGTAGCAGGAGGCATACATTATTTGCTGAGCCCGCGTGCCGCATCGACGCGCGTGCCAATTTACGCTGTCTTGGAAGCCAAACCTTTCTGTGACGTGTTTGCGGATAATGAAAAATGTTACAGTCTGTATGTCTGGAGTACTGTGAGATGAGTGTATGCATGTTGCATCCTTTAAAATGTCTTTGATTATTGTAATTGGCCTGCAGCCGTTTTAATTAAAGTAAAATAAATATATATCATCATCATCATCATTTCGGCCGAATGAAGTCCACTGCTGGACACAGGCCTCCCCCAAAGATCACCACAACGACCGATATGGGTGTGTTGTGTGCTCATTGGGGGGTTTTGCCATAATCGCCACGCTTGGCAGACGGGTTGGCGATCGCAGTTGAGTTGTTAAAGTACTCGAAGGACGCTGCTGCCCATCCTCCGGTTAATCCCTTAGTCGACTTTTACGACACCCACGGGATGAAATGGGGTGGTGGCATTCTGAGCCGGCCGGATAAATATACAAAGTCTTAATTAGTGAATATGGTTTTAGAAAAATAAAAGCATTAATTCCGCCATATATTCGCTCGTCAAGCACGTTTCGACTAACACAACAATAGAACACCTGTAGTTGCATTATTTGTGGATATGTCAAATGCCTTTAACTATGTTAGCCATATCATACTCCCAAAACAAATTAGAAAAATATGGAATCAGAGCCAATGTCCTTGAACTTATTAGTCGTGCAAGGATAAACCCTGCAAAGCGTTCAAAACGTCAGGAAAAACATTAATCTATAATATACGCGATTTAATCAGTTTAAATGCGTGATTTACCTATTTAAAACTCTTTACCAAAAAAAAATACCGACTTCAAAAACCCTACACAATATTAAAACCTGCGCGCCGCCGAGCTAGCCGCCTCAGCCTGTTCAACGCCCCTGGAGGCGCGCCTTCGCTCTGGCGGAGGGAGCGTTTTGGCCACGGACCGTAAGACCCCCCCGTAGAGACGGCCTGTCTGATAACCCGATCATCATATATTTATTTGAATATTGTTTAGATGCTAACGTCGAAAGCTGCTGCTAATTCAGCCATAGATTGAGTATCAGCTTCCATAATGGCCTTTAATTCGTCATTGTCGACCAAAGTTTTCGGACGACCGAGGGGTTCATTTTTCAGATCTAAATTTCCAGAACGGAAGCGGGGACACCAATAACGGGTTGTGCGTTAGTTTGTAGTGTTCGCTCCGTATACGTCGTTGATGTTGCATGCCACTTGGGCCGCGTTGCTACCATAACGGTACTCATATTCCATAATTACTCGAATTTTCAACGAATCCATGACGACGAAAATTTTCCATACGTGACGAAAACAACACTAATCAATACACATAAGACTGATTTTGAAGAATAAAAAACATGTTTATAAAATGGAATAAATTTGAAATTAGAATTCATAGCCAAACTAAATATATTTTTATTTGAAATGGCCAGTACTGCAGAACGGCAATTTCATAGTTAAGGACCTATTAAAAATAAAATCGCGGGTGGTATTAAAATAATCCAGTTCTTGACACCAATAAATACTTTGCTGAAATTTTATATTTCTCGTATAGGTCTTGAGAAATATCCCTACGGGACCCTAGAGGAATCGGTTGAGGACCCCAATAATTGAGGCCAGGTAATTAGAGCTCGACGATTATATGTTAAGGCTTAAAAAAGATGGATCTGTTACATGGGTTCCATCTACAACAATAGTCCTGATTTTTTACCGACTTCGAAAAGTAGGAGGTTCTCGATTCGATGCGTATTTTTTCCGTGGCCCTCTACGGGGCGCCTGTATGGTCAACTCGACTGTCAGGCGCCCAGCGCTGCAGAACCAAAATTCACGGTCTGCAGCGAAGAGTGGCTATCCGGATCGCACGAGGATACCGAACAGTGTCCTACGAGGCGGCAACTCATCTGGCGCGTTTTCCGCCATTCGACATCCTGGCGGAGATGGATGCGTGGATCTACGATCAGACTGGCTCCCTCCGCCAGAGCGGCGAAGGCGCGCCTCCAGGGGTGTTGAACAGGCTGAAGCGGCTAGCTCGGCGGCGCGCACTTGGAAAGTGGCGTCACCGCCTGCGGATGCAGTTTGCGACCAAGCGCGTCGTAGAGGTTGTCCTGCCGCTCTTTGGAGCCTGGCTCAGAAGGAGCGAGCGCGTCTCCTACCGCCTAACGCAGGTGCTCTTCGGGCACGGTTGTTTCGGTGCGTACCTGCACAGGCACAGACGTGAGGCCACGGCACAATGCCACCATTGTGATAGAGACCAGGACACCGCACAGCACACGCTCGAGGCGTACCCTACGTGGGTGGCCGAGCGGCGGATCCTGGTCGATCGGATCGGGCAAGATCTTTCTCTGCCAGCAGTAGTGTCTGTGGCTATGTTGGCAGAGCACTAAAACTGGAATGCAGTGGTCTCCTTCTGTGCGAGCGTCATGCTCCAGAAAGAGACGGCGCCGGGGTAACAGCCGCCCTGGCGCCTCATTCCTATACGTACGCCTGAAACCCCCTACCGTTGCTATAAGGCCGGGGAACCCTGGGTTCGCGGGTGCGCAGATTGGGGAATCTGCGTGCCCACACCGAGCGACCCAACAGAAGACGGTAGCACGCATGTGGTCAAGCGCTGCCGTGGGACGCTTAGGGGGATCCTTTACAATCCCCCCGGGGGAGTGACCGCTTTACAGTTACCCTCTCCGAGATGTGCCTATAGGCGTGGCACCAGTGGGCGGCTCTAGTATGATCATACGAGGACCTGGAGCCTCCCTTAGGTGCCGAAGATGACCGCTCCAGTGGTTTTAGCCGGTAGCAGTCCGGCATACCCCTTCTCCCTTCCCCGGGGCAAAGGAAGTTCATGATGAATTTCCACTGGGCATCAATAAAAAAAAAGGTTATCAGAGTTCATACGATGATTGAGTAACGTTCTAGAATACGGGCCTTTATCTGTTATTGTCGCGTTTAAGAAGGCCCAGAACATTGGGACTGAACTGTTGTTTTGAGTTCCAATCTCAACTAAAAGTAGGTCCTTTTTTTGTATATACCATATATACCAAAATAGTAATTTTATATTATGATAATTATTTTTAACTTAGAAAACTAAACATGACTAATAATACAAATCAATAGCAATGTAAAAATACAGTTGGTATTAATTTGCTTCACGAAATGCCTTGGTTGCTTATATAAAAAAAAGTTTTATAGTCACTGTGATTGCTTCCGTTCATAGCCAAACAAACCCACTCTCTGTATTAGTAAGAAATATGATAATAATAATTACATGGATCAAATGATTCTTCCAGCTGTTCTTGTTTTACAATATAATTCCGTGTGTAAAGAACCTCACCATTCAACCAAAATCATCTCATAGGTTGAGGTGTACGTTAAACATTTTAAGCATTAAAAAAAAATGGGTTTTATATTTTTGGCCTTATCTATATCTAGAACCATGGCATTAATCAGTCAAAGCCATTAACAATTTCTTACCTTCTAAAACAGTCAAGGGATATTTCTTAGCGAGAGTTAAATATAATATAGCCGCGGCTAAAGAACCGCCCACTTTATAGAACACAGCCCGGCGCGGTGATGGCTCCTTTGTATCGCTGTTCTTCTCATTCTGTAATATTGAAATCAATTAGATCCGTGTATATATTTATCTTTAAAATCTAAGAAATATAAAACATACAACATTAAATTCATTCATTTAAAATTCTGAACCAAACACAATAAAGACGGGCATTTTCTTTATAAATGTCAGATTAATTTTGAATGCTGCCCCGCAATTCAAAATTCAATCGAATTTCTTCTGTACCGTGGATATCAAATCTCACATGCACAGTCAGACCCGAAACAATTATATTTTTTTAAAAGGTTATCAGGTAGCCCCTAGTTAACAGCGATTTCATCGTCATCGTTTCAGCCAAATAAAGTCCACTGCTGGACACAAGCCTTCCCCAAAGATCACCACAACGACCGGTCTAGCTGTGTTGTGTATTCATTGGGGGGTTTTGCCATAATCGCCACGCTTGGCAGGCGGGGTGGCGATCACAGATGAGTTGTTAATGTACCTACTTGAAGGACGCTGTTGCCCACCCTCCGGATAATCCCATAGTTGCCTTTTACGACACCCGCGGGATGAGATGGGTTGATGCTATTAATAGCGATTTGCCGAGACGGCTTTATGTTTCAATAGAAAAATTTGGTTATAAAGACGTGTTTTATTTACTTTAGTCAGAATCAGTACTTTAGATTGTCGGGCGGTACTCGGGACATCTTCAAACTTCAGTTGTCAAGTGACAACGATACTACCGTTGTAACTAGACGTTTATTTGCAAATTCGCATTGACTTCACAATTCACCATGTCAATTTGTAGCCCAGCCCTAGCTTTGCGCTTCTTCACGTTATGTTTCGTTGATTTTAGACTATTTAATTGTTTTGAGCAGATATTTAATTCGCCGTGTCAAGGGCTTCACCCTACATTTGGGCCCTTTCGCTGATTTTGGATGTGTGAAGTAATCAAGCGACTATTGCTTTAGCTTTTTCTAATGAGTAATATGCAGATATCGTCTTTATGTATGGCAGCGCTGACGGTAATGGATGTTTGGCGCGACGGATATACGAGTACTAAGGTCCGTATTACAGAACGATCCTCAAGTCCAGTTTGATCTTTAATCACTGTTTATGTAATTGTAAATGAACCTTGTATGTATACAAGGTTCATTTTAAAAGAGTTATTTTACATACTAGTTACCTACGTAAAATATTTTTATATACTTTAACGAGATTTATTTATTTATTTATATACTCTTTATTGTACACCACATAATACAAAGAGATAAATATTTTAAAAGATACATGTACAATGGGTGGTCTTATCGCACAGGGCGATCTCTTCCAGACAACCTTTGGATGGACAGGAAGAAAGGAGAGAGATATTGTTGTTGAAGTATAAACTATAAAGGAACGTGTATTGGTGTTGGCGCCTATTGTCATTGAACACTAGAACAGATGTTATGTTGATAAATAAATATCGTTTAATTAATTTGATGGACATATTAACATAATAACCTGTAGCGAAATCGTGCTGGCACCTCCAGAAATTTAAAGAAAAGAAAGTATGACGTTTTCCACCACATATTGGGGAAATATGAAACTACCTCTTTTAAAAAGAATACAATTATATAAGTCCTGTACATCTCATATACATCTGAGAGGAACACTAAAGACCATACTTCTTTTCGAATTATTGTTAAATAAATCATTGTAATAGTCAACTTCTCAAAAAATATCCATTTTGTGATAAATATTTACTTCCATTCAATGACATTTTACAGATACATTAACACATAATATCATTGCAGACACTTATAAAAACATCTTAGCTTGTATTCAATCAAAACCAAATAACCAAAAATCAATGCGCAAGAAACAACATATATTAAAAACTGTGCTCAAGCGCTATCCGGACCACACTCACGTGGTCACAGTTCAAATCTCTGCTCAAGTACAGACCTACGAGTCACGACTCAGTTGAACTACGTTCAATAAATATATGGTTGAGGGACGTTATAAAATTAATGCTCAACTCAAAACTTGTTTTAAACTGAGATCAATGCTTGAGTATCGTTCTGTAATACGGACCTAAGAGCGCTATCCGAATCGCAGGTTACCTAACGCCAGAGCGTTTTACTACACATTTCATCGGATTTCTGAAGGTAGATTCCATCACGCGGAACTTGGGAGTCAACCCGGGAAGACATGATCCAAGTGTTGATGAAGACTTTATTGCAGCTTTTGCTGTAGATCCTACTACGAGTGTCAGAGTTGTAGCTCGAAACCTCAACATGTTTAATGTGTGGAATACGATGAACCGAAAAACAAATATCCTTTCCATGGCACGGGTTTATAATAGTTTGGAAAGTCAAGATTTCAGATCTGTCGCTTTTTATTATATAGTGACATTGAAGATTCATGGTTTTTCAATCCATCTTGCAGACCGATAAGTCAACATTTTCGAGATAGGGCATTACAACCTTTCATAACCTCAATCGATGGACCGACAAAGACAGCAATCCACACTGGAAAAAGCAGGTGTTGTTTCAAGGGAAAGCAGGTATTGTTTCAAGGGAAGGCAGTAGTAATCGGCCGAACTTTGATTGGGCCCAACCTACACAACATTTTTTATTCATTTATACAATTCAATTGGAGGAAATTTTCTGGAATTTCTTCAAAATGATCTCTTAGAGCTTCTAGGCAGGGACGAAATATCCGTATTGCCGACGAGAAGACCTATGTTTTTCCAATAAGATAGTTGCCCAGCGCTTTGGACTCTTAACGGCCAAATACTGAAACGTCACTTAACATTAAGTTCCGCTTTAACTATTTGAACCACCCGGTTTTCTACCGAAAACAGATTTCTCGAATAGTTTAAGCGGGATTTAATATTAACTGGAGTTTCAGTATTCGGCCGCATGTGTGAGAGAATATTTAAGTAAGGCAGAGACGGACCCAGCCGTTGGCCCCTCAGTCACCTGATTAAACTCCCGTAGTTATTTTCGTCGCAGGACGGGCCAAAGAGCTCTTTTAGACCTACGTTGAAATATTAACCAGCGAGGAATGAATAAGAAGAACTCAATCGGCTTTTCAAGTCATGAAGCAGGAGATAAAGTTGAAAATCACGACTTCGGATGTGAGAAGACGCCCGTCTTCTCACAGCGACGCAGTAATGAAAATATTTAGTTAGAGTTTACACAGAGATAGCGACTAAAGGTACTTAAATGGCACCATGGTTTTCGACTGTAAACTGTAATCTAACTATAAAAAAACAAACATACCATAAAACGCCTACCGTTATATTCACAGAAATAGGAAATAGAAGTGGTACGGGGGCGTAGCCGCGCCACCGCGACATGCACAATCCGGGCCATTCGAAAAAGATGGCGGTTTTTCAACATCAGTTGAGATTCGATCGCGTAAGTGAAACTTTGTTAAAGTGTCGTTTTGTTCGTGTTGTCGTGGGATAATACAAAAGCCGAACCGAAAATAATAACTTCATCAATAAAGGAATCATATACAATATGCAAGTGAAAGAATTTACTTGTATTTGTGTATAAAAATATTTATAAAAAATATTGTTTTCTTTATTATGTTACATTTGGATTGATAGAGCAGTATGACATTATTATTTTAGTACAAAATACAATGCTTCTTAACTACCACTTTTAACTAGCAATGGGTGAATAACAAACGCAGTGAATAGAACAGCGAATGGTACTCCCAGTAAACTTATTAACTTAACATATTAGTAGTCGACTGTATTTGCATAGTAGGGGAGGGTTGGGCAGCCGGGAGACATGGGCACCCCCCTGTTATTCTAATTCAAATATATAAGTTTTGTTTCCCTATTTTGGTAATTTAGTTTATCTAGTGGCAACACTGTTCATCCATAGACTATCTGTCATTTCGTTCAGTTATCAAACACAGAAGTATTTTTAGGTTAGACACCGGTCAATGCAAGTACTTTGTTTTGATTTCAAAGTATATAAACACGAATAATCAGCCAAAGGTGTATGTTTTTTCCTTTGTATATTTGCTAACGTATAAATTGGTTTGTAAGTTACGCTAAAATGTCTTACCAAAATGTTTAACGACAATATCAAATTGAATTAATATGCAGAGGGAGCAATGGTCACTTGTTTTGCTGGAGGTTTGGGCATGCCCTATGCTTCCACCTATATGTAATGTATAAAATTATACTGTTTACTATACGTTACCTGATTTTGTTAAAATGTCTGAATTATTTTTATTACAGAAAGATAAGCTAAAACCATTTAAACTTAAGTTTCCTTCATATATTTTCCAATGTAGCAAAGGTTTTAGATGCCACTGTGTGTGACTAGAAAATTCTTTCACTTGCATATTGTATATGATTCCTTTATTGATAAAGTTATTATTTTTGCTACGGTTTTTGCATATTATCCCCGAACAACACGACACTTTCACAAAGTTTCACTTACGCGATCGAATCTCAACTGATGTTGTAAAACCGCCATCTTTTCCGAATGGCCCGGACTGTGCATGTCGCGGTGGCGCGGTTACGCCCCCATACCACTTCTATTTACTATTTCTGTGAATATAACGGTAGGCGTTTTATGATCTGTTTGTTTTTTTATAGTTAGATTACAGTTTAGGGTCGAAAACCATGGTGCTATTTAAGTACCTTTAGTCGCTATCTCTGTGTAAACTCTAACTAAATATTTTCATTACTGCGTCACGAATTTGTCGTTATACTTTCAGATCGAATTAATTAAATAACAAGTGAATGGCATCCGGAGAGAGTACATTTATTAGATTATAAAAAAATATATCAAATTATGTCTATTGCTAATGTTGTCTGGCAGCAGAGTATACTCTCCAGCCGCACCACATACAAAATGCCATAATTTCTAAAGTAATAAGATTTTCATATCTTTTTACATTGTATGAAAAAGTACAGTTTTGGTACATTTATTTAGAGTCCATTATGACCGGGTACACCTAATATTTATAAAATGCTTGGTGGTGCGGCTGCAAAGGATTGCTCTATGGCCGCGCCTCAAAGATTTCGTTATATATCATATTCCAATGAGGTAAAAAAAAATAATGTCACATAACATAAAACATCTTATTTATAGACATGTTTTTGGAGTACATTACTGTGGCGCGGCCAGGGAGTATCACACCGCTAGCGGCTCACTTGGGTAGGCCCGCCGAACGCAGCCAAATTAGTAGGTATTAAAGTTGGGCGTTATAACACATAACACATTAAATATTCAAATATATCCCCTTCCCCTGGATACTCCAAGAGGAGCAGACGCGCTTTCTGTTATTTATTATAGTAATTTGTTTACAAAGTAAAATCAAAATACTTGTGTAAAATAAATCTAAAAAATAGGAGCGCATAAACATCAGAACCTTACGCAGTAGTTGATACTGAGGTGACGGCGCATCACGCCCCGTGCCCCGCCCAAGTTGTGTGACAAGGACAACAAACACCTGAGGTCAGTGGTGGTGGCAGCAAGCGCCCGCGTTGGCTCCACTTCACACATCCTTAGTCTTACATCGATACTCAATTACGCCCCAATTTGCAATCATTGGTCTGCGTCTGCGGCTACACCAACACTTATATCTGCGTGTACACAACAACATTACTGTTTACGCGACGGCGCTCAGTGACTACTGCTCGCCTAGTACAAATACACCGTTGTACGGCTACTAACAAGTATGCCATTAAACCGCACACCGCCGCCGGCCGCTGCGCCCTCCGTTGCACGTGTAGAATCCGCTCCAAATCTATGCTCTGATATCGAGGTGACTTCTCAAGATGGTAACATCACAACTAGGATGATTAAGCGATTAAGCGGGAGGGTTCCTTAGAGGATGAACCTTTTTTTTTTTTTTTTTTTTTTTTTTTATTGATGTCCAGTGGAAATTCTACATGGAACTTCCTTCACCCCGGGGAAGGGCGAAGGGGTATGCCGGACTCCTACCGGCTAAAACCACTGGAGCGGTCATCTTCGGCACCGAAGGGGGGCTCCAGGTCCTCGTAAGATCACACTAGAGCCGCCCATTGGTGCCACGCCTTTAGGCACATCTCGGAAGGGATGACTGTAAAGCGGTCACCCCCTCTAGCGGAGGGAAGGCGACTGTAAAAAGGTCGCCCCCCCAGGCACTTCTCGGGGAGGATTGTAAAGGATCCCCCCAAGCCTCGCTTTGCGCTGTGCTGCGCACACGGCGGCACGTGACCACGTGCGCGCCACCGTCTTCCCGGGGGTCGCTCGGTGTGAGCACGTAGATTCCCCAATCTGCGCGCCCGCGACCCCCGAGGCCCCCCACCATGAAGTGACGGCAGGGGGCTCAGGCGTGTTGGACTTGGGAGCCGGGACGGTTGTTGCCCCGGCGCCGTCTAGTCCTTCTCCGTGCGGGATCAGCCCTCTCCCGATCCCGCTCTGCAGTCTCCTTCTGGAGCATGACGCTCTCGCAGAAGGAGACCACTGCACTCCAATTTTCATGCTCTGCCAACATAGCCGACACTACTGCCGGCAGAGAGAGATCTTGCCCGATCCGATCGACCAGGATCCGCCGCTCGGCCGCAAACGCAGGGCACTCCTCGAGTGTGTGCTGTGCGGTATCCTGGTCGCTTCCACAATGGTGGCACTGTGCCGTAACCTCGCGTCCTATTCTGTGCAGGTACGCACCGAAACAACCGTGACCGGTGAATACCTGCGTCAGACGGTAGGTGACGCGCTCGCTCCTTCTGAGCCAGGCTCCGAAGAGTGGCAGGATGGCCTCGACGACGCGCTTGGTCGCGAACTGCAACCGTAGGCGTTGTCGCCATATCTCGAGTGCGCGCCGTCTAGCCAGCCGCCTCATTCTGTCAAACGCCCCTGATGGCACGTTTTCCCCACTTTGGCGGAGGGAACGTGTCCGGTCATAGACCCACGCATCCATCTCCGCCTGGATGTCGAAAGGCGTAGAGGATGAACCTAGGTCGCCATCTTTCGATTTTATGAGTGAAATGCGACAAATGTTATTAGATTTTAAAACACAACAAGACAAAAAATTCGAAACATTACAAGTCACCATTAACGAAATTAAGGAACATACTAATGACATACAAAAAACAGTGTTATATATTTCGAATCAGTATGAAGAGATGAGAGTAAAACTTGAACAACTGGAAATGGACAGGAAAAATAACCTCGCCTACATCCAAAATCTACAGGATAGGGTAGAAACGATGGAAAGAAATCAAAGGGCGTCCTCCATTGAAGTTAGAAACATTCCAGCTAAAATCTCTGAAAGCAAGAGTGACTTATCGCACATAGTTAACGGTATCGGTAAAATACTGAATATGTCGATTCAGTCAACCGATATACGAGACATTTATAGAATTCAAACAAAAACTTCTAACAAATCGATAATTGTTGACTTCACTACAGTCCTAACGAAGGAAAATCTACTCCAATCACTCAAAAATTTTAACAAACAAAACAAGGATAACAAACTTAATACCCAGCACCTTAAATTCGAATGTCCACCAAATCCCATTTATATTTCGGAGAATCTCACATACAAAGCAAGAAAGCTGTTTTTCATGGCACGTGACTTCGCCACAGAGAATAATTACAACTTCTGTTGGACGTCGCGAGGTCGAATTTATTTACGAAAGAAACAAGGTGAGCCATATTGCCGTATTGATGCAGAAGAGGATTTGGTGAAGCTCAAATCAAAACAATGACTAGTAAAATATAAAACTTCATTATTCTTTGTTATTATACGTTGCATTAAATGTAGTTTATACTCCTGTAGGTATCATAATCACATAGTCTAAGAAAGATTTTACTTAAAATCATGTATCACATTAGTTTAAAAACACACCACAATAAACAATTTTTATCACACAAAATTACATATACAATACACTACGCTTTCAATACCATATCTTACCCTATTGTATACACAAAGTTCCAACATACACATACCCAAAAACAGACTACCAAATATAAACATACATCTCATACATGTGTAAACCGTTATCGTAGTTCCATAACAAAAAATATACACTCATTCATAAACTGTAGCACTGATAATAATTTACTCAAACCATTTTTTATGACCCATATCATCTTGCACACTATAAAGGTATGCAATTTTTTCTATTTTCGAAAGCATAATTCAATACTCGAGTATCATTTATTGGTTTCTTTTGTTCACACACAAAGAGTAATTTATTCAACTACCGGTAATCAATGGCTACTTTAAATTTAAATACCATCATAAATAATGTAGATAATATTGCTATTGCCACATCGTATATTAGTGAACCGAGTCAATGTTCAAAATTCCTAAATAATGCGAGGACTACTAATATTCTACACCTGAACATACGTAGTCTTAATTGTAACTTTGACGAACTAAATGTTTTATTGATGAGGATGGACTTGAGCTGCGACATAATAGTATTATCAGAGTGCTGGTTATGTAAAATAACAAACATACCTGTGCTTAACGGCTATGTTTCATATCAATCTAAATTTACAAACCAAAACGATGGAGTGGTTGTATATGTATCCTCAAAGTTGGACTCACTGTCATGTTTTGAACCAACCTTCATTGATGGAAACTGCCTGATAATTAAACAACAGAGTATCGCTATAGTGGCAATCTATCGTTCTCCATCACACAAACATATTGACAACTTCTTGAATAGCCTAAATAACGTTTTAAATTCCTTAACCTCATTTGAAACTATTGTTGTAATGGGGGATATAAACATCAACATAAGCTCTAATGGGAACGATCCACATGCGGATGAGTACCTTAGTCTGACAGCCTCGCATGGGTTACTACCAGCACATGAAATACCTACTCGCAGAGAAAGCTGTTTAGATCATGTATTACTAAAAACAAATATTATATCTACGGTTATTGTGTTAGATACATGTATAACAGATCATTTGCCCACGCTACTCTGTGTTGAGCTAAAATTGAAGCAGTCTAAGGCCAGGAAGAGTGTTAGTAGATTTGACATTGAATCTGCTGTGGCTGATGTTAGGAATACCGATTTTAGTACAATTCTTTTTACAAACGACTCAAACCAAGCTGCTGAAAATTTTGTTTCTGTGATATCAACCATAATCAAAACAAACACTAAAATGGTAAAAATAACGCATAAAAATAGAAACATCAAGCCATGGATAACACCAGGGCTCTTAAAATGCATAAGAAATCGCGACAAAATGCACAAAAAATCTAAAAAAGACCCTGAAAACATGGTCAAACGTGTGACTTATACCCGATATCGCAATTTTTGTAATGGGCTTTTAAGGAAACTTAAAAGATTGTTTGAGCAGGAAGAACTACGAAAAGCGAAGGGTAACAACAAATCCACGTGGGATGCTATAAAAAAAATTGCCCACTTACATTAGCAAACATCTCCACCTGACGAACTCCTAAACATCTTAGAAGACCCCATTTCTTCCATAAACGCAGTTAATGAGTTTTTTGTCAATATAGGGAAAAATCTAGCCTTCTCTGCCATGCAAAAAATGGATCAAGTACGTACCGCACAGACTCCCCATCCTTTATCAAAAAATATTCCCGATCTTAATTTATCCGGTGCTTCGATGGCTCTTTTGGAGACTGATGAGAAGGAACTTGAAATAATCATAATGGGACTTCGTAACAATTGTGCCGTGGGATGGGATGATATTCCAGCATATTTTTTGAAAGAAATACGTAATTTTATTATACCATCCCTGAGGCATGTGGTTAATCTGTGCTTCACTAATGGTACTTTTCCTAGAGTTTTTAAAAGAGCTATTGTGTGTCCGATCTACAAGGGTGGGGACAGAGGTAGTGTCACGAACTATAGACCGATCTCAGTGTTAACCACCATTTCAAAAGTAATAGAGATAGCTCTTAACTCCCGTCTGATTAACTTCCTAAATGCAAACAATATTCTTGCACAAAACCAGTTCGGATTTAGACGTGGTAGGTCGACTGAAGATGCGGTTATTGATTTGACAGATCATGTGGTTAGGACATTGGACTCTGGTGACAAGTGCATTGGCATATCCCTTGATATGTGCAAAGCATTTGATACTGTCTCGGTTCCCATCCTTGTCGATAGATTGGAATCCATAGGTGTGAGGGGTAAAGTGCTTGATATTTTTCGTGACTATCTGATGGAACGAAGTCAGTTGGTGAAAATAGGGTCCGTTGTTAGTGGTGAGCAGTTTATTACTTACGGTGTACCTCAAGGCAGCGTACTGGGTCCAACGCTGTTTTTAGTCTACATAAACGGCCTGTGCACACTAGAACTTCCCCATACTAAAATCCTATCATATGCTGATGACACAGCACTGCTCATCGATGGTCATAACTGGGTGGAGGCCAGAATTCGTGCAGAAAACACCCTTGAAATTGTTATGAAATGGTTGTCATGTAATCTACTAACGCTGAATCTAAAGAAAACATCATTTATAACATTTTCTCTTTCATCTAAAAGCCAGCCTCAACTGGAAACGTACTCGATTCAGGCTCATTCTTGTAATTCTTCTAATAATTGTGATTGTATCCACATTGCTAGTTTCCAATATAAGATACCTGGGGGTTCAGGTTGATAGTATACTCAGTATTCGTAAACTCATATTTGTATTCAGGAAACTCAGAGCAGTAGCCGATCTTGAAATACTTAAAACTGTATACTTTGGCCTTGCCCAATCGTTGCTGAGCTACTGTATCTCTGTCTGGGGTGGTACGTATTCTACGAGTATGCTACGACTGGAAAGAGCACAAAGATGTATTCTTAAAGTAATGTGCAGGAAACCCTTCAGGTACCCCACCACATTTCTTTATAAAGAGTGTGAGATCTTAACGGTGAGACAACTTTTTGTGCTTCAAATAACTCTGCGCAAACACGCGACTATACCTCAAGCCTTACATCTGCTTGAAGGCAAGCGCAAAAGAATAAGAGTTTGTGGCACGGACAGACACAGGACTGCTCTCGCTGAACGACATTATTGGATCCTGGGCTCAAGAGTTTATAATAAACTCAATGAAACACTAAATATCAGTTTACTTTCCCGTCAACGATGCAAGACCGCTGTAAGTAACTGGCTTAAGAGTCTCACATATGAAGAGTCTGAGAGACTTATACAAATAATTAAGTAACTGGATCTTTAACGCGCACATATACCAATTACACACATGCATACTGACACACACCCACACACCTACATAACCACCCACCACTAACAAACATAACTCACACAAAACACACATTCCTTTTGTTTATATAATATTAATAATTTAAAAAAAAAAATATCTTCTTTTTTAACAAAAAGATTACCTGTAAATGAACTGGAATTGAAGCTGTTGCAACCAGAACAATTACTGATGTCTTGAAAATTTATTTATATACTTCACAATTATTTTCTTGCCCGTTTTAAGAGTCATTATAAATATAATGTAAATAATCATGTTATGAGTAAAAGGTTTAATCTTTAGAGGCCATAGTACCTATAATGGAAACTGTATTATACTTACCTGGTCTGGAGGAAGGTGATGGCACTCGTGATACAGGTCTTTCCTAGTACGAGTGCCAAAGCACTCCTTTGACATTTAAATTTGTACTTAAAAATAATGTGCAATCATATTAAGGAGATTTACTGTAACGATTTTATTTCAGTAATAAACTATATTATTATTATTATATTATATTTTTATAGCAGTATAACAAATTATTAGAAATCTAACAAGACTGTTATAATATATATTATAGCCATTGTTTTAATTTTAATTTCGATATTTTGGTTACAGGGCCATCTAGCTTCGTTTAGGTCACAGTACATGTACGTACGATATCGAAGAACTAAGTAATTCAATCTAACTTATAATAGATGGCGTTTGTTTTACTTATTCAAGGTTAAATGAGCACTCTCTATTTAGAAATAAGAGCTACTTTGACTTGCTACAACCAAAAATAATGAGATAGCGCGATTAATTTGTAATGAATTCCAAGAATTACATTATAACACTTTAGAGTTCATTGCACCGAACACATTTCGTTGGTTTTAAATTGCGAATATTTATTTGCGGTTGCTACCGACAAACTACATAATGTTTAGGTTTTGCTAAATTTTGGAACAAGTAGGTAGTTTAGTTTAGTAAATATTTTAATTTAGTTTTCATCGTCATCATCATCATCGTAGTTCGATCGGTGTAAATGGTTTTAGTGTTCTAGATATGAACACAACTTATTTTGTACCAAATACAACTCAAAAGACTAAATAAAATAGAACCGTAATCTTAACTTTTACAATGTAATACAACTCTTTCAATATAATGTAACACTAAATAACATACAACTCATTATAATTATAACAAACAACGCTTTAACCAAAAATAAAATACAACTCATTATAATTATAATAAACAACACTTTCATTATAATACAACGACGCATATAACACTCTAAGATATAACATTATTTCAAATAACATTTTAATACATATTATAACACTTTAAAACAACGGTTTAAAAAATATAACACAGCAGTATAATTCATTGAAAAATTATAACACTTTAGCCCATCTTTAGTAGGTATAAGGTATTAGTAATTTTTATTTTATTACACACAAGTAGGGCTGCCATAGCCTAAATTGTCGACACCGGACAAAATCTTCGAAAATCTCGGACATTCGGCAGAAACTGAGATTTTTTCCCGATAGCCGCAAAAAACATTGTTTTCATTTTTATGTTTTTATTCGTTCAAACGGTTTGTTTGTGATTTATTTAAAAATGTTTGACTCAATCGCCTTGAACTAATTACTAATAAAATTATACACTCTTTCCTTTCTGAGGTAATCTGGTGACAAAAATAATTAGGAACGCACTTCTTTTGGGCAATCAATTAAAAACAAATTTGACTATAACATTGGGCTCTATAAAAAATACCACACCACATAATGATATAAAAAAATCCCTTTCTACCTACCCATCACGTTAGATCCATGATTTCATCATATCAGCCAAAGGACGTCTACTGCTGAACAAAGGCCTCTCCTTGATGATATGATTTATGAAATATCTTTTATACTTAATGCTAGTAATTGTGTTTTCTTACCTCATCGATACGGGCACCTTCAATAAATTTAATATAGTCAGAATAAAATACTACTGGGCCACACATTAATGTTTGGAAGGCTAAAGTGAATGCGAAGTATTCTAATGGCGAAGGTATCTTCTGTAACTTTGACAATTGAGTATCGGCAGTAGATTGTCCCACAGGATTAGAATCCATCACTTTTCCAGATAAATTATCTTGTAGTGAATAAGCTAATGATGTCACTCTTTGAGTTATCACCATTAACGGGCCTGTAAGTAATATTGTGCGATGAGTATGAGAGCTATATTCAAAATAGTACTGTGTCATCGATGATTTTACTGCACCTGTTATATCCAATGTGTAGTCAGCAGTATGGTATATTTGTCTATGCAAATGTAGACATGACAAATATGTCATAGAAGCCGCCAGAATAATGCTGAAAATTAATATTATGAAGATACATTTTATTTATTTATTTATTACAACATGTTATTAATGGAATAAACCAGTGTTGGCATTAATCGATTATTTTTCAATTGATTAGATAACTTTACTAATTAAGATTAAAATAATTATATTATTAGAGATTAAAATAAACTCGATTAATAAAATTAATCATTGATTGTTAATTTGTTCAAACACATTAATTCATTATAAGAGAAAACTAAAAATGAAAGCTACTATATTTTTTTTGTAAATCTATCACTTGATAGCTTTTCTGGCAGTAGATACCTACTAAGTGCTATCCATGCGAAGCCATGGTGCACATACAAATAGAATCTTCCATAGAAAAATTGGTCCTGTCTGTATGAAATGTCTGGCTCAACACACATGGTGCTAACATTAGAAGACTATAAGAAAAATAGGATGAAAATAAAATCTAAAAAATAAGACGCCTTTAAAAGGTGTTTTAGAGCACTACCCAGTATTCAGTATTATTGAATATATACTGCACTCAGTCCTTCCTCCAACTCAGTTGAAATTATGTTTTCCTTCGCAACTAGAGTTAGGTATGTTTTCAGATGATTGTTAGCGAACCGAGAAATTATGAAATGTACTTTAAATAATAAAAAATAAATTAAAGCCGCAATCTATAATGCTTGTGTTTTAAGTTTATTTATATCAGTTTACGTATCAGAAAGTAATATTTCTTTTTTTTTAATACCTAAGATTTTAACTACATTTCAAATAAAATAAAATGCTGTTTCATTTTAAAACTAAATCAAACTGCTATAATCTTTTTATCAAGATAATTTATTGAGATTATGACTAAAAATCGTAGATGATCAATTAGTTACTTTTATCGTTAATTACTACCAACTATTTATTCGTTAATCAGATTACCATTTTGCCAACACTGGATTGAAGTTAAATATTTCTAAAACTTGTAGCAGGCTACTTACTTGCCCATAATTTGATGTGGCAAACTTTTATGTAAAGTGTATGTTAACATAGGTAGCACCGACAAATGGATAGCTTGCCTGCAAATGATATAAATATGATATAATGTGTCATTATTTAAGCTTCTAAAACCGATAACACAAAATCTCAATATTAAAATATTGTCAATGCAATATAAAACGATATATAAATCGTATGCCTAATAAACTTCCCACCAAAAATGGTTTTGAAACATATATATATACACATTGTTAATGAAGTAGGTTGCGTTAGGGTAAGTCCGAATAATTAAAATTACAGCCAAACCTGGCAATTTATTTAGTTGCTGGCAACAATGCACCTAGCGTTACTTTATTCTGAAACTTAGGTACCTATTCAATTCTAGTTTTTGCTCTAGACTTTCGGTGCTGGATGAATGATCATGACATTTGTTTTGTATACGACCGCATACCTGCTACAGCTAAATCCCAGGTTCGACTTAACTATTTCACAGGAAAATGCCTTCGATTTTAAGTTTGCCTATTACTAGAAAGTGTTTCTTTCTCACCTAATGCGCGAATATACTTAGGTACTTGTAGACGAAAATAGCTGATAATATGATCGTCCCCAGCATGAACTTAGTGCGGGTGGCGCGCGGTAAAAAATACAAATGTATGAATACCACGCGTCATTATGGAATACCTATATTATAGAATAGTATAATATAGCTACTTCAACTGGAAGGTATGTCACACCTGGACCGGTAGAACCTGGGATATAGGTTGATTCGCAAAGATCATGATAGGTATGAATACGAATATTTTAAAATCATAATTTAAACTAGAAATGGTTATGTTAATCGATTGTTAAAATGTTTGCATATGTTTGAACTTCCGAACTATTGTTCTAGCAATAATAAAAACTAGTAATTTGAGCATTGAACGAGATACTTTACCTAAGTTACGCGCGAAAATCACTTCGTATTAATAATTTGGTAGGTGATTGACAAGCCCGAAGTCGTAAGTACCTACCTACAGAGCCACCGAACATCATGGCTGTCATTTTAAGATTCCATCTAACTGTCATTTGGACGTAGCGGTCTTGTCTGCGATTTATAATACCGAATAAACTAAGCCATAGTAGCCGCTTTTCTGATGTGATAACGTGTAAGAAAGAATCGGGGTAGTCTTAGGGCCTCTTTCACCACCTTCAAATAAAGTCATGAGTAAGCTAACTACGAGTTAAAGTGACTGTTAGGTAACCTAGTAAGTATCATTTTCACCACCTCCGAGTATTACTTATCAACTATTAAACTCGCCCGTAACATACCCGTAAGTTTATGTGCCAAGTAGTAAGCTAATCAACAGTTAACACTGTCTGACATTTGGAAAATTTTAAATGCATTGTGCCGCGAGTAGCTTCTATTTAAATAAAAACGATTTCTATCTTCCAAACTAGTTTCCAATGGATTTGTTTGATTTGCTAGAGCACCAAATCGACGAAGAAGAGTTTATTTCCTTATCAAGAAATCGTGTATTCAAAAAACGGATGATATTTTACCGATATTGATGAATTTGATTTTATTGCTGCTAGATTTCGTTTATTCGAAAGTGCAATCATACAAGTGCATGGCCTAATAAGGCATAAAATAACATAATGTACTAACAGGTTATTTAAATAACTACAACTACTACTCATATACGAGTAATAACTGAAGGTGAAACAGAACTGAAACAGAAGGTGAAATTGAGAAACGTTACTTGCAGCTTTTAATTGGCAATTAACGCTAATTGACAAGTAATTATTCATAACTTTACTTAGAGATGGTGAAACAGGCCCTTAGGGTAAGATTCAGAGACATGAACGTAACACGGGCGAAGAAGGCTCTAAGACAAGTAGTAGCTAAGCGCATCGTCAAAATTCGTATTCAGAGACACAGGATCTCAGGGTGACATTCAGAAACGAGTCTAAGCGTGAACTTACGCTTCCATCTGGCAAAATGCACTACTAACGCTAATAATTGTATTCACAAACAATCGGAACATGACTTAGGCTTAGCGTAAACTAAGAGTAGTAGTAGTAGTGTAGTGAAAATCTACTTTGGGCGAATCTAGCGCCACTAAGCCAGAGAGGCAAAGGTGTGCTTGCAACAGGAACTATGAATTATTTATTTATTTAAACTTTTATGTACATTGAGTATACATAAGGCGGACTTAATGCCATGAGGCATTCTCTACCAGTCAACCTTTGGGTTAAACAAAGTACTTCGTAAGAGGTATAAAAGCAAACCTATAGATAATGTTAAAAAAGACTTAATTAAAAATAGGAATACATACTTATACTAATATAAAAATAGATACTATATAATATTACATAATTATAAATAGTTAAATAGAATACATAAAAATATCTGATATAAATATTAACTCTAATGACGAAGACAAAACAAATTAGGATTGTAACAATTTCAGGAAGTATTGACGCACTTTACGTTTAAACGTAAATTTATTTTGAGCTTTCTTTGTACCAATAGGAAGCGCATTCCAGAGTTTTATTGTTGAAACAGCGAAGGATTTGGACATAAACCCTGTATGATGGGATGGAATGTTAAGAATTTAATTTTCAGAAGCCCGAAGGTCATGACTGTGGGAGCCACCTAAAAGTTGAAAGAAAATTTTAAGGTAATTAGGAGCACAAAGATCGTTTATAATAGTGAAAAGCAAACAGTGATCTAACGGCTCTCCTCTGACGGACAGGTAGCCATTTAAGCTTAGATCGGTAGGAAGAAATGTGGTCGTAATTACGCAATCCGAAGATGTAACGAATACCGTTGTTGAGAAGTCGATCCAATTTGTTAAGAAGTTCTCGGGATAGATCAGAGTAACAAACATCCGCATAATCAATTACAGGAAGCACAAGGGACTGGACCCGAAGTGTTTTTGTGTTGGATGGAAGGAAATTTTTGAATCTATAGAGAGATCGCAGTGTGGCCGTTACGTTCTGGCTTGTCTGGCTAACTTGCTTGACCCAACTAAGCCTGTCATCAATATGAAGACCCAAATCCTTTACATGCGGTGACAGGGGAATTATTGAAAACGATTGGGGTAAGGTGTTCGGTTTTAATATTTTTAAGGTAGAACGGACTACCTATAATAATAATAATATGGTTATATGAGAAAGTTGTTTACTTTGATTGTCATAATTCTAATTGGCTTTGTACTATGGAGGCTACATTATTCCAATATGTTCAACTATTTAGGAAAATATCGTCCTTACTTACTCGCACTAATACAGCATGTAGGAATAATTATGTATAGAATAATAAACTTATCTGATTACTATATGACCTTGTGATTTTAGTCCACAGCCCCAAATTTCAATTTTATTCAAGTCGGCGTCAGTATTTTTATTTCTAGTATGGTGGATGTGGAGTAATTAATAATTTTAGGAATTATTTTTCAAACGTTGAAAAAGAGGCATTTCGAGTAGTCATTTTCACTCGTAAAATGTATGTATGTAATTCCTGCGGTTTAGAAATATGTTACAACATAATTATATAGGTTTATGTGTCATATACAATGATATTATACCATACATATGTTACGTCCATATTAAATGGCGCGCAAAATACAGTCTCGCTTGCACAACCATCTCGTGAGAAAGAAGATACAAAAACAACAAGAGTAAAAGAGATAGCTATCTAGGCGAACCGATTGCGAGGTGCTACAATTGGGGGAGTTTTGGCTCTTACTTTTGGCACGCATGTAACATATCTACTTCTTTTTAATATAAAATATCATTGGTCATATATTTTGTTTCGCCCACTCCAATTGCATTTTGTATACATAGCTATCCTTTTTTATTTTTATTTATGCGTGACTACATAGTTTTGTACAAACCGTATCTCACCGCTGAACATTCTCGTATTAAATATGGCCATAGAGAAGAGAGTGCCTCCCTCCGTGTTTCCTTCCCGGTTAGCTCAACTAGGAGGCTCTCTCCGCGGCAGCAAGTAACGGAGTTCAGTTAATGATATTGAATGAAACGTATCATATAACTAGTTATAATGGTATATTGATATTCACAACTTCAATTAACACTTCATGATGATGTTTATATTTTTTAAATATAGCTTACTACCACAATATTTAAGCTTGTTAAAAATAAGTAATTGCATATTGCAGGAGACTATTTGTCAGCTGTCTCTGACAAATAGTCTCTAACCACTAGCGTTCAGAATCGAATGTGATGTGATAATGATCAAAATATGAAGAGCGACTCTTACGTCACAATAAATTCGAATTTTGATTTGAATAAAGAATGAATCATGAGGTGGACAGTGATGGAGATAAAAGGTATGAAGTCATGGAAGAGGTTGATTAAAATGAAGATAAACGATGACTTCGTCACAAGTTCAAACTTAGACCAAGACCGACGTAAATTCCAATCAAATCAATCCAAAAGTATAATAAGATCTCCAATAATATTATACATTAAAAGAAATAGATATGTTACATGCGCGCCAAAAGTAAGAACCAAAACTCCCCCAATTGTAGCACCTCGCAATCAGTTCGCCCACGACAGGACAACGAGCACACACTGTCACAATCTGTATTGTTTTATTAAGTAATAACAATGCCGTCGTGCGTATATAAAATGCACAAACTATCAAGCAAAAATAAATATAGAACAAGGGATCTCATACCACACGTGAGTAACAAACTAAATAAAATATTTTAATACAAATACTATTCCAATTACCTATAGAATAATATTCTCGAACAAAACACAGGCCAAGCAAAGAAAAGAGACAACACATGTATTCTATCACAGGTGCGACAAAGACATCGAGTACGCGTGTTGTCATTTTAGATTTAGCTATCTCTTTTACTCTCGTAGTTTTTGTATCTTCTTTCTTACAGCATAGGTGTGTAGTTTTATAGCTTTATACCTACATACAGCGAGACAGTTTTGCGCGCCATTTATTATGGACGTAACATATCTATGGTATAATATCATTGAAGATTTCCCTTTCCTATTCGACGTGAGAAAATCCTCATGTATTTCCATCCCTCGGGATAACCGCCAGTGTCAGATCCGCTCAGGGGCGCGGGATTCACTTGCCTATCTACCACATCCCCGGCATGTTTCAGCCTAGCACTTACTCAGGCGGGTCCCGTACCATTGTGCGGCCGGCTAGCCGCACTATCCCCAAGACAAATACACTCCCGCAGCTTTCAATCAAGGAGGCCTGAGATAAACCTTACGATTGTACCACGACCCGATGCGAGATGTTCGCCAACAACCTTCGACCACCGAGACATAGTCGCTACCTCGCCCGAGCCTGGCACACTTCCAGCGTACGTCTCCTCCCGGCAGTCTCCACAGAGGTGACAACTGGGTGTCTGCACCTGGCCCATGGGACACAGATACTTTCCGAAACACTCATGTCCCAAGAGTACCTATCCGCCGGAAGGTTAAGGCGACGTACCACTCATCCATGACCTGTCTTACTGCCGCTATAGTGACGTCCTATATAATGTCATCTCCCTGGATCTTTCAAACGAAAGTGATTAGTATAATTTTAGTAGGTATGACCAAAGATTTTGAATATATAATAGATTAATCAATAGATAAATAAATTACCTACTGTTACACTTCGATGTATTTATAAAAAACACAAGCTATAAATAAATGTAAAAATCACTCAGGGACTTAAAAACTAAGTGCATCAGTATACTTTAACCTCATAAACTTGTCATCTATGTCACCTATACAGAAAGTAACTTTGTGGCCTTCCAAACTGTATGTCTTGTTAGTTTTCCTTCCGAAAAACGGCACAAGAACACAAAGCAATAGTATTTTAGTAATAAAAATAATTTATTATACTTATTTGTTTGTTTTGAAGTGCGTAAACGCACATAAAAATTTGCCTAATATTGGTCCAGACTTACCCCAACGCAGCTAAACGCATCCTTCAGTTAATTAAAATAGGTAAATAAAAGCCCATGTCAAGTTAATAAAAGAATTTTAAGAAATAAACATAAAATTACCTTCCAAAACAGAAATACCCCATTGATAAACCTATAACAAGGCATACAGAATGTCGAAATTCTGGCGAAGCAAATTTCAACGGTTTTCGAAACAGTCTTGCCAGGCATAGTGCAGCTACTTGTGCGATCAAAAAATTTACCTATTGAGGAAAAAAACTAATCAATAACGTGCAACACGTAAAAAACTGCATTTATGCCATGAGCAATAAATTAGATACGTTATTGCTTATTTAATAAAAAGGTAGGTTGATACCTACGATGCATAATAGCGATAATGAAATCTGTATTGCTTCAACGTTGTGTATGTCACACGGCAGAGCCGGTTGGTAGAAATACGAACACTGGGTTCGTTGCAATATACAGTACAAACAATGATATTATAAGTAAAAAGGTGTAGATAGGTTATAAGCGCTCCGCGAGTGGCACGTTAAAACTTGGCTAATTAGCCAACCTGAAGTCAGCGTCAAGTTGGCACCGATCCAGCCCTCCCCAAAACAATAGCTTGTTATCCCCTGCAACGCTCTAAGCCGAGGTCAATGTCCCGCAGGGCAGGGGGCGCCCTTAACGCAAGTTGCGTAGTTTTTAATATTTATTTTAAGCCTGGCTGGAAAGAGGCCTCTTTTGGCGTCACCAGAAACGACCGGTTAAGCAACCACATATGTGTATGCGAGAAGCCCAACAAAAAAATAAAAATAAAATAAGTGTCAAGTTGGCGTTCACCGATGTAGTTCGTGCTTCAGCGTTCGTTTATGTCAGTTTATGTGCCCAAAAAGATCGAAAATGCCGTCGCGTATTATGAGATATTGCACAAACAAAATTCTAGAAGTCAAGGAATCACATATCATCCGTAAATAATACTATTTGCATGATTTATTTAATATTTTTCATAAATCAAATATTACATTCGCAAAATATTGCGTCAGAAAATATAAAGTGCAACAAAAAATACCCCCATGCACAAGTATCATTCATTTCTGATCAAAAAATAAAATTATACCTAAAACATAGGAATCAGTCCCGCCTGACAGTGCAAATGGTATAATTTATTATTTATAAGATAGAATATTATTATCTACATGTTTCTCTTTTACATGGGTTTATATCCCCCGTAAAGGGGAACCCGGTCTTATGATAGGCTTACGCGGGGACATGGGTCCAACACGCAGAGGCCCTTTAGAGAATTTTAATCTAAAATGTAATGGGACACTAACCGGGGACTCTCCATGGCTGCACTATAAAATGCAGTCTCGGATTGTCCCCGGAGGTATAAAACTATTGTATGAAATGGAAACTGCAAGTATAAGGTCTATTGCAATGGGTGCTAAATGGATTTAATACTAAGAAAAACGGCGTCTGCCTTTCAACCTTTAAAGTGAAATTCTGTGACAGACTGTTACTCGCCACTCACAAGATGGGCACCCTAAATGGCCACCACTACAGGCGACAAGGAGCAACACCGGTGTGAGCGGCTAGGGGTGTAGGGAGGTGCGGCACCGGTTTCACCATCGCGCGTCTCGAAGACTCGGAGCGGGTTTCTCCGTTCTTAAGCCATTAGACGCTTCCACCCCCGAGCATATAGCTCTGGCGGCCCCCCTCTGATCGGCCAACTAAGGCAAGCCAGAGTTGAAAACCCTACGGGCACTCATGGGGTACCACTCCAACCAACCAATAAAGGCAAGCCGGAGACGAGGCCCTGACCGACTCCCTGGAGCATTCGGGTACGCATGTCGCCACTCACATTAAAGACACAGGTGGCTTATGTTACTAAACAAAAAACTTGTTCACTATTTGTTTAAATAAAATTCAAAGAAAATGGGCTATACTTTACGAAATATTAAGAAATTGACGTTGTAAAAAACCGTATCTCAAAAGCGAGCGTTTAATAAAAGAGATTATAGAGAAATATATAAATGTCCCTATTCATACTGAACATAAAAATAACCCCGAGTTGAACGAAAAAGACAAATAAATAAAAAAACATATTTGAAGGTCACTTATATATTACCAGTGATGATATATGGTACAGAGACGTGGTCACTCACTGTGGGCCTCATAAGAAAGCTTAAGGTCACTCAGCGAGCTATGGAGAGCGCTATGCTTGGTATTTATCTACGAGATCGAATCGGAAATGAGGATATCCGTAGAAGAACTAAAATTACCGACATACTTGAAGAGATTAGTAAAATGAAGTGGCAATGGACGGGGAACATAGCTCGTAGAACTGATGGCCGTTAGGGCAAAAAGGTTCTTGAGCTCGTTCTTAACCTCGCACCGGAAAACGCAGCGTGGGACGACCTCCAACGAGGTGGACAGACGACTTGGTGAAAGTCGCTGGGAGCCGTTGGATAAGGGCGGCCATATAACCGTTCGTTGTGGTAATATATGGGGAGGCCTTTATTCATCAGTGGACGTCCTGTGGCTGATATGATGATGATGATTATATTAAGTAAACTATGTAAGTACTGAGTAGCACTTTATTTGACTACATATTCTTTTTTTATAAAATAAATTAAATATTTACCTACTTGCATATTTTTTTACTACTTTATTACTTTTAATATCACTTTATACATACATTCATAAGTGCATTCATTTTTGGGCAAAAATCACGGGAAGGCAAGATGTCTTGTCTGATTAAATTATTCTATATCGTTTCTAGTACGACCATGAAGCAAATACAAAGAGATATAGAGAGATTCTTAATCGCTATATCAAGGAGGATTTTATAGCAGCTGCCCGAGCATTAAAAATATTCAAAGCAGAGGATATTGGCTTTCAAGATTCGCCACTTCGAGTTTATGTCAATGATCACCTAAATGCTGAATCAAAAATATTACTGAACAAAACCAGAGAAGCTGCAAAAAGCAACAACTATGATTATGTATGGGTGAAATTTTGGAAAATTCATGTTCGTAAGAATGAAACCTCTCGTACATTCATTGTAAATAAGCACCAAGATTTAAACAAAATTGCTTAACAATTCACCTAACGGATTTACTTCTTACAAATTTTAATATAATTGCATGTTTTATATTTATATTAGTCCTTTATAAGCTTGCCCGCTGTTGTTTACTTATAGTTAATGAAGCTAACTTCGATGTTGTTAATTTGTTTAGTACCTCTGTCTCGCCGAAAGCATATTACTCACCTAGCTCGTGGCTTGTGATTCATCATAAGCACCTGTTTATCTTATAGTAAAAAATGCAAGTCATACGTCTATCTCGCTCGTTCTACAACTAATAGCATTGGCACGGTCTAGTAGGAGAGAGAAAGTTGCTTATGCACATGTTTCGCCCCTGTACATAAACTTTGCTAATTGCTCCCATTTCCAAACAAATGTTATATTATTGTACCTCCGTAATATATTATTTGCTAACGATACCCTATTAATGTTTCTATGCATTAAGTATGTGCATAAGCTGTCGTTATTATTATGGTTTCTCAATGGCTACTAATAACACGAATATTGGTATAAGTACTAGTGATCTAAACATTTATTACCAAAACGTATGGGGACTTCGATCCAAAACATCATTATTCTATAGAAACTTATGTCTTAGCTCGTACGACATTATAGTATTAACGGAAACGTGGTTAACCGACAGTGTGAATGACTCGGAGTTATTTGATAATCGTTACGTTGTATGGCGACGCAACAGGGATTACCAGCTTACAGATCAGACCCGCGGTGGCGGAGTCCTAATAGCAATACGAATTAATCTTCGTGCTAATCTGCAAGCGCACTTTAGTTCTACAGCGGAGGATTTGTGGATTGCTATACCTATCAGTCAACAAATCCGTAACAAACGCGTTAATCTGTATTTATGTGTTGTATATTTGTGTAAGCAAAATCTGGGCTTGAGCTTTGCAAATCAATTGGATAACCTGGAGAACCTTAAACTATAATGAGTAAGCCGGAGGATAGAGTTTTGGTACTCGGAGACTTTAATTTGAGTGGGATCTGCTGGCAACTTAATAAGAGTGATAAATCGTTGTCTCCTAATAATGTGAACAGTAACGAGGAATTTTCCTTCATTGACGTATTATATACACATGACCTAAAACAGTATAACGGTGTAATTAATTTTTAATGGTAGAATTTTAGACCTTGTGCTATCAAATGAATATGTGACTGTTTTTGAATGTGCAGATCCTTTGGTACCAATTGATCCGCATCATAAATCGCTTAGTATAAGAATTAATAAAATCGGGTTGTCGTATCTGGAACCTGCCGCTCGTGTTAAATATATGTTCGCGGAGGGTGACTATAATGCAATAAATTTGGAGATACTTAACTGTGACTGGCATAAAGAATTCTTAAACAAATGCTTCAATAAAGCTGTCGATTATTTTTACTCGTTTCCCAGACATTTAATAGAGAAACACATACCCAAGTCAAAGCTACACCGTAATAATACTTTTCCAGTATGGTATAGACAGTCATTAAAAAAGTCATGTAAAGAAAAATATAAATTATTTCGTAAATATAAAAATTATGGTAATCGGTCGGATTTAGAGACGTATAAATTATTAAGAGATAGGGTTAAAAGGTTAGAAAATGAATGTTACTCAACTTACACAACATCAGTAGAACAGTCAATCAAGACTAATCGGAACATTTTTGAACGTATGTCAAATCTCGTCGTAAAACATCTAACATTCCAAGCGTAATTAAGTATGATGATATGGTTGCAAACACCGGCGATGCTATTTGTAATTTATTCTCCGAATATTTCTGTTCAACATTTTTGCAGTCATCTCAAGCCTCTCCTCTCGGTAACATTTGTACAACACATGAATCACTATCAGATATTTCTAGCGTGCACATAATTCATACTGAGGTGAGTGAGATTCTTAAAGCACTGGACCTCACAAAGTCAGCTGGACCGGATGGGATTCCTCCTATGTTCTTGGTCAAATGTGCCGGCACTATTTCGTTACCTGTCGGTTTACTTTTCACAAAATCCCTGTCTGATTGTGTTGTTCCATCCATATGGAAGTCTGCCTTCATAACCCCTATTCACAAAAAGGGACTTGAACAGATGTTACAAATTATAGACCGATCTCAAAATTATGTATACTGGCTAAGGTATTTGAAAGATTAGTACATAATCAATTGTACGCTGCGTTAAAGCATTCGTTCAATACCTTTCAGCATGGGTTTATGAGAGGGCGATCAACTACATCCAATCTTATACTCCTGAATGAATTCATATCTGAAGCAATGAGTAGAGGTAAGCAAGTCGATGTCATTTACACTGACTACAGCAAGTGTTTTGACAGAATCGATCACGAGACACTAATTTTCAAGTTAGATCAAATAGGTATAAGAGGAGACCTTCTTCGATGGTTCTCGTCATATATTTCAAATCGATCTCAGGCTGTTGTAGTCAATAACTACATATCAAGTTGGGTTATCATACCTAGTGGGGTGCCTCAGGGTTCCCTTCTTGGCCCATTGCTCTTCTTGGTCTTTGTAAATGACATCGGAAAATGCTTTCAACATTCTCAACTACTATGCTTTGCGGACGATATGAAAATCTTCAAGGCTATCTCAACAGCTGCGGATGTGTTTTATTTACAGTCAGATCTTATTTGGTTGGATGATTATTGCACTCAAAATAGGCTTGATCTAAACCCTAGCAAATGTTCGTGAGCGTCAGGATTGCTGGTTGCCTACCTCATCCAGGATTGAAATATTGACTATTAATTGCTACCTATTTGCTACCATTTGCTACCCGTAACTAAATAATTGCTACCTCAATATTTTATAAGTTATCACTTTATTTTTGTGACCAGCCATTCTGATATCAGGATGGCTGGTCAAGGTGCGTATTTTGTGATCGAGGCATATTTTTTATGGTTTTTACTAACCAGTATTTACTACCTAATTGCTACCTATATTTACCTTAATATCAATCATGCAGCGTTACGTATGTAAGAGTTAAGCGTATATATGTTAAAAGTCCATATTTTCAGGGACTCTATAACCTAATTATGGTTGAGTAAACATTGGGGTGTCAAAGTTATTCCAAATAAACGAAATACTTAAAGTTCGTTCTTGCTTTTATTTCAAAAATATTAATTATAATATATTTTCAAACATTATGTATGAGGTAGTCTAATAAATACCCACAATAAACAATGTATAATCTGGTAGATTGACAAGTCACTATTATAAAATATTTTTTCCACGTACCCGCGTTTATATTATGTTTTGCCGTATCTACCTCGCTCCCCAATGTTTACTCAACCATAATTAGGTTATAGAGAGCGCGCCTGATACAAAAACAATAATACTTACACATATTTGCACTTGCAACTTGCAGCTCTACTAATGAGCGCAGGCGTACCTGAAAATATGGACTTTTAACATATACACGCTTAACTCTTACATACGTAACGCTGCATGATTGATATTAAGGTAAATATAGGTACAATTAGGTAGTAAATACTGGTTAGTAAAAACCATAAAAAATATGCCTCGATCACAAAATACGCACCTTGACCAGCCATCCTGATATCAGAATGGCTGGTCACAAAAATAAAGTGATAACTTTAAAATATTGAGGTAGCAATTATTTAGTTACGGGTAGCAAATAGTAGCAATTAATAGTAGATATTTCAATCCTGGATGAGGTAGGCAACTAGCCATCCTGACGCTCACAAATGTTCGGTCATACCTTACAGCAGGAAATCAAATACCATACTGTCTGATTGTTTAAGAAAGGAGCACACACTTCAGAGGACTTTTAAAATACGTGATTTGGGTGTCATCCATGACCCCAAGTTACTATTTGAAGACCATGTCGACAATATTATCTATAGAGCTTCTAAGGCACTGGGCTTTGTAATGCGTATGTCGAACAACTTTAAAAAGGCTAAGACATTAAAAATTGTATACTGCACATTTGTGCGTAGTATATTGGAATATGCTAGTCAAGTATGGAACCCACGCTACAGTAAATACATCTCCCGGATTGAAAGAGTCCAAATAAAATTTATTAAATATTTATGCCGCCGCATGAAATACAATTACACATCAAATGATTACTTAAAACTCTGTGCTAAGTTTCATATTCTTACATTGACTATACGGCGAGAAGTAGCGGATGTCACATTCATGTTGAATATCATATCGGGATCTGTTGACTGTCCTGATCTTCTTTCAAAAATTGCCTTTGTTGTGCCCACAAAGATCTCAAGATATACGCCCATACACTTGCCCGTAGTATCCTCTAACTAGCGGCAAAATGCGTTCCTGTGGCGAGCGAGCAATAACATAAACAAAAAATACTTGCATTTCAATTTTGATATATTTGAAACAAGTCTGCAATCGGCGAGACGGGCACTTAGTCTAGAGCTCTTTTCAAGTTTTTAGCTCTGTGATGCTTACTACCATATTTAATGTCTCTACTTTTGTATCCACTCACTTTATTGTAACCAATTACTACACGTGAAGACCTGTTATTGGCTGAATGTAACTAGTGTAAAATAACTATTGTAATTGTTAAATGCTGTTGGTCTTTCAACATTAAATAAATAAATATATATAGTAATTAGTATCTAATAACGTGGTTTAGTTACATTACGCTAGATGTCTCTAGTGTTAGAAATAATATCGTATTCGTATCGTATCGTAGTAGTACAGGGACGTACTTAGAACTTTCTACCAGCCTACGGTAAACCTGATCATAAAGCTGTTAGTACTGAGCACAACACAACATTACTGTAAAATTTCTTCGCATCTTAGTAGTCGCACCTGATAAGTAAACCACCCCACTAAGTTTAGTTTTCTCAATGTCGTGATTGTAGGCGATTCGATTGTTTGTAAACTGTACTTAAGCCCAGTCCAATATTTTATAGATACGCATTCACTATTCACACATGCACACCCTGTGGCCTGTACACTGGTTTTCGGTTTTACTTACTATTAGAAGCAATACAAGACTTACACAAGTCTAACGCCTGCCTATGTATGTATAAATGTAGTACAAAAATATGTACGTTTATTATAAGAGATTATTTTTGTTACTAAAGTACAATCCAACTGCAACTTAGTACCTTTTCTTTAAACGGTTAACTTTTTTTTGAAGAAGTGTCCGACCGTAACACGATTTTCAGCCGAAACCGTAACCTAGTGTTCGGCTTCTCTTCTAGTTTCGGCCGAAACCGAAACATATGTAACTAGATATGGTACAATTTTGTTACATTTTCATTATCCCTGAAATATACGAGGAGGGATCATAAAGTAGTGAAAATAAGATAGAATATAATGACTATTGATAACTTAATAATTTATTTTTCTACATAGTTTCCGAGTCTTTTTTTTTGGGACAAGCCCGCCACACATTCCCAGCCACTGCAACTCCTGTAATCCAGGATCTACAATGGCGACCACCGAAAAGAACACCGACCAATGAAGGTCGGTGTGTCCCAGAGAAATGAAGAACTGTCTTGGAACCCGCAACGAAATTAATCAGAAAAGAAAATGGAGGAGTAAGAAAGAATATACGTTCCACTTCCCTCCGTAGCAAGCAGGAGACAGAGAAAATACTATAGGCCATAGGCACAATAATTGGGAGTGTACAACTAGGATAAGCCTAGTTGCCAAGCACCACGGGTACAATTTTTTTTATAAATATTTAATTACGGGTCCTATGTTGTGAGCTATTGTGACTGATTCCAATAGTAGGTATGGCAAAAACGCCTGAACGCACGGAAATTCGTCCTTGTTGCAACAAGGTCTGTATAGTAAACAACTCCGGATGTAACTTGCAAGCTGTCAAACATAATATTGCGTTCATCTTGCCAAAGAACACACTCCCACAGAATATGTTTCCGAGTCTGTCTACACACCGAGTCCAGCGCTTTTCCAAGGCTTCAATCCCTTTCACAAAAAAAGTGTTGTCTTGATCCTGCAAAAAGCTCTCCACGGCATCCATCACCTCGTTAGTCTTCGTACCTGTTTCCCATTTTTATTTGGGGAACAGATAAAAATCGCTAGCCGCCAGATCTGGTGAATAAGGGGGGTGGTCAACCAATTCGAAGCCAGCTTGCTGAATGGCAGCCATCGCAACTGCCGACCTGTGCGCGGGTGCGTTGTCATAATGAAACAGCACGCCCCTTCGAAGATTCCCTCTCCTTTTCTTCTTGATGGCATTCCTCAACTTGGGAATTAAAGCTGCATAATATTGGCCTGTAATAGTGGTTCCACGCTCCAGGTAATCAATCAACAATTTCCCTTCTGAGTCCCCAAAATATTAAGGCCACAACCTTGCCAGCCGATGCCACGACACGAAACTTCTTCGGGGTCGGTGATGAAGATGATGTCCGTTTCCATTGCGAAGATTGCTGTTTTGTCTCGGGATCAAAATGATGGGCCCATGTTTCATCCATTGTTACGAAACGAGACAAAAAGTTTTCAGAATCTTGTTGAAACTTGTCCAACAATATATTCGAAATGTCAAGTCGATTTTGTTTCTGACTGTCGGTTAACATTCTCGGCACCCATCTTGCGAAGACTTTTCTCATATTCAAAGATTGTTTCAATATGGATTGAATACTTCCATATGAAATGCCCGTTTCTTGAATTAAGTATCGGATGGTAACTCTTCGATCGCTCAATACAATTTTCTCGACTTTCGCAACATTTTCTTGGGTTACTGACGTCGATGGACGGCCGCAACGATGTTCGTCTTTCGTGCTCGTTCTCCCTACTCGAAATTGAGAACCCACCTTGCGACAGTGGAATACGGCGGAGCAGACTCTCCAAATGTTGCCTCGAAATCGCAATGAATCTCTTGCGTCGTTAACTTTTTTAAACAGAGGTATTTAATAACGGCTCGCACTTCGTTTTTATCTATTTTCGAGAACACGTTCCAACACGAAGCCAACAAATGACTACATTCGAAAAAACAAAAGAGAATCGAAGATTTTTTTCTTTCTTAATATTACAAATATGTATCTGAGCTATGCCTGCCAGTAGTATTATTTTTTTCTTACCAAGGAGTATGTCGTTCTCACAACTTTTTGATCCCTCCTTGTAGTTATTCCCATTTTTGTAACAGATTATTCGATTAGATTAAATAAAATACTTCTTATTTTTGAAATGCAATGTAGGTACTAAATTATTAAAAAAGATACACATCAAAATATAATTGATATCAATTCTTAAATCTTTAGTTATGTCTCATTCATCATTCATCATTCATATCAGCCACAGGACGTCCACTGCTGAACAAAGGCCTCCCCCTTAGATTTCCACAACGAGCGGTCACATGCCGCTCTCATCCAACGACTCCCAGCGACCTTCACCAGATCGTCTGTCCACCTCGTTGGAGGTCGTCCCACGCTGCGTTTTCCGGTGCGCGGTCTCCATTCGAGAACCTTTGTGCCCCAACGGCCATCAGTTCTACGAGCAATGTGCCCTGCCCATTGCCACTTCAGTTTACTAATCCTTTCAGCTATGTCGACAACTTTAGTTCTTCTACGGATCTCCTCATTTCTGATTCGATCTCGTAGAGAAATACCAAGCATAGCTCTCTCCATAGCTCGCTGAGTGACCTTGAGCTTTCTTATGAGGCCCATTGTGAGTGACAACGTCTCTGTTCCATATGTCATCACTGGTAACACACACTGGATAAAGACTTGCGTCTTGAGGCATTGCGGTATTGTTGACGAAAAGACGTTGCGAAGTTTCCCGAACGCTGCCCAGCCGAGTCGGATTCGACGATTGACCTCTTTCTCGAAGTTGGACCTACCTAACTGGACAGTTTGTCCTAGGTAGACATACTCGTCAACAACTTCGAGAACAGAGCTCCCAACGGATATTGGGGTGGGCACGACATGGACATTTGACATGACTTTTGTCTTGCCCATGTTCATTTTAAGGCCCACCTGTTGGGAAACTCTGTTGAGATCATCGAGCATTGTGCTGAGCTCTTGCAGCGATTCTGCCATGACTACGATGTCATCGGCAAATCGAAGGTGAGTGATATACTCGCCATTGATGTTAATGCCGAATCCTTTCCACTCCAGTAGCTTGAAGGCATCCTCCATTGCAGCGGTGAACAGTTTCGGGGAAATGACGTCCCCCTGTCTCACACCTCTCTGCAATGGAATTGCCCCCGTGCTCTGTTCATGTACTCGGACCGACATGGTGGCGTTTCTGTATAAGCACTTCAACACTTCAATGTACCGATAGTCAATCTGGCACCGCTGCAGAGATTGCAGCACTGCCCAGGTTTCGATCGAATCGAAGGCTTTCTCATAGTCCACAAACGCCAAGCATAGTGGCAGATTATACTCCTCGGTCTTCTGTATAACCTGCCGCAGCGTATGGATGTGGTCTATGGTACTGAAACCTTTTCGGAAACCGGCTTGTTCGGGAGGCTGGAAGTCATCAAACCTGCGCTCGAGACGATTCGTGATGACCCTTGAAAACAGCTTATAAACATGGCTCAGAAGTGAGATGGGTCTATAATTCTTCAATAGGGTGTTATCACCCTTTTTGAAGAAGAGCACCACCTCACCTCTGTTCCACGCTTCCGGCGTTGTGCCCTCGAGTAAGACGGAATTGAATAGCTTCTGAAGGACTTTAAGTACCGGTGTTCCACCCGCTTTCAGAAGCTCTGTCGTAATTCCGTCTCCACCCGGCGCCTTGTTATTTTTAAGCTGTTTCAAGGCCATCCTAATCTCGTACAGGCTGATGTCCGGGATATCCTCGGTATAGTGTCGGGTTAGTTTGGCTCGCGGGTCTTCGTCAGAGCCAATGGTAGGTATAGTAACCGAGGTGTATAACTGCCGGTAGAAGTTCTCAATCTCTCTCAAAACCTCTGGCTTAGTCGACGCTACACTGCCGTCCTCGGTCTTCAGCTTCATAATACGACTTTGCCCAATAGACTTGTCTCTTGCGAACACTTTGGAGCCTTGATTCCGCTCAATCGCCTCTTTAACACCGTTAGTGTTAAAGGTGCGGATATCGTGCCGCAAGGACTTCCATATCCGTCTATTGAGCAGTCGGTATGCTTCAGCATCATCGGAAGACTGCAGCGTCATGGCGCGTCTTTCTGCCATAAGGTCGAGAGTGTGATCGGAGAACTTTTTTGGTCTACCTTTACGGTGGGCTTTAAAGAACTTAGACCCAACCGTTTGGACAGTTTCTACAAACCTACCATTTAAATCGTCCACAGATACGCAATGTTCCAGGCACTCGAAGCGGTTTTGGAGTTCGAGTTGAAAGCTCTCGGGGTTTTGGATATGAGCACTAGAGGGCCGGAGCGTAGACCTCATCAGACGAGACCTCTCAACTTTGAGATTAATATTCAATGTGCCTCTTACCATTCGGTGATCACTACCGGTTTTCACCCTGTGGATCACAGAGACATCATTGAATATTTGTCTTTTATTGGTCATGATGAAGTAAATCTCATTCCTCGTGGAACCATCGGGACTCATCCAGGTCCACTTCCTGTGAGGCGGCTTTTGGAAAAAGGAGTTCATCATAAAGAGTCCCTCCTTTTCCAAAAAGTCGGCCAGCCTCTGTCCCCTGGGGTTCCGTTGCCCATATCCAAATTGCCCCACTCTCAACTCACCATCGCATCGAGTGCCCAGTTTTGCGTTGAAGTCCCCCATCACAACAGTGAAATGTGTCTTCGAGGTATGTATGGCCCTACTTACGTCCTCATACATACTCTCTACTTCATCATCTGGGTGTGTCGAGGTCGGTGCGTAGACCTGTATGACCTTCAACGAATACCTCTTGGATATTCTGAGTATAAGGTACGCTACCCTGCTCGACACACTTTCGATGGCCACTATACTGTTAATGAGGGACCTGCGGACGAGAAACCCGACACCGCCTTGAGACAGATGTTCGCCTTCCCGGTAGTAGAATAAGTTGCCGGATTTCAGGGTTATCGTGTCCTCCCCCTCTCTTCGGACTTCTGATAGACCCATGATATCCCAGTGCAACTTATCTATTTCTTCTTCCAGCTCAACAATCTTTTCGTCTGCCCTCAGTGTGCGTGTGTTATATGTCACCAGGGCCAGTTTTCGGTTTGGGTGGTAGCCGGATCCCATCCGGAGATTCTTAGCACCCCCTGCCCCGCCGTTTCCGTGGCCGCTACCATGACCAGGAATGGCGGGGCTGCCGGGAACTGGGGGCCGGTGCTTATGTTGTGTTGTCATTTTGGGGGGAATTTGCCGATACTCACCACGCTTGGCAAGCGGGTTGGTGAGCGCAGAGTTGCTACTGCTCAGCAAAAGGGACGCTGCTGCCCATCCCTCTGGTTAAGAGTCCCTTAGTCGACTTTTACGACCTCCACGGGAGGAGATGGAGTGGTGCTATATTCTTAATCCGGACACCACACGGAGTTATGTCTCGCAATCAAGTAATTTTTGCTGCTGTTCATCCTGTTCCTGCTCTATTTTCTACAATTCTACTTGAAGTACATAAAAATGGTTACTGCGAGTTATCCTTAAATGGACATAATGTTATCGTGGACTTTTCAAGAGGAACTATCATCCCTGGATTATTTAGATATATATAGATTAACACCATATCCGTTGAAACAGCTTAGCAAATAATTCATTCTATCTATCTAACGGCCGAATGAAGTCCACTGCTGGACACAGGCCTCCCCCAAAGATCACCACAACGACCGATATGCATGTGATGTGGGCTCATTGGGGGGTTTTGCCATAATCGCCACGCTTGGCAGGCGGGTTGGCGATCGCAGTTGAGTTGTTAATGTACTCGAAGGACACTGCTGCCCATCCTCCGGCCAATCCCTTAGTCGACTTTTACGACACCCACGGGAGGAGATGGGGTGGTGGCATTCTGAGCCGGCACCACACGGCGATATATTTATTGGCGAATAATTCATTATTTTTGTAGTAATAAAATTAATAGCTCCTGAAATAGATGAAATTCCGGCTAAATGATATACGGAATGATCGAAAATATCTTTATTTGTAGTGTGAGCACATTTACAATTTCATATTACCATACTTTTCATTTTTTTCATTTCATTTCATTATAGAAATTTTTTGAAAATCTTATCCACACCAAACTCCGTACGTTCCTTTCAAATATTATTCTCCTTAATCTTTATCAATCCCGTTATCCATTCTGATCACAATACTACGATAGTTCTAGTTTATATTACGGAATATTTCAGGTCAAACATGGAAATGAGAAACTTAAAAGGCACACTAAGGGAGTATCCATGGAGTTTCTTGCCGGCTCTTCTTCACAAGATCAACTATTTGGAACCGTGCAACTTAGATTCTGACATTTCGTAAGTGCCAATATTTGGTTTATTTGAAATAAAAAACTTTGACTTTGAGTACCATAGATTTCATGTTTTGCTTGGCTTGCAATATTCGATAAACATATCTCTAACGGCGATCAGACTTTCCAGCAAATAACAGTGACTACTGTTATATTTGCTCAGGATACTGCAATTCTGGCTAGCAGCCACGACCTTGGTGGCTTCGCGATTGCTTCAAACAATTTTTGACAAAGTATCAGACTGAGTACGGGTTATAAGGGCGGAACAATAAATTATCGAATGACAAGAAACTCCTCATCTATACAAATAAATAAAATTGAAGTGTCTGTTTGTAATGTCAAAATAACAGCTTTTTACTAAATGCATATGAAAGTATAAACGGTACATATAACATTTTTTGTCTGTCTGTCTGTTTTGTGTCTGTTTCATTGTTATTTTAAACTTATTTTATACTTTTTCGTTCGGTTATCTACAAAAGTGTGTTTTTTAAACTATTATTTATTTTCTAATTTTTAGTGCGGCTAACTACAAAAACGCGTTTTTTTGTTTTGCGCATGGCTGAATGTCCATGTTGCCTGTCCATAGCTCAATAACTGGGGGTGGTAATTCTTTACCCAAGCATCTTCCTTTCGACGTTTAAGTAAACAAATTCTCCCTCCATTACGGATGAAATCATCTGAAGAATGAGACACTATTCGAGTCGCATCGCAGTCTTGCCGCGGAAAATTTTATCGACATCTTATGGAGGTATTATTTTTTGTGCAAGTTTGTTTATGTCGATAAATTTTTAATTTTTTCCAGGTATGAAAAAATCGCTAATCCTGAGAATCCGGGCAAGGATAACAGGCCAAACTATTTAAATTATTGCATTGTCATCGGTCCTCGATAATTGTGCAAAGTTTCAAATCAATCCGACTTTTGAAGGGGATGAAAATCGAGTTTAAAAATTCTGTTACAGAGAGATACATAGATTCATAGTTACATACCAAGATAATAAACGCGTGTTAAAAAGTAGATATTAGATCCAATATAACCTGGGTACTACACTGTGGCAGTAGGATAAGGTGCAGCAGGGGTGCCCCTTATTTTACATAGGCACAAAAGTTAATGCATGCAGATGTACATTATATTAATATTATGCTGCAAAATCGTTATATTAACAGTAGTTATGGCAAAGAATAATATGCCTGAACATTTATGCAGAATTAAATATTATGGGATTCATACTAATGATTATTACAATAAATAAATGTATGCCAATATAAATTATGACATAAAACTGTATGCAAATCAATAGTGAACCATTTTTATATTGTATAAATATAAAATACATTTAAGTCTGCCTCTGTGCAATTTTAGTGAAAAAGGATTAAACAAATAAATATAAAGATATTTATAGCATACCAAGTAACTTGCCTCTCTTCCGCAGAAATTGTTTGATTGCAAGAAAAGATGACAAATCATTACATTACTAAAATTATAATAACTGACAGGAAGGAATTCCTAATGAAAAGTTAAACTAATGTATCATTAGTAACATACAGATATGTATTGACTTTCGACTTGAAAAATAATTCTTCAGTGTCAAAAGATATTATATCAACAGAGTAATATCATAAGATTCTGTTGAATTGTGAATTAAAATAATGATGAAAAATAAATATTGGAACAATGTTAATGTTCATCATCATCACACTACAGCACATCTATAAATAGTGTTATTTGGATGATGACCAAAGAGCTACTTTATGTTAATTGAATGTCTAGTTAACATAATTACAGTAATAACTAACAATCTGTTTTTACTGACTGATTGGGCTTCTAGTAAAGTAATAAAATCTGTAAGTATACTCTTCTGTAACCTTTTAATTAGGAATTTTGTAGAAGTTGACTGTCAGGAATAGAGGAACAGTTAAATAGTCAATATAAAGCAGTATCTGCATGTTTTATAATATTGTCGGCACGGTTGGTGCAGTGGCTGATACAGTCGGCTGCTGCGCACCGGGTCGTGGGTTCGATTCCCGCACGGAACAAATATTTGTACGATCTGCAGGTAGTTGTTCCGGGTCTGGGTGTATTGTGTGTGGAATTTGTGTTTGTAAACGCACCTACGACACAGGAGAAATCCTAGTGTGGGGCAACGTTTTAAAAAAAAAAAAAAAAAAAACAAAAAAAAAAAAAACAAAAAAAAAAAATTGAACAATCATTAAGGCAGTTACCAAGCAGGTACCCTACAAAATAACTGCTATTTGCTAATAAATGCCAACCACTCTCCGCTCAGCATCATGGTACATACTTAAAGCAGGTTTAGGTGCCTTGATCATCATCTTCCTAGCCTTTCCCCAATTATGTTGAGGTTGGCTTCTGGAGCAGTCTAACTATATGTGACTGAATATTAGTGGTTCATATTGCACAACTGGCACCTGACCTTATAACCCAATTAATGGGTTTACTAATTTTTTTGTATGGTTAGATTGCTTGTCAATCTTCTGATGGCACACCATTACAACTGTCATAGGTGTTCATATGAAAACCAGGACCAGGCTTGAGACAGAGTATTCTTTGCACAGTGCTAATAATGATCTCAAGTGCAGTTTAATCTATTATTAATTAGCAGATCTATTATTTTGTGTGGTAGCCCTTTAGCCACTAACCAGCTTGGCCTTATTGTTTTAACATTGCTTGTATGCCTTATATCTTTTGACATAACTAGACATGTTTCCTGGTCATCATATTGGCCAAAGGATGTCCACTGCCACACAACGACCTCCCCCATAGATTTACTCCATTGTGTCATTATGGGCAGAATTTGACAGTACTCAGCATGCTTGGTAGGTGGGTAGTAAGTGCAGTATGGCTGCTGTTCCACAGAAGGGTCCCTTCTGCCCATCATTCTGATTTACGTCGCTTAGTCGCCTTTTACAACATCCACGGGAGGAGATAGAGTGATGTTATATTCTTAAACCAGACACCAAATAGTATAGATTCCTGATCTAGAAAATACAAATATGTGTGTATTTATCCCACACATTGGCATGCATTATCCTCACATATTTTTTTACGATTATATTGAAGTCTGTAATACTTTTATATATTATTTCAAGTATATCCATGGAGTTTCTTGCCGGTTCTTCTCCATAGAACCAACAACTTGAACCATGCAACTATTTAAATTCTGAACATTCGTAAGTGCCAGCAAATGGTTTACATGAATAAAATCAATTTGACTTTAACATTTAAATAAAAAATATATTGAACGAGAATACTTACTAGATCTAAAGGCAGACCGATTCTGCTTGACAGGAACAGAAATATTTTACTGCCGTCGTAGTGATCATAATACGTCATTGTCATTTCGGGTTATTTGCTGTAAATAATCATGGATCCAAAAACATTAATATGAGTACGAGAACTTAATCTCCGTTCCTGTTATTATTGACCATAGTTTCTTACCCCTGGCTTACAAATAGCTTGATTACAACGGTAATTTTATTTCTTGAACCTGAAACACTTTATGGCTTTATTGTTTGCCAGTTAAACACAACACCAACGTATTAGCCTTTGAATAGAGCCTTCAATTTATTGCCCTAAATTACCACAACTATGTAACTGTCAATTCAATACAGTATCAATTCCCGTCGCCTGCACTCTACAGCGTATATATTCAAATTGTAGATAACTTATTTGTGAACAATGTATCTTTAACACAATTACCAAAGTCGACTTGTCCAAGAGTCCAAGACCACTCAAATCAAATCAGTAGGGATGTCAAAAAATAATCGATTTTTATTCTTTTCTTGAAATCGTAGGGAAATAATCAATTAGTTAGTTTAAAACAAATCTATATCTATACAAATAAATAAAATTGAAATGTCTGTTTGTAATGTTAAAATAACAGCTTTTACTTAATGCATATGAAAGTATATACGGTACCTATAACAAAAAAGCAATTTTTAATTTTTTTGTCTGTCTGTCTGTCTCTTTGTTCCGAGTAATCTCCGAAACGGCTAGACCGATTTTGACGGGACTTTCACTGGCAGAGAGCTGATGTTATAAGGAATAACGTAGGCTACTTTAATTTTAGAAAAATAATTAGGCTTCCGCGCAAAAAAAATAAAACCCTTGAAATCCAATATATATATTCTATGTCAAGTGTCTATGTTGAAGTACTCTAAATTTCTATTAAAATAAACGCGGGTGAAACCGCGGGTCCCAGCTAGTGATTAATAAAAATGTTGTAACGTATCAATTGATTTTTTATCTCGTATTTTACATTAATTTTTTATTTGTTCGGACTTCAGAAGTTCGAAGCTATTATTTCTCGGTGGTATGTCAGACTGTAATTTAGACATTTGTCAAACTGACATTCTTATCATGTTACCTATATCTGCTTGCCTTACAATATCACAATTGCGTTAGTAGATACGCACGGCAGCGTACGCAGCAGCCAAAAGGGTACGAATAGTACGAATTTCGTACTTTTCAGTCGTATGTGTACTTGCGTACTCTGGGCCTCTTCTGTGTACTCAAATTAATTTTTGTAATTTTAAAATACACAAGCAGAATTTAATAACTGTATAACATAAAAGAGTGTATGTAATACATACATACAGGTACACTGCTCACATTAATCGAACTCCTTATCCTTGGGAAGACATAACGTACTATTGTTGAGGAGTTTTATCGCGGTTTTCCCGTTTTTCTGAAGCTCAATTTTCAGAAGACCTATTTACGTACCTATGAAGTCTGTGTTTATGTACCTTCTGTACTAAATTAAGAATAAAAAGAGAAATACTTTTGTGTACCCTGCTGTAGTATTGTGTACTATTTCGGAAACTCGTACGTACCATAGACGCATTATCATCTGGCAACGCTGACGCACGGCTACTTTATTTACATAATAATTTATTTACTTACTTTAATTATAATGGTAGTACACTAATTACAATAATTAGGGACACGTTAAGAATTACCAAGAAATAATAAAACAAACATAAAAACACTAATCATAAATTCCAAGAAACATAAATATAAAATTAAAACACAGTCATACATCCTTTTAACAGAAACGCATACGATCTAACAACATTTTCCGCCATTGATCCGCAAACAAGTCACATTCAGGATCGACATACAGGAGACAGTTGAGCGCCGAGAGGGTGCGTGGTATGGGTGAATTAGTACGCACAGTGGTGCGATATGGTAATACAGCAAACAACTTGTGCCTTCTGTTGCGACGAAAGTTAATAAGAACAAAAAATCAACACACCTAATCATGCAAGTCATCAATTTTCACTGGAGGATTTTGTACATGACTGTAAGTTGCTGCCTTTCTCGTCTAACTTCCAATGATTTATACCCTAGACCAGGTATGGGCAACAACGGCCCGCGAGACATTAAAAACCCAATTAAAAAAATATTACATTAGTTACTTACACTCACGGGAGTGACAGTGGGTGAGGCGGCAAACATCAAATCCTTTGATGTTTGCCGCCTCACTCTTTGATCATCGCCGCCACTCGGCTTGCTCGATCAAATCTTTGAGGATTGCCGCCTCACGGGCGACACAAGATTTATTGCTTCTCAATTATTCTAAACTAGTTTATTCCAGATTACTCTTTCATTTTGCCTATATAAGCGGGTGGGTGGCCCGAACGTTAGTTAGTAATTGTCAAGGGTACTGCACCTCTTAACATCGGCTGTAAATAAGCGGGAAAACGCCGTGGCAGTATTCCTTGACATGGAGAAGGCGTTCCATCGGGTCTGGCATACCGGCCTAATCTATAAGCTGGCAACGTCGGAAACGCCCCGTCGCCTTGTACGCGTGGTCTCCTCTTTCCTCAACAACCGGAAGTTTATAGTGGGAGTAGAGGACACTCACTCTGCTGCCCACCCCATAGCCGCGGGTGTACCCCAGGGCAGCTGTCTCTCACCGGCTTTATATTCACCGATGACCTACCTGCCACGCACTCTTCCATTCTCGCGCTGTAAGCCGACGACGCCGCCTAAATCACAACTTCACTATCGGCTGGCCATGCGGCGGCCAAGATGCAGCGCGCCCTCAATTACTTACCACACTGGCTAAGCAAATGGAGGCTGTCGGTGAACGCGAGTAAGTCCTAAGCGGTCATTATCACCGGGCGCAGAGTGACCCTGCCTCCGGAACTTCAGATACAAGGGGCCGACATCACATGGACTTCACATCACGACCACCTATTTAGGTGTGACCATCGATCGTCAGCTCTCTATGCGCCAGCACACAGACAGGCTAGTCACGCGGATACGAGCCACCCGCTATGCGCTCCACCCTATCCTTACCTCTCACTTGCCACTTAAACATAAGATCACAATCTACAAAACATACATTCGATCACAATTATCTTATGCAATGCCCGCGTGGCTGCAATTAACATGCGAGACCGCAAGCGACTGCGTGCGCAGCAGAATATGTCGCTGCGCACGATCGTAAATGCTAGGGACTAGAGGAGTTCGCGGTGCGCATGGCTTCTAATATGTATACCTGCGCCGCCGCCTCAAAATAGCCTTTTATAAAGGATATAGCGCCCTGGCACGCGCGCCCGCCGGATGCCAAACCATACCCGCGTGACCTCATCACCGTCTGATTCTGCCTACCCACTGGACTTGACGCCCTAAGTAAGTTGCTACACATTACACGCAACTTGCTCACACACTTTACATACATTTACTGTGCATTTGCTCTTAAGTTAATATAAGGCGCTTTATGCACAGTAAACATACTTGCACATAACTCCACAGGCATGATTACCCACCCGCGGAGCGTGCGTGGGAGCGGACACGCACGCAAAACGTACACATTGGGCAACGATTCACACCTCAAGTCGCCCTATACTCACCACAACGGCTCATTATCTGCGGCGTGATCGGCTCGACCTGAAAGCGCCGTAGAAATGAGTCAACGCTCGGCAGGGGGCGCCACTATAGTCACAAATCGTTCGCAGGCATCTGCTGGGCTTCACCCGGGTAACCGGGTGTTCCACCTGATAGGGCCCGATCGCACGATTTGTGTGAAAAACTTCGGGCGCCCCTGAAACATTAGCAAAAATTCACAATACCGAGACGGAGTAGTAAGTAATCTGTCCGGTATTATAGGGAAAAAAAGGAAAAACTCCTAAGAAGTTACTTCCACCTAACTATAAGTGGACACAAAATCACCGGCCTATTATTTAATAGGCCGCGAACACAACATACTTCGGGTAAGGACGTAAAGTTCCGGTCTCGAACCCGCGCGCCCCTCACGGGGCGCGCAGCAGATCTATCCCCGAGCCATTGTGAACAGACAGAACCCAGAAGCTTACCGCAAATTTGCAAAAACAGCAACAAATGTTTCATAAACAAAGAAATGTTGTGTTGTGAAAGCTAGTTTTATAGTTAGCTCAAAATTGGCAAAGGCATTAAAACCATTTACCGAAGGAGAATTTATCAAGGAGTGTATGTTAGAAGTTTGTGGTATTTAGTGCCTTGAAAAGAAAAATGAATTTGAAAAAATTCGTTTGTCAAGACGAACTGTTGTTCGACGTATAGAAATGATGGCTAATGATATAAAAACAACATTGACTGACCGTATGAGTACTGAGCTGGTTTTGAATCATTTTACATAGCATTAGACGAGAGCACCGATTTGTCTGACACAGATCAACTGGCTTTATTTATTCGAGGTGTTGATAAGGAGTTCACTGTTACTGAGGAATTGCTTGCTTTACAGCCGCTAAAAGGAACCACTACAGGAGAGGATATTTGTATTGAAGTTCAAAAGGTATTCACAAGTTTTGGCTTGCCATGGTCAAAATTAATTGGAGTGAGCTTACGTAAAGGTTTCATCGGAATTTTGAATGAAAAAGCAACATAATTAAATGTGCAAAAAGATGATTTGATAGTCCTTCATTGCATTATCCACCAACAGAACTTGTGTTCTAAGTCCATTCGACTCCGAATGTTATGAATGTGGTAGTAAAAACCATCAACTTTATTCGATCCCGAGGGCTTAACCATCGTCAGTTCAAGGCGTTTTTGGATGGGCACGACATGGGCATTTGACATGACTTTCGTCTTGCCCATGTTCGTTTTAAGGCCCACCTGTTGGGCAACCCTGTTGAGATCATCGAGCATTGTGCTGAGCTCTTGCAGCGATTCTGCCATGACTACGATATCGTCGGCAAATCGAAGGTGAGTGATATACTCGCCATTGATGTTGATGCCGAATCCTTTCCACTCCAGCAGCTTGAAGGCATCCTCCATTGCAGCGGTGAACAGTTTCGGGGAAATTACGTCCCCCTGTCTCACACCTCTCTGCAATGGAATTGCCCCCGTGCTCTGTTCATGTACTCGGACCGACATGGTGGCGTTTCTGTATAAGCACTTCAACACTTCAATGTACCGATAGTCAATGTGGCACCGCTGCAGAGATTGCAGCACTGCCCAGGTTTCGATCGAATCGAAGGCTTTCTCATAGTCCACAAACGCCAAGCATAGTGGCAGATTATACTCCTCGGTCTTCTGTATAACCTGTCGCAGCGTATGGATGTGGTCTATGGTACTGAAACCTTTTCGGAAACCGGCTTGTTCGGGAGGCTGGAAGTCATCAAACCTGCGCTCGAGACGATTCGTGATGACCCTTGAAAACAGCTTATAAACATGGCTCAGAAGTGAGATGGGTCTGTAATTCTTCAATAGGGAGTTATCACCCTTTTTGAAGAAGAGCACCACCTCACCTCTGTTCCGAGTTCTGAATTGAATAGCTTCTGAAGGACTTTAAGTACCGGTATGCCACCCGCTTTCAGAAGCTCTGTCGTAATTCCGTCCCCACCCGGCGCCTTGTTATTTTTAAGCTGTTTCAAGGCCATCCTAATCTCGTACAGGCTGATGTCCGGGATATCCTCGGTATAGTGTCGGGTTAGTTTGGCTCGCGGGTCTTTGTCAGAGCCAATGGTAGGTATAGTTACCGAGGTGTATAACTGCCGGTAGAACTTCTCAATCTCTCTCAAAACCTCTGGCTTAGTCGACGCTACACTGCCGTCCTCGGTCTTCAGCTTCATAATACGACTTTGCCCAAAAGACTTGTCTCTTGCGAACACTTTGGAGCCTTGATTCCGCTCAATCGCCTCTTTAACACCGTTGGTGTTAAAAGTGCGGATATCGTGACGCAAGGACTTCCATATCCGTCTATTGAGCAGTCGGTATGCTTCAGCATCACCGGAGGACTGCAGCGTCATGGCGCGACTTTCTGCCATGAGGTCGAGAGTGTGATCGGAGAACTTTTTTGGTCTACCTTTACGGTGGGCCTTAAAGAACTTAGACCCAACCGTTTGGACAGTTTCTACAAACCTACCATTTAAATCGTCCACAGATACGCAATGTTCTAGGCACTCGAAGCGGTTTTGGAGTTCGAGTTGAAAGCTCTTGGGGTTTTGGATATGAGCACTAGAGGGCCGGAGCGTAGACCTCATCAGACGAGACCTCTCAACTTTGAGATTAATATTCAATGTGCCTCTTACCATTCGGTGATCACTACTGGTTTTCACCCTGTGGATCACAGAGACATCATTGAATATTTGCCTCCTATTGGTCATGATGAAGTCAATCTCATTCCTCGTGGAACCATCGGGACTCATCCAGGTCCATTTCCTGTGAGGCGGCTTTTGGAAAAAGGAGTTCATCACGAAGAGTCCCTCCTTTTCCAAAAAGTCGGCCAGCCTCTGTCCCCTGGGGTTCCGTTGCCCATATCCAAATTGCCCCACTCTCAACTCACCATCGCATCGAGTGCCCAGCTTCGCGTTGAAGTCCCCCATCACAACAGTGAAGTGTGTCTTCGAGGTATGTATGGCCCTACTTACGTCCTCATACATACTCTCTACTTCATCATCTGGGTGTGTCGAGGTCGGTGCGTAGACCTGTATGACCTTCAACGAATACCTCTTGGATATTCTGAGTATAAGGTAAGCTACCCTGCTCGACACACTTTCGATGGCCACTATGTTGTTAATGAGGGACCTACGGACGAGAAACCCGACACCACCTTGAGACAGATGTTCGCCTTCCCGGTAGTAGAATAAGTTGCCAGATTTCAGGGTTATCGTGTCCTCGCCCTCTCTTCGGACTTCTGATAGACCCATGATATCCCAGTGCAACTTATCTATTTCTTCTTCCAGCTCAACAATCTTTTCGTCTGCCCTCAGTGTGCGTGTGTTATACGTTACCAGGGCCAGTTTTCGTTTGGGGTGGTAGCCGGATCCCGTCCGGTGATTCTTAGCACCCCCTGCCCCACCGTTACCGTGGCCGCTACCATGACCAGGAATAGCGGGGCTGCCGGCAACTGGGGGCCGGTGCATTAGTCGTGTCGTCATTTTGGGGGGAATTTGCCGATACTCACCACGCTTGGCAGGCGGGTTGGTGAGCGCAGTAATGCTTCTGTTCAGCAAAGGGACGCTGCTGCCCATCCCTTTGGTTAAGAGTCCCTTAGTCGACTTTTACGACCTCCACGGGAGGAGACGGAGTTGCCAACCTAATAGTAACATAACATCGACTAAGTTTTTTTTAAAATTACTTTTTTAATTATTTCGATTGTGAACCTAATTTGAAATGTCAAATTGTCATTTATGGAAGATCGTGAGTAGAAAATGTATTCGTAAATCTGAAATTTGATTTTAATTCAAACTCTCCTCTTAAAAAGAATTCTACATAAGGTTTAATTGTTTTGCTGACATGCGAAAGTTAAGTTTTCCGTTGACAAATTATTTTAATTGTATCTATTACTGTTATAAATAAGAAATGGTATGAATTATTAGTAAACTTTTCAATTGGCGAATTTTATCGGTATGTAATGAATGTATATATTATTTTGTTAATTAATATTTTTAGGTTTTCGGCGAACATTCTCAAGAGGACATATCAACAGACTGGTTTTTATCATTATGTTTTATTGCGTTTGTGATGAAAAACTGGTAAAGTCTGTTTGTGTGCTTACTAAGAGTTTTATGACTTTAAAGATATTCGAGCAGGATTTGTCCAATGGGCCATTGTCTCAGCTGTTTCAAAAATCAAGCTAATGCAGATATTACCACTTCTCACAGAAATAATGATGGTAAGTGGCACACAACTTTGTCAAATGGCAGTTGCTAAGTTGTGTTTAATATTTATATGTTGTATGTTTATGATTTCAGAGATGACAGAAATTGCTGTCACGGTTTCTGTATATCCACAGCAAGAACCACTCCTACATGACAACCAAAATAGCATTAACAACTTTAGGAACACAAGTACTTCACAAATTTCCAGCACATTGTCTGGAGAGCAGAGTCCAGTAGAGTTACTCCATACACAGAAATCTAATTCTGTTTCAGAAAGAGTACCAAAACAATTCTACCAAAAGTTGCCATCTGTACCCCGGAGTGTAACATCTTTAGGTTCAAATGATTCCCGTATATCTGAATCTAAAATAAACCAACTTTTTGATCAGTATAAGGACTCACTAGAAGATGCTATATTAGCAGAAGGAATAGAAAACCTTTGCAATGATCTACAGTTAAACCCAGATGATTTTAAAGTGTTGATTTTAGCTTGGAAACTGAATGCTAGTCAGATGTGTAGGTTTACAAAATCAGAATTTATTCAAGGCCTCAAGAATATGAAAACAGATTCAATTAAAGGTATACAATACAAATTAAATGAGATAACAAATGAGCTCAAGAGAGATACTGAACACTATAAGGATTTGTACAGATTTACTTTTAAATTTGGTTTAGATGTGAGTACTGGCCAGAGAATTCTACCCACTGATATTGCAATCTTATTGTGGCGTCTAGTTTTCACTAACAATGACCCTCCTATTTTGGACAGATGGTTGTTATATTTAGAAAGAAATCCACACATTAGAGGCATTCCAAAAGACACTTGGTATATGTTTTTAAATTTCTGTGAATTCATTGGGGATGATCTCAGCAGTTATGATGACACAGAGGCTTGGCCCAGTCTTTTTGATGATTTCGTGGAGTATGAAAATGATCAAATGAATCAAAATGTCAAGAAGAATGATATCAAAACACAGGATTAAAGTCCATTGCCAAATTTTAGCTACTGTAGGTACTTAATTAAGATATTGAGACTGATAATCTGATAATGAATGTTCAATGATGTTAGTCTTGTGTCTCTGGTGAACTTAAGGTGAATTTGTCATGTCTCCTCTTCATAGAAATTAATATTGTCCTAATCTATGTCCATACATTCGAATTTCTATTGTAAAATTAAAAAAATAGGAATTTATTTATGAATTAGTTGCAATTCATGAAATGTAGTTGCATAGTGCTATCACAGACATAAACTAATAAAATTTATAAAAAATTATCTAGACTTACTTAATATTGACCAAATTTCTATTTTATAAATATTGAATCGTATTACACAACAGTTGTTAATTTTGTCTGTAATAGTAATATGGATCAACAAGTGATTCATAAATGGTTGAAATAGCTTTCTTGTTCTGACTGCTGGGGTGTATTTTACGCAGCTTGTTCCTACTAATAAACTCTAGGAACAGGTGAAAGGTGTCGTCCATATATGGGTGCTGTCCTTTTAATATCTCAACATACAAAGAATGCTTATGGTTAATTCAGTATTGAGATTATAGCAATATTATTTTATATGACTAAGAAAAAAAAAGACACCACCTTAAGAGTTATAAGATAAATAAATGTATTATTTCGTACTACGTACTGAACAAAATTGCGTAGGTAGTGTAGGTACATAATATTGTGAGATTTAAAATGTACATATAGTACTATTATATTTTATAAATGTTTATCGTTAGGTTTATTTTTTTAAATTATTTTACATTCCAGTGATGGAATTAGACAAAAATGTGTAAATATTGTTCTTAGTTGCATCAAAGGTACCTTTTATTTCTTTAAAGTTGTATATTTGTATTTTACTTCGCTACCTTGAGTCTAAATCTTGCACAAACTGGATATTTTCTGGAAAATAACAGAATAATTATATTAAAGAAGTTTTATTTTATTACAGATAAGGGCTTATAAAAATAATGTGTCGTTTAAAGTGGAGTGAAGCAGTGTATTGATATATCATCTGATTTTAATAAAAGTAATTTATAAATCTTGGCGCCCAGCCTGTCGCATAGCCCGGGTATACTTTTATTACATACCGTGAAATATGCTAACTTTTCCCTCCAGGGCTATCTTTACCCACAAATAAATTTGCAAACAAATCCGTTTATGTGAAAAAATATACCAGACCTATGGTAACTTTGAGTAATTTGATGGAAAGTAGGTTATATTAGTGACAACACTGCATACTGCATTTGTTGATAGCTTCAGTAAGTGACTTGTCAGAACTCTTCAAACGAAGTACTGTTTTTGGGCCAATTCCTATCGAAAGGTGCATGTGAATGGTACATCGAAAACGTAGGATAGTTTATTTCATTGCATATTATAAAATAGGAACTGTAGAGTATCTCTGCCGGAATGTATAGTGTAAATGTTTGCAGAGTCGATATTTATTTATTCAGATATTTGTCGACTCTGCTGCGAACATCCACACTATACAATCCGACCGAGATACTGCATGTAGGGTCCTGCAAACAGGGCTTTGAGTCATTGTCAGCATCATCATATCAGCCACAAAACAAAGGCCTCTCCCTTAAGAGTTCCGCAACGAGCGGTTACATGCGGCTCTCATCCAACGACTCCCAGCTACCTTCACCATGTCGTCTGTACACCTCGTTTGAGGTCGTCCCATGCTGCGTTTTCCGGCAAGCGGTCTCCACTTGAGAACCTTTTTTCCCCAACGGCCATCAGTTCTACGAGCTGAATGAATCCTCGGTTTAGTGTCGGGTTAGTTTGGCTCGCGGGTCTTCGTCAGAGCCAATGGTAGGTAGAGTTATCGAGGTGTATAGCTGCCGGTAGAAGTTCAAAACCTCTGGCTTAGTCGACGTCACACTGCCGTCCTCAGTCTTCAACTTCATAATACGACTTTGCCCAGTAGATTTGTCCCTTGCGTATACTTTGGAACCTTGATTCCGCTCAATCGTTTCTTTAACACCGTTGGTGTTAAAGGAAAGTATATCGAGACGCAAGGGCTTCCATATCTCTCTATTGAGCAATCGGTATACTTCAGCATCACCGGAGGACTGGAGGTCGAGAGTGTGATTGGAGAACTTTTTGGTCTACCTTTACGGTGGCTTTTAAAGAATTTATTAGACCCAACCGTTTGGACAGTTTCTACATACCTACCATTTAAATCGTCCACAGATACGCAATGGTCTAGGCACTCGAATTGATTTTGGAGTTTGAGTTGAAAGCCCTCGGGGTTTTGGATATGAGCGCTAGAGGGGCGAAGTGTAAACTTCATCAGACGAGACCTCTCAACTTTGAGATTAATATTCAATGTGCCTCTTACCATTCGGTGATCACTACCAGTTTTTACCCTATGGATTTCAGAGACATAATTGAATATTTGTCTCCTATTGGTCATGATGAAGTCAATCTCATTCTTTGTGGAACCATCAGGACACATCCAAGAATATTTCCTGTGAGTCGGCTTTTGAAAAAAAGAGTTCATCACGAAGAGTCCCTTTTCCAAAAAGTCGGCCAGGCCTGGGGTTCCGTGTTGCCCATACCCAAATTGCCCCACTCTCAACTCACCATCGCTTCGTGTGCCCATTACAACAACAGAAGTGTGTCTTGGAGGTATGTATGGCCTTACTTACGTTCTCATACATACTCTCTACTTCATCATCTGGGTGTGTCGAGGTCGGTGCGTAGACCTGTATGACCTTCAACGATTACCTCTTGGATATTCTGACTATAAGGTACGCTACCCTGCTCGACACACTTTCGATGGTAATTATGTTGTTAATGAGGGACCTGCGGACGAGGAACCAGACGCCACCTTTAGATAGATGGTCGCCCTCCCGGTAGTAGAATAAGTTGCCGGCTTTCAGGGTTATCGTGTCCTCGCCCTCTCTTCGGACTTCTGACAAACCCATGACATCCCAGTGCAACTTATACATATATTATTTCTTCTTCCAGCTCAACGATCTTTTCGTCTGCCTTCAGTGTGCGTGCGTTATCTGTCACCAGAGCCAGTTTTCGTTTGGGGTGAAAGAAAGAAAGAAAGATCAGTTTATTTGTCAAAATATAGTACAATTGGTGTTATAAATATATTTAGGTCTCTTATATTCTACCATTTCTGGTGTACAAAGCAGCTGGCAGCTGGATCCCATCAGGAGATTCATAGCACCCCTGCCCCGCCGTTACCATGGCCATGACCAGGACTAGCCGGTCTGCCGGGAACCTGAGGGTGGGTGCGTAAATTGTGTCGTCATTTGGGGGGAATTTGCCGATACTCACCACGCTTAGCCACTTGCTGTAATTGGTGAGCGCAGAGTTGCTACTGTTCAGCAAAAGGGACGCTGCTGTCCATCCCTTTGGTTAAGTCCTTTAGTTGATTTTGTCTTTGCGATGTCTAATGACACCGCCAACAATACCTCTCCACGCGCAACCGCGTCATTCGTCTCGGCCTTAAGGCGCGCATTGGCATCCACGGTCGAACGCCCCACCTGGAAACCGAATTGGGCGTCCAACAAATCGGGGCCAATCATCTCATGCGATGCGGGTAGCGAGAATCTTCTTAAGCAACTTCCCCGACTCGACCGACAACACTATCGGCCTGTAAGCCGAAGGGGAGTCAGGGGGTCGACCCGCCTTGTGAACCAGCGCCAAGCGGCCTTCTTTCCATGGCCTACGAAACTGCCTCGACGTCAGGCAGGCATCAAACAGCTCCCTAAGCCTGTCCCCGATTGCATTTAGCGCTAGGGCCAGTACTTTAGCAGGCACGCTGTCCGGTCCTGGGGCCGTGTCATTAGAACGCACGTCCAGGATTGCCCTCTGCTCGATCTAGGAACGGCGCCTCCACTGTCTCGGCAAGAAACCCAGGTTCGAGGGTCCGTCAATGGAGGGCCTTGGGCGCGGAGTTTATTCCGCGCTATGGGCGCCCCCAAGGATGACAGTTGAGACCGTCCAGCATTTCGCCCCATGCCTGCTCCTGTTCCTGCGGCGCCGCCTAAGAACTCGTGAGTAGCATATCCGGGATCTAATCCACGCCGCACGGAGGTCCGCCAACTCCTGGGACTACCAGTAGACCCTCCCCCCCCCACCCTCTTTGAGGGTCGCCGTCGCTTGCGAGGCATCGGACACAACCGTCATCGCGAAAGCGGCCGGCCCCGACATCGATCCCCCCTGAGAGAGGTGGTGAGGACAGACGAACGAGAAGAACGAGAGGTCCACTATCGACTCGACCCCCCTGCCGCCGAACACGTATTGGTGTAGTCTGTGTTTATGAGACAAAGGCATGCAGCTGCCGCCCACTCCTCGACTGCTTCAAATCGGACATCAGTCCTTGGGAAGCTCCACGCAACGGATTTCGCGTTGACGCCAGCAGGGACAACGACACGCAGGACCGCGTTGTAGGCGAGGTTCCATAGGAGGGGGCCGAGAACTGACCCCTGCGGAACCCCGCATGTAATTTCCCTCCGCTTTACGCTACCGTCCCTGCCCACTTAGCGAATATGCCTATCGCGCTGATGATGGATTAGTGCCGCTCTAATAGCACCCGAAGAGATGGAGTTGAAGACGTTGCCGATGTTTAGACAGACCGTCAACGTCACCCCACCCCGCCGAGACACTACCTGTTCCAACAGCGAGCGGACGCGAAGGATCGCATTGATAGTGGACCGCCGCTGCCGGAAGCCATACTGACTTTCGGCCAGGTCCCCTACCTGGACGGAATCGCGATAGGTGCTCAACGAGTCTTCGGGGAATTATTCTTTCCAATAGCTTCGCAGCGTCGTCGAGCTGGCAAATAGGACGGTATGCAAGGGGCCCTGCCTTTTTAAAGAGAACCAATCCGGCTTCCTTGGCCTGCTGGCCGGGAACACGCTACTACGGAGGCAACTGGTGAACAGCCGCCTCAAGCGGTCCCCTAGAGACTGCAGTGCATACACCCACGCACGGCCCGGAAACGTGTTGCTCTAATTAATAAACTTAACAACACTGACACTCAGCGCTTACAGTCTAAAATTAAGGATTTAGGCGAGTCACTCAATTCTCTACAGTAAATATGTATCATCACAGAAACAAATTAGGGACATATATCCTTGCTGGTTTTGACTCTGAAGATGCGTATGAAAGGTAGAGAAACAATAGCACGTAATTTGGATAAAAAAGAAAAAATACTAGCAATCCTTCTAGATCTTTCAAAAGCTTTTGACACTGTCTCTGGCCCAGCTCTATTAGCAAAATTGGAAAGCATCGGAGTAAGAGGCATCGCCTTAAAAATATTCCAAGAATATCTTATTGACCGCACCCAATATGTAAACATTTGTAACTACCAAAGTAGTGAAGAGGAAATAACGTTCGGTGTTCCTCAAGGAAGTATACTGGGTCCTATGCTATTTATATATTTATTTATTCAAATGATCTGCTCTGCCTTCCTCCACCAAACTGCGATATCATAGTTGATCACGTTTTCGTTGTTCCGATATATTTGCTCAAGATTGGTGACCTGGACAATTAGACGACCATGGTTGACAGGATGTCAGTGATCACTTTGGATGTATCTAAATATTTGGTTATCATGGCTGCCACTTTATATATGATGCTGACGGCACTGGCTTTCTTATTGAAGTTAGATTATGGCTAGGGCCGGGCCTGGCATTCGAAATATTAAAAGTAGTCTTTTTTAAGTTTTACTTTATAATCTGGATCTGTTTTTGTAGTCCGTTTATATTTGATAAACGTCATTAGTTTTGGCTTGTTAATAAAAAAGCAAGATTAATTTGTATGAAGAACGGAGGCAAAGTATTCACCTTAATGGTAAGTGAGCAAGATTTTTATAGGAGGTATTTTGGGGAGTGAAACCATTGATTTCATTATTCAGAAATAGGTGTCATGTTAAAAATATAAGTACAGTAGTATTAATAAAATTTTATTTTAAACAAAATAATATAGTCGCAGCCTGCCAGTGGTCGCTCGGTGTGGAGGCGCGCGCGAGGCGGACGCGGGCCCCCGCGGCTCTCAAAGGCACTACGACGCGGACCCGAGGGCGGCGGCCGGCCTCTCCGCGCCCTACTCCCTCTACTGAAGCAAGTCGACACAAACAAAAGCACGAGGTGAACCGGCTCGGGGGACTACGTGCGCCTCACATCTTGTCCTGATATACACAAAATATTGACTTATATAATCGCCCCTAGATGTAAATCTGATTATATTAAAAAGCTGACAATTTATAAATTCATAATATACATTATCATAACGATTCGGAGATTGGCCGAAGCTGTAAGAAATAACATTCGTAAAGCGGACGTCTTACATATCTTTCTATAAGTACTCTCATTATGGTCCTACATTAATACTTTATGTATGAGTAAACATTGTGGGCATTTCCAAATAAACTGACCAAGTCATCAGCGTATGCAGGATACGTCTGATACCAATTGTTCTAAAATATAAAGTTGTCTAGAAAACAGCCACATTTATGTCCGAGACGACTGCCACGTCACGGCTGCTTTCTTTAACAATATAATATCGCTGTATCACTCTGACGAAATAGTTATCTTAGTTACGCCCCTTACATCGGCCACTAAGGAAATAAATTATAATCTATATATAAAAAATATTGCAGATTATAATAAGTAACATTAAAACGGATACCAGCCAAAGTAATGTTGTTTTACACGAATAAAATATTCAGTTAAAACTGAAACAAGAATATCATAAACAGCATACTGTAATTAAAGAATACTATTTAAAATAAACCATAATTTTGTTTTGAAATTGGAAACAGTATTATAATCGTTACATATGTGAAAATATTATAATCACTAAAATAAATATGTGTTAGGTTGATTACCACACCAAGAACACACTTAGTGAAAGTGTCGAGTAGTGATTGAGCTGATTTTGTTCAATTAATAAAATCAATATTTAATAGGAAAAGAACAAACTAAATTACCACTACTCTTGACTAACGCTTAGTGGTTGATAGTTCTAACAATTTACATCGAGAGCCTTATCCATCGAAAACCACTTCGCTCTTTATTTATCATAACAAAGTGTTACAGTAAAATAATTGCGGCTTTTCATAGACAAAATTATATAGCGATTCGTAATAAACAAACAAACGTTGTGAACAACGTTTGTTTGCTTCTGTATACTAAAATTCTACGCGATGCTCGACGGGCATGGTCGAATAATACTAGGTTATAAATAAACAGGATACATACTACAATAGCCCCGATACAAATAAATCCAAAGTGTTTCACCCTAAATGACATTCTTTTTCATTCATAAAACACAATTGTGTGATCACTTCTTTCCAGCAATGGAAAATCGGCAACGTTGTATTAAAAGAATTTGGTTCCGACCTGCAGCCGCTATCTCTGCGTAATATTAAATAAATATGACGTTTTTAGTGCTAAGAATTTCTGTTAGCCTGCTTATATAAATATAAAATTAATAATAACTTATTAAATGGGTTAACGGGAACGCCCCTCCTAAGTTGACATGCCGTATAAACTAGAGCTTAAACATTAAAGCAAAATATCACTTAAATGATAAGAAATTATTAAACACATAAGAGCATCGTGAAGATTTCAGTATACGTGTCGCTTTCTGGCTGTGACCGTAAGTATTCTTATATAAAGCCTAGCTGTTTCTATGGTATTATAAAATTGGGAAATTAAATTTTAAGTGATCATTGATAAAGCAATAAATACACTCGAGCTCTCACAGGATATAGATCCCAAAAATTCAGGATTACATATTGCATGCATTCTCTGTTGATATAGTTATGGAAAGGCCTATCCTAGCTAAATTACAAATTGTAGTGCCACATTACTCGACCACTTTTAGGACTTTACCGATCGCGATCGTTTTATCTGAAAGGAAAAGAGGAGTCAATTAGAATGGCTGTAGTATATATATATACTTACGACGTCGTATGTACAACAATATGTAAAAGATTATAACTGCGAAATGATTAAAGCATACTCAAAATGACCGTGACCGTGTGGTGCCGGCTCAGAATGCCACCACCCCATTTCATCCCGTGGGTGTCGTAAAAGTCGACTAAGGGATAAACCGGAGGATGGGCAGCAGCGTCCTTCGAGCACACAACTCAACTGCGATCGCCAACCCGTCTGCCAAGCGTGGCGATTATGGCAAGACCCCTCACTGAGCACACTACACACCCATATCGGTTGAAGTGATCTTTGGGAGAGGCCTGTCCAGCAGTGTACTTATTCGGCCGAAATGATGATGACTCAAAACGACAAAAAAAATTAAAATTAATCCCATAGTCGCCTTTTACGACACCCAAGGAATGAGATGGGTTGGTGCTATTCGTAGCCGACACCACACAGCATTTCATATTGGCCATTTATATGTCCACTGCTGAACAAAGGCCTCCCCCATAGATTTCCACAACTATGTCATCATTTTGGGGGGTATTTGCCAATACTCACTACGCTTGGCAGGCGGGTAGGTGAGCGCAGTATGGTTACCGTTTCACAGAAGGGACGCTGCTGCCCATCCGTCTGGTTTAGATTCCCTTAGTCGCCTTTTACGACATCCATGGGAGGAGATGGAGTGGTGCTATATTCTTAATCAGGACACCACACGGAATAATTGATTGTTTATAGATTTAGGTTTAAAGTGAACAATAAATTACTTTATAAGACTGATATTGTAATCAATTGTCAAAAATGGATGGGTTAAATTTATCGTCATCATCATATCAGCCAAAAGACGTCAACTCCCTCATAGACGACCGGCTATATGCCGTTATTTTACGGGGAATTTGCCAGTGCTCACCATGCTTGGAAGGCGTTGTTGTTATTATACAGAAGGGTCGCTGTAGCCAAAAACTCTGGTTCACGAGTCCAAACGGGTAAATTATAACAAATTATATTTATTTAAAATACAGTTTTTTTAATTGTGTGGGTGATAAGATACATACATAGTTAATCAAAGACACCATAGTCATGGAAACTCATTTCGAACAAAATATAAGTATTTACAAAAAATCATAGATGGCAGCATAGGCAACAATTGTCAAATTACAATTATTAATACAGCAGATTTTGGCTGAAGTAATATTTGTAAAAATTACCGTGACCGTGTGATTACTAGTACTAAATGCGTATGTTATACAAATTAAAATATATACACAGTAGGTATATAAGTACTCTAATTCATCTATATGAAGATCAGGCATCTTCATATCTATGGTATGTATGTATGTATGTCAATCTTAATATTATTGCAACGAAGTTTTGAAGACGACGAAAAGATCGTTGAACCGGAAGAAGAAATAGATAAGTTGCACTGTGTTTGTCAGAAGCCCGAAGCGAGGGCGAGGACACGATAACCCTGGAATCCGGCAACTTATTCTACTACCGGGAAGACGACCATCTGTCTCAAGGTGGAGTCGGGTTCCTCGTCCGCAAGTCCCTCAACATAGTTACCATCGAAAGTGTAACGAGCAGGCTAGCGTACCTAATACTCAGGATATCCGAGAGGTATTCATTGTAGGTCATACAGGTCTACGCACCGACCTCGACACACCCAGATGATGAAGTAGAGAGTATGTACGAGGCGGTTTGATAAAATGTTTGTATGTTAAAATCTTTAGCATTACAACCTTATTACGATGCTTTCATGATCTTAGCTAGCTACTTCTGAACAAGCTAAACAGTTTAGTACACATTTAGTTGAGCAAAAAGTAATTGTAGAACAGCCAATATAATGTATAAGCCTCTGACCCCTGAATAATACTCACTTTCATCTCTTAACGTGAATCTGCCCATTTGAGCAAACTTCTTGAATGGTTCTAAACAAATAATTCCCGCGCATTCTATCCTCATGATCGCCACTTGGTCCTGTTTGACGAATCGCGGCCGCGTCTTTGACTTTTCACCAGTCTTCTTGTCCACCAAACAAATAAGCGCCTGGAAAGATACAGTAATCTGGTAAATTTTATTGATAAATGGCCCAATATTTAATAGAACGCCAATCTGTTTGGCAAGCTTGATTATGGTCATATTCTCTCCTGGCCGTTTATTATAATGGTAAATAATAAAGTCCGTGTTCAGCAGTGGACGTCTATATATAGACTGATATGATGTTGATAATTTTAAATCCATGGAAAAGCATGTGGATTGCTAAAACACGCACAGAGAAACGTAAAATACAATAAATTTACCACCATTATATAAGTACCTTCCAAATATATACCTGTAGTGTCTAAGTAGTTTTGTGCCTAAGCTGTGTGGGGTTTTCTAGAATGATTTGAACTTTAACTTAATGTTATGTATTTCTTTTTTGTATCTCTCCTGTAGCGTGGGTACAATTTAGATATAAATCTCACATGCACAAACACCTAGACCCGAAACAATTATCTGCAGATCATACAAATATATGTTCCGTGCGGAGATCGACCCGCGACACGTAGCGCAGAAATCCAAAGCGCCGTAGTCTCTGCGACACCCGTGCCGTCTAATTGAGGGTAGTTTGTAAAAACTGGGCGGCAAAAGTAATTTGTTGTTTAGTTTAATGAGGATCCATAAATCACGTTACGCTAAATTAGAAGAAGACGGGTTGGGGCGTCGTCAATTGTCATTTGGGTCACGTAGATAGGGAGAGGGTCTGAACTAATGTCACGTAACTTTAGTTATACGGCTGAAATTAATAATTGATCTAATCCAATATCTTTAGATTTAAGGTTGACAACTTGATCAATTTGTGTTAGAAGTGTGCTAATAAAATATCCAACGATTGAGATTGCAATAATTTTAAGTGATTAATCTTTGGGAGGACGACAGAGATTACAGCTTGACCGCTGATTGAAAATTACAGTTCGTGCGTGTTAATAACACATCCGTATCTATTGAAGATAGCTTCGATCTCTATAAACAATCTTAATCGTAAGCCTAGCAAAATGGCGGATTTAGGTTTGAAATCTTCCATTTTAATTTGATTTTGTGGTTTGCTCAAATGAAATGGTACTAATGGTAACGTCATCGTCAAGTATTCAATAAATGTAATATATTAATTTATGTTCTAACTTATAATTTATTTATTCACATTATTTATTTACCCATTTATTTATATTGATATATATTTATTCAATTTATATAGTTATTTTCTATCGTATAATTTATTATATAAATAAATATAAACAATTATATTTATTATTTATCTATACATTTATTTAAATAGTTATATATTAATAAATACATATATAAATATTATCTTAAATATGTATGTTTCTAAATAAATTTATAAACTAGAAATAAACAACTAAATAAATACACAAGAAATTGCCGTGTGGTGCCAGCTAGAGGTGAGACGTACTAGGTAAAATACGTACCTATTGAGTCTTAGAAGTACGCGTACGTACAAATCTCTCTAGTATATTGACGTGTCCTTAACTAGCGCGTCTTAGTGCGTTCTAGTATTTTGGCATTTCTAGTATATTGACGTTTCCTTATCTACGTGCGTCTTCATACGTTCGAGTAATTAGGAGTTTCAGAGTATAGATATCTTCGGTTGCATAAAAATTAATTATATAACAATCCCTATTGATAAGTCTAAACAGGTTGTTTTAATGATTTTAAAGTTGATAAACTCCCTTCAACGTTACTATGCTTTTTCAGAATTTTGGCATATCAGAATGCATATGATACACAGCCTGTCTGTTGAGCGAACTGTGGAAATAGCCTGTGTGGAATTGGAGTGGTATGTTGTATTAAGTGTGTACAGGCCACCTTCATCAATGTATGAATGCTTTGAAAAAGTCATGGATCAAGTCCTACAGAAAGTTTGTAAATCAAGTAAAAATGTTATTGTATGCGGTGACTTTAACATCAATCTATTAGAAAACTCATGCTTATCAGTGAGAGTTAAAAATCTTTTTTTATCATATAATCTAGAAAACATATTCTTAGAGCCTACTGGAATAACTGCTAGTACAGCCACCTGCATAGATAATATATTTACCAATGTTGTCCCCACACACAAACAAATTATTAATAATTTAGATTCTGACCACTGTGGACAACTTATTACTGTTTACAATTGTGAAAAGAATGTAGAAAAAAAAGAATTTACTGTTAAGCCCAAAACGGCAAGTCGCTTGGAAAATTTTAAACAAATTAAAAAATAATTTACCCTACTTGTCTCTTACAGAGGGCCCAAATAAACTATATAATTATTTTTTAGACATGTATTGTAAGGAATTTGACTCAGTCTTTCTACCCAAAACGGTTGCAGTCAAGGGTCATGCAACATTTAGTGAATGGGCAACCTTAGGAATTCACAAAAGTCGAAGTCGACTGTATGAGTTGTACGACGAAAGGACGTATAACAATAGCGATGGATTTAAACTTTATGTGAAGAAATATTGTAAAACGTTTAGGAACATATGTCGTATAGCCACTCTCGCCCAGCTCAGCCCAGTCTCGCTACTTGAGCGTAGCGCTTGAGTTCAAAGATTAAAAACAGTAATGATAAAATCAAAATGACCTGGAACATTATAAATAGTGAGACTGGAATAATAGTGACTATTGCTTAACTATCGGTGATCAAGTTATTAAGTCAGCAGTGGATATTGCCACAGCATTTGAACATTTCTTTACAGATGTTCCAATTTCAACTACTAAATCTTTGAACTCATCACCCCACTGTTGCAGAATATATCCTTAAAGACAATGTCAATGCCTGTAATACTGATTTTAAATGTCATTATGTCAATTGTAGAGATATTTTAAAAACATTTAATACTCTGAATGTTAAAAAGACCCCCGATCTTTGGGACAATTCCATGGACGTTGTTAAGTCTATAATTGATTTAGTTGCACCTAAATTAGCCCTGATTTTTAATATATTGACTGTGGTATATTTCCTGATCAAATGAAAAATAGTAAATTAACACCTTTGTTTAAATCAGGTAGTACATCAGACCCTTCTAATTTTAGACCTATTTCCGTGCTACCTACGTTTAGTAAAGTTTTCGAAAAAATGGTGTTATGTCAAATGCAAGTATTCTTTAGTAAAAATCAACTATTGCATCGCAAACAGTTTGGTTTCACAAAGGGTCGTTCAACAACTGATGAATTAATAGGACATATCTTTGATGCTTGGGAGGATTCACGAGATGCTTTAGGCGTCTTCTGTGATTTGTCAAAGGCTTTTGATTGTGTCCATCACGAAACATTGATCAGAAAACTGTATCACTATGGTATTAGAAACGATGCTCTGAATCTTCTTATTTCTTACTTAAGTAATAGGATCCAGAAAGTCGATATCAATTGCAATAGATCTCCGGGGTCCGTAGTCACAATGAGGGTTCCGCAGGGCTCGATTCTCGGCCCTTTTTTGTTCTTAATTTATATAAATGACTTACCTTATTTTATAAGGGATAATCATGAGATTGTGTTGTTTGCAGATGACATATTACTTCTATTTAAACTCAGACGACAACAGTTAATCACTGACGATGTAAATAACGCTCTCTCTAAAGTAGTACACTGGTTTAATGCTAACAATTTACTTCTAAACGAAAACAAAACTAAATGTGTAAGATTTACAACGCCTAATGTGAGACAGGTGCAAACCAGTGTTCTAATAAAAGACGAAGAGTTGGATCTTGTGGACACCACTGTGTTTTTAGGCATTACTTTAGATGCTAAGCTGCAGTGGGGCCCACATATAGAGAAATTGTCGAAGAAGCTCAGCTCTGCAGCATTTGCAGTCTTTAAGATGCGGCAGTTGACTGACGAAGAAACAGCCAGATTGGTATATTTTAGTTACTTTCACAGTGATGTCATACGGCATTTTGTTGTGGGGAAATGCTGCTGACATCGAAACTATATTCGTGCTGCAGAAGAGAGCTATTCGAGCAATTTAAAATTTAAGTATCAGGCAATCACTAAAAGTTAAATTTAGAGAAATAAATATAATGACGGTCGCATCACATTATATTTACGAAAACTTGATTCATGTTAAAAAAAATAGTAATCTTTTCTCTAAGTACTGTGATATCGATAGCAATCTATGAACTAATGTAATTATTGTTATTTAAATTATAATATTGACATTTAAAATGAAATGTACTGTGTGTCTGTACATGTATGTTGACATCCAAATACAATAAATGTTTGACATTTTTAAAATTAGTATAGTTCTGTGACATTAATATTTTATTATTAATATTTGTACTACCATTTTATACAATTTATAAAGTACATAAATAAATACGGCAAATGTGAGTTATCATGTAGCCTACATCTATGAATTATAAATGCCTGTTGTTTGGCAGTATGAGTCTGTCATGCTCACTAAAATGTCTTGCTGATGGTGGCGTCGTGTATCGGGTCGTTAAGTTCCCTGCAATATGGTTGACCTGAGCGATGCCGATGCATGCGTCAAGCTCGTGAACCGGTACCGTCATGTGGGACTGGTCAGTCCTTACTGCCATGTAATCTTGTTTAATGAAATTATTTTACTTCATCTATTTCACACTGGCAGTACATCATTCTAAGATAACTTTATGCTACTGTATTGCAATGTACGTAACATTTTAAAATTATTTTAAAAGAGTAACTATGGAGTTTCTTGCCGGTTCTTCTCCATAGGACCAACTTCTTGGAACCGTGCAACTACATTCTGACTATTCATAAGCGCCCGTAAATGGTTTATATGAATAAAAATCTTTTGAATTTGAATTTGAATTTATAATTAATTTTATGTAAGTGCATATTGTATGACTATCATTATTTATTTTATTCGTAACCTATTTACACATATTATTACACTTTTTTGTCGTTTGTTATTATTTTTAATTGTTGTTGTTTGTTTATTGAGTTTTTGATCAAAACAGTCAATTTTCGCACGCACGGCTACATATAAAGCAATACATTTCCAGTATAAGCTGATCTCTTATGTATAGGTTTACCGTAAAATCCGAGATCAGCCTATACTGGAAATGTATTGCTTGATATGTATGTAGCCGTGTGTACAGGTGCTTACCAAACGTAAACATAAACATGTAACATTATTTACCGTCATTTATATCACATATTACAGTTATTCCATTAGTATGGATAGAAACGCAAAACGAAATCGCATCGACATCGGCATCGGCGTCCAACTCACTCACTCACTCACACATGCGTCCATCAAACGCGTCTGCGAAGTCGTCTCGCAAGGGCACGAGTCTTGCGAGACCGGTGGATTTGTACGTTTGTGTGCGTCTATGACTTATCAATACTTCTAAATACTCGATACGCGTTTGTACACAGATGAGAGACTAGGTATTAAGAGGTCTTGGGAGAAACGTAGTCTTAAAACCTGTTGCAGTATATACGTCTCACTGCTAGTGCCAGCTGCGAACAGGACCAACCAATCACCAAAAAGTAAAAGGCGACTATGGGATTAGCCGGAGGATGGGCAGTAGCGTCCTTAGAGTACATTATCATCTCTACTGCGATCGCCAACCCGATTGCAATCTTTTGATTATTGCAAAACCTACCCTGTTTTGCAATAATCGCCGCTTGGCAGGCGGGTTGGCGACCGCAGTTGAGTTGCGGTTAATCCCATAGTCACCTTTCACGACACCCACGGGCTGAGATGGCATGGCTGACACGGCACTAGGCGGCACCACGAGGCACAGGTACACAAATATTAATTATTGACGTAATCAGTAAATCAATAATCAATTATATAATAAATTAAATAATAAATGATATTATCATCTTTGTTAAAACATATACAGTAGGTACTTGTACATACGTTCCATTACGACAGAACATATTTTATTAAAAATAATTGTAGTTTTATAAAATAGTTTAATTACGTAATATTCCACTATTCATATTGGCAAACTATATATTTACTATTATAATTCATCATACCGGCCATTGATACGTCCACTGCTGAACAAAGGCCTCCTCCATAGATTTTCACAACTGTGTCATCATTTTGGGGGGTATTTGCCAATACTCACCACGCTTGGCAGGCGGGTTGGTGAGCGCAGTATGGCTACCGTTTCATAGAAGGGACGCTGCTGCCCATCCCTCTGGTTTAGATTCCCTTAGTCGCGTTTTACGACATCCACGAGAGGAGATGGAGTGGTGCTATATTCTTAATCCGGACACCACACGGCACGGCTATTATAATTAGTATTATTAAAATATATTAATAAAAATAAATCATGTAAATATATAAATTAATAAGTGCTTATTAATTTATTAATTTAAATAATGTTAGTATTACATTTATCGAATACTTAGCATAACATGACGTCACCATTATTATCATTTCATTTGAGCAAACAGCAAAATCAAATTAAATTGGCCGATTTCAAACCTAAATCCGCCATATTGCTGGGATTATGATTATGATCGTTTATACAGATTGGAACAATTATCCAAAGATTCGTTATTGATACGCGCGAACTGTAATTTTCGGACCAAGGTAAAGCTGTAATCTATATTCGTCCTCAAAAAGATTGATCACTTGAAAAGATTTCAATATTCATCTATGGATATGTTATTAGCACAGTTCTTACACAAACTGGTCAGTTATCAACCTTAAATCAAAAGATTCTAATTAATTTCGGCCGTCAAAGGGACAGGATTAGCTGATATCTGCCGATATTTGTTAGCCGGATTGCCGCTTTTTGTTATTAGGACCCACATGTAGATCGAGATCTCGATTAGAATATCTGTCTGATACACTCAAATCTTAGTTATTAGATCGATTATTAATTTCGGCCGATAGTGAACAAGAGTGTTATCAATCAATCAATTCAGCCTATCGCAGTTTGGACACAGGCCTCTACCAAGATGCGCCATAACTGTATCTGCATTTTATAATAATATAATACTATAAAGTTAGTGAAAGTAATTCTATGTACCTTAACAGTGACTTCTTCAGCTGCGCAATGTATGTGCATTACTGCTGAGTAACCCGCACAGATTATGGATTTGTGTTCGAGGATCACAACTTGTGCATCAAATACCTGTAAACAATTATCAATTTATATGTCAAGTGGATAATTACATTTTTAGTAGAAAACCATCACCCCTGTATTTGCCGAATACAGTTGTACGCTCACATTTAGCCGATAACTGTATTGAGTCCTATGCCAGTATATAGGACTCAATACAGGACCTATCAGTGATGGGTTATTATGATAATCCAGTGGAAAAGAAGATATTTTGACTGCCCACAGCATAGGCGCAGCTTTCACACTGTAGATATTGACTGAGGGAACAGAGAAAATGCCCCCAGAAAAACTAAAAACGTTTACTGTCCATTTTTCAGGCTCTTTGGTTTAAGGGCTTCCCAATGCTTATAATGCTTGAACGACCAAAGCGTTGAGGCAATGGTGCTGCAGTGCTATTCTATAAGAACTCACCAGCAAACTCACTTCTGCATCCACAGTGAACTCTCAAAATAGCCACGCTGGACTGACGCTCGAGAAGTAATGTGTTAATGCCTCACATGTGGCACTACTTATGTAAACTCAAAGGATATTTTAGCTGGGGTTAACTGAATTTTAAACATATTTATCTAATATATGTACTGCAATTGCGTGTATGTGGTTAGTGACATTACTATATGCCCATCACAGTTGGTGGTTCAGCTTTACTCGGAGTTAAGAGTCAGGGAGATTACCAGAATAAAATATCACGCTCCACTCTGCTTAAATTGTTTACTCCAACGTTCGTTTATTTAGAATCAGGGGTCTCCAAACTGCGGCCCGCCACTGCCATAAATCCGGCCCGCGACAGCTTAAGACTAGTGTCATCAATCTGGCCCGCGACAGCCAATGTCTTATTGTTGTTACTATTGCTGTGATAAGTTGAAGAAGAAAACACAGAATGATAATTACTCGGTTTTATTTACTTGCAAGGTAAAACTTAACGACAGAAATGATGACGCAGAAAACTTAAGTAACTAAGCTTAAGCATATTAATAACTAACAAATAATTGAAATGAATCCCACTAATTACAGCAAAACAAAAAACACTAATGAGATTTATGTATTATATCACAACAGCCTTATCCAAACATTTTCCGCACAAGGACAGTTGATGATAGATAGAATGTAAGACTAATGGTTTGGAACCACCTTCAGTTTTTACAGCCTTTGACACAACAGGATTCGGTCATGGTCGGTCAACAAGATTTTCCATCTAAGGTTCTTTTTATTAATGGCATTTTCAACTCCCTTAAATATATCTGCCCCAGTTGTCGTGCCGTGAATACTATCAATATCAAGAAGTTCTTCATACACTTCATAGCTGTTATCTACTCCGCGAATAAAAAACAACATCTGAGCAGTACCTCAACATCCGTTGACTCATCCAAGGCTGAGAAAACCACTAAATGTCCATTTTGTCAGGCAGTTGAGATGATATATTGTCTGCGATGTCTTGCACCCTCCGAGCCACGGTGTTTGTGACAAACTGACACTTTTAAACTAATTTACCTTTTCGGGGCATATTTCTTCAGCTACTGTAATTAAGCATTATTTTATCATTTCTCCATCAGTGAAAGGTTTTTCACGTTTTCCAATTTCAAGAGCCACACGAAAGTTTCAGACCCAAGGGATCAGTATTCGCTTAGGTAAACAAAGATTGTTGCGATTTCAGTCCGCGCTTCAAAGCTTCAAATTTTCCCGTCCGCAAACTTCCTGTATGTTTGGAGTTATTTTCAAAATACTGTTATGCACAGGTTTTACTTTATTTCACAATATACAGTTTCGCTTCCTTCGCCTTTCCTACGCAAACTAACTTGCGGTTGCGCCGCTAGCCTTTTTATATGCAATTATTGCTATCTCGGAGTAATCGGAATACACTAGCAAGCAAGAACCAGAACTTTTTCGAACCAACCAACTAATCGCCAATGTCGTAAGTGTCACAATACACAATAGTAGTAATTGAAATGCAAAAAAAGCGTTTGTTTGCTTAGGTCGCGCACTTTGCAACTAGTCTAGAAATATAGTTAAGGGCAGAAAAATTAAAATTGTGTTGGCCTTGGAACACTAAAAAAATTATTATAGCCCAAAGGCTTCAATTCAAAGTTTGGAGACCCTTGATTAAGATTATTTATTAGAGTTGCAACGAATGTTCAGCAATTATTCGGTATTTGGCTTATTCGGCCACCTATTCTCTATTCGGTCGAATACCGAATATAAGACCACTGTTCGGCCGTATATTAAATACTTATTTAATATTGTCAACTCAGGATATTAAAGATCAGAGTGTTATTAAAAACGATGCTAATAGCAATATATACTAGGATTTATTCATGTAAATGCAATGTAAAAAGTAAATATAACCTAATAAATTACAAATATAATCAATTTTAAAATTTGTTAACATTACTTTAATTAATATGAACGTGTAGTGGACAATAACGCGGCAACGAGGAGTAAGATGACATGGCGCATGAATCAGCGAACCAATCACATGTGAGTTAACACTTAAGCAAATAGTTTTTTCGACTTGACATATAAAACCAAAACAAAAATGCAGGGATTTCACTGGAGACGCATCACATTCTGCCATAAATGGCAGCCCATGTTGCGAAGCAATGTGACATTTATTAATGTTGCTTTGCTTAATTTTCTGTCAATTGTGTTAGAATATGATGATTTACGCACCTCATGCTGCCATTTTTTAAGGAGAATTCCTACTCGTACAGATAAACGTGTAAGACACATGAAAAGCTAAAGATGAAACAAACTAAAAATGAAACCTCACAATCACGTCTCCGGCCGAATAGTTTGGCCGAATATTCGGCTATTCGTTGTAACACTAATTAAAACAAAAGTTGATCATCATCATCATCATATCAGCCACAGGACGTCCACTGCTGAACAAAGGCCTCCCCCTTAGATTTCCACAACGAGCGGTCACATGCCGCTCTCATCCAACGACTTCCAGCGACCTTCACCAGGTCGTCTGTCCACCTCGTTGGAGGTCGTCCCACGCTGCGTTTTCCGGTGCGCGGTCTCCATTCGAGAACCTTTGTGCCCCAACGGCCATCAGTTCTACGAGCAATGTGCCCTGTCCATTGCCACTTCAGTTTACTTATCCTTTCAGCTATGTCGACAACTTTAGTTCTTCTACGGATCTCCTCATTTCTGATTCGATCTCGTAGAGAAATACCAAGCATAGCTCTCTCCATAGCTTGCTGAGTGACCTTGAGCTTTCTTATGAGGCCCATTGTGAGTGACCACGTCTCTGTTCCATATGTCATCACTGGTAAATTAAAACAAAAGTTGATAGAACAATAATATTCTTAGACAATCAGACATTTTTTACAATTAAATAGCTTTTTACTACTATTTCTTTTAGATAACAAAGGAGCGCCGCGGTGTGCATTTTTGCATATTTTTTAAAAATCTCATCTCTTGATTAAGAAACACCGGAAAAGAGCAGCGCCTATAGCGTCTTATTATGTGTATTATAACTATTGGCGAGAGTAAGAAGAATTAGTAACGGAGGGTGAATGACAAGAAGAAGGGTATGATTACAAAATTGTCAGGCCTTTGAAAATCCGATGTTGTATTTCCGATATTGTACCAGAATTTCTTGATGTCCAGGAACATAATTTGCAGTGTGTCCCAGAAATACACGTCGTATATTATCATACATATTATTTCTCAAAGGTGTTCTTTATCGGTATGCCATGTCTCCCTTAATACTTCATCAAAACTTATGATTAAGACATCATTTTGAACACAAAGTCCTCCTATGTGTCAAATCAGTAGAGATTATGGAGGATTATTCATGACATGACACCAAATTGAAACTACTATTGTGGCTTTGTTGCGTTACAAGGTTCGACTTCAAACCCAATGAACCCTTTCGGGGAAGCTTCGACGTCTGTGACGTACCGTGTAAAGTCCAGGATTGCCGTCTGAGGTGGTTCGACCATGTCCCGCATGGTATGAACAGCGCATGCGCGTGGTGCGCAGAAATGTGTCTGTCCTGCGCTGCGGCTCGTTGGCTACAACGGTGCCCATGTCGACGCAGATCCCTGCGTGACGCATGCATGTTTATGCAAATTTGACAAGACGCGGCAAAAATTATGTGGTATATATGTTAGTGCATAGTGAACCATGTTTGTATTATACAAACAAAATCTATGTCATTTTGCTGCGTCGCAGCATATACTCGTCGCCTGTATCCGCCCTGACTACCACGCCTGATTGGCAAATCCTGCACTGTTCTTTGTTGAATCACTAGCGTCTCCGAATACACTCAGCCTGAACTTGGCGTATATAATGGGTAAGTGTGCAGGACGGCCACGGTTTATGAGTTATTGAAAAGAATTGCTATAGATAGGTTTGAAGGGGGTTTGGGCAGCAGCATAGCTCTTCTACGCATAAACCACATACTGCGATCGCCAAGTCGTTCGTCAGACGTGGTGATTATTTCATCACGAATATTTATTTTAGCAGTCTATAATCAATTAACAGTATACATTTGCAAACTGATATGATGATAATTTGCCAATTTATGATTATTCAATCGTAAGCTTTTTGTTAGTTGCACTTTTTTTCCTGACTTTTTCTTCTAGGCTTGGGAATGTACCCCTCGTGACAATCCTTAAAATTGAAAATTTGTGCTCAGTGTAATTTACCTGGCACAATGTAATAGACGCGTTTATTTTAAATGGCACAAAGCAATATATATTTTTTCGATAAAAACCCATAAAAATAGTAGGTAATGTTGTTAGTCGTTTTATGCTTGTTTTGGGATAATTAGATATCACACGCATAAAGGATAAACCTTTTTGTTCGCCACATACTTTAATATTAAACGATTGATAAACATTTTAGCAAATAAATATCGGCGTACCCTTCCAGTGGTGATAGGTTCAGAGATGTCACAAAGAACAAAGCCGGGAGACACGTCCTCTTCTTCAATTCCTTTGAGCTTGACTTTCACGTTTTCGCCAGGACCAATAGACGTAACTTCAATATCGTCAGACCATAGCTGATCTACAGTTACTTGTACCTGCATTCAAAACATACAGTTGTCACACAAATCCTTGAATTCTAAAATAATATAAATGTCTAGTTAGTAAATTCTATTTTATAAATTTATTGGTCAACTCAACTACTACTAAATATTAAATACACTACAACATCGAAATATTGTATCAAATATTCTTATTATAATCTTTATATTCCCTATTTATATATCCCTTTATGGTACGCCTAGTGTATAATAGGTATTCCTCTTTCTTCTTCTACCTGCACATGTCAATCTTTCCTAGGATGTAGCTCAACAAATTATATAAGAAGAAATTTGATGTATATATATATTTTTTTTTTATTTACTGACATAAATCGCACTAACCCAGACCCGAAACAACTATCTGCAGATCATAAAATTATTTATATGATCGAACCGCGACACGTAGCGCAGAAAGCCGAATCGCACCGTCAATACATTTTTATTACAATAAAGAAATAAATGTAATATTCCACGTCTACTAATATAGCAACACCAAATACATACGTGTGGTGCCGGCTAAAAATACCACCACCCTATCTCATCCCGTGGGTGTCGTAAAAGGCGACTATGGGATTAGCCGAAGGATAGGCAGCAGCGTCTTTTGAGTACAATTATAACACAACTACGATCGCCAACCCGTCTGCCAAGCGTGGCGATTATGACAAAACCCCCCAATGAGCATATAATCTTTGGGGGAGGTTTCTGTCCAGCAGTGGACGTTTTTCGGGTGAAATGATGAAATACACGCGTCAAATTTCAGGACACAAACAAAATAATCCTGGATAATGTTATATTACAGCAGAAAAAATATTCTTACCCTATTTGGCATAAGAAAGAGGGTGCTGCTCTTGCGAGTAACTCCCGCTTCCACCTTTCCCATGAGAACCGTACCCATGTCTTTGTATTTGTCGACTACGGGCATAATAAAGGGACCGTCCATCTTGCGGTTGAGTGATGGCAGCTCATCTATCAGTTGTATGAACGATGGACCACGGTACCACGGACAGATTTCTTCAGTTACCTGGTTGAAGACACATCAATTATTAGATATCGCTTTAGTTCATTCGACACGACACGATAAGGGATGATATATGCCACAGACACGTGGACGCTAACTATGGGCATCATGAGAAAGCTCAGAGTCACTCATCGAGCTATGGAAAAAGCTTGGTATTTCGCTACTAGATCGAATTGGAAATGAAGAGATCTTTAAAAAAAAACTGAAGATGCCAACATAGTACATTGAAAGATAAGTAAGCTGAAAGGCCTTGTGTGGGGCACACAGCTCGTAGAACCGATCCGGCGATAGGTAGGTAGAATAGGTCAGAAAGGTCTCGAGTGGAGACCACGCACCGAAAAATGCAGCGCGGGACGGCCTTCAACGAGATAGGCAGGCGACCTGGTGAAAGTAGCCGGAATTGGTTGGATGCGGGCAGCATGTAACCAGTCGTTGTGGACATCTATGGGGGAGGCTTTTGATTAACAGTGGACAACTTTTGGCTTATATGATGACAGGTCATTTATATTAAGAAAGTAGTGACTCAATGTAATTCTTTTTAACTTGTTCCACTGACAAAAGAGCTTACCATACATCATCTAATATATAAATATCTCGTGTCACGGTGTTTGTGGTCACACTCCTCCGAAACGGCTCGACCGATTTTAGTGAATTTTGGTTTGTTTATTTGGTAGGTATGAGAAAAGGTCGTAAAGTATTTTCACCCTCCTTCCCCCACCCGCCATATTTTTATCGCGATTTTAGTATTTTTTATGAACGATATCCATGATGTAGATTTCCAAATTCCACGCATGCGAAGCCGCGGGCAAAAGCTAGTAACTCATCAAATTTAGTTCACTGTTCATTTTAAGAGGTGATTCTTATGACAGTCTTATCTATTTCATTTCACAAACATTTCAAAATTAATATCACTACTACATCTATAAGTAAAAATAAAAGTGTAGTCATTTTTATTACTGGAAAACGACGAATAATTGTTTTAGGTATTTTAAATAATGTCATTCGGATAGGACTATAGAAAATACAGTTTATAAAATTATAAAAAACATATATGATTGCGAAAAAAGGGTTAGCATATCTATTATTATCAATTCTAATTAAATACATTTACATAATAGAAAACTATGTATTAAGTGATGAAGTAATTATTACATGCATATACGAGGAGGCGTTTTGAAGTTCGCGGATTGGGGATATGATGTGAAAATAAAAACACAAATTTACTTTTGCCATTTCTATAAAATTATTCACCTACAAGACCAAAATATTTTTAAATTCTACCATATTAAAAATATGTTTAGTCTTTATCTAAAAAATGCGATGAAACTACGTCATTACCTTCATTATTACTGGTAAATTTCTTTGCACCCAGTTTTTTTTGGTAACCTATAATAATTGCTTTGAGCCAGGTCTAGACTATATAAGATGGATGATTTAAGATATCGAAGCCTCCTTATGCAGGGCAGCCAGCGCAACACGATTCTTGTGGACGGGAAAATTTGTCATCCAAAAGCAGAACACCTTTTTTTAAAATTTTCCACATCTTCGTTCTTTTAACTGTTCCAGCAGTTCGATCTATTCTCTGGTTATAGAAACGCCTTTATGTTTGTAATCTAACTAGAAATCCTTCTGATCCCAAAAGACCATCATTATGAGTAGTCATCAAGTGATTCCCGGCTTTACTTAAAGAGAATGTACCACTTGTAAACCAAGGTTTTTCCTGAGCAAGAGTGTAAATCGATGACATCTCATCCAGTATAGTCTGAACACATTTTTCTTGCATGGTAAGGAATTTGATAATGGTGCGATATTCGATTTTCTCCATATTTACACTTTCTATGTAACTGAGTTGCTTGGTTGATGATAGTTCCAAGACCTTATTATGATATTTAACTTCATATTAATTATGAGTTTCCTAAAAACGTTACGTGCAATAAGATCTGGCTCACCTCCACCAACTCCGCTATTCCACGAACTTAATAACGCACGCTCGTATATCTGATCAACTGCTGATATGCTGTGTTAAATACGCTATAATAAACTTATTTATAGAACTGCAGATGAAGTCAAGTTACTTAGATAAAAAAAATGTATCCTTACTCTTTGCAGTAGCCCTTGTCCAGTTTGGCCAGATACAGGTAAGAAGGACAGGTCTTTTGCTGGATTAAAGCCTAACTTTTTAAGGTAAGGCATAATCTTGTCTCGACACTCATTGTATCTGGAAATTTAAAAAGTTGCTGTTGCTGATACTGCTGTGAAGTGACTTATAGTTAAATAATCATATTAAAGTTTGACTTCGTACTTTTCATAACATCACAAGTATGTTTAATTATGATTTTACCTATTTCCATCGTCTTACATCCATGTTTCATGGTAATTATTCTATATAATAAAGGTGTATAATTCAAGGTTTGTAGAAGAATAAATTTCCTTCATCTATACAAATAAATAAAATTGAAGTGTCTGTTTGTAATATCAAAATAACATGTTTTTACTAAATGCATATACGGTACAACAAAAATGCATTTTTTTTCTATCTATTTGTTCCTGAGGCTACTTTTATTTTAGAAAATTAATTAGGGTTCCGCGCAAAAAAATAAACGCAATGAAATCCAATATATATACTCTATATCAAGTAACTATGGCGAAGTACTCTAAATTATTTATAAATAATCCAATTTATTTTAAATTAAACCACGGGTGAAACCGCGAGTCCCGGCTAGTATAAGAATAATTATAACATAATATGTTCTCTGATATAATTCATGTCGTAATTAAAAATACATACGCCTGTAAAATTAAATTCTCGTATGAAGGTTAATTTGTTTGCACAAGTGAATCACAAGATACCTTTTTTCATCCCAGTTGACAGTTGGGTCATCCATCTTGTTGACGAGTGCCACTAAATGTTTTACACCAGCAGTTTTAGCTAACATAGCATGCTCTCGAGTTTGTCCCCCTCGGTCAAAGCCAGTTTCGAATTCACCTTTACGCGCTGAGATTACCTGTGTGACAGATACATTTATCATATCAATTTGTATTATTTTAAGACAATAGCCATTTTTATTTTTTGGATTTTAGTGTGTCCAATAATAAATAATTTTAACATACCAGAACTGCTAAGTCTGCCTGTGCCGCGCCGCCGATCATGTTCGGCACGAAACTCTTGTGGCCAGGAGCATCAAGAATGGTAAAATGCTTCTTATCAGTCTCAAAGTAGGCTCTCCCAACTTCAACAGTTTTGCCCTTGTCACGTTCTGAATATGAGACAAATATTTTGCATTTATTTTATATTTAAATGAATACACTTAATGTGACAACAGAATTATCTTAATGTGATGCAACATACCTTCTTGATTAGTGTCGAGCGCCCACGACAAGTACCAGGACTCCCTAGATTTTTCTCTTGCCTCTCTTTCATATTTTTCCAATGTTCTCTTATCCACCATACCAGTTAACGACATAATTTGACCTCCGATAGTAGATTTTCCAGCATCTGATACAAAAATTGTGTCACTTTTTGATAGAACCAATTAAATGCATCTTGTCCTGCTGTAGAACATTGCTTCACGTACCTACATGTCCGATGAATACAACGTTTACGTGTTCCTTTTTGCTACAAGTTTCTTCCACACGGGGTGGCTTTTTCTTCGGGATTTTCTTTGTTGCCTCACCATCTTCCTGCAATGATTTAGTTGAAATTTATTTATAATTATTATCAATTTCTCTATTCACGGGCTTATATCCTCTGTAAGAGGGAACCTGGTCTTTTGATAGGCTTACGCAGGTACATGGGTCCAACACGTAGACGTCTTTTAGATAATTTTAATCTAAAATAAAACCTGGGCCATGGTACCATGGCTGCACTATAAAATTCAGTCTCGGATTGTCCCCGGAGGTATAAAACTATTGTATGAAATGGAAACCACAAATATAAGGTCTATTGCAATGGGTGCTAAATGGATTATAAGAAAAACAGATAAAACGGCGGCTGCCTTTCAACCTTTAAAGTGAAATTCTGTGGCAGGCGGTGACTTGCCACTCACAAGATGGGCCCCCTCAATGGCCACCACTACAGGCGACAAGGAGCAACACCAGTGTGAGCGGTTATTAATTTAATTATTAATTAACACCCACAGCTGTTGCTGGAACAACTACGTAAAAAATATGAGGAAAATTATTTTTTGTTTCGATACGTTTACGATACGTTACCTTTATCGTCATTCTATTAAACTGAAGCAAATTTACCAAGCGGTCTCCGCGAGGTGTCTGATACCTATTATACTGGCATTATCTTTATCTTTATGACTGAGTGCCTAGAAATACGTATGCAACCGTTTCAGTGTCGTAATAATAATAAATCAGTACGTGGTATGTGCTATTCTTGTTAAGTTAGTATTGTTAGCAAGTTAGTCTTGCTATTTATACTAACGCAGCAATAATACGACTATGAAGCTAATGAGCAACACCAGAGGGCCAATTCTCGTAATTAATTGACACTATGACAGAAACTTGACCGAACTGAGATTAAATTATGAATTGACCGAAAAAATGGTATTCTGCTACTCTTAAAGTTCAGTCGGATTTCGGTATAATCTCGATCTAGTCTCGTTGCAATCTTTTTTTTTTTTTATAAAACATTTCCCCACACTAGGATTTCTCCTGTGTCGTGGGTGCGTTTACAGACATGAATTCCACACACAATACACCCAGACCCGGAACAACTACCTGCAGATCATACAAATATTTGTTCCGTGCGGGAATCGAACCCACGACCCGGAGCGCAGCAGTCGACTGTATCAGCCACTGCGCCAACCGCGCCGTCAATCTAAATCTAAATTTTGACGTTTATTTAATGACAACTTAGTACATGTGACAGTTCGAAATGTTAGCAGAATACCGTTTTGACTTCGATCAACTTTCGATCCATTTTCGATCTCATCACAGTGTAAGTTCACGTTTGACGTTGTTTGTTAGTTTAGGAGAATAGCATTTGTGACATTTATGACACTGAGACTAGATCGGAACTATATTTTGAACATTTTTATATTACGAGAATTGGCCCTCAGACGTCAATGACTTAACTCGGTAGGTGAGTAACAAGCAGATGATAATTATTCACTATAGCACGAAGGGTTTTTAGAGTGCACCACTACGATAATAAGCAAACAAGTTTTTATTTTTTATTCGGCATCAAGACAGCCCGCCCATATAGAAATAAAATTAAACAATACAATATAAAATCTTACAATTAATATAAAATACTACAACATAAACAATAAAATATAAACACTGAACTAGTTCACACGCAGTTGCCGCCGAGTGTCGCACAGTGTCCGATAGCCAGCCTTTAAATCCGAACTTTAAACTACACTTCTCGCTCAAAATGCTTCCTTCATTATGACCGACACTTCGACAGATGTTCGGTCGGCACTCTCGCTACAAAGGAATTGAAATTCACATTGTGACGACAGTCCTACCGCTCGACCCTCAGTGTGAATTTGATCTTGACCTGGATGTACTTTACAATGTTCTCCACCTTTGAGAGTAATGCAGCCGTGACACGTATTGCAGTGTCGTAGGTACAGCAGGACACAACATATGGTGTTATATGACGTTTCCAACTTGTACAGCACTTCTGCTAGGCTTGTTTTCAGAGGTACTACGTCCTTCAGCAGCAGCTAACATCAACATGGTCGAATATGACGGGCGATAATCTATGCAGCTCCTTTGCTACGAAAGCGGGCACGTCGCACAGTGTGCAATATCTATCTATCTAACGGCGGTATTTAATGCATTTTATTTTTTGCTTAAGTCATATGAACAAAGTTAGCAATACGACTCATAACGAACCAACTATCACCATTTCATTAAAAAATGCCCATTATAATGACGAGTTATATCGCCGCAGGCAACGTCTTTGTTTACATTCGATCAAATGATTCTTATTTCTGTGAAATTGCGATTGAGTGTATTTCTAGCTGATCTAATAGGTGTAAAAAAAAAAACGAATACTCGTTTGATCTTCGTAGCATCTTACAAGTTAAGAATGGAAATAGAGCAGATAAGTCATGTAGGCTGGAGAGGCGCCATGGCGCCCTCACCTTCCTGCTGATACAGATACTCTCGGACCTTGGGTGTTGCGGGAAGTGTCTGTGTCGCAAAGGCCGAGAAGAGAGGTCCGGTTGTCATCACTGCGAGGACTGCCTGGAGGATACGGCGCAGCACACGCTGGAGGAGTGCCTAGCTTGGGCGACGCAACGCCGTGATCTAGTCGCCGCGGTGGAAGAGGGTGAGCTCTCGCTTCCGGTCGTGGCCTTCCTCTGCCTTAAGTCCATCGTCCAGAGTGAGAGCGCGTGGGATGCCATCGCCTCCTTTTGCAAGGACGTGATGCAAGCAAAGGAGGCAGCACAGCGAGGACGGGTCGAGACTACCCCTGATCCCCACCGCAGAAAACGCACCCGGGTGCGGGCACCGGCGGAGGGCGCAGAACGATCTCCAGCCTCCATGAGATGCGGCCTGCGGGCGACGAACTAGCGGTAGTATGTCGCCTACATAGAAACAGGCCTGAGACGGCGCGTTGTGTTATGTGGGCGCCTTTCTGACGGGGTGTGCCGCCGGCAAGGTCGCACAGAGACTGGGCCAATCTGACCAGATGACGGGCTGATACCTGCCAAGGGGTTTGGTACAATGCTTAAAAGGAGAACACCTCACCCCCAGCCATAGATAAGTGGAAGGAACACCGTCGGGTTTAGCCGGTAAGAGTCGCCATGCCCCACGAAAAAAGTAAGAATGGAAGTAAAATTTTAATCAGTAATCTTATATGCGAAATCGTATCCTAATAAAATTACTTTTTGGAGTTGTATGTTGTAGCAAGAAACCTACTACCAATTTGTCCTACAAGTTTTTAATTCTGTTAAAACTCAAACACAAAATATTTCGATATAATATATGTATTTATTTATACAGAGTTACGAGTAATATGACGGAAATCAGTTAAGGGAATGTAGGAAAGATCATTGCACCCCAAATTACCCCTTATGATCCCTATGCAAATGTCAACCATTTTCGAGTAATTTGTCATTTAATATTTTTTTAAGATATCTGCAGTATACAACTTTACAAATACAAATGTATAAAGAGAAACCAATACGTGACGGACGACGACGTGAAATTACCTTTGAATATCTTGACGTTATTAAGTTATTATATTTAATTTTCTTAATGAATAATATTAATTGTCATTTTATGGTTGGATATTAGGTATTGAAGTGTTAAGAAAGTAGATATTATTAATAATAAAAAATAGTGTGCATTGTTTTTCTCATCAATTTAAGAAGTTGTAGGTACGCCACACCAAGCAATACCCTTGAAAAATATAATTTTATGCACTACTACTACTACTACTTTTAGCTATATTGAAACATCAGCTAGCATTTAGACGCTAAGAGATTCCTGAAGGGCTTTACTTGTTGAAAATATTAAAAACCACTTATTAAATGGCACTTATAAAATAGTGAGGTCATAATAAGTTGAATTTTATAAATTATAGAGATACAAAACATCAGTTTTTAGGACCTCATACTTACTATGAGTATAGTAAGTTGAATTTTATAAATTATAGAGATAAAAAACATCAGTATTTAGGACCTCACTATTTTATGCCATTTATTAAGTGGTCTTTAATATTTTATTTATCGTTCTATTGAATTTAAGGAAATAATTATTTTTGGATATCTGTTGTATACGATATATACAAATGAAAGAAAACATATGGAATGACCAACGTGTTTTCTCCAGTGTGAGAACTTCTCGATTCTCTGACGAATTGTAATAACCAATGTTTTCGAAGTCAGGTTCATGAAAAATTGTTTAAACAAGGCGGTAATTTCTTATCGACGTTTTCGAAATCGAGTGTTTGAGGATAAAGGAACGAATGATATATTTATTATGCTTAGTAAAGACGGAATAGGGCGACAAAATGAAAATGATTGCATTAAGACCACTACTCAAAATCTAAAAGTCCAATTTTAACACTTCTATAGCAACAGTTATATATGTCGTGTTAGGCTTGGTTACGTTCAGCATGTTCGTATTCGCAGAATAGTAAGTAGAATCAGTATTCGTAGTCGTAAAAGTAGTATTCATTACATTTCTATACCTTCGGAATGAAAACAAGACAAAGACTTGATGATCTCGCTGCGCGGTGATAAGATAACGCAGAGCAAGCACTTACGAGTGCGTCGTATGGTACGTCTGATTGTCACGAACTTGTCGCCTACATTGGTTGCATGCATTAGGCGGTCGAAATGCGACGACCAAGTGAGGTTCAAGACACGCGAGCGGATCACGCCAAGTCCCGGTTCCCGCTGGAGGCCAGGTTGAGACATCCCAGCACCAGATTCTAACTCCCGACTAATTTTACTGTGTGAAGACACATTTTCTTTATTATTAAATCATCATATTTCTCTTTAAGATTATTAGTTAGTCTTATTTATTTTTACTTTATTATATCTATTGTACTATTTTAATGTTTACAAAATTTGGTTTTCTAAATCTAAACTGTTCCAATAAACGAAATCAAACCTTATTTTATTCCCATTATGAAATTTATAACGAAAAAAAAACATGATATCCTATATATATCATAAGTACTCGAAATTATTTTTAAATAATCCGATTTCTTTTAAATTAAACGGCGGGTGAAACCACCACGGGCACAGCTAGTAAATTATATGACGACGGGTGGAACCACGGGGCACAGCTAGTAAATTATATGACGACGGGTGGAACCACGGGGCACGGCTAGTAAATTAAATGAATATCTAATTGTTTTACAATGATGTCGTGTAGCTTACACACCGTTTGAAGAAGCCTTGCCGGGTGTTTCAATTAAGTTTAAACGCTGTTTAAGCCAAATGAGAATTTCTTGTCTATATACGGAATGGGTTGATAACACTTACTAGTGCATATTCAGATAACTTAGTTTTTTTTTTATATTATAGTTTTGCTTTAGCCTAATTTAACAAGTATAAGTAAAGCAAAGAACCTCTCGCGTGTCGCAATGCTAGAAACAATTAAAATTGCATTGTATCTCGCCCCAGTGGTTATTGACGTGCAAGAGTAATAATAATGTAATAGTAATAATAAAAAGGATTCGAAACGAAACGTAATTCAGTAAAAAGTGGGTTAACATGTTAGATTTCCTTTTTTGGTTATCTCATCTTTTTTCTTTATCTATACAAATAAAGAAAATTGAATATCAAGTAACTATGCCGAAGTACTCTAAATTAATTTTAAATAATCAAATTTCTTTTAAATTAAACGGCGGGTGAAACCGCGGATCCCAGCTAGTTGTTAATATTGTTGTTTTCTATTTTACATTAATATTATTGTCTTTTTTTGACATTAATGTTATTGTTTTATTTTTTTGACAATAATGTTATTCATAATTTACACCTGAATTTATTATTATACTGGATGTATATGCAAAGTCGAGAATAATTATATGATGTTTATAATTATCACTGATTTAAAAAAAATGCCAGTACCAAAAAATCACAGGTTTTTTTTAAACGTTGCCCCCACACTTGAATTTCTCCCGTGTCGTGGGTGCGTTTACAGACATACATTTCACACAAAATACACCCCGACCCGGAACAACTACCTGCAGATCATACAAATATTTGTTCCGTGCGGGAATCGAACTACAACATACGAAACTCGTGGACACTTCGCTGGTCAGTGACCTTTGATAACGTTAGTACCTAGCGCGGGCTACTTTTGATCATCAACAAAGTAGGTACAACAGCAGCCGACAGGCGGAAACAAAATGATCGGCTTTTCTTCATACGTTCTCCGGTCTAAGGACCGGCAAAAATACTTGAACCTACTCGAAAACTATGTTTACATTGCTTAGGAAAACAATATCTTTACAAATTTAGGTACTTTTGGCGTATTTAAAAAAAAAATAGTAATGTTTTTGCGATGATTACACATTATAATAAAACAATTTTAAACGGATTAAATCGCGTGTATTATTGATTTTTGTTTTTCCTGACCCGTTCCCGTTTCGAATACTTTGCAGCAACCGTGTTAAAAAAAGAATAGTCTTACACGTAATTAAAAAATCACTAAACCCAGAATCATCATAATTACTACACTCGATAAAAAAATACAAAATGTTCATGCTTTACACCACGTGGTGCCTGCTGCGAATAGCACCAACCCATCTCATCCCGTGGCTGTCGTAAAAGTCGATTATGGGATTAACCGGAGGATGGGCAGCAGCGTCCTTCGAGGGCATTAACAACTCAACTGCGATCGCCCACCCGCCTGTCAAGCGTGGCGATTATGGCAAACCTCCAAATGAGCATACAACACCCAGACCGGTCGCTGTGGCGAGGATTTAGGGAGGCTTGTGTCTAGCTTTATTCGGCTGAAACAATAACGATGACCTGCTTACGTGCTCAGGTAACACGCAACAAGTGTGCAAAGAGGTCGCCGTTTTGAGCTAGACACACTGATACACATCGACGCAAATTGTCTCCGAGCCGTGACAGTATACGTGATAATATCTTCGCGTTTTAACACGCGGAAGCACGTTTAATACGTCTTTTTAACTCATGAACACTCATCGGTTGGGAAATCGTTCCATCCACATATTACGCGTCCTACCTACAATTTATTTTTAAATTTTATAAAACATTGCTCCACACTAGGATTTCCTCCTGTGTCGTGGGTGCGTTTACAGACATAAATTTCACACACTATACACCCAGACTCGGAACAACTATTTGCTCTTTTTTCCTGCAGATCATACAAATATTTGCTCCGTGCGGGAATCGAACCCACGACCTGGAGCACAGCAACCGACTGCATCAACTACAATCGATACAATATCAAGAGTTCAAATATTGTAACACAATTTTAAAAGAGCAACCATAGAATTTCTTGCCCATTCTTCTCAATAGGAAATCTACATCTTGGAATGTGACAACTAGTCTTGACTATTCATAGGTGCTATTAATGGTTTGAATGAATAAAAATCTTATTATCTTTATAAAATTTGTGTTTGAAAGTCATTGTGTATGTTCATAGTCATTTCTTTTACCTAACCGATCAGTGATCACCCACACATCTCATCTCAAATTTCAAAATTCCAGCACTTTTGTTCAATGCCCTGCATTTAGTGCATGCATGCTATAGCCGACTTGTGCTAAGTGAGGACAGCTAATGAGATAAAATTGTGCCAAAATATGCTATGGTCATAATAAGTAATATACCTGTTGTTCGATTTCATCATCCTCAGGTTCGTTGTTGTCTTCAGGGGTAAGTAGTGCATCATCTGCTTCAACTTCCCAGCTGTCAGCAGTAGGGGAGACATCAGGAGGTATAGGCAATGTGGCAGTGGGTGCTGCAGGCGCAGAGGTGGCGTCGGGTGTGCCAGCTTCGGGAGTGCCATCGCCGGGGGTTACAGCAGCCGGTGTGGCGGCGGCGGGCGTACCAGTACCGGGTGTGCCAGTGGCTGGCGTTCCAGCAGCGGGCGTGCCAGCAGCAGGCGTGCTAGAGGCGGGGGTCCCAGTGGCGGGTGTGTTGGTGGAAGGCGTGCCAGCAGCAGGCGTGCCAGTAGCGGGCGTGCGCACGGCGGGCGAGCCAACAGCGGGCGTGCCAGAGGCAGGTGTGCGCACGGCAGGCGTGCCAGTGACATTCGTGCCAGCGGCGGGCGGCACGGGAGGTGGCTCTTCTACCCGGGGCGAGGCCGATGCAGCACCACCATCACCACTTTCTCCACCACAACCTGTTTAAATAATACAACAATTAGGTACTTCACTGTTAGATCATCAGTATAAACTAAATTGATCTACAGTCTACACCCAGGTAAACGCCTCTCACATACTACAATTTATCATGTCGATACAATTTTTGTTTCCATGTTAACAGTATTTTATAATGCAGCTAGGACAAAAAATAATTCTCGCTTATTCTTAAATATTTGTATGGCATATTGGTTGTTCTGGATCTGGGTATTGTGCATGTGAAATATGTCTGTAAACTGTGCCCATGATCTGGTCTTGGGCATAATATAAATAATAAATAAATAAAATTAGAACAAGTTTCTTCTAGCTTATGCTCGGCTTACTTAGCCTTTCAATTATTCAGATCGTTTTTCCATGTCCAACTCACTAATTCCTACAATATCTATAAAGTTTCAACTCAATCGGGTGAATGGTATATACATTTGGGACACAGAAAAAAAATTGACATAATAAACAAGAAATGAACTTGCTTTTCAGTAAGTTCTGACCACATATTTTATAAGAGAGTATACTCTCTTACTTGCAGTATTGATGGAAACTCATATAAAATTATAATTTGTTTTATAGGTAATTAATTAAAATTGCTTACTAACCTAAACAAATTACAATTTTATGTGAGATTTATAAATCACATTTTTTTAAATAATTTAATGTAATGATATATAATAAAAAAAACAAATTATAAACATTGAAAGATAGTACCTATATTCTCATCAAGTTGTTAATTATTTAACAGGATGTATTTGCAGTGATGAGTGGACTGATCTTATATATTATATATTCCTATGACAGTGATACTGAAGATGAGAGTGATACAAAGTAGGTACATTTTATGTTTTCAGACATAATTTAACTTCTATACATCCATTTTTCGAACCAAGGTTGAAAGTTATTAATAAAATGGGAAAAAGATCCAAGATCTTCAAATAAGTTCCAATAGGCTGGGTTAATTGATTGAAGCCCTATAAAATTAAAAGATAATTATTTATTAAATAAAGTGATAAATTAAAACAATGCAAAGTAAATTCTCACCAATTGCTAATTATTTAACAGGATGTATTTGCAGTGATGAGTGGATAGATCTATATTCTATTCCTTTGGCAGTAAAACTCATGCTGAAGGCACAAGTAGGTGCAATTTATGTTTCCAGACATAATATTACTATGGTTTATCAGTTTTCTTATGAAACAAGGTTAAAAGATAGTAATAAAACGGGCAACAGATCCATATGCAAATAAAAGATGTTCCAATATGTGACATAGAACTACTTTTTATATTATCAGAATACTACAATGAATTAATACACACCTTTAACCATTTTCCTCGTTAATGTTGCAAAATCTGTCGTTATATATCGTTAATTAAACAAAGAGAAAGTTATAAAATTGTGTATAAAGCTATAGTTATAAAGTCGCGCGCCGCGTGTCGAGAAATAACCCGTTAGAACTGGATTCAGAAAAAAATAAAGTCATCGGACGTATGTTCCGCTTTAGTAACCGTTTGATTTCAGTTCGGGTGACGGTAAAGTGAAGGTATTCGATTCGTAATAACGAATAATAACAATAAAAACTAACAAACGTGTACACCACAAGCTTCACTGCAGATAGTTATGACAAGACATTTGACTTACCGTTCAAGACAGGACTCCCGGCGGAATTTGTGATACCACTTTCAGATTTTTGAGGTGTAGTGGGGGATTCGGAATCGTCGGAAGCCTGAGAAGGCTTACAAAAAGAAGGCACAAACTCCACGGCATTCACGTTCAACGTGGAAAATTTTGCAGACACATCGTCCGAATCTGTTGCAACTTGTTCACTTATGACATCGGCTTGACTTTCCCAAGAGTCTGGAGCACCGTTATTGGACATATTAAAAGCAGATAGTGTAAATTTACTAAATAAGTCTTTCTTTTCCAGTTATTTTTATGATTATTTGCGTTCTTTTCTCGATAGATCCGCGTGTGTCTTTATCTTATACCGGAAGTTCATGGCAATTTGCCAAATATGTAGAGAAACAATCACTTTGTACTTTAAACTAAAACCAATAAAACAGCAAATAAACCAGACATTTTAACTTTAATAATATTTCAAATATGTTTTACTACACTAATATTATATAGGCCGCGTTTAATTTAAATCGTAACTATTAAATAATATATTTTATGACTAAGTTCCGGTTACATGCTGCCATATAAAACAACTTTTTGGATTGCCATCCAAAATATAACAAACACTGTCGTAATCGACTATTTTGGATTACATTTCTACCAAAAGATTAAAGCGGTCATTACATAATGTTCCGAGAGGCTGAAACCGATTAAGCCTCTTCATTGTTGCCGAGCATAGTTTTATAAAATTACCACAAAATATTGGGCCTCATAGTATGAGAAACAGAAACATTCGTACAGCATGTAGGTACATTTAAGTGACCTATGTACCCTTTATTTATTTCTACTGGTGTGTGTACTTAAATAATAAATAAATAATTGTTAGAATCAGTTTGTCATTACCAATGTCAAAATGTGTAAAGTAAATTTTTTGGTATTGTTATAAGTGAACGATATTGATGTGCATTTAATTAATTGCAGAAGTGACTTAATTGCATACTACCACTATAGCGCCAAACAGTTTGGAAAACAGAAACTACATTCACACTCGGCGGCAGCTGGACACTTTTGATGCGTCTGGGGGATACCCTGGGAATCGGGAAATAGCTACTGTACTTTTTAGAGGACCTTTTTGCCCGGTGGCTAATACTTGGGAGATCGGGTGTTTCACCGCGTGCGGAGTAGCAAGAGTGGGCTTGATGTGCATTCGCGTGCACCGAGTAGGTATTGGTAGGACACCCCTCCCCAGCCACTTTCGAGATCGTGACCTCGGTTGGAGTGTCTCGTCTCGTGGCTCCAATTGAGACCGAGGATCTTGGAACTGCTTGGACCACGAGGAAGAAGGCCTCAATAAAAAAGCCCCGAACCCAAGATAATTGTGTGCCGAGGGACAGCAAGGCTGATGGGAAGTTCAGTCTCTAGCAGGCAACTCTAGATCTGCGTGCTCATACCTAGTGACCCCCGGGATGGCGGCGCCCACATGGTAACGTGCCGCTGTGTGCGCAGCACAGCGCATAGCGAAGCTTTGGGGGAATCCTTTACAATCCCCCCGATAGGTGCCTGGGGGGTTGGCCTCTTTACAGTCGTCCCCTCCGAGATGTGCATAAAGGCGTGGCACCAATAGTTGACTAAAATTCTAAATTCTTCTAAATGGAGATTATTCGAGTTCCTGGAGACCCCTTCGGTGCGGTTTGCCCGAAGTACTCGTGTATAGCGGTAGGTCCAGTCATGCACCAGCAGGGTCTTGACTAGACCAGGGTCTTGACCAGCCCAGGGTCTTAGTCTCTAGACTCCTGAAGAGGAAAAGGAAGTTGGAAAGCTTTAGTGCCAGGTTTGCAGTCATAGAGGAATTTCTGCGGGCCAAGGGTGGGCACAGCAGCATCTTACTGTGGACGTTCGGTTCGAGCGCTAGCACTAACGCCATCTACATACGTGGCAGAGGCTGCGGAATTTCCAGCAGCTTGCCCCATGGCCGCCAAAGCCCTGGCAACCGCGGCCTAGTCGAAGAAAGGTCAAAAGAAGGCGGGTACAATATCTACAGCCTAGGCGTCCGCGACGATGATAACGACGGTGACGACGACAACAACGGTGACGATGACCGCGTAGGTGATGATGATCACGACGGTGACGACGATGGCTATCAAACTCGACGGGGGTTCATGGGAGCATGCCGGTGATAAGAAACAAGCCAAGCAGGCCAATAAAGGGGCCAGCAAGACGGCAGAGGTGGCTGTAAAAGTTTGCCCTACTTCACGCGCTCCGTTCCTCAACTGTGGTCCTGAAACTGCAGCGTGATGCCGAGGAAAAGGGTCTCACATTAGCATAACCGATCTCGTCATCGATAGCACCCGCTGCAGAATAACCAGAAAACTAGAACCACGATTTGTGCAGACTTGCGCATCTCAGGGTTGGAAGAGTCCTTCACGGCTGAAGAGCTGGTGGATGTTGTTGCGAACGGCGCGCAACGTTCGATTCAAATCAAGTCCCGTGGATTCACCCGGGTTCTCTTGCATGGGCGCAGCCACAGTGTCGTACCCTATACCACGGCCCAAAAACTGGCGGAGCACCGTAGGCCGCTGCTGGTAGGCTGGGAGTCGGCGTAGCTCAAGCTCCTTCAGCCCAGACCGGCTTGGCGGCATGGTTGGTGCAGTGGTTGATACAGTCGACTGCTGCGCTCCGGGTCGTGGGTTCGATTCCCGCACGGAACAAATATTTGTACGATGTGCAGGTAGTTGTTCTGGGTCTGGGTGTATTGTGTGTGGAATTCATGTATGTAAACGCACCCACGACACAGGAGAAATCCTAGTGTGGGGCAACGTTAAGTGTTTCCGCTTGGTTGTTGGTGGCCCTAATACATCAGTCGGCTGCTGGCCCTCCGTCCTTCGAAGATGTGTAGCAGCCCTATTGGGGGAAGTGATAGTCGTGGGGCTTTATTCATCGTATAGGTCGATATTGACGCACGGGGATACAGGACAGTGTCCTAAGAGGCGGCTACTCTCCTGGCGCGCTTCCCACCTTTCAATATCCAGGCGGCGATGGATGCGTGGGTCTATGATCAGACACTTTCTCTCCCTACGCCGGAGTGGCAAAAGCGTGCCTCCACAGGAGTTCGATAGGTTGAGGCGGCTGGCTCGACGGCGCACCCTCAAGATGAGGCGACGATGTCTACGGTTACAGTTCGCGACGAAGCGCGTCGTCGAAGCCATCCTTGCGTTGGCAGAAAACTGGAATGCACAGGTCTCCTTCTGTGAGAGCGTCATGCTCAAGTAGGAGACTGCAGAGCGGGATCGGGAGATCCTGTTTGCAGCCGATCCTGCTCGAAGGTTGCCTGCTCTGGGTTCCCCGGTGCGTGGATCGGGGAATCTGCATGCCCACACCGAGTGACCCACGAGAAGATGATGGCGCGCATATAGTCACGCGCCGCCGTGTGCGCAGCATAGCACAGCGCACAGTGAGGCCTCGTGGGGATCCTTTACAATCTCCTCATCCGTAGGGTGACCTTAAACAGTCACCCTCTCTAAAATGTGCCTATAGTCGTGGCACCAGCAGCATGCCCGCTTCGGCGCATGCCCATGTGGGGTGGAGGAATTTCATGATGAATTACCACTGGGATAAATAAAAAAAATTAAGAAAGAGGATTGAACATCGTATTTATTAATGAGGCTACGGCACTTATTCGTAGGCTTATCTGCTTTAGGGAAGGCAATACCCACCCAAGTGTGATGCGTTTTGTGAAACGAGCATTCTTAGGGACTGATATTAGCCCTCAAGAATATATATTCTTAAATACATAGATTACATTTATTCTTGAAGGCTGATATCAGTCGCTCTAACGCATTGACTACCTAAAGCAGAAACTTTATGTATGGTACATCCTGAATCGCATATCCCAGAGTGACCAAAGGTATACACTTGGAAGCGACATGACCAGGGCGTGAATGACTTCTAACTACCAGATATTGATGCTATGAATGCATTCTGGTGCAGCATATGGTCGGTGACTATCAGTCATACTGAAGGCGATTGGAAACGGGAGGTTGAACGAGTATGTGAACCGTTTCTCTGCTCCACAAATCAGGTAGTACAATGGATCCCAAAAAATATAGACTGATCACTTGTTCACCGTCGTTCTAAAAACTTCTTACGTCGATTCTGAGAGCCAAAATTAACACGCACATTGATAACAACGACATCATCAATTATAGAAGAAGAAGAAGTCCAAACAATGTCAAACTTATTAACAAGATTTTTTGAGAATATGTAAAGATTGATTAATCTGAACACCGTACGTTGCCTTATACTTGAAATTGGCGAAATTGTGGAAGATACTCAACAGAAGCCATAATCTAAGAGAAGAAGAAGAAGATATCATCAACTATGTTTGCTTCTCAGATTGGATGTAGGAACGGGTCCCGCGGTACTAAGGAGCCTGGTCCTTCTTGAACGGTGAACCGATTAGAATCGAGCATAGAATATTCCAGGGTGATAGCCTGAGTCCACTGTGGTCCTGTTTAGCTTTAAATCCTCTGAGCACACTGCTGGAGAGTACGAGGCTAGGCTACCAGATGAGAAGAGGTGGTCAGGTAATATCTCACCTCTTTTACATGGATGATTTGAAACTCTTTGCCCCAACAATTTTCGGCTAATTAACTCTATTGAAGGTAACTGAAACTTTTAGTAACTCTATTAGGATGGAATTTGGTGTGGACAAATATGTAGTGATGCATGTCAAACGAGGCAAGATTGTGGAAGCCGGATTACAACTTTCGGATTTCAAACACATCACACATCTGATCCCTTTCCTCATCTGAGACCTACAAATACTTGGGTATGTTGAAGACGTCAGGTATCAACGGAACTAATATGAAACAATCGTCTCCAGTGCGCTTCTAAGGCCGTCTGGAAAAAGGACTGAATAATAAAAATTGTTTAGCAATTAGATCAATAAAATTATGAGTTCGGGCGAGATTCACAAACCGTACTCTAGGCTACTATGCTAAGCAAAGCAAGCTTTTATATGAATATGATCATTATCTGCATAAAAATAATGGCCGTGTGTTGCCGGCTTAGAATACCATCACCCCATCTTATCCCGAGGGTATCGTAGAAGGTGACTATAGGATTATCTGGAGAATGGGCAGCAGCACAACTCCAATGCGTTTTTTTTCTTCAAAAAAGTGTGTCTGTGTGTGTAAGCGCCAAGCAACAAATGCTGTGATTGGCCGATGCCACGATACGTAGGGGCTTTCCTACGATTTTATGCATGGCATATAGCATAGTTATGGTTAAATAGGGTGTTGACCCTGGTGTAGGTGTAGCCGTGTGTACGTAGTAATCCTTATAATTATTTTAGTAGAGTCTGATCCATGATGTAAATTCCGGCCGCACTGAATCGTTGTTAGCCAAAGGACTCAGAATCTGGACCAAAAATTATAAATTAAATGTACCATTGAGTGCGATTCGACTCGAGTCCGATTTACCTACTTGAGTTGAGTTATTAGAGTCATTTTATAGTTTGACGCAAGTACCACTCGAATGGTTCACGATTTCATGAGTCATTCGAACACTCGCCTCATACACCTCACCTGTCCTGCCCATCCTTAAATTTAATTTTTGACATTTTTATTTTGATATTTAAGTTGTGCCTTAATAAAACGCCAAGTTTAATTAATTAAGTTTTGTTTCTAAACATTGCCAATGTTAACATTTATATTAGAGGAATAGAAAATTTAAATCTGATAACAAATTATCCAATTGCTCTTTTCATAAAACTAAATATGAACAGGCATAAAATGGAATACTTTTGCAGGAATTGCAAACGTAGTATTGTAACATGGTTAAAAAATAAATTGAAAATGAACTAAATTTAAGCTAAATATTTACGGCCGAAATTAATCATCAATCTCATTCAAAATCTTTAGATTTCAGATTTTGAAATTCATCCGTTATTGTGTTACGATCACATTTAACACAAAAAAACAGACATATCCGTAATCCGAAATTCAAAGATTTTGTATTAGATTGACTATTAATTTTGGCCGTTAGTCGTTAGACTTGCAAGTTTACGTAAATCTGTTTGTCTTGACGAATGATGGGTGAGAGTGAATTCGGTATGATATTTTTTTTATTCATATACAATTATTTAACTTTATTCGAGTCACTCGTGCAAAAGTGGATTCGACTCAAGTCGCATCACTTTATTCACTTTCATAGACATTCATATATTCATAGTATGAAATTCATACTTCTCACTTCTTACTCTTAGCGTAAAAATATAAAATGGCGGTCAATAAAGCGTGAAACAATTATCAAATTGACCGCTAGATATTTAGCTACTGCACGTAATTAATTATAGTTTGTAGACCGCTTTGTAAAATTGTTTAGCTGACTAACGGAATAAAAGTAGATTGCTGTTACTTTTAAGTCAATTTAGCATCATCATTTATAAGAGTATCCAAATATATCACCACGATTACAGCCTATCGTTTGGGAGCTTTCAATCGTAGTTTTGTACATTCAGATTGATAGTTGGACAAGTTGAAGTGAGACCCTGGAAGTGAAATCGAAACGTGATTTAATGTTTTGTCATGTTACTTAAATCATATGAAAAACTGAAATGTCTGTGCATTACAAGTTCAAAAGTGCGTTGGATTACGATACAGTTACGTTTGATGGGCTGCATATCTCAGTAGGGGATTTAAAAGCTGCGATATCACAGCAGAAGCGAATTGGAAAGACGTCCGATTTTGATCTTCAAATTACTAATGCTCAAACAAAAGAAGGTTAGTATTGGTTATATTTTATGAACAGCATTGTCGATGTACCTAACTTATTAAGGCCAAAGTGTGATACCAGGGGGCATTATCTCTTGGAGATGGTTGCGGACGTCGGAGGGTCTAGTGTTGTAGAGCATCTAGGGAGTGGTCTAAGTCCAGCAGTGGACCATCAATGGAACTCATTAAAATAAGTCAGTGTTATGCTAGGGGTGCAATATTCTCAGTATGTAACTAAACAATACATAACCCAGTAGGCCAGGACTGTTCGGCGCCGATACTTCTGTTCTTATACATTTTCGAGGCTTTGATGATGCATAGAAACCAGAGCTGATAGGCTGCCATTGAATCCTGGCCTTCTGGTAGTGTCATGAAGCTTGAGTACTAGAGGTGAGTCATATTAGGTAAAATGAACAGGTCTTGCCGGTATAGGTCTGGGCAATTTCACAAATTAGGGTTTGACCATTTTTCATTTATATATATTTTTGTAAATAAATTGGTTGGACTGTATGAAAAGTGGCACTGAACAAAAAAGAGAAACCTTTTGATTGTCATTTCCAAACTACATAATAGTTACTTTTTAAGGTCTTATGGGAGTGGAGCAGCAAGATGAGTGTTATTTGCACCGGTCATTTTATTGTGAGATCTCTACCACTTACACCACACTTTTCAGCATTTGTGGTCGCATGATGACTAACACACAGGTCACAGGCTTTGTTACAGATTATAAAAAGTTATTATACCTACCATACAAAACGAATCAAATATTGTTTCAAGGCATGCAGTAATCACTGTCTTGGATGTTTTTTGTGTGGTGTGTTATTTGGGACTTTATTATTTTAGTAATTGTATTCCAAACTGGTGGTACCTGCCAACCATCTTCTCTATTGCAATTAGGATGTCTCCCAAAACATTCATGGTTCATATTGGTACTCTTTTGTGAGGACTTAAACAACTTAAACAGAAAATGGTTAGGATTGTCTAAGACATGGTCACACACTGCAGGTTTTGTGGAGCACCCATGCTTATTCAGCTATGTGTTCTTTTAGGGTAAGATTCAGAGACATGAATGTAAGACGGGCGAAGAACGCTCTAAGCCAAGTAGTGGCTAAGCGATCTTCGAATGAGGATATAATTCTTGTTGGAATTGATAACTTTTTTACATAGGACATATTTTAATAAATGTGCTTTTTGACATGTTAATGTATACAATATGACATTGTTTACAGCTTGATGGCCATATTGCCCTTTATTTTAATATGATTTAGCATCATCTACATTTTGTAAATGTCAGAACTTCATTGACTCGTACCTGTGCGTTAATAATTATCAATTTCTGATTGTGTATTACAGAAGCAATAGTGTGTGTATTATTGTGTATCTGTATTTCACGTATAGTCCACTTTGTTTCCACATAGCGAGCAATGTGTTAAATTGTAATCACTATGTATCACTTTTTTTAAAAGAGTGTGTATGGAGTTTCTTTCCGGCTTCTTCTCCATAAGATCAACTTTTCCGAACCGTGCACCTTAACTTTTCTTAAGTGCCTATTAGGGCCTATATGAAATAAAAACAATTGACTTTGACTTTGACTTTGACTTGCCTTCAAAATTCGTATTCAGAGACACAGTCTCTCTCAAACTTTAGACCAGGGGTTCCCAACCTTTTTTTGTCTACTGCCCACTTTAAGAATAAATTATTTTTTAACGCCCCCCTTTTTAAACATACTTAAAAACCGCTAAGTACTTATAACTGATTATTGAAACGCAAATTTATAGTATTTGGACAGAGTATCTTTTATTGAAAATAAAACAAACATAATAAATTCTTATATAAAAACTAATGTGAAGGTTGAATCTGATGCTGTGCAATAAGTTTGTTGATATCAGGTTCCAATTTACTCCAAAACAGCCGCAAGTCGCCACGTTCGGTAACACGCAAACGATTTCTCTTTTTAGTAAGCAGCGTTGCCACAGCACTAAATCCACGTTCACACAAATATGACGATGGGAATGCTATCAAAAATCGTTGAACAATTGACCACAATCCAGGGTACAATTGCGGGATCGGTTTTTGTAGCCAAAATTCTTGATATCCATTTTTGAACTTGATTTTTATTTCTTCGTTTGTTGTCAATTCTATAAGTTCTTCTTCCAGCTGAGGTGACATTGCTGTGTTGACATTTGAAAACGGATCCAACACCCAGTCTGGTATTTCCAAGTTTAAAATGTCCTGGTATCGTTCGGTGAAGTCAATGTGGAGGTTTTCCAAATGTTGGCAGTAGGCAAACAAGTCGTCGTTACTGCGGTATACTGATAAATTCGGAAAATTGAGAAACTCACGTCTGCCCATATTCTTTTTGTGCAGAAGCAGTTTGGCTGCGAAAGCAGCAACGACATTTTTTGTTTTAATTAAATTTAGTTCATCGCCTTGCAGTTGGAGGTTCATGTCGTTGAACATTTTATACAGGTCTGTCATGTAAGCTATATCATTCTTTGATGTTATGAGCTTGTTGCGCAGTTCTGTATCTTTAGTTTCCAAGAACTCTATCATAGAGTCAAACAGGTTGTAAAATCGAATCAGACAATTGCCTCTTGACAGCCAACGAACTTCAGTATGAAGCAACAAACGGTTGAAATCTTCGTCATTAGTAACACAAAGCTGATGAAATAATCTATCATTCAAAGAGCTGCTACGGATTTTATTGACTGCTTTGATGACATATTGCAGTGATTGAAATAGTCGTTCACTTAAGTTTCTAGCAACCAAATGTTGTCTATGAATAACGCAATGTATAGCAAGGACATCTGGAATTTTATTCTTTAAGTATGCTATGAAGCCTTTATGGCGCCCTGTCATAGCCGGAGCACCATCCGTATAGCAACTGATATAATATTTTTCAAAGGAATCTCTTTCTCTTCACAAAACTTTTCCAATGTATTGAATATGGTTTCGCCTTTTGTATCTGTCTCCAAATTTCTGGCAAACAATAGTTCTTCACGTATTTTCTCATCTTTAATAAACCTCACGTAAGATAGCAACAACGCTTCATTAGTTGGTAAAGTGGACTCATCGAGCTGAATTGAGAATTGACTAGTCCTCAGATGATTGCACAATGATTCTTCAATGTTTTCAGCCATTTCATCAATTGGTCTTTGCACAGAATTATTACTCAAAGGAATTTTTCGGATAATATCTGCGGCCGGTTTATGAAGCACAGTAGTTATTACTTCCTTTATTGCTGGCAAAATTAACTCTTCTCCGATGTTGTGTGGTTTGCCTTTTTGAGCAATTAACAAAGAGATATTGTACGAAGCTCGAAGTCCGTCGTCATCTTGCTTAGCAGCCGCCGAAAATAGTTTTGATACACTTGGCTGAGTATTATGCTTCTTCTCTAGGTCTTGAAAATATGCTACATTCTTTTCTGTCTTATCTGGGTGCATTTTATTCAAATGATCTTGCAGTCTTGAAGGCTTCATTGCTTCGTTCGAAAATGTTTTTAGACAAGACACAAAGGCGACGACGGGTTTGTGGGATTTTCAATAAATCCGAATTTAATATATTCCGCAGAGTATTGCCGTCGCTTCTTTTTTACTTCCGACATTGTTTTGTTTTAAGAAATACGTAAGTGTTGAAATCAAGTACTGCTTAACTATTATGCGCGAAACCGCAAATGAAAATAAAATTAATTTACGTCGTTTATATAGGATTGCATAAGCAGCACGCACCAACAGGAATAAGACAAACGTGCATAAACTCGTTTATCTCATTCGACGCCCAATCGTACTCGACAAGCAAGAACAAGTATTATAGAACCAGCCGATTGGTATAGGAATGTACAATTCGGATTATTTAACAAAAACTTGTTAAAACATGATTGCCCGCGGTCTTTTATATCGAACCGAGTTTGAGCTATATCTTAATTAATATTAGTTGATGTTCACAAGATGTAGTCGAGAGTCGAGAGCTCAGTCGGTGTCTAAGAGTCTTCCTAGCTAGGTAGATGAAATTATAAATCGACCCCAAAGCCCTACACAATGCCCCCTTTTTTTTCTGGGTCTCTTACCGCCCCCCTTTAGGCCTGCAGCGCCCACAAGGGGGCGTTATCGCCCACGTTGGGAAAGACTGCTTTAGACAGTCTTGGCTAAGTTTGAACTCTATTCTCTATGAGAATGTTTATTGGTTATTACAAAACTGTATAGTCAGGTATAAATAAAAATAAATAAGGATAGCAATATATACAAAATGCCATTGGAGTGGGCAAAACAAAATATCTGACATATAAACCAATATAATTATGTTGTAACATCTTTCTAAACCGCATGAATATAACTCATATTATGAAAATTTTACAAGTGAAAACGATTACTCATAATGCCTCCTGAACGCTGAAAGCGTTTGAAAAAGAATTCCTAAAATTATTAATTACTCCACATCCACCATACTAGAAATAAAAACACTTGACGCAGACTTGAATAAAAATAAATTTGGGGCTGTGGACTGAAATAACAAGGTCAGATAATAATTAGATAAGTTTATTATTATTCATACATGCTGTATTACTGCAGTAAGTAAGGACGATATTTTGTTAAATAGATGAACATATTGGACTAATGTAGCCTCCATAGGACAAAGCTAATTAGAATGATGACAATCAAAGTAAACGACTTTCTCAGATATTCAAAGTTCCTGTTGCAGGCAACAACTTTAAAAGCTTTGGTTAACAACAACTTGTAATTATTGTCAATACTACTTTGCTGGCTTAGTTTATGCTAAGCTTATGTCGTGTTCCAATTGTCTATGAATACAATTATGAGCGTAAGTAGTGGATTTTGACAGATGGAAGCGTATGTTTTCGTTCTCGTTTCTGAATCTCCCCCTTATTCTGGTAGCTATACTACGCTTTGTTTGCTCTATGTATGACAACCTACAATCACAGTCAATTTGCCGGCACCCAGGTCCAACACGCCTGAGCCCCCTGCCCTCGCTACATGGTGGGGGGCCTCGGGTTCATGTAGAACAGGGGTTCCCAACCTTTTTTTGTCTACTGCCCACTTTAAGAATAAATTATTTTTTAACGCCCCCCTTTTTAAACATACTTAAAAACCGCTAAGTACTGATAACTGATTATTGAAACGCAAATTTATAGTATTCGGACAGAGTATCTTTTATTGAAAATAAAACAAACATAATCAATTCTTATATAAAAACTAATGTGAAGGTTGAATCTGATGCTGTTCAATAAGTTTGTTGATATCAGATTCCAATTTACTCAAAAACAGCCGCAAGTCGCCACGTTCGGTAACACGCAAACGATTTCTCTTTTTAGTAAGCAGCGTTGCCACAGCACTAAATCCACGTTCACACAAATATGACGATGGGAATGCTATCAAAAATCGTTGAACAATTGACCACAATCCAGGGTACAATTGCGGGATCGGTTTTTGTAGCCAAAATTCTTGATATCCATTTTTGAACTTGATTTTTATTTCTTCGTTTGTTGTCAATTCTATAAGTTCTTCGTCCAGCTGAGGTGACATTGCTGTGTTGACATTTGAAAACGGATCCAACACCCAGTCTGGTATTTCCAAGTTTAAAATGTCCTGGTATCGTTCGGTGAAGTCAATGTGGAGGTTTTCCAAATGTTGGCAGTAGGCAAACAAGTCGTCGTTACTGCAGTATGCTGATAAATTCGGAAAATTGTGAAACTCACGTCTGCCCATATTCTTTTTGTGCAGAAGCAGTTTGGCTGCGAAAGCAGCAACGACATTTTTTGTTTTAATTAAATTTAGTTCATCGCCTTGCAGTTGGAGGTTCATGTCGTTGAACATTTCATACAGGTCTGTCATGTAAGCTATATCATTCTTTGATGTTATGAGCTTGTTGCGCAGTTCTGTATCTTTAGTTTCCAAGAACTCTATCATAGAGTCAAACAGGTTGTAAAATCGTATTAGACAATTGCCTGTTGACAGCCAACGAACTTCAGTATGAAGCAACAAACGTTTGAAATCTTCGTCATTAGTAACACAAAGCTGATGAAATAATCTATCATTCAAAGAGCTGCTACGGATTTTATTGACTGCTTTGATGACATATTGCAGTGATTGAAATAGTCGTTCACTTAAGTTTCTAGCAACCAAATGTTGTCTATGAATAACGCAATGTATAGCAAGGACATCTGGAATTTTATTCTTTAAGTATGCTATGAAGCCTTTATGGCTCCCTGTCATAGCCGGAGCGCCATCCGTAGCAACTGATATAATATTTTTCAAAGGAATCTCTTTCTCTTCACAAAACTTTTCCAATGTATTGAATATGGTTTCGCCTTTTGTATCTGTCTCCAAATTTCTGGCAAACAATAGTTCTTCACGTATTTTCTCATCTTTAATAAACCTCACGTAAGATAGCAACAACGCTTCATTAGTTGGTAAAGTGGACTCATCGAGCTGAATTGAGAATTGACTAGTCCTCAGATGATTGCACAATGATTCTTCAATGTTTTCAGCCATTTCATCAATTCGTCTTTGCACAGAATTATTACTCAAAGGAATTTTTCGGATAATATCTGCGGCCGGTTTATGAAGCACAGTAGTTATTACTTCCTTTATTGCTGGCAAAATTAACTCTTCTCCGATGTTGTGTGGTTTGCCTTTTTGAGCAATTAACAAAGAGATATGTCTCGAAGTCCGTCGTCATCTTGCTTAGCAGCCGCCGAAAATAGTTTTGATACACTTGGCTGAGTATTATGCTTCTTCTCTAGGTCTTGAAAATATGCTACATTCTTTTCTGTCTTATCTGGATGCATTTTATTCGAATGATCTTGCAGTCTTGAAGGCTTCATTGCTTCGTTCGAAAATGTTTTTAGACATAGAAGACACAAAGGCGACGACGGGTTTGTGGGATTTTCAATAAATCCGAATTTAATATATTCCGCAGAGTATTGCCGTCTCTTCTTTTTTACTTCCGACATTGTTTTGTTTTAAGAAATACTAAGTGTTGAAATCAAGTACTGCTTATCTATTATGCGCGAAACCGCAAATGAAAATAAAATTAATTTACGTCGTTTATATAGGATTGCATAACCAGCACGCACCAACAGGAATAAGACAAACGTGCATAAACTCGTTTATCTCATTCGACGCCCAATCGTACTCGACAAGCAAGAACAAGTATTATAGAACCAGCCGATTGGTATAGGAATGTACAATTCGGATTATTTAACAAAAACTTGTTAAAACATGATTGCCCGCGGTCTTTTATATCGAACCGAGTTTGAGCTATATCTTAATTAATATTAGTTGATGTTCACAAGATGTAGTCGAGAGTCGAGAGCTCAGTCGGTGTCTAAGAGTCTTCCTAGCTAGGTAGATGAAATTGTAAATCGACCGCAAAGCCCTACACAATGCCCCCTTTTTTTCTGGGTCTCTTACCGCCCCCCTTTAGGCCTGCAGCGCCCACAAGGGGGCGTTATCGCCCACGTTGGGAAAGACTGATGTAGAATTTCCACTTTCCATATTACTTTCTACATTTCCACTTTCCATATTACGTTCTACATTTCCACACAATAAAAGATAAAATAACTTTTTAAAATCTGTAATGACTGCTGTGACCATGAACACTGCAGTCAGTGTCATCTGGAAAATCATAAATCTAGATTATATGTGATTTAATCCATTTAAAACTGTTTGCTTGCCGTGTGGTGCCGGCTATGCCGTGTGGTGCCGGCTCAGAATACCACCACCCCATCTCCTCCCATGGGTGTCGTAAAAGTCGACTAAGGGATTAGCCGGAGGATGGGCAGCAGCGTCCTTCGAATACATTAACAACTCAACTGCGATCGCCAACCCGTCTGCCAAGCGTGGCGATTATGGCAAAACCCCCCAATGAGCCCACAACACAGTCATATCGGTCGTTGTGGTAATCTTTGGGGGAGGCCTGTGTCCAGCAGTGGACTTCATTCGGCCGAAATGATGAAAACTGTTTTATTCAAATGTGTAATTACTGTGAAAGTCTAAGACATTACTATCTATTAATCCGTAGATTCCAACTTTCTGCCAAATAGGTAATTAATTATAAATTTGTAATAAAAATATACTATTTCCATTGTTTATATTTATTGATTTCATTTTTTATATTATTTACTAGCTTGGACCCGCGGTTTCACCACCGGAATTTCACGGAAATGAAATACTAGGAGGAGGAATATTTACAAAAACGCCATCTATTGCAAATACCTTAAAGCAAAATGAAAGCTGGGTGGCTACCTATAATTGAAATGGGTTCGAATTAATCTGAATTAAATTAAATAATACATGCACAATCCGGGTCATTCGGAAAAAATGGCTGATTTATAACATCAGATGAGATTCGATCGCGTAAATTAAACTTTGTTAAAGTGTCGTGTTGTTCGGGGATAACATGCAAAAACCGAAGCCAAAATAATAACTTTATCAAAGAAGGAATCATATACCATATGCAACTCCTTTCTTCCAATATCTTTGATTTCGAACATACCCGATCTGACTCTAACGCTAGTTTCGACCGAACCGAATATTCGGCCATTTTCGGGCCGAAGTCGAAACTGCTGCCGAAACCTGCATTTTTTCCGAAGCTGGCCGAAACCAAAACCAAAACTTCGGTCGGTCTCTATTTTGAAGTCTTCTAAATTTTAGGTTATCTGTTTTTGATTTTGCACGAAGTTGTGCAATATCTTGTAATTACTTATTTTTATCAGTGTGTCATTAAATATAAGATATTCACACAAACTTGTGTTAGGTTCTAGTGATAAAGTCGTGAGTTCTGGTGATTTTTTTTTAACCTGGATTGTGACCGATTATTAAGATTAATTATGAAAGAATAAAATAATAGCCATTTGCAATTTCTCCCAACTTAATGATTGCTGGTAATATGTTGGAAACGAATGCAGATAAAAGATAGAAAACAGATATCTAAAACAAGGCGAAACCCCTTTAATATTTTAAGCCCTTTTTTAGTTACTGCAAAGTCTTCATTACGGAAATGACAAGAACAAATCTTCGTATACTTTGTTGGAGTCCAATCTGGTCTATTGATGTTTTGTATGCATGTCTGTTTACGATTAAGACTTCATCTTTCTTTTATGAAATAAAGCAATAATCATATAATGTGATGGGAGCGCGAACGCTAGTTTGCACAGGACGTTTGCATAGCCACCGTCTTCTCGTGGGTCGCTCCGTTTGGGCACGCAGATTACCCAATCTGCGCACCCGCGAACCAGGAGGCCCCCCGACTTATATCGACGGCAGCGGGGTTTCAGGCGTATGGGAATTCGGCGTCAGGGTGGTTGTACCCCGGCGCCGTCTACTTCTTCGAGCAGGATAGACCCTCTCCTGATCCCACTCATCTCGAGGCTCGAGTCCGTCTCCGCCAGGTTATCGAAAGGCGGCAATCTGAGTACCCAATGTTTAAACAGAAATATTTAAAAACTAGCTGGGACCCGCAGTATCACCCGCGTTTAATTTAAAAGAAATTTAGAGTACTTCGACATAGACACTTGACATAGAATATATATATTGGATTTCAAGGGTTTTATTTTTTTACGCGGAACCCTAATTATTTAAAAAAAATTAAAGTAGCCTAAGTTATTCCTTATAACATCAGCTATCTGCCAGTGAAGGTCCCGTCAAAATCGGTCCAGCCGTTTCGGAGATTACCCGGAACAAACAGACAGACAGACAGACAGTCAGACAATTTTGAAAATAGTGTTTTTGTTATATGTTCCGTACATACTTTCATATGCACTTAGTAAAAAGCTGTTATTTTGACATTACAAACAGACACTTCAATTTTATTTATTTGTATAGATGCTGCATGAGTAACACTGGTATAAATAGTCATTAGTACGATTACATGTACATTGGCCAAATATTGATAGAGATAAATGATAATATTGAGGTCATGCAGAAATGTAAGTATTGTCGAAATTACGACAAAATACCACCAAGCACATGTCTAATTATGGGAAGTACCTCCAAAAGGCTAGTCATGGGTTTACATTGAATTTCTTGGATGTTTGGCTGTGATCATATGTGTGTGTGACTTTATTGTTGACAAAGTTGATGATCAAAATGAATAAGCGATAGGTTTAATGGATCAACCCTGAATATATGTATCGTCTTTTTTTTCATTTGACTCTTCTGTACTTTTGGTTAGCCAATGAAAATTATTTTTGATTTAATATATACATATATACAAGTTTTACCCTACCACCCGTTGCTGTGGCTATTTAGCTTGTCATTACGTGAATACGTGCATTTACGTATTCTCGTAATGACAACACGATTTAATTCTGAATAAAAAAAAAAAAATATGGGTCTCTTATGGTTTAATAAAAACATGCGCGTATATGAATACAACGATATGTACAAATTTCAGAACGACCTGCAAAGAACTTTTGGTAATATAAGATTTTGAACAAACGAACATATTTTTTTATATACACACATCAAAAAAGTCTAAGCAACACATACTATTTCAAATTATTAATCAATTATTATATCATTTCTTACCAAGTAGGTAATACCTATGTAAACTTTTCAAGCCTGATACTAGAAGGGTAAGAGTGTACCGTCATCCTGGAAATACTGAAAGACTGAGGTGCGTTCAGGAAGTGCATCCATACAACGGCTCAACAGTTATGGTATGGGCGGGTATTATGAAGAACAGACGAACTGAGCTCGTTTTTGTAAATGGTAACATGAACGTTGTAAATTACGTTGAGGATGTTCTAAGGCCTTATGTCCGTCCATTCCCACAAACGCTTGGCTCCGATTTCACGTTGATGCATGACAATGCGCCTTCGCATACAGCTTTGCACACACGGGAGTACTTGGCAAGGGAAAACATCCTGGTATTGCCTTGGCCTGCACAATCGCCAGACCTCAACCCCATCGAGCATGCATGGGACATGCTCCAGAGACGTGTTTTAAAGGACTTGGATGGAGTGACAACAACCCAACAACTGATGGACTTACTAAATTTTATTGGGAACAATTGCCGCAGGATAACATTAACAGTCTCATCGATTCTATGAATAATCGGTGCCAGCAAGTTCTCCATAACAGAGGAGGCCACACTTTGTAATAATTTATGCAATTTTTGTACAACCATTTAATTTTAGTTTAAGTATAGTTAATTAGGCACCTTACTTTGTACTACGCACATACAGTACTTACTCGTAATTATTGTTAATTAAGATTATTAAAAAATAAATAAATAAAAACAATTGTTGTTTAATATCAAAATAGCATTAAAAAATAACATAAATAAGAAAATACTAAGGATTTAATGCGAAAACACATTGTAAAATTGAAATTTGTATGTGTTGCTTAGACTTTTTTGATGTGTGTATATAGATTGTTGTATCTGAAAGTGGGTACTTGTCTAACCTTCTTAAAATAATAAGGTTGACTAAGTAGGGTAGATACTTTTTATGTCATGTCATTATTGAATGTGTTTTTGCTACAAAGCTCAATATACATATTTACCGAAATATGGTGTTTTACTGGATCTAACAGTGGCGACGAGGACTAAAAGTGAACTATGGAGCGTAAACTAGTGAGATTTCATGAGTTCAGTGTGAAAACAGACAATTGGGATAATTACATTGATCGATTCAAGTACTGTTTTGAGGCTAGTGGAATCATCATTGATTCAGTGAAAAGGGCGAACTTTTATGCAATTTGTGGTGCTCAAACATACGAAACTCTACTCGCTTTAATAACTCCGAAGAAACCCAGTGATGTGACTTTTGATGAAATAGTTGACATTCTAACTAATCACTACAGTCCAAAACCAAATGAAATATCAGTGTCTTACAAATTTTATAAACGTGATCAAGGAAAGGATGAAACGGCGTCAGAATACATCGCTCAGCTGAGAAAAATCAGTGCAGACTGTAATTTTCCTAATCTGGAACGCATGCTACGGGATAGATTGGTATGTGGCATGAGCGATCGCAAATTGCAGTACGACCTGGTAAAACAAAACAAACTCCAGTACGCTGACGTGGTACACGCCATGCTGTCGACCGAGAGCGCGGGCAAGGACGTGCGTATGATGCACGACTACACGTCGGCATCATCGCACAGCGTCGCCGCGGTCACGCCGGCCGCGTCTACTCCGGAACCGATGGACGTGAACGCTATGAAGGCCAGACCAAACGTCCGTTTCTGCTACCGATGCGGAGACCACCATGGTGGCGAATGCCGTTTCGTTAACGCGGTGTGCCACTACTGCAAGAAGAGGGGACACATCGAGAAAATCTGTACCGCTAAAAAGAAAAAAAGTCCGGGAAAAGTTAACTACGCCGACGAGTTCGATACGCTTGAGAGTATGAACGGGATCTACAACGTGGACAGTACACACACGCGCGTGCCCGCCTATACGCTGCGGGTGTCGCTGGATGGCGTGCCTGTCACCATGGAGGTGGACTCGGGCGCCGCCTTCTCGCTTGTCAACGAGCACACGTGGGAGCGCTTGAAGCCTAGTATAGCGCTGCGCAGTCGCTTGCGCACCTGGAACGACTCACCCGTGTCGGTCGTCGGACTAGCTACAGTGTCGGTACAATATAAGGACATTAAACAAGAACTGAATATAGTGGTAGCTAGGGGCAGGGGCCCCAATCTAATAGGACGTGATTGGTTTGAAGCTCTTGAAATTTCACTAAAAGTAAATAATATTTCAGACGTCGACATGACTGAAACTCATAAGCTATTGACTAAATACAGGGAGGTATTCAGGGACGAACTCGGTACCTACCGAGGGGACCCCGTCGCGATACAACTGAAACCAAATGCCTCGCCTAAGTTTTTGAAAGCGCGACCTGTACCGTATGCCATTAAAGATAGAGTTGAAAAAGAAATAGACCGCTTGGTGAGTGAGAACGTTCTTAGGCCCGTATCTTTTTCGGAATGGGCGACTCCTGTTGTTCCGATCATCAAAAAGAACGGGACGATCCGTATTTGCGGTGATTATCGCAGTACAGTCAATCAGGCTACGGAATCGGATACCTATCCGATGCCTACTGCTAGTGAGGTTTTCGCAACAATTTCTGGGGGTAAATTTTATACGACAGTGGACCTTGACAGGGCATATACCCAAGTGGTCGTCACGGACGGCACAGCACGGCTTTTAACACTAAACACATGTAAAGGCCTTTACACTGTACACAGATTAGCATTCGGCGTAAAGGCGTGCCCAGGTATCTTTCAGCGACTGATGACAGCATTGCTGGCTGGCGTGCCCGGCGTTGCTGTACTCATTGATGACGTCATCATCAGCGGCCGAACCATGCCGGAAATGACACAGCGCCTGGACACAGTGTTGGAGCGGATTGAGAAGGCAGGGCTACGCCTCAATGGAAGCAAATGTAAATTTGCTAAGGAGCAAGTGGAATTTTTGGGCTTCGTTATCGACGCCGACGGTATCCACCCAGCACCGAGTAGAGTCCATACTGAATACACCAGAGCCTAAAAATGTTCAACAGCTACAAGCGTTTCTGGGCTTATACAATTTTTACGACAGATTTGTACCTCATAAAGCCACCGTACTTGAGCCTCTACACAGATTGCTCGACAAATCTCAGGAGTGGTTGTGGACTGACCGGGAGCAGATCAGTTTCGATACTGCCAAGCGCCTATTGTCTTCTGATCTGACACTCGTTCATTACGACCTGAACAAGCAGCTGGTACTCACCTGCGATAGTTCAGAGTACGGAGCGGGAGTAGTCTTGTCCCATATTATGGACGATGGACAAGAGCGTCCTATTGCCATGGGCTCTAGGACACTGCATTCGCACGAGCGATGCTACTCTCAACTAGACAAGGAAGCGACTGCAATCATGTTTGGAGTCAGTAAATTTCACAACTATTTGATGGGCAGGTTTTTTATGATTGTCACAGATCATAAACCGTTATTGGGAATTTTTTATCCAAAAAGGCCTATACCGAATGTTTTGTCACCCCGTCTTACCAGAATGGCGTTAGTACTTACTTCCTATAGCTATGACATAGCATACAAGCCAGGACCACAAATAGGTCATGCCGATGGGTTGAGTCGCTGGCCACAGCCTGTTCCAGAGCAACCTGAACCACAACTGTGTGACATACTGCTCATGGCCGAGGCACCTGAGGATTTCCCAGTAGATGTAGACCAAATCGCAACGGCTACAAAACGAGACAAGGTTCTTAACCGGGTAAGTCATCACATATTATGCGGTTGGCCGGCTAAAGAATCAGACAATCAACTACGTCCATACTGGTTGCACCGTGCTGAGCTGTCGTTGCACGAGGAATGCATACTTTTGGGCTGTCGCGTGGTGGTGCCGCCATCGCTGCGTGAAGCTGTTTTGCGCGCTTTACATAAAACACATAGCGGCATTGTGCAAACAAAAGCGCTGGCCAGAAGCTACGTTTGGTGGCCGCAATTAAATGATGACATTGAGACGTGTGTAAAGAGTTGTAATAAATGTTTGCAAAACCGCCATATGCCACCTAGGACCAGCTATGAATGGGTCATGCCAGCGAAACCTTGGTCTCGGTTAAACATTGATTTTGCAGGGCCTTATCTAAATAAAAACTTTTTGATTATTGTTGATGCATATTCTAAGTGGCCTGAGGTGTTCATTGTCAATAATATAACATCAGCAACAGTGATCCGGCATCTAAGAATGATTTTTGCTATACATGGACTGTGTGAGACTTTGGTTTCAGACAACGGCACGTCATTCACTTTATCTGAAATGAAACAATTCTTAGATGCTAACAAAATAGAACATATTAGGAGTGCACCCTTTCACCCATCTACTAATGGATTGGCAGAACGTATGGTGCAAACTGTAAAAGACAAGCTTCGCAAAATGGACGGCATGACCTGGGATATCAAAATTCCTAACATGCTTTTAGGACTACGTGCTACACCGTGTGCTACTACCAATAAAAGTCCAGCGGAACTCTTGTTTAACAGGCGTGTGCGTACATTACTAGACACAATTAATCCTCATGATCAGAAGCGTAAAAATAGGGAAGACCAAGTAGATAGAAATAATACAAAAAAGAACAGACTGACTGATGTAGGACAGGATGTCATGTACAGAAACTACAGTAGTGGACCACGTTGGTTGCCGGGGACAGTAGTTAACAGAGAAGGTCCATCAAGCTATCAGATTGAAACAGAAGATGGAACCGTACTTAGTAGGCACATAGACCAGTTAATTAAGACACAAACACAGACACCTGACACAGTTACAGAGCAGAACGGTCAAGAAACAGCTAGGAATGAGGTCAGGGAATGTGTAGAGCAGGAGAATGAGGATAGACAAGAGCAGGAAATAGAAGATGTTACTGCCAGTCAGGGTATGGAAATTATTGAAATACCAAGTGCAGACAAATGGGCCGAAATGCTGGGTATACCAGTAGAGTCAGAGCCTGGATTTTCAGGTGGAAAGATTAAAAATAAATTAACTATTCATGGCAAGTCTCCGTATACTAGACCTCCCCGTGATTGTAACTTTATGTTGTAAGTTAAAATGTAATATTAGTAGTTAGTATGTTAATGTGTTTCATTGTAATCAGAAGATGGTATTTTTAGTTTGTTTTGTATTCTATTATTGTAGAATATAATGTACCTAGTACTATTGAATTTTTATAATTGTTTTGGGTTATGTGAACATACTTGGGGGAAAGGTATGTTGTATCTGAAAGTGGGTACTTGTCTAACCTTCTTAAAATAATAAGGTTGACTAAGTAGGGTAGATACTTTTTATGTCATGTCATTATTGAATGTGTTTTTGCTACAAAGCTCAATATACATATTTACCGAAATATGGTGTTTTACTGGATCTAACATAGATAATGAGTGTCATGAATTCATGATATAATAATAACATGCGCGTATAGAAATACAACGATGTGTAAGAATTACAAAACGATCGGTAAAGAACTTTAGGAGATTTGTGATTTTGGACAAACGAACATTACATTTTTATGTATATATATAGATTATGAGTGTCATGATATAAGAAAAACATGCGCGTATATGAATACAACGATGTGTAAAAATTTCAAAACGATTGGTAAAGAACTTTAGGAGATTTGTGATTTTGAACGAACAAACATTACATTTTTATATATATAAAGCTATAATTAATAATTTCGAACCTTGATTTTAAGTATGGTGGTGAGATGGTAGATTTTAGACACTTGGAAAGCAGTGTCATTGTTAGCTTTTTTTTAAGTATTTACAGTATGTTTCTTTTTACAGTTTATGTGGATGACAACACTCTAATTCCAAAGAATACATCACTCCTTGTTGCCAGAGTGCCACTTTCTCAGCAACCCAAGAAACAGTGGGAAGGCTCCAACAGTAACCAAACATCACTACACAAAGATGTTGCTCCTAACAAAGGACTGGCTGATCTGTCTCGCATGGAAGGTAGCGAACAGGATAAAATAGATGCTATGATTTCACAATCCACTTTTGACTACGACCCTAGCAAGTAAGATAAAACAGAACTTTTTCTGCAACATTACTTTTATCAAATTGAAATATTTAAATACTTTTAAAGTGTTGTGTAGGAGTTTGACTATTATCTTATCTTATCTTATCTTATATCTTTAAATGAGCAATTCTTGTATATATATATATATAATTGGAATCTCGGAATCGGCTCCAACGATTTTCATAAAATTTAGTATATAGGGGGTTTCGGGGGCGATAAATCGATCTAGCTAGGAATCATTTTTAGAAAATGTCATTTTATAGGCGTTTGAGTAGTCTCAACTGAAAAATATGACTCTTCCTGACATCTATTGGCGAATAATAATACTATTTTTTGTGAGCAACTAATTGCTTTAACGACACAACAGCAGATGGCGTTGTTAAGTAACACGAAAATACCGAGCTAAGCTCGGTCATCCAGGTACTTACTTATTAATGTGAAACATGGAATAGCTGTAGTAAATTAAAAACAATATGTTATTTTTGTTAATTTAATGTTCATTAACTGACAGATATATTATAAAATGCAATGTATGTATATTATACTACTATTGATTATTGCAGTCTATCTACATTTTCTGCCAAGTTTTATCGAATGAAGCAAGTGGTGGTAAATTTGCTATCTAGTGTTTTAGTGTGAGTTTAATAACAAAGAATACTGTAGGGAGGCTAGGGCGATTAAAGAGATGTTGCATTTTATAATTTCTGGCTTTTGTCTGCAACATTGCTCACGGGGATTTCAGGTGCAAGACATGAATAAACATTGTCCGAACATACAGACACATAAAAATTATGTATTTTGTCATAGAATCATATTATTATAATATTAAACTAATCATTCACATTTTCTCAGTAGATTATAGATATAGTAATATTATATAAAAATAAAACCACTATCAATTTAATTCAGAAATTTCGGGAAGATAAACATGTTGCTTAGATATATATTAGATGTTTTGATCTGGTGTGAGCATTGATATTATATATTAAAAGAAGTAGATATGTTATATACGCGTCAAAAGTAAGAACCAAAACTCCCCCAATTGTACCACCTCGTTATGTTACATACGCGTCAAAAGTAAGAACCAAAACTCCCCCAATTGTACCACCTCGCACATGTACTGAATTGTCATTAAATAAACGTCAAAATTCAGATTGAAATGAGACTAGATCGAGATTATACTGAAATCCGACTGAACTTTAAGAGTAGCAGAATACCATTATTCCGGTCAATTCATAATTTAATCTCAGTTCAGTCAAGTTTCAGTCATAGTGTAAATTAATTACGAAAATTGGCGCTCAGATCGAACTATTTCATCCTCAAACCTTACATTAATTTATAGTTTTTTGCTGAGTTTGATGTATGTGATGGATAAAAGATTTTTTTTACCGTCAAGACTGAACTGCTCTGTATATATTCTCATAATAAAGTCTTGCAAAAACAACGGGCACCTAAAGAAATTTACATTCTAAGGTCGATTTGATTTCATTAAATGAAATTGAATTGTTTGACGTAGTCCGTATACTTATAGTCGTATAAATCAATACGCGAAAAGTGAAATCTTGCAATAAAAAAAAAGGGATTAATTCCTCAAAACCGATGTACACGGCCAAACAATAAGAAGTGGTCGGCAATAAAGACAAGAAGATTTTTTACTTTTTTAAATTAAATAAAGTTACAAATGTAAAAACCTAATAACGAGTGTGACCTCCTATTGCCAAAATCACAGCTTGAATTCTTCTGGGCATGCTTTCCACGATGTTTTTAATAATTTTTTGAGGAATACGTTCCCACTCTTCTGCAATGACTCTTTTTAGCTCCGTGATGTTTTGTGGAAGCAGGTTGCACTGATCTTACCAGTCTCTTTAGAACATCCCAGACATGCTCAATTGGATTGAGGTCAGGACTTCGAGCTGGCCAATCTAAACGACGGATCCCAACTTGCATGTACGCTTTCACGTCGCCAGAACGGTGCGGGCGAGCATTGTCGTCCATAAAAATGGAATCTTTCCCAGTGCAGTGCAGTCAATGCGGGTTGTGCATATGGAATTAGGACTTCCATATGTATCGGTTTGCATTTAATGTTCCATTTTCTATGAAAACTAACTCCGTATGCTCCGTCGAATTAATTGCTGCCCAAAACATAACGGATCCTCCGCCATAAGTAGTGATTTCTTCGAAACACTTCCGCATAGCGTTGCCGTGGTCTTCGTAGCACTCGCCGGCGTCGTTCCTCTCCACACGAAGAGATTCTAGCTTCATCAGAAAAGAATACTTTATTCCAGTCCTCCAGAGTCCATGAAGCACAGTTTCGAGCTACACGGTGCTCACGGAGTAATTTAGGGCCTCAAGCCGGGCGGTAACTCCTGATATTGGCAGCCAAAAGCCTCCTCCTGACCGTCCACAAGCTAACTTCTACTCCTCTTACTTCTTCAAGGCTCTTCTTCAGTTCCACAGTTGGCGCCTTACGATTCCGCAACGCCTGACTCACCAAAAAGCGGTCATCTCTTGGTTCTATGCATCGTTTTCTTCACGTTCCCGAAGTTTGCAAACAACCTTCTTCAAGTAGGGCTATAATTTTACTGGCCCTTATCGCTTTATCAAAAAGTGGTATTTAATGTAAAAAAGAAAGATTAAATTGTTAAATTAAAAGAAAATATCCAAAAAGATTTAAAATTTTTGTAATCAGTAAAAAAATCGTTTCATCAATTCTTGCCATTAGGAGAGCAATTTTACAATAATCCACACAATAAACAATATTTTTCTTTTGTTAATTTCAAAATTTAAATTTGGTACCTAAAGAATCATGCCAGGATGCTTCAAATAACATGCCAATACATCGTCAAATAAAACCTCTTTCTTGTTCTTCTTCATTGAAGTAGAGAAAAAATCTAAAGTGCCCTTGTTTTTTGCAATAGTTTATATCTATATATTAATACGCGAAGAAAAAGCTTTGTAGACTTTTTAGACAGAATTTTTAAGCACATTGCGCGCACGGAGGCTTGTGTGATTTAGCATAGATAAATTCATAAGGAGAAGTGCAGAAAGTTAAATTTTATGTATAAAAAAATCATTACGGGCGAATTCCGACCATTGGGCGACCACTAGTTCTCATAATTAATCTAACTTTCATATCGGTCACCTTTTATTGCTCATTCAAAATACACTAGATGTTTGACCGAGCTTTGCTCGGTATTTTTTTATTTTTAAATTGTGTTTTCTGGAAATTATATTTAAGTACGAATTACTAATAAAATAATGAAATATGAATAATATTTTTCGATCTTACCGATAGAATAATAAAAAATATGAACTGGTTATTTAAAGAAAAAAATCATGAGTGCAATTAGTTTAATCTTATATTAGAAACAAATACTTAATTTTTTACAGTTTATCAATCAATTACGTAAGTATATATATAGTATTATTATTCGCCAATAGATGTCTGGAAGAGTCATATTTTTCAGTTGAGACTACTCAAATTTAAAGATATAAGATTAAGAAAACTTGAACTTCAATATTTTGAGTTTAGCGCCATCTATGCGGCAGTAGTGGTACCACTAAGCACTCCATTGTCTCAAAATTAGACTACATAGCTAACCTCATAAAATAGTTCTTAGAGTATGTAACAGATGCTACTTCTCCAAATTAATTTTTTTGGACAAAGTATTTAATATTGAATGTCAGTGGTACCTAAACAAAATTATAATACTTCCATTATAATTAACTTTTATACTATAATGTGAAATAATACTTGACATTATAGTATAAAATGAACATGGTGTTATGCTCGATTATTAATATACCTGGATGACCGAGCTTAGCTCGGTATTTTCGTGTTACTTAACAACGCCATCTGCTGTTGTGTCGTTAAAGCAATTAGTTGCTCACAAAAAATAGTATTATTATTCGCCAATAGATGTCAGGAAGAGTCATATTTTTCAGTTGAGACTACTCAAACGCCTATAAAATGACATTTTCTAAAAATGATTCCTAGCTAGATCGATTTATCGCCCCCGAAACCCCCTATATACTAAATTTTATGAAAATCGTTGGAGCCGATTCTGAGATTCTAATTACATACAAGAATTGCTCATTTAAAGAGATAAGATTTTGTGCTTTTTAGTTTATATTTTATATTATTATATATATATTATTAAAAGTGTGTTGTTACTCGTTTTGAAACTATTATTATTTTTCGTGTGCAGTCAAACGTAATCCTAAAACATACATTCAAATCATTACAAACAGATTCAAGTTCATTATTTATTTAAAAAGACCATAACATTTCATTGGAAAAAAAGAGTAATAAAATGATGTAAACTACGGCGTAGAAAATTAGTAAGCCGAGAATAACTTTGACGGTTACGACTGTAAAGGGAATACTTTCGAGCCAGGCGGCAGTGGCGCGTGCAGGGAGTAACCGCTCTTAAACCTTATCATGATCATAGGTTCTATTATTAGCCGGCGTTTAATTAAATCTCTAGGTTTTCAATTTAAAAGCAGAAGTGGCTATGCGATTGGTTTTTTGTGCTGCGGGTCGCAGGTTCGATTCCCGCACGGAACAAATATTTGTTTGCCTACTAGTAGTTGTTCTGGGTCTGGCTGCAAGTGGAATTATTTGTCTAAAAAAGATACTCTTGCGACAGGAGAAATCCTTTTCTAAACATAATTTAATACCTTAATTAATGTCTATATTGGTAATTACTATTTTGATGCGTGTATTATATTTTAGTTATCAAAAAATTAGAGGACAGAATCAGAGAGGTCTTGTTCCTTCTAACTACATCTGTTACAAGTGTCAAAAGCGTGGACATTGGATTAAAGATTGTCCAGCGGCAAATGCGGTATGTAAAAATAAATTATTTACGCTATGATTTATTTAAACTTTTTCTAGGTACAGTCATCATATCAGCCAAAAGACGTCCACTGCTGGACAAAGGCCTCCCCCACAGCTTTCCACAAAAGCCTGGTTACATGCCAAATGCATCCAACGGCTCCCAGCGAGCTTCACCCGATCATCCGTCCATCTCGTTGGAGGTCGTCCTACGCTGCGTTTTCCGGTGCGCGGTCTCCACTCGAGAACCTTTTTGCCCCAACGGTCATCAGTTCTACGAGCAATGTGCCCTACTACATTGCCACTTCAGCTTACTTATCCTTTCAGTTATGTCGGCAAACTAAGGTTTAAGACTAGAACTAAGGTTCTTCTACGGATCTCCTCATTCCTGATTCGATCTCGTAGAGAAACACCAAGCATAGCTCTCTCCATAGCTCGCTGAGTTACCTTGAGCATTCTTACGAGGCCTATTATGAGGACCACGTCTCCGTGCCATATATCATCGCCGGTAACACACGGGTTATAGACTCGTCTTGAGGCACCGTAGTATTATTGACGAAAAGAGAGAAGTTTACCGAACGCTGCCCAGCCGAGTCGGATTCGACAATTAACCTCTTTCTCGAAGTTGGACCGACATGGCGGCGTTTCTGTCTAAGCACTTCAACGCTTCGATCTACCAATAGTCAATGTGGCACCGCTGCAGAGACTGCAGCACCACCCATGTTTCGATCGATTCGAAGGCTTTCTTATAGTCCACAAACGCTAAGCATAGTGGCTGATTATACTCCTCGGTCTTCTATATAATCTGCCGCAGCGTATGAATGTGGTATATAGTACGCAATTTTTTTTAGAAACCGGCTTGTTCGGGAGGCTGGAAGTCATCAAACCTGCGCTCGAGACGATTCGTGACGACCCTTGAAAACAGCTTTATTAACATGGTTCAGAAGCGAGATGGGTCTATAATTCTTCAATAGGGTGTTATCACACTTTTTGAAAAGGAGCACCACCTCGCCTCTTTTCCATGCTTCCGGCGTTGCACCTTCGAGTAAGACGGAATTGAATAGCTTCTGAAGGACTTTAAGTACCGGTGTGCCACCCGCTTTCAGGTGTATAGCTGTCGGTATAACTTCTCGATCTCTCTCAAAACTTCTGGCTCACTCGATGCCACGCTGTCATCCTCGGTCTTCAGCTTAATAATTGGACTTTGCCCAATTGACATATGAAAATAACAGCTTTTTACTAAATGCATATAAAAGTATATAGGTACTTACGCTACTACTTTTTTTGTCGGTCTGTCTTTCTGTCTGTTTGTTCCGGATAATCTCCAAATGGCTGGACCGAATTTGACGGGATTTTCACTGGCAGATAGATGATGTTATAAGGAGTAACTTAGGCTACTTTTATTTTAGAAAAACAAATTACGGTTTCGCGAAAAAAAGCCATGACATCCAATATATATATACTAATTATATAATAAGTGTTTATAAATAGTTCGATTTCTTTTAAATTAAATGGCGGGTGAAACCGCGGGATATACATGTTATTATACATATACGAGCCCCGATGCTAAATAGTTCGTCTAGTATGGAAAGTAGTGCAAAGCGTAAAATACAGAAAGTAAATATTGGCAAAATAATTAAGAACGTTTAATAAAAAGTAAACCACAATATGAGGAACATTTTAAAGTTTGTTTTAACATAACTGAAATTCTTTCATGACTTTACATAACATAATAAATTTAAAAAATAATTCTAAAAAACATAACGCAAAAGTATTCGTCTACCCTTGTCAAAATAGTTCGTCTACCACTTAGTTGTGTCGCCTTTGCTCTCAATGACAGCTTTAATGCGAAGAGGCATGGTTGCAACCAACGCTGCACACTCCTCAGGCGTAATTGACTCCCAGACTGCCAAGAGTTTAGCCTTTAAGTCGCTCTTCGATCTTGATGGATTTTTAGGGAGAACTTTTTTCATTTTCCCCCATAGGGTTTCGATCGGCGACAGTTTCGGGCTGTTAGATGGCCATTCACTTGTAGGGATGCTTTTCGCCAGTAGCCACGTCTTTGTTGTCCTTGTAGTATGGCAAGAAGCACCATCCTGTTGAAAAATGAAAGAATGAATAGAGGGCAGTAAATTCTCTTCCAAAAGGTTTTGATACCTTGCAGCATTGATAGAACCATCCACAAACTGCATACCACCAACACCTTGTGCAGACATGCAGCCCCATATCATAAGAGACGCCGGAAACTTCACTTTGCGTTTGAGACAATCAGTATGAGATGCCTCATTTTTGTTCCGAATCACTTTTTTCCTTTCATCGCCGACTGTCACTTCAAATTTGGACTTGTCACTCCAATTTAAATGATCACGAGCAACTTGAACCTCTTTTTCTTTTGTACAGCAGTCAACAGTGGTTTCTTCTTAGCGTTGTAAAATCCGTAACTCATTCTTTTTAGGACTCTTTTACAAGTATCAACTGAAACGTCTTTGTGAATCATGTCCTTCCATTGCACCGTGAGTTCTCCAGCTCGAGCACGACGATTATTTTTGATAATTTTCTTCAGGATTCTGTTTTCTACTGCACTTGTAATGCGTGGTCGACCAGTTTTCTTCAAACAAGAAGTCGTTCATTATTTTTATAGTGCTGAATGATAGATTGGACTGTAGACCAACTAACTAACTATGAAGTCTTTAGATATTTGGTAACTTGATTTGCCAGCATCGACCCCACAAACTAGTCGCTTTCGAAGCTCTTCACACACGGGTTTGCCACGACCCATTGTTATTTGAAAACTAATGAAAAAAAAAATGAAATTTTCAGAATTTATACTGTCTCACTTGAGAAATGACGCAATTACTTTTACAAATTTAAATTATGCAACATCATTGTACAAAGAAGGAATAATCTTATTTAATTCACCGATAGACGAATTGTTTTGCATCGATTAACAATTAGACGAACTATTTTGCTTATAACTTCTTCGAATTTAAAACAGGATATGTATAAATTTAAAATGCTAAAATAGTTTATTGGTTCATAATAAAAAAATGGCATAAGTAACGCGACATGTGATAGTAGAACAGCTTAATATTTTATATAGATATACAAAAATAATGAAGTTAGAAAAAGTCTCGCAGAGAAAATTTCACACTGTACGACCTATTTTGCATCGGCGCTCGTATATATATATGATATTGTATACATATAATTCTACTGTACGCGTGTATGTCATAGACCTCCTCCTAAACGACTGGACCGATTTTGATGAAATTTTGTGTGTATGTTTGAGTTGGTCCCTGGATGGTTTAGATTCACAATTGGGCCCGGTAGGTGGCGCTGCAATCGGGTTTGCATGTACCTGTCTGTGCGAAGCTGGAGCGGACAGCTAGTATATATATATATATATTTATATAGTAAAGTATATTTTATATAATTTACTATATATATATGTATATATTTATATAGTCAAAAAGTATTTCCTTGGGTTTGCGTATTATCACAATTGTACTATGAGTACAAGACTAAAAATATCATAATCTTTTATATGAGTTCTGATGTGATTAGTACCCGTCACAAACACGGTATGTGTATGTCAACGAATTGTATGGACCTAACACAACGAACGAGCAAACATCGCGTTTTTGGTTCAATCGCGTTAATTTTGTAGCAAAATACATTCGTGACCGGCGCGGAAGGTACGAAAGGTTAAGACTAGTGCAGGCGGATACATCTCCAATGATGGCTGAGCTAGCAAGGAGTACCGAAACAAGATAGAACCATTTGTCAAAATAAAGAAGCTAGAAAGATCCGCGAGAACTGTGTAAATTGGGTGCGAGGCAAGCGTCCAAGTGATTCTGCTGCCATTGCCGAGTCGACACAGAAAACAAGGACAAACACGTTTCAGTCAAATTGTTTCTATGCGTAGTGAATCAGATACAATAATCATAAGCGTTTACACATAGTGTAATACTAATAATTTAGTTATTAGTAAAGCCTAGGTATTATGTACCCCAGCGCTGCAGAACCAAAATTCACGGTCTGCAGCGCAGAGTGGCTATCCGGATCGCACGAGGATACCGAACGGTGTCCTACGAGGCGGCAACTCTCCTGGCGCGTTTTCCGCCTTTCGACATCCTGGCGGAGATGGATGCGTGGGTCTACGATCAGACACGCTCCCTCTGCCAGAGCGGAGAAAACGCGCCTCCAGGGGCGTTGGACAGGCTGCGGCGGCTGGCTCGGCGACGCGCACTTTTAAAGTGGCGTCACCGCCTGCGAATGCAATTTGCGATCAAGCGCGTCGTCGAGGCCGTCCTGCCGCTCTTCGGAGCCTGGCTCAGAGGGAGCGAGCGCGTCACCTATCGCCTGACGCAGGTGCTCACCGGGCACGGTTGTTTCGGTACCTGCACAGGATAGGACGCGAGGTCACGGCACAATGCCACCATTGTGATAGCGACCAGGACACCGCACAGCACACGCTCGAGGCGTGCCCTGCGTGGGCCGCCGAGCGGCGGATCCTGGTCGATCGGATCGGGCAAGATCTCTCTCTGCCAGCAGTAGTGTCGGCTATGTTGGCAGAGCACGAAAACTGGAATGCAGTGGTCTCCTTCTGTGAGAGCGTCATGCTCCAGAAGGAGACTGCAGAGCGGGATCGGGAGAGGGCCGATCCCGCTCGAAGAAGAAGGAGACGGCGCCGGGGTAACAACCGCCCTGGCGCCTAATTCCGATACGCCTGAAAACCCCTGCCGTTGCTATAAGGTGGGGGACCTCTGGGTTCGCGGGTGCGTAGATTGGGGAATCTGCGTGCCCACACCAAGCGACCCAAGAGAAGACGGTAGCACGCATGTGGTCACGCGCTGCCGTGGGACGCTTTGGGGGATCCAATTACATTAGAGGGGGGGGGGGGGGGGGGAACCGCTTTACAGTCACCCTCTCCGAGATGTGCCAATAGGCGTGGCACCAGTGGGCGGCTCTAGTGTGATCATACGAGGACCTGGAGCCTCCCTTACGTGCCGAAGATGACCGCTCCAGTGGTTTTAGCCGGTAGGAGTCCGGCCGGGGTTCCCCGGGGCGAAGGAAGTTCATGAAGAATTTCCACTGGACACCAATAAAAAAAAAGGTAGGCATTATGTACAGCGGAGAAGGACGAGACGGGCGGTTGTTAAACCGGCGCCCGGGTCTAACACGCCCGAGCCCCTGCCGTCGTTACATAGTGCCTGAGGGGTCGCGGGCGCGCTAATCGGGGAGTCTGAGTGCTCATACCGAGTGACCAGCGAGGCTTGGGGGGATCCTTTACTATTCTCCCCGTGGAGGCCCTGAGGGGCGGCCGTTTTACAGTCGCCTGCCCTCCGTTAGAGTGAGTGACCGCTTTACAGTCATCGCCTCCGCGATGTGCCTAAAGGCGTAGCACCAATGGGCGGCTCTAGTGTGACCTTACGAGGCCCCGAAGCCCCCCTTCGGTGAAGGAAGTTCATGTAGAATTTCCACGGGACACCAGCCAAAAAAAAATAAAAATAAAGGTATTATGTACAGACATGGTGTTAAATTAATTGAATAGTTAGTATCACTATGTTTTGTCTGGATAGGCGTACAAACTTATAAACTGTAAGGATCCTGTAATCAATTTCAATCAATCAATGTAAGGAATTTTGCGTGAGACATTCACACTCGTAATCGATTGCATTTTGACAGTTTAACAATTTTCGTTGTGCTGTTCTGAAAATCTCTTCTCTCGGCGAATAAACTTAATTAACATCGTTGAACTTTCAAAACTCAAGCGATTAAGAGTTCGAATGTGTTATGTTACAAGTAGGAGAAGGGTACATACTACCAAGCCAAACAGTTCCTAAAACTAATGATTATACCTGGTGTTATTCAATACAGCTTCATTCCATCTGGTGCCACAGTAACTGCTGATGTTTAATGTCAAAAATAGCAAGTGGTGATGGAGAATCTCGTAACTAAGTAACCGACAACGGTTAACTGCTCTTTGCCACTGCTTTATGGCAACGCATAGCCTCATACTTCGCAACGGACGCGTTCAGAATAACAACAGTTACATAAAGCTGGAGATTTGGTTGCCTCAGTTGGTAACCTCAATGTATTCAGGATAGTGTCCTAAATAAGCCAGCAGCCCGTAAAGTTCCACTGCTGATCATGGGCGTTCCAATGTTTTCACTACAATGAGTATAAGCTTATTGCTAATATCATCACACTTGGCAGGTGGATTAGTTATCGCAGCATGTTATACACAGGAGGATGCTGCTGTCCATCTAGAAATCTACCCTTTATCGCCTTTTACGATACCCACGGGCGGAGAGGGATTGTCTATTCTTTGCCCAGAACGATATGCCGCGAATCACACGAAGCGTTAGAAAGCTTTAAAAGATACATAAGACAGTTGATGCTGTATAACTGTAAAACGTGGAGATAATATACAAAATTCAAATGCGAATTTACGAACACATGGGGTATCCACTCTCGCCGCCTGAACGGCCTGTCGTTCTCTATCACTGCCTATCTCTTGCATTGGCCACAGTAATACATTTTCCGGCGTCATCGAGGAAGCCTGAACTCCAGTACGGACTGTCCTTACCAGATCTCATGCCATGTATTTCGACCAGAAGGAGGAGAGCAGAATTGTGCGAACCTAGAACTCCTTTGCGCCCAAGGGATGACGATTATGCGAAGAATCCTCCAACAAATGCGTCATTATGAGCTGGACCAAACGTCTTAAATGATGCAACGGAAGAGAGACCAAACATCGAGGATGAGTTTCATAAAGCGGAAACACGACTTGATTCCTAGAGAGAGCCACTAATCGATGGTTCAATACTCACACCAAAGAGATTATTACGTTAACATTCCAAGATTTATTTAATAAGTACTTTTTTGTTTATTTTATCATATAAAAATTTCAGCCGTACTAAAATAGATTGAAAAAAAACAATATTAGCCTCTTGCACAGTTTAAATAATAATAGATTCATGTTGGAAAAAGTTCAACTAAAATAATAATAAGAAAAGAAACCTTAAAATGATTTGAAAAATTGCAATTTTACCTGTACAGGTACGATGCGCACTGATGAACGCAACCTTTACCGCCAGCCAGATAGCCCGTATGACGACCGGGATAGTGAGAGAGATAGTATATCTAAAAACTGGCCTACCTGAAATTCTTGTTTTCCCGACGTTGCTAGCTCTCGTACCACAAGAGAAAGGAATGTTATGTACGCGTGGTCCGGCCCACTCTTGCATCGAATGATTCTAGACTAAAACAGCACATAGCAAAGCGGCGTCATATCACTTGTCTGTTTTCCCGTCCACATACCCAGCAAGTCTTGACAGAAAATATATTTTTAAATACATACATATACATTTTTATTGATTAATTTGTCTAGACAAACAGGTTGTTTCGATATTATAATTTTGTTTTCATCTTTTAGGGCGACCCAGTAGAGATAAGGCGGAGTACAGGAATTCCACGTAGTTTTATGGTACCAGTGGAAGGTCCAAAAGCTCCAGGCGCCATGATGACTCCTAGTGGAACTTATGCTGTGCCAGCTGTTGATCGGTAATTTCATGTAGTCTTATTTTATTCACTAAATGTAAAAATGAAATTAAAGATATGGTTAAGATTTATCGTTATTAGAGACTTAATAAAAGACAATATCATAACACCATATTTACTATTGGGGTTTCTTTTTCAGTGAAGCGTATTTGGCTTCAGAGAACGCGGGTGCTGCAGATATGCCGACGAATGCGCCCGCCGCACCAGAACCGAACATACCAGACGAATTGATCTGCAGTCTGTGTCGGGACTTGCTTACTGACGCTGTTATGATACCCTGTTGTGGAAACTCGTTCTGCGATGAATGTAAGTAATAAAAGAAATATAAACAAATACCATCAACCCAGTGCACTAAAATATTCAGGGAATTTTAAGTAAAGATCTTGAAATTGAATTGTTCATGAACAGTAACAAAATAGACAGTTTTTGCATTACAGAACATAGGCTTAAAAGTCATATAAAAATAAAAATCGAACTAGATTTCGATCATTGCGGTCAATTAATTGCTTTTATAAAAAAAATTGTAAGTCTAACAGTATATTTTGTTGGTATTGTTGTGAGATACATACAAATGATATTAATTTAACTAAAGATAAAACTTATATATACACATAACTAACAATATTTATGCCTTAAATAACTAACAATAACGAAATAAATAAAAACCCTAAAAAGGAGGCATTTAGGCGTCAAAGTACTTCTTCCCATCACTGTCAGCTGGTAAAGTTCCCAGAAGACTGGCAGCATTGCCGCGTTGAATGGCAATGCTTATTCTTTGGCCAAAGAGAAGGCCAGCCCTCTGATCACGTAAAGTGTCGACCAACCGTCTAGCTATGTCTTTGAAAAGTAAAAGTGCATACGGACCCCATGACCCAAGTGTTGCGACCCCAAACGGCTCAAAACAATAATTTCCGATGAGAGTATTATATTTGCGCCGTTTGAGGTTTTCCGCTGTAGGAGTGGCAGCGCCAGCACATCCAGCCGTGCTTGGAAGATGAGAAGGAGTAAGGTACACACCGTCTGTTCTTTTGCCATCGTCGCGTGCCAAGCCGTTGGGTTCTAATACAGCTGGCATGCAAGAGCACGATGAATAATGTAGTTGAAGACACATTTTTTGAACAACCTGTAGTCACACGGCACTCACACTACTTTGTGTTTTGTTGATACTTTGTAAATACCGGATTCCGGTCTAGCTGCGGAGTCGCTAATGAATTAACGTGGTTAGTTACGTAGCAATGTTACTTACTATTTATGATATAATTAGTTGATTGCCTACATGTTATTAATGCCCTGTTGAGACCGTGTGCAGAATGAAACTCACTGCAATCTGGACAATCCCCCGTGGTTTTTAGATTGTAAGTCACTAAATGATTTGTAGGAAACTGTGTTACAATAAATAAATAAATACGGGTTTTCCTCACAAGTAACAAAAGTTTATTGTACCAGTCTTTGAAGAAGTTGTTCAGTTGTGGACGTGTACAGGTTGGTATGATGATTCATGCTGATATATACGTCGTACCCTCTCAATGCAGTTATTTTAGCGTCCTTGCTAAAATTGTTATCTTTTTCAAATTATTAATGTTTCTAGTTAATTTGATAATATTTATATCATTAAACACAAAAATATGTCTTGATATGAAATATGATTTGTACAAATAGTCTTGATAATAATCAACATCAGACGTAATATTTTAGTAGTACCTAAAACTGTGGGTTCAAGCGTGAAACGGTTCAAAAACAAATATTATAGTAAATTGCCTAATTTGCATTATAGTATAGTAATGATCCTAATGAGCTGTACAACTCCTTTTTTAACATATATTGTACAGAGTTTAACATAAACATTTATTTCCAAAACGATCGCAGGTAAAGGTACTGCAACTTTCTTTGAATGGGCTACCATTTGCGGTTATGGTAACCACTGAGGCTAGAAACCTGAAATGTTGATAGTACCTTTTATAGGCATCAACTAAAATAAGGGTTGAAAGTTTGTATGAAACTCCGGCATTATTGAAATCAGATATATGAAAATTGGTATTTGGCTTTCCGGTTCAAAATAAAGAAATACGTGTTTCAGTGTTTTTGTAAATTCTTCCCTTGTGGGGTTGAAAATTTGTGTGGGCAAACTGTTATTTTTGAGGCCAGATCTATAAAAATTAGTATTTAGCTTATTGGTTGAAATAAAGAAACACATGTTTCAGTGTTTTTTTGTAAATTCAACCCTTAAAGGGGTAAAACAGGGGGTGAAAGTTTGTATGCAAAATCCATCAGTTTTGGAAGGTTGTTTTATGAAACTTTATATTTGGCTTTTTGATAGAAAAGAAAGAAATACGTGTTTCAGTCTTTTCCAAATTCCTCCCTTAAGGGGGTTAAACCGAGGGTGAACGTTTGTATTAACATCCGTCAGTTTTGGAGTTAGTTCTATGATTAATGATATTTGGCTATTTGGTTGAAAATAAAGTAATGCCTCTTTTTGTAAATTTAACCCTTAAGGGAGTCAACAAACAAAACACAAACACAAGTCAAACGGGGGTGATTTTTTGTATGCAAAATAGGCCAGTGTTGAAGTGAAATCTATAAAAAAAATTGTATTCACCTTCTCAGTTACAAATATGGGAAGACGTATTTCAGCGTTATAGAAAAATCAAAATTTAAGAGTGTAAAAAAGATGTAGACCTATAAAAAAAAAATGGTACGGATCGACTCGTGATATACAGAAAAGTTCGGCGGCTATCTCTCTCAAATTTGAATGAGGATTTTCAGTCACTATTTCCTTCATTTTTGCGATGTTAACTTAAGTTGCAGACGTTGATGGCCTACCAGAGCGAGGCAAATCTTCCATCACATCTCGACCGCTTTTGAACGCTTTGTACCACTCATAGCACGTGTTTTTCGATTCACCGTAAGCCTTCTGTAACATTTTCAGTGTCTCCGAACACGAAATTCCATTGGCGATGTTTCGGTCGGTGTTTTTGTCCATAATGAAATTCGCTATACACACTAGATATGACATAACTAAAAACAGCACTGTATTTAATATAAATAACAGATGCAACTCAAACTCCGCGCCAAAATGGAAAACAGTTGTGCCAATCTAACAACAACAATAAAAACAGAAAATTTAATTTGGTACCATAAACAAATCATCCATTCCCGATATTCTTTTGACTGAATGTATAAAAGCAAGCCGTGTGGTGCTGGCTGAGAATAGCGCAAAGCCGTCTCATCCCGTGGGTGTATTAAAATGCGACTATGGGATTAACAGAAATATGGGCAACAGCATCCCTCGAGTACATTTCTACTCTACTACGATTGCTAACCCGTCTGTCAAGTGTGGCGATTAAGGCAAAACCCCCCAACAAGCACATAACACAAACCCAGAGCTGTTATATTAAGTTATATTAAGAGACGGGAGTTAACGTGAAATTACATTGATTTGATCATAATCAACATCAGATGAAATGCTGTTTTTTTTAATTATCTACTACTACTTACTATCTACGACTACCAGTATAAAAGTACTACTATTTTGACATGAGAAATCTAACAATCGGTAATCAATCACGTACCCTTCCTCTGTGCGTGGAAATTGATGAAACATCAAGTCTTTATTTTTATACGATGTGGACATACACCCATCAACAGCACAAATCGTAAAAACCATTTTCCAGTGTCATGTAAAATTGCTCTGAGCGAAACGTGAGAAGGATACTCCTGACTGCTATTACCGAACTGTGCTATGGTCCTTCGATAACCGGCTGCGGCGCGTCTTACACCGCGCCCCACCGCACGATTGACCTTTTACGGCGAGTCGAATCACTGTTAGACATATTTCCACTGTGCTTGTAGTTTCCATTCCATATAATAGTTTTACCCTCCGCGGACAATCCGAGACTGCATTTTATAGTACAGCCATGGAGAGCTCCGGTTTGTGTCCCATTACATTTTATATTAAAATTCTCTAAAGGGCCTTTGCGTGTTGGACCCATGTCTCCACGTAAGCCTATCAAAAGACCGGGTTCCCTCTTACAGTAGGTTCCCATGTCGTGCCCATCCCAATATCCGATGGGAACTCCGTTCTCGAAACTGTTGACGAGTATGTCTACCTTCTAACTTCGAGAAAGTGGTCAACCGTTGAATCCGACTCGGCTGGGCAGCGCTCGAGAATCTTTGCAACGTCTTTTCGTCAACAATACTTAGTTAGTTATTACTTAAAATGCGAATAAGGGACAGTAAATCAAAGGTATGGGCAGCAGCGTCTCCTTGTGAAACAGCAGCCATTCTACATTCAACCTGCCTGCGAAGTGTGGCTGGAAAATTCTCCCCAAAATGACCACAATTGTTGTGGAAATCTATGGGGGAGGCCAGCATATGCTGAGATTTTTTGGCCTCGTACAGCACTACTCGTACTAAGCCACTACTAAGCTAATATATTTTTATTTTATTAATATTACGTTTTTATTGACATTGTGTACGAGTCCCAAATAAAACTTTTTCTTTCTTTCTTTGTTCAGCAGTGGACGTCCGTCCTGATATGTTGATTATGAATTCTTCACGAGTATCGAAATTCCAAGTTGTGCACGGGCAACTAGTTCTAATTGTTTATATCGTCTATTTCAGGTATACGTGGCGCACTCTTGGAATCGGAAGATCATGAATGTCCTGACTGTCGTGAAAAAGAAATCGCACCAACAACGTTAATTCCTAATAGGTAAATGTTTGTTTGCCGTGTGGTGCCGTAAACTTTGTATTTTGGTTAATTTGTAAGAGAATAAGATGTCTACATTATGGAGGTAGTAAATAGAGTGGTGTCGCTATAAATTTATCACCAAAGCAGTACGTAGTAAGCAGTCACTTCTCACTTGGGTGTCGTAAATGGTGACTATGGGATTTGCCGGAGGATGGGCAGCAGCGTCCTTCGAGTGCATTTATAACTCAACTGCAACTCATGGCAGTAAAAAAACAAAAATGCAGTGTTCTTTATTTGTGACGGACACTTCAAATTGTGAAATTTTAAATGCACGTGTAATTCCGATAACATAAAATAAAAGGCACATTTATTTAGCTGGACAATTAAGGCACTTACCGAGACGTAACAATTTATTTTCAGCTTGTTCTTTGGTTACCCTGTGCATTAGCCTCCTCTGTTTTTCCATATTTTGAAAATACTCGAGCTTTTACACTATGATAATGTTGAATTTTTTTACGTACTTTACCGGCTACGACTCGGGAAGGCTCAGATAAGGTATTTATCAAATAAAAGAGTATGCTTCAGGCTGCGCATATTTTTTTATTATAAACTTGCATAATTTTCATCTAGGAATTCTTCCTTACAGTATCTCGACTATGGAAATGAGACCTTCCCGGGTTCACTCATAAGGCAGGTGTTATTGTAATTAAATAATAGTGTACAGTTTAACACTTTTTTGCATTATGGTCTCTTTTTTGGATTCTTTCTTTCTTCTTTTTTTTTTCATACTGAAATCTTTCAAGAAATTTTCTAGAATCTGTGTTATATATTATAAGTATTTGTGTGTAAAATCGGTTTGCGAGTTCAGATATTCGAAATATATATTGATAGGTTATACTAACACAAGACGTTTAACGAACCAAATGTGAAGCTGTGAATAAAATGATTCCGGCCGGTGGTAATCTTAGGAAAAGGAAGCCGCCTTATACTATTGTTATGCTAATTTTTTAATAGCTATCACGCAACCTCCCTTCTACACTATTTAATCTTATGACTTTTCTTTACGATTATTTGTATAATTTTTTGCCTAGGTTTTTAAGGAATTCGGTGTCGTCTTTCCGTAATCAAACGGGCTATAGTAGACGAATGCCTCATCGACCAGCTGCGGCTCCAGTTCAGCAACACCCGCTTGTTTTAGGTAATGTAACATTTTAATGTAATCAAATGGATTGAACCGAGTGAAAAAAGCTGTGATCTCTACCATATTGTAATTTTTTCTACTCTTTCATTTTAATTTGTAAAGCAATTTTTTATTTCTATTTGTAGAATTGAGATTTATTCGCTCACTCTTGCCCGTATTATGGCCCGTATACATACAGATCGAGAGTCAAAACTCAAGTAGAACATGAGTCGAGATTGCATCAATTGAATATAAATCCTAGCCTAAAGTGTTGGGTTCATATTTCATTAACGCAATCTAACGTCGATTTTTAACTTGATTTTCGTTCTATAATACGGGCCTATGATAAATGGAGTAATAATGTGCACTTTAATAACACTCTCAGAAGAGCTACGATTACTTGCAGGGCATATCAATATTCTAAATGTTGTGTGATCAAAGATTTAATTTTGTTTGTAGAACCTCTTCCAAATGCACCTGCCCAGCCCGCGTCGAACGGTCCAATGCAGCCTGGCCCAAGTAGTGGAGGTTAGTATACTTATTCTAAAATATGTCTTGGTTTTTATGCACTAATACTAAGCGTGCTGGACTCATAAATATTTTTACCGAATGTTATTTATCTGAAAAAGGTCAGTCTATTATTTCTCTTTTAATTAAATCATAGTTAATCTTTTAACTGCCATATTTTTGGTGAAATTAATAATGTAGGATCAAATTCACGTAGTCTTCTAACTTGAACTCAAATTAAGAACCTTTTCACGTAAGTGATATTCGAATGTATGAATTTCGTGTGATAATAATTCTCCTGGTGCATGTATATTATTTTATTTTTATTTGAAATATTACCAACTATCAACACGCTACTTGTTACTCTTTTTTTTGGTTTTTGCCTGTCTACTTACCGGGAACTATGTTTTCCATGCAAAAGTAATATCTATTTTTTGTAAAGATATGTGATGATAGCTTTTATTTTTTTGGAGTCATGTCTGTTCTTGCATCTCGTAATCAAAATAGTTTTGTGAGGCGCTAGCCGTAAACCCAGGGCGTGGATTTTGGCCACGATAATTGCCACTGCTTGCTTAGAAAGTCCGATGGTTCTCGAAGTACTCCCCGCTGGCCAACACAAGAGTGTCGTCAGCGTAACAGACCAAGCCATCCACCAGACGCCAGCGGGGAGAGCGACATGCAGAACCGCGTCTTAGGTCGACGTCTATCTCCCTCCGCTTTACGCTACCGTCCCTGCCCACGTAGCGAATGTGCCTATCGCGCAGATAGGCTCCTATGATACCCTGCACGTAGGGGGGCATCGATGGTGGACTAGCGCGCCCCTAATCGCGCTCCACGCGATGGAGTTGAAGGCGTTGACGATATCTAGACTGACGGCCAACGCCATCCCACCCCGCTGGGACACTGCCTGTACCGACAGCGAGCGGACGCGAAGAATCGCATTGATTGTGGACCGCCGCTGCCGGAAGCCATACTGACTTTCGGCCAGGTCGGGACCCACTCGCGACAGGTGCTCAACGAGTCTTCCAACCCCACCCTTCACCGTTCACCCAACGGCAGTGGCGTGCCCGGACGCAACAGCGATGCGACCAAACGCTGCGCCCGCGAATTGGCGCGCGACCCACGCGCATTTTGCGTCCTAGCACTCGAGCTGGACACGGAGCCGACATCTGACCTCACGTTCATCTGGACGCTGTCAGACTCCGACAGCGAACCCGCATTCTCTCCCACCTTCTCTTTCTCCACCTTCTTAGTTTTTATGGTTTTTTTTCATAGTTAGTCCCACGAGTATGGGGGAAATGAAAGGTCGGCCTGGGCAGTGCCCCCTGTACCCGGGCAAGCGTATCCCTTGTTCAGGTGCCGCTAGTCCTGGGGTTGGCGTGCTCGCGACTGAACTTCCCATCAGCCATGCACCCCTCGCCGCACGCTGACTTGGGTTCGGGGAATATTTATAGAGGCCTTCCTCGCGATCCGGGCGGTTTAATCAAGATCCTCGGTCCCGGTCGAAGCCGCGAGACATGACCACGACACTCCAACCGAGGTTACGATATCGACGGTGACAGGGAAGGGGAATCCTCCCACTACGGCTACCACTGGTACGCTACGTGACGAATCCTGGATATATGCGTACGAACCCGAAACAAAAAACCAGTCACGAGTTTGGGTGTTCGAAAATGAGTTAAAGCCAACAAAAATTGTTCGTTCACGGAGTGTTGCAAAAAAAATGGTGGCCACGTTTGTCTCCAAAACCGGCCATGTTACGACTATTCCTCTTGAGGGACAAAGAACGGTTAATGCAGAATGGTATGCTAGCATTTGTTTGCCACAGGTCGTTTCTGAACTCCGTAGAGAGAACTGCAACCGCCGCATCATCCTCCATCACGACAATGCGAGTTCTCACACCGCGCACAGAACAAAAGAGTTTTTAGAGCAAGAAAACATAGAATTATTAGACCATCCGCCGTACAGCCCCGACCTAAGCCCTAATGATTTCTATACTTTCCCTAAAATAAAGAATAAATTGCGTGGACAGAGATTTTCATCACCTAAAGAAGGTGCACGTCCACGCCTACAAAACGGCCATTTTGGAGACCCCAACTTCCGAATGGAATGGTTGCTTCAATGATTGGTTCCATCGTATGGAAAAATGTGTCAAATTTCGCGGAGAATACTTCGAAAAGCAATAAATACATTTTTAAATAGTAATGTTGTGTCACTTCCTTGATTCCCGAAATTTTCAGTGCCGCCCTCGTAGTTAATATTCACTATATTTGTTAAACATATTTAATAATTATTCATGAGACATTAATGAGAACGAAACTTTTATAAATTTGTGTTACCGTTTTCACGAGAAAAAATCAAGGGTCAAGCACCGTTTTGCTGATGTTATACTGGTTGTAAACGGATCTAGGTCATAATTTTTGCATATTTTATTGAAATTTTTACTCGCTCGCACTATAAAGGAGTTTTGGCGATAGTTGGTTGATGCTTTAGGAATACGAATGGGGGGATAAAACCTTGTACATTTAGTTGGAACATTGAATTTAATTGTTCCTAACAGTCCGGGACAATCAATTTCGCCAGATAGTATTTTTAATAAGTAAAGACAGTCCGCAATTTCTCGGCGTTTTACAAGAGGCAGGAGATGAAATTTCTTACACAGTTCGACATAGTTTGTAGAATGATATGGCACCTTAAGACAAAAACAGAAGTGCTTAATAAAGCGTCTTTGTAAACCTTCAATTCGATCTATGTTTGTATTGTAGATTGGGTTCCAGACATGTGAAGCATATTCGAGATGACTCCTGACAAAGGTGCAGTATAAGATTTTAAGAGCTTTAATATCGTTAAAGTTTTTGGAAACTCTTATTATAAAACCCAGAGACTTCGAAGCTTTTGCCAGAATGCAGTCAATATGAGTGTTAAATATCAATTTAGAATCGTGAATTAGGAGTCTCCTAAGTCACGAATACAAGTATCCTTAGGAAGCAAATGGCCACTCAAAGAATAAGAAGTGTGTAACATATTTTGCTTGCGAGTATAAGTTACTACTGAGCATTTAGAAGGGTTAAGGTCCAGTTTGCTAACCAAACAGTAGATTTCTAATTGTCCTAGGTCCTCTTGGAGAGCTTTCATGTCGTCCAACGATGAAATACTACGATATATCTTCATGTCGTCAGCAAAACACAGTAGATTCGAAGAGTGAAGGGCAAAGTTGATGTCATTTACATATATTACAAAAAGTAGAGGACCCAGTAAGGATCCCTGGGGTACTCCGCTAGGGACAGTCAGCATCATATTTAAAGTGGCAGCCACGGTAACCAAATATTTAGAAACATCCAAAGCGATCACTAATATCCTGTCAACCATGGTCGTCTAATTGTTCAGGTCACCAATCGTGATCAAATATATCGGAACAACAAAAACGTCATTATATGAGGTCATACAAACCGTCATTATTATGGTAACAATCACAACGCCAGTAGTTTCCAAGCAGCCAAGGTATTCAAAAATATGAAACATGCTAGTGAACTGAACTTTATCTTTAACACACAGGGTTCTATTTGCAATGATTTTAAATTAACACACCGAACCAGGTGCATATTACAATCTAGGTATGTTTTGTGTAAAATCGACATGTTTTGTCTAGGCTAGAGCTATCCTGCATGTACATAGGTACCATTGTATTGAATTTAAAGTGTCTAGGATGTTAAAATAATATTGTTTATAATCCTGTTTTAGTCAATCGGGCCAATTATAAACATTGCCTGATTGCCGATTATTATAAATTCAGTTGGTGTTGTGTGAAAGGGGCTTTCGAACTATCAAACTAAAATTATTATAATAATGGAATAAAATCAATTCTTTTAACTCATTTTTAATTTTATTGAAACAGCAAATTACAAACTCTTAGCTTTGTGCCTTGCTTCTTAGCAGGCATTCTATGGTGTAAACCATTTTCATGAAGCCGTCGTCGATCTCGTATTTAATATCTATTATCTGTAATTCACACAGAACAAATTAAGGACCAACAGATAATTCATAAAATCATCTACTTCTTTTAGATTATGGCTTCTGTGGAGTCATCAGTCATTATCATTTCGGCCGAATGAAGTCCACTGCTGGACACAGGCCTCCCCCAAAGATGTCCACAACGACCGATATGGATGTGTTGTGGGCTCATTGGGGAGTTTTGCCATAATCACCACGCTTGGCAGACGGGTTGGCGATCGCAGTTGAGTTGTTAATGTACTCGAAGGACGCTGCTGCCCATCCTCCGGCTAATCCCTTAGTCGACTTTTACGACACCCATGGGAGGAGATGGGGTGGTGGCATTCTAAGCCGGCACCACACGGCACTTCTGTGAAGTATCTTCCGCAATTTCGCGGGTGCGCAGATTGGGGAGTCTGCGTGCTCACACCGAGCGACCCCCGGGAAGACGGTGGCGCGCACGTGGTCACGTGCCGCCGTGTGCGCAGCACAGCGCAAAGCGAGGCTTGGGGGGATCCTTTACAATCCTCCTCGAGAAGTGCCTGAGGGGGCGACCTTTTTACAGTCGCCTTCCCTCCGCTAGAGGGGGTGACCGCTTTACAGTCATCCCTTCCGTGATGTGCCTAAAGGCGTGGCACCAATGGGCGGCTCTAGTGTGATCTTACGAGGACCTGGAGCCTCCCTTCGGTGCCGAAGATGACCGCTCCAGTGGTTTTAGCCGGTAGGAGTCCGGCATACCCCTTCGCCCTTCCCCGGGGTGAAGGAAGTTCCATGTAGAATTTCCACTGGACAACAATAAAAAAAAAAAAAAGGTAGCGCTTCACAAAACCGAGGCGCTATGGTTCCACAAACTGCCGCGGAGCAGAGAACCACCCAGTTCGTGGATACGCGTTGGTGACGCGCAAATCAGGGTGGGCCAGTACATGAAGTACCTGGGGCTCACCCTGGACAGTCGCTGGGGCTTCGAAGAGCACTTCGCACGCCTCGTCCCCCGAGTCGAGGGGGTAGTGGGTGCATTGCACCGGGTGCTGCCCAATCTCGGGGGACCGAGCGAGGAAGTTCGCCGTCTCTACGGGGGCGTCGTGCGCTGCAGAACCAAACTTCACGGTCTGCAGCGCAGAGTGGCTATACGGATCGCACGGGGATACAGGACAGTGTCCTACGAGGCGGCAACTCTCCTGGCACGCTTTCCGCCTTTCGACATCCAGGCGGAGATGGATGCGTGGGTCTATGACCAGACACGCTCCCTCCGCCAAAGTGGGGAAAAGCGCAGATTGGGGAGTCTGCGTTCTCACACCAAGCAACCCCCGGGAAGACGGTGCGCAGCACAGCGCAAAGCGAGGCTTGGAGGGATCCTTTACAATCCTCCCCGAGAAGTGCCTGGGGGGGCGACCTTTTTACAGTCGCCTTCCCTCCGCTAGAGGGGGTGACCGCTTTACAGTCATCCCCTCCGTGATGTGCCTAAAGGCGTGGCACCAATGGGCGGCTCTAGTGTGATCTTACGAGGACCTGGAGCCCCCCTTCGGTGCCGAAGATGACCGCTCCAGTGGTTTTAGTCGGTAGGAGTCCCTTCGCCCTTCCCCGGGGTGAAGGAAGTTCCATGTAGAATTTCCACTGGACATCAATAAAAAAAAAAGAAAAAAAAAAGGTGTGACAAGTGCTGACTTCCAGATTATGGGGACGGTACATGATGATAGGGACTTTTCAAGTAGAAGCGATATAGGTTTCGAAATGGAAGAGATGCATTGTTTGAGAAATTTTACTGATATATTGCCAGGGCCCGAACCTTTCGTGGAGTCTAAATTTAGTTTTAAAAGTCAACTCAAACAGCATTTATTACGAAAACAAAAAGATTTGATGTAATATGTATACACACACAAAATATGTGTGAATATATATATAGGTATATATGTTGTATAGATGCATGCGTGTGTGTGTGTATAGGTAATGCAGTCATGTGTTTATGTATGTGTAATGTGAATATATGTTTATATATGCATTATATCGCTTCTTACCTTCCCATTACTGACCGTAAAATCAAACCAGCAATCATGGCAGCATGTACATTCCTGCATCCGCAAGGATCCGGCAGTGGATTCCTGATATGAGCAATATCATAACATGGACAGTAAATCGTTCCTTCAGGCAGTTCATCTACATGGTGCGTTTGGGTGTCAAGCTTCGTTTGAGTGTTCTTGTCTGAAACTGCAAACACCTTAATTAGCATGCATTTCCTAATGAGCTATGCGTATTGCATCGAATATTTTAAATTATAAAGTCTTTGTTCGTTTATATTAAAGTTTTGATGTTGTTAGTCGATTTAGTTTATTGAGTACATTACTTACCGAATAAACAGTTCTCAATCGTAAATGTCTTCTCCGGATCGCGAAGTCGGCCACATTACCGCCCGAGACTATTATATAACTGCAGTTTTTGGTCGCACTGTCACACAACCGATACCGTCGGCGCCCTGGCTCAACTAGTGAATACTCAATCACTGATCGGATCAGTGCGCGAGCGGCGGTGCGGCGTGGCGGTGTGTCGGTTCAGCACCATCGCGGACATTTACTAGTTCTATCATGGGGAGAACTGCATGGAATGCGATAAATTTCAATAATAATAGACAACTACAAATACTACTATACACATACAATACACAGAACACGCACATATTTAAAGAATTCTCTTTATTTATTTTTTGTCCTTGCATAACACTAGTAACTCCCTCTGTGCACCGCCGTAATGTCCGTACGTCATACGGGTCACCCATCGAAAACCAGCGCTGCAAGACCGCCTTGCTGTTTTGTAGCATATAGCTGAATGGGGGACCTTTGTTGGCACAGTAAAAATTATTTGTAACCAATGTACCTACGTGATTATTTTAATTTTTATTTGAACTTTATATGTAATAGGTATAACTATCATAAGTATTGTTGTTGCTGTCCAATAAAAAAAACATTCTTTCTTTCTTTCTTTCTTTCAGTAACGTTTTAATTTCGTCAGTATTAACTGTGACTTGGTTGATATTCGAGAGTTGATTAGGCAACTTGAAGCATAAAGAAGAGTTATAACAGGATGTGTTTGAATGGTTGAGAAAGGTTGAAAAACTAAGACGAAAATGAGCTGCAGATGGATTCCCCGGTGTGAAAGATTTCATTATTCTATTTTAGAGCAAGTTTGATGAGGAACGGCTCTTTACATATGTCCAAAAATGTTTGGGATTTTTTTAATAGAATCTTCTGTCAGGCTTATGAAGTTTTTATAACAGACTGATTCTAGGTTTTTTACTCTTTCTCGCAGTAATTTATAGGTAATTTCATCTGATATGATTTTATAATTCTTATGGTATTTATATTTTTCTTTTATCAATCTAATTAATGGGCGGTTGTACCAAGCTGGATACTTTTGTCTACGACAAGTTTTAGTTGGTATATATTTATTATACAACTCTAACAAAGAACGATTGAAAATGTCTACGGATTCTTCCATTGAACGAGATGCAAATTCGCGAATCCAGTCTATAGCAGACATTTCCTGATTTATTAAATAATAGTTGCCTTTGTCATATAAGTACTTAGAGCGAGGCGCAGACTGCAATAATGAGGTATCTTCTAGAATAGTGCGGACTAGAAGAGCTGGGTGGTACAGATTAGCATCCACTAACGGATCTGTGCATTCCCACACAGATACGGCCCTATTTGAGAGCACCAAATCAAGCAACTTACCATATTTATTTAAAACCCCGTTAAACTGATGCAAGTCCAATACCGAAAGTTCATCAGTAAGTGTATATTCGTCGCTACTGTTCATGTTTGATGGAAGAAAAAATATTTTATTGGACGGAGACCATGCAATTCCGCTTAAGTTAAAATCTCCCAAGATTAAAAAGTCATCAGAGGAATTGTTAAGCATGATTTAATTTAATTTAGAAAGGCAGTTTTGTAACTGAGATGAAAACGCAAGGCATTTTGTTTACATAAATAAATAACACATCAATGTAAGTTAACGTATTTCCTCAAACTCGATTTCTTTAAGCGCAAACTTATCCAAAGATCTTCCGCAGTCGAATGGAAACGCGGTTGTGAGGTAGCTGGAATGTCCTTGCGAACGGCAATTAATACACCACCACCTCGTCTCTACCTTGTCAAATCATAGTCACGATCCCGTCGCCACTATTTATTACCGGACACTCATTCTACTAAGTGACCAACGGTTTAGTCTTTAATATAAGCCAAGCCTTCAGTACTACAGGGTATCTTCAGGTCTTACTTTTTTTCGGTTTCTTGATTCTGGTTTGGTTTTTTGTGTGGTCGTCTCACTGTCCTACACCGGGACGTCAGGAATTGGGTTAGTGATTGCCCCGTGCCAGAGGTATCATAAGCGGCCTATACGAGCCTGGGTCGGTCATTTTATGTTGGTACCGTATGGCACGTTGGAGCTGCCGGCTGTCCTAGTAATAGGGTGAGAGTTATTGCTATGGGTGTTTCTGTAGGGGCATCTGAACTGTTTCACGCCATCCGGACGATTAGATTCTACCGGGTGAGACCTTGAGGACATGGGGGAGGCAAGCAAGGGTCCGCCATACAGGTGACGACTTTAGGTGGCGCCCCTACAGACGGGATGGGTATTGGGTGACTTGTTATTGTCTATTGTCTACGTTAATGTTTACGTTTTCATACGCTCACCCTTCCTTCCGCATAATCAAGGTGCGAGTCATATCCTATGTGTAGTCACGTATATATGGGCTGCCGGCTGCCGCGTCTATATTAACACTAGAGTGCTCGCGCCTGAAATACTTCTTAAGAGCTCGCGTGGGGCACATGTACATTACGGTATAGGTTTTTGTAACAAAAGTTATCTAAACTTAGAAAAACAAGTAATAATATTTCGAATCAACTTTATTTCTCGCCAAATACTATAAACATTAGAAACTATTGCTTTTTTATTTTAATTTTACACAAAAGATAAACCTCTAGACAAATCAACCGGTTTTGGACTTATGGAGACCAAGAGACCAAGCAGTCTTTAATAAGAATTAAGTCGCAGGTTTGATTCCCGCACGGAACAAATATTTGTATGATCTGCAGATAGTTGTTCCGGGTCTGGGCGTATTATGTATGGAATTTATGTCTGTAAACGCACCCACCACACAGGAGCAATCCTAGTGTGGGGCCACGTTAAAAAAAGGTAGCAAAAAGATAAAGATAGATAGATAGCACTTTCATTTTGTACAAAACGCAATTCCTTAGGTAAAGACCTAATATATTTCCGTGTGGTGCCGGGTTAAGAATATAGCCCCACTCCATCTCCTCCCGTGGAAGTCGTAATATCCGACTAAGGGATTCTAAGCCAGAGGGATGGGCAGCAGCGTCACCTCAGTTGCACAAAAGTCATTCTGCGCACTCCAACCTGCCTGCCAAGCGTGGTGAGTATTGGCAAATCCCATCCAAGAATGACAACAAACAAAGCATTGGCCCCCAGTACCTGGCAGTTCCTTTCTGGCTATGGTAGCGGCCATGGTAACGGCGGGGCAGGGTATGCTAAGGATCTCCGGACGAGAGCCAGCTACCACCCCAAACGACAACAGGCCCTGGTAAATTAAAAGGCACGCAAACTGAGGGCAGACGAACAGATGGTTGAGCTGGAAGAAAAAATAGATAGGTTACACTGGGATATCATGGGATTGTAAGAAATCCGAAGACAGGGCGAAGACACGATAACCCTGAAATCCGCCAACTTATTACGCCCGGATTAACAACATAATATCCATCAAGGGTGTCGAGCAGGGTTACCTGCCGTATACTGAAAGCTGACGGTTAAGCAGATAGCCCGGCTTTAAGAAATTTATCTGTAACCACTTACTTATCTTTGTATAAAAGGAAATATAAATTAAATGTTGTATTATCATAGACTGAATTTAATAAATACTTCCCTTATTCAATATTTATGTTACTGTACTTCCTTCGTGTCCTTCAGATGCTATTCGATTCCGTCTTACTAGAGGTCACAACGCCGAAAGCATGGAACAGAGGCAACGTGGCGCTCCTCTTCAAAAAGGGAGATTACAACCTGTTAAAGAATTATAGATCTTGCTTCTGAGCCATGTTTATAAGCTGTTTTCAAGGGTCATCACGAATCGTCTCGAACGCAGCTTAGTGGAAAGGATTTGGCATTAACAGCAATGGCAAGTATATCACTCGCCTTCGATTTGCGACGACGACGATATCGTAGTCATGGCAGAATCGCTGCAAAGAGATCAGCACAATTGCTCGATGATCTTAACAAAATTTGCAACAGTCTACCCGTTGCGTTAAAATGAATACGGGCAAGACGAAAGTCATGTCAAACGCTCCTATCGTGCCCATCTCTATATCCGTTAGGAAATCTGTTCCCGAAGTTGTTGACGAGTTTGTCCTAGTAGACGTATCTGGGACAAACTGTCGAGTGAGGTAGATCCAACTTCGAAAAAGAGGTCAATCGTCGAATCCGACTCGGCTGGGCAGCGTTTGGGAACCTTCGCAACGTCTTTTCATCAACAATACCGCAGTGCCTCAAGACGAAAGTCTTTAACCAGCGTCTTACCATTATATGGCGGAGACGTGGTCACTCACGATGGGCCTGGTAAGAAAGCTCAAGGTGAGTGAGCTATGGAGAGAGCTATGCTTGGTATTTCTCTACGAGATCGAAATCAGGAATGAGGAGATACGCAGAACTACTAAAATTGCCAACATAGCTGAAAGGATAAGTAAGTAAGCTGAAAGGATAAGTAAGCTGAAGTGGTAGTGGGTGGGGCACATTGCTGGTAAAACTGACGGCCGTTGGGGCATAAAGGTTCTTGAGTGGAGACCGCGCACCGGAAAACGCAGCGTGGGACGACATTCGAAGAGATGGATGGATGACCTGGTAAAGGTCGCTGGGAGCCGTTGGGTACGTGTGGTATGAGTGAAAAGAGTATCTATGTAGTTTCTCGCCGGCTCTTCTCCATAAGATCAACTTTTCCGAACCGTGCACCTTAACTTTTGACTTTTCTTAAGCGCCTATTACGCCTTTATGAAATAATAAAAATTACTTTGACTTAGTATGTGACCGGACTTTGTGGAAATCTATGGGGCTTTGTTCAGCGGTCGGCGTCGTTTGGATGATGATGATGAAATATGTATTACATTCCCGATACTTCCGTTTCAAAACCTTCCTTCTGAGCTCACGCAGGGTACACGTGTCACAAACCAACTTTGTAGATGCAGTGCGCGGTCATCGATGCACCGTGTTGGTGGGCACGCTACTGACGGGGAGGGCAGTTCACATTCGAGGAATACCTGTGCATTCTAGTTTTAATCTAGGTTGCGGCCCGTTCAGCGGATGCGTGTTGTGTGTGTTCTTGTTTGGTTAGACCGCTTGTGGGCGGTGGAGAGCTTCTCTTTCACTGCGACATGGAAAGTCGTATCTTGTTAGAAAGAGGTGACCAATGATGCGATCAATTTGTGTAGTAGATAGTAGTGCGAGACTCTGTCAAACGCCTTCATGTCGAGGAATACTGCTGCGGCCTACTCTTGCTTATTGACAGCCACTGTGAGGATGTGCGTACTGCACATCCTCACAATGGAGCGTCGATAATTGGAGCGTCGCACTATATTCGACCCCAAACCCGAAACGTTCTGGTCCTGGCGTAATGTCTGGTGTCAGCAGGACCGCTGGAACACTTTGTAAGTGGTGGGCAGGAAAGCGATTGGCCGATAGCACTCAGATTTTTTCTATTCTTGCCGGCCTTTGGCAGTATCATAACGTGCCCCTCTTACTAAGGATGCCCATGCATAACCGCACTAGTGCCGCTATAGTGCGGTGCCGCAGTAGCGTAGTAATTATGTCACTTGCACATTGAACATTGCGGTCATTTCATTATACTGCGCTTGAGGGTGTCTGTCACGCACATTTTATATGAAGCGACCAATATGTAGTGAGGTCGTCGGCTCTGTCGGTTGCCTCATTGAAATTTTCTTATAAAAGTTGGCTTATTTTCTTCAGTATCATAAAATCTTTGACTAAACGTAAATTTAAAAGCATTAAGTAGTTGTGATGCATGATATCTTCCGAGCAATTCGGTCACACTTTATCTACTTACATGTGTGTGTGTGATCGAGTTACTAGAGTTAATTTTACAAAATGTCGTGGCGACATTATCGACGAAAAGCTTTCCTTTGATAATATTGTGCATAATATCTATGAGAGTCAGAAATATAATTCATGTTATTGTACTACTGCGTGATGTCCACCCAATCAAACGTCGGTCAATGGTCTATCTGATAATGTATCAACTTGTGTTTAATTTGCGTTATAGCTTGGAGCGGCACTTTTCGCTAATCTTATACTATTGCAGAAGGCTGTCTCTCTCTTTTCTCAGACGGCTGTCTTGGAAGATTGGTTTCACTATTTACTTCAATGTGACATTGAGAGATAGAGAGCTTTACAGGGCCTAGAGTTCCTTTGTTTTTAATTGTTGTTAAAGTGAAAAGGTTGATGCATGATTTGTAATAGGTATGCGATAAAATGGGTTAGACAACCATGAAACTAATGGCGGATCACTGGCGTAAGTAGAAATTGTTTCATGATGCGCTGCACTGACAACAACGCACAGATGCAAAACAAATACATACGGCATTACGGAAGGGTACTTAATTTTAGTTTAGAAAATCAGTATCGATTAGTGGGACCTTCATACAAGCCCAGTAGCCTGGCTTACCATTGTCGTTATAGGAAAAATGATATGTATTCTTTATAGCTAGACATCGTTACTATCGTGTGATGACAATGTTGTTGACGCTGAGGAAGGTAATAAAATTATTCCAACAGACTTTTTAATATATAATAATCTAAAATGTTGTTTACGCTGAGGAAGGTAACAAAATTATTCCAACAGACATTTTAATTTATAGGAATTTAAAATGTTGTTTACGCTGAGGGAGGTAGTAAAATTATTCCAATAGACTTATTAATTTATAATAATCTAAAATGTTGTTTACGCTGAGGAAGGCAATAAAATTATTCCAATAGACTTTTCAATTTATAATAATCTAAAATGTTGTTTACGCTGAGGAAGGTAATGAAATTATTCCAACAGACTTTTTAATTTATAATAATCTAAAAGGGTATGCCTGAAAGTAATTGTTTACGTTACACTTATTTATTTATGAATTTTAATGCTTAACTAGTGTGTTTATTAATTACCTACGGCACAAGTCAGTTTTTATTTTATTTGATGTTCATTATCATACCACAAAACTATTCTTTGTGTTCTGATGAAGTAATATTTAGCAATATGATAAACGTAGCAAAATGTAAATAAATTTTGGGCTACTTGCCCTAATGGTACAAATACGCTGGTACCAATGCAATTCGATTTGTTTAAATATGATTAATCCAATTATGTAAGTACGGACTACGGAGACGCCATCAGACTTAGTTTTACGTTGGCTTTCCTATTAAAGAACGTCACGCCGGGGCGAGTGGGACAGCTCCCGGCGGCGCGGCAGGCGAGGAGTCGGACGGGTCTGCTGACGACAACATCACGGTGACGTTGCCGGCGGCACACCGCGCGCCTGCGCTCCCGCAGTCCCTTCACTCCGACCACCGTCGACCCTCGCGATATGGTACAAATAACCGTCCTCGCATGTCCGCAAGACTTATCTGCATGCTTTTATTGGGCCCTACCACTGACAGTTCAATTTCCGTCAATGTCGTGCAGTTCGATTTCCGTCCTCAAACTGGTTGACTCCGCTAAATCACGCGCACTTGTCTTCGCACTCCGGTATCTTGTACGTATATGTATGTGCGACTGATCACACGCGTGTCCATAGTGTTGCTCATTAATATTGTTATACACGCGTGATATAGCGGAGGCTCTTAAATTGCTTTCAAGTGCCATGTAGTACCCGCGCCTGAACTATCTGCCCTTTTTAAACAACATTTAAGTACAAATTAGCAAGGCATCGCTTAAGCTGACTGACAATAAGAGTTCGTGGTAAGCCCCTTCGTACTCGTATTTGTTTTGTTTGCGGATCGTTGTATGTTATACTAACATAGCTAATAACATTGAACCCTTGCTTAGCTAGTTCGGTTGTGGATTGTAGTTGGAGTTCAATGTGAATACAGTTTGTCTTCTTAAAATTCTTAAGCGGGCTCCACACACTCCCGGAGACAGGAAAGAGCTCTCGTCGAACATGTTTGCCGAGAGAAGCCGAGACCAAATATGCCTCTCAACATTATCGTCCTGCACAATTTTACGCACTCAAACATGGACACTCGTACACGTCTGTCGCTATGGCACTGTCCAGTAGCTTACTACTATAGGTTAGTCAACGTAAAAGTTTAATAAATAATTTGAAAAGGTGCAGATGGAAAATACACAGATACATGTTTAGTTGTTTCCGATCCATGATTTTATATTTAGGATAATTCATTTTAGAAAGATTGGGCATTATAATTAAGTAATACAACAACAAAACGTTGCAACACTAGCATGGAAGTATTCGCACCAGATTGTTTTTCCATTAAAACCTAGGGTGGTATAACAATAAAAGGAGAAATAAATAGCATGAGTGCTCGTTGCGGTTACTATCGGTTGACTCACGGTGCGAGAATTTTGAGGCATGGTCTGACACGATCATAGCAGTATGCAAGAGCCCTTTGATTCAGTTCAAAAATAACGGCAAGAAACGAAGACCATGCGAACATCGTTATAGACAGTTCTCATATGTTCTTGCGGAGTTTGTGGAGACCGCTTCATAGTTAGGCACATATAATTTAATTGATAATTTATTTGTTCCAGGACCCCGACCCGGTCTAAAGCCACCTGGAATAGAAACTCCACCAAATATGCCCCCGAACGTAAGTTTTAGTTGTCTAAAGTACTTTTTTATAATAAGTATTGGGTGTATTGTGTGTGAAATTCATGTCTGTAAACGGACCCACGACACAGGAGAAATCCTAGTGTGGGGCAACGTTTAAAAAAAAGTATATGTACCGTTTTTATTGGCTCATTGTTTGTATAGTTGCCGAGGATTGATGAGCAGAGAGCCAGTACACCGACCATTGATGAGAGAAGAGATCCCATGTCTTCCCAGGTAAATAATGTAACTAACGACTAGTGAATGAATGAATGAAACAGAAATGAAATGAATGAATCTACCAAAAAGACTATTAATTGAAACCAATATTCACTACAAGTAGATTAATAAAATTAAAATCTACTCAACGCCTTTTTTACGATCTCGGAATTCCTGGATTTTCTATATGAAAATCTATAAACTTATCCAGTAAGTATCCATAAAAAATCGTATTTTGGCGCGTTAGACATTTTTTAGATGGGTACTAGAGTTAATGCGATCCCGATGGCGAAACGCCAATCTAAACGTCTAGCGTCTCGTAACGGTGTCGCGAGTCCAGAGATATTATCTCATCTAAAAATATGCGTACCGCGCTAAAAGAAGTTTTCACTTCAAAAATTGTCGGCATAAACTGAAGTTAGGTAGGTGTCATTGCACCCGAATTTCCGATCACTTTTAATGTCTCATTTGGTTGTTAAAATTTTACTTTTATCTCTCTAGTCTAGTCCCGGACATGAAGTTTTGGTAATTTGTTGTAAATATGTATGTACATGAAAGCCCGCTTGAGTGTGTGCGTAGAGATAAGTGCTGCGTGCTCTCTATCGCTGCAATATCTGATGCTGTACTAAATGCGATGCTATACGAGTGAGCAGCACTGACATTCTGTACCTATAGGTTCTAGATGTTCTGCGTACGTTGACGAAGCTACTGTAATTTGACACCAATCGTTGATGCCACCATGGGGTGAGGTCTGAAGTTGATGATGGTGATTTTATGATACGCTAGTTTCTTTTGCTGATTAAGAGACGATTTCATTGCACAGTTACTACGTTATGTCATTGGCGACTCTGTTTTTTACATCACAATTTTACATACCACGTAATGGAAATCTGCAATTAAATTTTCATCCACTTCTAGATCTCCGATTGACTTAAAGTTTTGCAAACATGTCAAGAATGGATGACACTACAGTAATTTGACATGACTGGTTATAGTCTAGATCAGTCTTTCCCAACGTGGGCGATAACGCCCCCTTGTGGGCGCTGCAGGCCTAAAGGGGGGCGGTAAGAGACCCAGAAAAAAAGGGGGCATTGTGTAGGGCTTTGGGGTCGATTTATAATTTTATCTACCTAGCTAGGAAGACTCTTAGACACCGACTGAGCTCTCGACTCTCGACTACATCTTGTGAACATCAACTAATATTAATTAAGATATAGCTCAAACTCGGTTCGATATAAAAGACCGCGGGCAATCATGTTTTAACAAGTTTTTGTTCAATAATCCGAATTGTACATTCCTATACCAATCGGCTGGTTCTATAATACTTGTTCTTGCTTGTCGAGTACGATTGGGCGTCGAATGAGATAAACGAGTTTATGCACGTTTGTCTTATTCCTGTTGGTGCGTGCTGCTTATGCAATCCTATATAAACGACGTAAATTTATTTTATTTTCATTTGCGGTTTCGCGCATAATAGATAAGCAGTACTTGATTTCAACACTTACGTATTTCTTAAAACAAAACAATGTCGGAAGTAAAAAAGAAGAGACGGCAATACTCTGCGGAATATATTAAATTCGGATTTATTGAAAATCCCACAAACCCGTCGTCGCCTTTGTGTCTTCTATGTCTAAAAACATTTTCGAACGAAGCAATGAAGCCTTCATAATTGCTCAAAAAGGCAAACCACACAACATCGGAGAAGAGTTAATTTTGCCAGCAATAAAGGAAGTAATAACTACTGTGCTTCATAAACCGGCCGCAGATATTATCCGAAAAATTCCTTTGAGTAATAATTCTGTGCAAAGACCAATTGATGAAATGGCTGAAAACATTGAAGAATCATTGTGCAATCATCTGAGGACTAGTCAATTCTCAATTCAGCTCGATGAGTCAACTTTACCAACTAATGAAGCGTTGTTGCTATCTTACGTGAGGTTTATTAAAGATGAGAAAATACGTGAAGAACTATTGTTTGCCAGAAATTTGGAGACAGATACAAAAGGCGAAACCATATTCAATACATTGGAAAAGTTTTGTGAAGAGAAAGAGATTCCTTTGAAAAATATTATATCAGTTGCTACGGATGGCGCTCCGGCTATGACAGGGCGCCATAAAGGCTTCATAGCATACTTAAAGAATAAAATTCCAGATGTCCTTGCTATACATTGCGTTATTCATAGACAACATTTGGTTGCTAGAAACTTAAGTGAACGACTATTTCAATCACTGCAATATGTCATCAAAGCAGTCAATAAAATCCGTAGCAGCTCTTTGAATGATAGATTATTTCATCAGCTTTGTGTTACTAATGACGAAGATTTCAACCGTTTGTTGCTTCATACTGAAGTTCGTTGGCTGTCAAGAGGCAATTGTCTGATTCGATTTTACAACCTGTTTGACTCTATGATAGAGTTCTTGGAAACTAAAAATACAGAACTGCGCAACAAGCTCATAACATCAAAGAATGATATAGCTTACATGACAGACCTGTATAAAATGTTCAACGACATGAACCTCCAACTGCAAGGCGATGAACTAAATTTAATTAAAACAAAAAATGTCGTTGCTGCTTTCGCAGCCAAACTGCTTCTGCACAAAAATAATATGGGCAGACGTGAGTTTCACAATTTTCCGAATTTATCAGTAAACTGCAGTAACGACGACTTGTTTGCCTACTGCCAACATTTGGAAAACCTCCACATTGACTTCACCGAACGATACCAGGACATTTTAAACTTGGAAATACCAGACTGGGTGTTGGATCCGTTTTCAAATGTCAACACAGCAATGTCACCTCAGCTGGAAGAAGAACTTATAGAATTGACAACAAACGAAGAAATAAAAATCAAGTTCAAAAATGGATATCAAGAATTTTGGCTACAAAAACCGATCCCGCAATTGTACCCTGGATTGTGGTCAATTGTTCAACGATTTTTGATAGCATTCCCATCGTCATATTTGTGTGAACGTGGATTCAGTGCTGTGGCAACGCTGCTTACTAAAAAGAGAAATCGTTTGCGTGTTACCGAACGTGGCGACTTGCGGCTGTTTTTGAGTAAATTGGAACCTGATATCAACAAACTTATTGAACAGCATCAGATTCAACCTTCACATTAGTTTTTATATAAGAATTGATTATGTTTGTTTTATTTTCAATAAAAGATACTCTGTCCGAATACTATAAATTTGCGTTTCAATAATCAGTTATTAGTACTTAGCGGTTTTTAAGTATGTTTAAAAAGGGGGGCGTTAAAAAATAATGTATTCTTAAAGTGGGCAGTAGACAAAAAAAGGTTGGGAACCCCTCTCTAGATAATAGTAGGTTAAAATAACAAATCCTTGGCAGCAATTTGTCAGAACTCAAACATTGATTTAAGTGTGAGTTGACATTGCCATGTGAAAATGGTTGTGTTTATTACAAGTTTCTGATAGACCTACATTATAGTGAGAGTCAGCGTATCGACCGGTGTAGAGTAAGAATGAAATGCAACGCCTGTCTGATTTTGGACAGATTTCTATCCTTTCCTTTCTTTAAATGTTCTCGAGAAAATTGTTCACCAGCAACCAGCATTTGGGTATTCATGCATGAGTGGTTGATGTCTGTAAACTGTACCCATTAAGGAAGAAAACCTTAGGGCGTGGCAACGTTTTATTAAAGAAATAAATATATGTCGAACAAAATCGTGCCGGCTCAGAATACCACCACCCCATCTCCTCTCGTGGGTGTCGTAAAAGTCGACTAAGAGATTAGCCGGAGGATGGGCAGCAGCGTCCTTCGAGTAAATTAACAACTCAACTGGGATCGCCAACCCGTCTGCCAAGCGTGGCGATTATGGCAAAACCCCCCAATGAGCCCAACACACCCATATCGGTCGTTGTGGTGATTTTTGGGGGAGGCCTGTGTCCAGCAGTGGACTTCATTCGGCCGAAACGACGACGACGAAAATCGCTGCTATGATTATAGACAAAAACATGCGTGGTCTGATGTATCTTCAACACCATTCCCTCTGGATGGTGTTCAGATTGATTATGCTGAAACATTTAAACACTGGCGGTTGATTTGAGACTCACAAATTAAGATCTTATACCACTTCTAATGGATGTATACTAAAGTTTACGTTCTTATAAAGTCCTTTGTCGATGATATCAGGTTGGTGGGCGATGTTTGTGAGCTTAGTGGGTGTTATTCATCGAGGCGATGATATTAGAATTCAGTGCTATTCAGGAACCTCTGCGTGTCGTGTTACACGTGCGACAGTTTTGAGATTCGTGTTTGACCTTGTGGTTTTCGCCGTAAGCACGGCGCCTAGGTTAAGGAGGGGTTCAATGTTTTTTTAATTGTGTCTGATTCACACGAGGAAGGTGTGTAAAATTACACGAAAGAACTGAGGGGTCTATAGGTATGGCAGCATAGGGACCTTTGGCAGAGCGAGAACTGTTGTTGTGTACTAATTTATAGTTAGTAATTCGACAGTGCCATTAAAGAGGCTTTACTTTATAAAGATACGTTAAGGATTTGGGGTTTGACTCGCCTTCCAATGGCATTTATGGATGTACGCAGAAACCTAGAAAGGACTGTGTTATATTGTCGTACTTGTAGGTTAATCCGCTTTGACCAGGTTCTCCGTTTTCCTAGAGGCGTGCAACTATTTAGTTGGTTCTCTCAAGTAGATTTTAGAAGGAATTAGTCCACCGTATCGTAGCAGTAAAAAAAATAAGACGTCAGAAGGGCAATTTATAGATAATGATGATAGAAAACTAGTATAAATCGTTTAATATATATCGCAGTGGGCAATAAGTAAACCAATATTGTATGATACATTAACTCTCCATAGAAAGCATCTTGCACACTCTATTTAATTTTAGATATTAACGAGGCGGTAGCCTGTGGCCGGCCATGTGTCTGAAATTATGCAATAAATAAAATTAAATCGAAATCTTTAACAACCATTTTTACCAAGACTTTCAAAATATGGTTTTTTCATTAATTCATATGTTTTATATATATATATATATATATATATATATATATATATATATATATATTAGGTCGTTATCTATCGGGTAACAAAACTGGGCAAATAAATTTAACAGACAAGGGTATTTGAAGTATATTACCCCGTATGACATTATCGCCCGAATATGCATTTTCATTTAATTTATATTATCTTTGAGCAGGATCGTTCGGGGTCATATGCCATATATGGCTCTGTTACACAGCCTGTAAAAATATCTAAAAGTTTCAGCTTGACTATACAAGACCAAAAATGTATGAGGAAAGTCCATTTATAATGTAATTTTCTAAAAGTAATGATAAATATCTGCCATAACAATATTTTGTATATAATAGAGCTTAAATAGTTATAGTCTTTTTGAGTCAGGCATGGCGGCGTTTGCTGGCACTAAACTCAGTTGCATAAAACCTCACAAGTTTGGATATTTATATGCTTGTTACTCCTTTTTGAACATTTAACCGATCCCGATGAAATTTGGTTCACAAATAGAATTAATCCTGGATTAGCATATAAAGTCCCGAAAAGTAAACACTTTTAACGTTGGTGGAGCAGTAGGCAGTGCTAGTACTTTTACTATATATTACAGGTACAAATATTCATTTTTGTTTGCAGGTAGTCTTTAATCGCGGGCCCCCACCTTTCATGCCAGGAGTGCCACCACCGTCAAGGCGTTATAAGTGAGTATAAAAGTAATTCTCCCAATAAATTTATACATTCTACATTAAAATGTTATAATTTATATCGCGTATTTTTATCAGCTCATCATTCGGCAGACCATTGGGACCGGGTGGGCCCCGACCTTACAATGAGCGCTATCCTCCGGAACCATACCAGCCACCGCCGCCTGGCATTAAAGACTCGCCCACTAATGGGTACAGTATATATTTTATTATTATATCTTGTGGTTTTAACATCGAATCGGAGACTACAGTCGTGATTTGTTATTTCTACATTGGTTTGGTATTTTAATCCACATCCTGGTATATTATTCCACTTTGTTTCAATTTAAAAAGTGCTTCGATTCTGTAAAAGATTTTCTCTTTAAAAGTTGAAATTTACGTAGAGTTGCCGTTGCGCTTTCAATTCTGTTTGAAAAAGTTAATTTAACTTGACGGTCGTCTCCCTCGATGGATAAAACCCGCTCGACAGCCTCGGGGACATTGTTCGGCTAAGGACTGCGTACTTTCTCGTAGGCATGGCGAGGATCCTCTTGAGGCATTCAACAGAATGATTCGGGAGAAGGAGATGCGAGCGAAGCGGCGCGAAGAGGAGCGCAGAAGAGCGAAGTCCGGGTCGCGCAGCTCGCGGTCGCGCACACGCTCGCCGCGTTCGCAGCGCTCGCCACGTTCCCCGCGCTCGCCCCGTTTGGCTCGCTCGCCGCGCTCGCCGCGCGTGCCCCGCTCGCCTCGCCCGCCACGATCGCCTCGGCCGCCACGTTCTCCGCGCTCGCCACGTCCGACACGTTCGCCTCGCTCGCCCCGCTCGCTACGTTCGTCACAGTCACCGCGCGCCCGGCCCCGTAGTCGAGGCTCCAGCCGCCTCCGATACTCTAGGTTCGTTGATAGTCCTCATTTTTGCATCCCCTATTTCAAATAAAATGTTGGTTCACGTTTATTCATTGTCTTTGCTTCATATTTTGTGCATGCGCTTGCTAACTTATAATGCATGAGTTGTTGTGCAGTCTTTGTAGTCGCTTGTCCTTTCAGATATTTTTCGTTTTACCGTAATAAGATAAAAAACTGGACTATCCAGGGAGTGGCTTGTCCTATTTTAGTATTTTGTTTTGTTTCCACGATAAGAATAAATAATCCTTATCTAAAATATCGTACGAAAATATAATATGTAAAACGGACTGTTCGTTGTTGATTTTATATGACATTTAGGCAAGTTGCAATTAAATTTGATATAATTAGCATGTTATATTGTTTTTTTACAGGTCACGGTCCATGTCTCGCGGCCGGCTGCGCCGTTCGCCTTGGTCGCCGCGACGTCGTCGCACTCGCGAAAGGACATTGTCACTTACTAGGTCAGTATTTACGTCTGAAGTGTACCAGTTTATAAAAAGGGAGTCGTTAAAAATAAGTAGGGTGACATCTGATGTGTATGCGAATAATTTATTAACAACTAAAAGCTATCACTTAGATCACGTAAACAATTATAGGCGAAATGACTGAGAGTATAAATCATCCAAACTCATTCGTTCGCCATCAAGCTAATATAAAGACCAACTTACTAAATTAATAAAAACACTGGTATAAACATAAATCATGTTGGTGTACTCAGAATTTGTTAGTCTAACAATAGATATTAATTCTTGCTGCAGATATAAAAAGTGACTCATCGCGGGACGCCTGGCAAATGTGAAACATCGACATTATTTTGTATACATAATATGCATAAAATAATAGTTTATAAAAGGAAATAGATATGGCATAATCAAAAATAAAATATACATATTTATATAAGAAAGAGATGATTCTTTACTTAATAAATATATAATAATCAAAAATAAAAAAATTATAATAAAACACTTTTAAACGGATTCTTCACCCCGTGTGGTGCCGGCTTAGAATGCCACCACCCCATTTCATCCCGTGGGTGTCGTAAAAGTCGACTAAGGGATTTAACCGGAGGATGGGCAGCAGCATCCTTCGAGTACATTAACAACTCAACTGCGATCGCCAACCCGTCTGCCAAGCGTGGCGATTATGGCAAGACCCCCCCAATGAGCACACAACACACCCATATCGGTCGTTGTGGTGATCTTTGGGGGAGGCCTATGTCCAGCAGTGGACTTCATTCGGCCGAAATGAAACGGATTCTATCGCGTATATTTTTGATTTTCCTGACGTTTCGAATACTTTGCAGCATTCGTGCGACCACGAATGTGTAAAAAATCGCGAAAATCTAAGACATTACTAAATAAATGTATTGAATGTTAGATATTCGTGTGGCTTGTATACTGACCCGTTAGATAATTGTGCTTTTGTGAAAATACATACATTTTACATCAAACAGAATACCGAAAATACATTTATACGCATTTCCTGGTATTATCCGTCAATGTCATGATGTCTATGTATGGTATTGAATATAATTTCTGTTATAATCATTGCAATCATTGATATTGATCAGTCTACGTAATTAATATTTTGTTGACATTCTTTCGCGATGAAAACCTGTGTAAGTTGCAACACCAGCTTTGCTGATGGCGTCCAATGTGGGAGTTGCAAATTACTTTTAGACTTCCAATGTGCTGGTATCTCGGAGTCTGGTTGGAGGAAGTTAGGAAATGTCAGAAGAGCCCAATGGAAGTGTCCTGCATGTCGTATTTCTTCGCCTGCCCCAGTAATCTCAGAGCCCGCTTCCCTTGAACTAATACTCAGTGAAATCCGTGACATGAAAAGTCAATTAAACACCTTACCAGCATTGGTGGAGACGATTCGCACTATTAAGGAAGAATTGGGCCAGCTTAAAGTATCGTGCGATCATACCAAAGATTCACTGGACTTGTTCGACAATAGACTCGTGGTGGTTGAAAATAAGGTTGCTGATTTCGATAAGATGCACGATACATTGATCACTCTTCAAAATGAGCTATCCATTACGAGATTGGAATTTTCAGCATATGAACAAAGATCAAGACTGAACAATATAGAAATAAAAGGCATACCTCAAAAACGAGATGAAAATTTGTTTACGATTGTTGACGCTATCTGCCGCAGGGTTAATTACAGTTTCCCGAAAACTCAGATAAATCATATTTCAAGAATTCCATCATTTACATCTTCCGACAAATCAATCATTGTAAGTTTTATCAATAGGTATGTCAAAGAAGATTTCATCGCTGCTGCACGGGCCGAAAAGAATTTAACATTATATGATATTGGGTTTCAAGACACGATAAAGAAATTTTATGTGAACGATCATTTAAGTATTGAATACAAAAAATTATTAACTAAAACAAAGACCATTGCTAAGGAAAAGAATTACAATTTTGTCTGGGTGAAACATAGTAAGATACACATTCGTAAAGATATGACTACTAAAGTACTTATAATAAAAAAAGATCAGGATTTAAACAAAATAAACTAACTTATTACTTAGACAGATTCCGTATCTTACTATGTTCTTGCTTTCTATATCCATTTATAAACACAATAATTGATTATATCCTAATTTTATTAACATTGATAACCAATTGCTGTAAAAGGTTGAGCACGCATGCTTTGCTAATTACTTTCGCACCTCGCTGTTTTTCGCTTAATTGCTTCTTTTATATTCGTTATCGCGCTGTTACTTTTAAAGACTTAACACTAAGAATTATCTCTGTCTCGCTCGCACTAGTGTATTGTGGATACATTAATTTGCTCGCTCACTTGGTTGATGACTACTTATTATTAAAAAGGCATCACTGCTTTGTGCATTTGTTAAAAGTTTACCCACTTATTCCTAATTACTCATATCTTAAACTTTTTTTCATTATAATAGATTACTTGGACTTGTGTTTATGCTTACATTTACTTGATTATTATGTTATATTTTTGCAGTTATTACTATTCGTAATGGCTTGTGATAGAAAACTTGAATTATGTATATTCTATCAAAATGTCCGTGGACTTCGCACAAAAACTGAAAACTTTTATCGTCAGGTGTGTTTTAGTTCGTACCATATAATTATTTTGACTGAGACTTGGCTTTCGGATGATTTTTCTACCAGCGAGATGTTCGACGATAGGTACGTAGTGTGGCGACGGGATCGTGACTATGATTTGACAAGGCAGAGACGAGGTGGTGGTGTATTAATTGCCGTTCGCAAGGACATTCCGGCTACCTCACAACCGCTTTTCCATTCGACTGCGGAAGATCTTTGGATAAGTTTGCGCTTAAAGAAATCGAGTTTGAGGAAATACGTTAACTTACATTTATGCGTTATTTATTTATGTAAACAAAATCTAGGCCTTGCCTTTTCATCTCAGTTACAAAACTTCTTTTCTAAATTAAATGAAATCATGCTTACTAATTCTTCTGATGACTTTTTGATCTTGGGAGATTTTAACTTAAGCGGAATTGAATGGTCTCCGTCCAATAACATATTTTTTCTTCCATCAAACATGAACAGTAGCGACGAATATACACTTACTGATGAACTTTCGGTATTGGACTTGCATCAGTTTAACGGGGTTTTAAATAATTATGGTAATTTGCTTGATTTGGTGCTCTCTAATCGGGACGTATCTGTATGCGAATGCACAGATCCGTTAGTGGATGCTGATCTGTTCCACCCAGCTCTTCTAGTCCGCACTATTCTAGAAGATACCTCATTATTGCAGTCTGCGCCTCGCTCTAAGTACTTATATGACAAAGGCAACTATGATTTAATAAATAAGAAAATTTCTGCTATAGACTGGATTCGCGAATTTGCATCTCGTTCAATGGAAGAATCCGTAGACTTTTTCAATCGTTCAGTGTTAGATTTGCATAATAAATATATACCAACTAAAACGTGTCGTAGTCAAAAATATCCAGCTTGGTACAACCGCCCATTAATTAGATTGATAAAAGAAAAATATAAATACTATAAGAAATATAAAATCTATGGAAACATAACAGATGAAATGACCTATAAATTATTGCGAGAAAGAGTAAAAAACTTAGAATCAGTCTGTTATAAAAACTTCATAAGCCTGACAGAAGATTCTATTAAAAAAAATCCCAAATATTTTTGGACATATGTAAAGAGCCGTTCCTCATCAAACTCAATCCCTAGTGCTCTAAAATACAATAATGAGATCTTTCACACCGGGGAATCTATCTGCAGCTCATTTTCATCTTACTTTCATTCAACATTTCTCAACCACATCCTGTTATAATTCTTCTTTATGCTTTACGTTGCCTAATCAACTCTCGAATATCAACCAAGTCACAGTTAATACTAACGAAATTAAAACGTTATTGGAAAATTTAGACTCCACGAAAGGGCCGGGCCCTGACAATATATCAGTAAAATTTCTCAAGCAATGCATCTCTTCTATTTCGAAACCTATATCGCTTCTATTTGAAAAGTCCCTATCATCATGTACCGTCCCCACAATCTGGAAGTCAGCACTTGTCACACCTATTCACAAAAAAGGATCCAAAAGTGAAATTAGCAATTATAGACCCATCTCCAAACTTTGCACTATTGCGAAAATACTCGAACGTGTCGTATACAATCAAGTATATTCTGCGATAAAGAATTCTTTCAGCCCATTTTTCAACATGGCTTTTTGAGGGGTCGGTCAACGGTGTCGAACCTTGTACTTCTTAACGACTTTATTTCAGATGCAATGGATAGAGGAATGCAGGTTGATGTCATCTATACGGATTACAGTAAAGCGTTTGATCGTATTGACCACTGCACACTATTATCCAAGCTAGAAATGATAGGCATATGTGGAGACCTGCTCAGATGGTTCAAATCCTATATAGACAATAGATCACAAGCTGTCGTTATTAATAACTTTATTTCTACCTGGGTCCATGTCCCTAGCGGAGTTCCTCAGGGATCCTTATTGGGTCCTCTACTTTTTGTAATATATGTAAATGACATCAACTTTTCCCTTCACTCTTCGAATTTACTGTGTTTTGCTGACGATATGAAGATATATCGTACTATTTCGTCGTTGGACGACATGAAAGCTCTCCAAGAGGACCTAGGACGATTAGAAATCTACTGTTTAGTTAACAAACTTGACCTTAACCCCTCTAAATGCTCAGTAGTAACTTATACTCGCAAGCAAAATATCTTACACACTTCTTATTCTTTGAGTGGCCATTTGCTTCCTAAGGATACTTGTATTCGTGACTTAGGAGTCTATCACGATTCCAAATTGATATTTAACACTCATATTGACTCCATTCTGGCAAAAGCTTCGAAGTCTCTGGGTTTTATAATAAGAGTTTCCAAAAACTTTAACGACATTAAAACTCTTAAAATCTTATACTGCACCTTTGTCAGGAGTCATCTCGAATATGCTTCACATGTCTGGAACCCAATCTACAATACATTCATAGATCGAATTGAAGATTTACAAAGACGCTTTATTAAGCACTTGTGTTTTTGTCTTAATGTGCCATATCATTCTATAAACTATCTCGAACTGTGTAAAAAATTTCATCTCCTGCCTCTTGTAAAACGCCGAGAAATTGCGGACTGTCTTTACTTATTAAAAATACTATCTGGCGAAATTGATTTTCCCGGACTGTTAGGAACAATTAAATTCAATGTTCCAACTAAATGTACAAGGTTTAATCCCCCCATTCATATTCCTAAAGCATCAACCAACTATCGCCAAAACTCCTTTATAGTGCGAGCGAGTAAAAATTTCAATAAAATATGCAAAAATTATGACCTAGATCCGTTTACAACCAGTATAACATCAGCAAAACGGTGCTTGACCCTTGATTTTTTCTCGTGTAAACGGTAACACAAATTTACTAACTCTCGTTCTCATTAATGTCTCATAAATAATTATTAAATATGTTTATTAAATATAGTGAATATTAATTATTACTTATATGTATTGATCATAACCATGAAACTTATCATATAAATGTTTATATTTTTATTTTTATATATTCAATTTGTTGTTACCTGTGTAAACACTAACAGTTATCTATGCAACTACTATATGTGGAAATCTGTAATTGGCTTTCTGTTTCCTTACTATTATTGTTACACCTGTATTTTTAGCTGTAGATTTTCCAGTAATAAATAAATAAAAATAAAATAAAATAAATAAATAAAAAAATTGACAAATATTTCGAGCCTAGTGGAGAATGCTGCACAGTCACTTGCGCATGGCGACGCGTCACCACACCGTATTAGATGTTTACTATCATAATTGAATCTATCTATCATTTTGATTTTGAATGAATGCTTCGGTTTTTGGGCCACTTACAAAAGCTGGGCGCCCTGCATTTTAAATATGGTGGGTCGGAATGAAAACAAAATTATAGCATACTACCAAAACGTTGACGACATTGTCTTGCCCCTTTTATGGCGATCGGTTAAACAGTATAGAAATTGATGTGCTGCAGCACCATCTAGTAGCGGGTTACAACAAAGTGTATAGCATTAAAACCTGCTCCACATAATAATACATATAATATGTGCCATCTTTCATGGCGATCGGTCAAACTCGAACTCTATTTATATATCTGCATTTAAGTACCAAAGCTAAATATTGTTTTAAAGTTTGATTATATTTGTCGGCCAAGACATATATAAGGATTGGTAGCCATTGTATCAGACACTGTGTTTATGGCAGACAAGTCGCACAGCGATTGAAACTGACTGTTCAGGGTCGGGAAGCGTCAACTTTTTGCTATAGGAGGGCGCTACTCCTCTTAACACAAGTTGCAAAAAATAGTATAATAAGAAGTATTCTAATATCGGGAACCAAGCAGTATATTCGAACGCGATCTGTGCTGTATCTTTAAGAATGTAGTTATAATCGTACAGGGGCCTTAGTATGAGCTCCGATCGCTATTCAGTTGCCAGTCACAAACTCTCATGCTCTATGAAAAATTGCCGACTCACTATTAGAATTGACTGGAAATTAAAGCTCTTATTAAACCCCCAGATCGCCGTCGCCGCGGCGCAGGCACCGCTCGCCCATGCGGTACCGCTCACCGCTGCGCTCGCCGCTGCGCTCGCCCATCCCGCGCTCGCCGCTGCGCTCCCCGCTGCGGTCGCCGCCGCCGGCCCGCTCGCCGCTGCGCTCTCCGGTGCGGTCGCCGGTGCGGTCGCCTCTTCGTCCACCCATGCGCTCGCCGCTACCGCTGCGCAATATTTCTCCTCATCGGTTAGTCTATTAATCTACTCAATACTCGTATCGCATATAGGTATATACCTCTGAACTAAAGTGGTGATAAATGTCCGTAGTTACCAAACTAGTTAAGTGTTGATAATCTTTTTAAGTTTGGACATCACCCGGTATTAGTATCACCCGATTGGCGTAGTGGCTAAGCACTTGGCTTTTTACGCTAAGGGCCTCGGGGTCGATTCTTATAAAATATTTGTATTGCCAGCAGACGTTAGTTAGGGTGTTCCGTATGAGGGTGCTTTTGTATGGGAGATATGTTTCTGTAACAACACCACACGATTAAATCCTTCTTAATGTCAAATCACAACACAAAATCCACACATTTTGTTACAAATGTTACAAATACATATCACCTGCGGCCAGTTAGGATGTCAAATTCCACTTGTAGTTATAGTTCGAGATCCAACTGCAAGATTCTACGTTCACATACATTTTACATACAACTATAAAATTTATATACGTCCTGAACGTATAAATGTAACAAAATATTACCTGCTCACACCTTGCTGCGAAGAGGTTGCGGCCAAGTACGCAATGGCAAATATCACTATTCATGTTCTCTACGTATATTTCTGTGAAGTAGAGTAAAGTGTTTTACCAGTGAATCATTTTTTTCCAAAAAGTCTATTAATATTAATTTAATTTTAAATACTAGTGGGCACATTTTATTAGGCAACCCGGTCAAGACATATTGCCCCTTTTATAATTGGATATAGAAATTTGGTTTTGATTAAATACTCGATGAACGTAGCAATTTTGCAGCCGGATCTTAGACCACCGAAGAACCGTTAGGTTCCTGCGCCATTTGTATATCGGAAAAGATAAAATGACTTCATCGTATTTGGGAGAAGATATTTATATCAATTAATTCATTTTTTTGTAGATATGCTGGTGTTTACGACGAACTGTTGTCTCCGCCCCGACGTACTGTTGAGCCGCCCTACGGAGCCAGGTACGATTGTAACAGTCTAAATAGTGTCTTCACACGCCCTTTATCGACATTTAAGAGAATGCGTTTGCTCGTTGATGTTATGAAATTGCTAAGCGGATTGAACCTGTGTTCGCGTTTTTGTGTACAAACTCGAGTAATAGCCGTTACCATTCGTTGCGTTTTTTCAATTGTGTTAGCGTAAGCTGTAAAAATGTTATTACTTGCTTAATGTATGGCATTTTCATTAAGCAAATAAATGGTAAGTAATATTATACAGAAGCTAATAACAAATGTTATTAACAAGGACGAGTATTTGACGTCGCCGAAGCTGTGATAAAATATGTGATAAGGTTATTTAAGGTCCCCCCCCTCTTACTGTGATTAAGAATTTTGTTAAACACGATTTCATGCAATAATTGTATTTTAAGAACTTTGAATAAAATATAAGTGCTCTGTAGAGCAAAGAAACCTAGAACAGGTTCTGGATCATGATTATGATAGACTAAGGGCGGGTTTGCCTCAACTTAGGAAGTAAGTTAGCATCAATGCATAAAAAGTATACATTACGGGTAGGAGGTACATTAGTGGTGTGGAATAGTTTCAGTATTCCGTGTGTCGGTATTCCGGGGTTTCTCAGCATTAAGCGGTAGAGGTAACGTGATATTTGGCTTCGTGATATATTTTCTGTAAAAAGGTTAATACCGCGTAAAAAGATACACTACCGAAAAGTGAGGTTATCTATGTAAACTCTTTACTCCCCTCGTGTTATGAGTTGACATAGATTATGTTATTTCCCACTGTTATATACTAAAGACAACGCTGCCTGAAATCGTGTGTTCATAAAAAAATGTGTAAATTTGGGGCAATTAAGTACTGAGCAATAAATTATCAACATTTAGTTGTCTCATCTGAAATTGTTAAGATAAAAATTTATTTAATGTTACCTCTAAAGTTGGAAATTTATTAATATCGAATCAATGGCAGAAGTTTTTTATGAAGTAGAGACGATATTCTAATTACAATAAAAAAATAATATAATTGGCTATAATTTATCGACACCGCAAATTAATTCAATCGACATCAACATTATTTTTCATTAAATGTTTTTAAATCGGATTGGTCCATAAGTTTCCCAGAACATTTAGGTGAATAAACTCACACTTTCTCTTTATAGTATATTGTATGGGGGCACATTTATAGTGGTGGTTAGTTAATTGATCGATGTGCGAGGTTAAGCCTCGTTTTCCTTAATTAACTAAATTCTACATGGAACTTCTTTAACCCCGGGGAAGGGCGAAGGGGTATGCCGGACTCCTGCCGGATAAAACCACTGGAGCGGTCGTCTTCGGCACCGAAGGGGCGCTCCAGGTCCTCGTAATATCACACAAGAGCCGCCCATTGGTGCCACGCCTTTAGGCACATCACTGAGGGGATGACTGTAAAGCGGTCACCCCCTCTAGCGGAGAGAAGGCGACTGTAAAAAGGTCGCCCCCCCAGGCACTTCTCGGGGAGGGTTGTAAAGGATCCTCCCAAGTCTCGCTTTGCGCTGTGCTGCGCATACGGCGGCACGTGACCACGTGCGCGCCACCGTCTTCCCGGGGGTCGCTCGGTGTGAGCACGCAGACTCCCCAATTTGCGCGCCCGCGACCCCCGAGGCCCCCACCATGAAGTGACGGCAGGGGGCTCAGGCGTGTTGGACTTGGGAGCCGGGACGATTGTTGCCCCGGCGCCGTCTCGTCCTTCTCCGTGCGGGATCAGCCCTCTCCCGATCCCGCTCTGCAGTCTCCTTCTGGAGCATGACGCTCTCGCAGAAGGAGACCACTGCACTCCAATTTTCATGCTCTGCCAACATAGCCGACACTACTGCCTGCTCAGAGAGAGATCTTGCCCGATCTGATCGACCAGGATCCGCCGCTCGGCCGCCCACGCAGGACACTCCTCGAGCGTGTGCTCTGCGGTATCCTGGTCGCTTCCACAATGGTGGCACTGTGTCGTAACCTCGCGTCTCCTATTCTGTGCAGGTACGCACCGAAATAACCGTGACCGGTGAATACATGCGTCAGACGGTAGGTGACGCGGTCGCTCCTTCTGAGCCAGGCTCCGAAGAGTGGCAGGATGGCCTCGACGACGCGCTTGGTCGCGAACTGCAACCGTAGGCGTCGCCATATCTCGAGTGCGCGCCGTCGAGCCAGCCGCCTCATTCTGTCAAACGCCCCTGAAGGCACGCTTTCCCCACTTTGGCGGAGGGAGCGTGTTTGGTCGTAGACCCACGCATCCATCTCCGCCTCGATGTCGAAAGGCGGAAAGCGTGCCAGGAGAGTTGCCGCCTCGTAGGACACTGTCCTGTATCCCCGTGCGATCCGTATAGTCACCCTGCGCTGCAGACTGTGAAGTTTGGTTCTGCAGCGCTGGACGCCTGACAGCCGGGATGACCATACAGGCGCCCCGTAGAGGGCCACAGACCGCACGACGCCCCCGTAGAGACGGCGACAAGTGACTACCTATGGTGGACGTTACGGACGGTCAGATAATCGTAGAAACCTTTGCAAATCGGTATTGGGCTGCACAGGTCTGATCTGATGGGTGTTACTAAATATAACATACTGTATCCTCCTTAGCCACATCTGGAAATGTCCTCCTTAGCCACATCTGAAAATGTTAAACTAATGACACTAGTGGTCAGCTATTTGGGAGTCCTTAGTATGGTTAATACTGCTAATAGAACACTATGATGGTATTGTTACGAGTCGGGGTCCGGAAAAATTACCAAAATTACATGTTACACAATACTTATTTTATTTAACAATAAACATGACTGATACTCATTAGTATGCACTATTGCACAATAACCATCTGGTATTTCGGTTATAGTTTACTGTGTCGTATCCCAGAGTAAACTTCCCTCTTTTCGCGGTCGCTATATTGTATATGGGCTGACTAAATACTTTGTAAAACCTAGCTGGAGTTCTGTTTTGGCTTCGCCTTATTCGCCCAGTTGAGCAGCTACATTTCATGGAAAAGACTGCGGGAAGCCGTTCCAAAAAACAAATTTTCTAGAATATTCGCTTTTTAGAAGTTTCGAGGCGATTTAGTACCGCTACTAGCCGTCAGATGGCGCCGAGTGCTCTAGTTCTGCTATGTAACCAAATAATCCCGAACATTCTGTAATTTTCTACATGCCCTAGTACCGCTAGTACACTAGATGGGTGCCGATCTATCCAGTACAGTCCAGAAGTTTCGAAACTCCGGAGTTCTGCTACCAGGTACCAGATGCCGCCACGTTCTGCTATTTTAAACACTGTCCGGCTTAACACTGCCTTCTCCTAAGACATGCTCGTCCCGAGCGTCATAGTCTGCTGGTAACCGTAACTCTCTTCCAAAGTTCGCGAAAGCTGGTGTCACAGTCGTACTTTCGTGAACTGCACTGCGGTATGACAGAAGTTCTCCAACACTGCCAGCAGTATTAATGTTTTAAAATTATGATTAATGCTTTAAAACATATGATGAGGCATGATACACCCCCCCCCCCCCCCCCTCATAGTTATTAAATAGTAATTTTTCTATAGGTACTGAAAACTCACGAATTGCGGGCTACTACTTTTTATTTTATCGATACTCAATTATTCATGTCGCTGATTATTATTCGTCTAGTCTACATAACTAGATCAAGTCTCTAACGGATACAGCGTTGCTTAAATCATTCCTCCGCTCCCAGACCCGTAAATCAATGACCATCACCACATTTAGGCAATTATCCCCGGGGAGGAGGAGTATGCCAGACTACTGCCGACTAAAACCGGTCATCTTCGACAACGATAGAGGCATCATGATTTCTAAAATAAACGCACTGGAGCCTCCTGTTGTTGCCACGCCTTTAGGCACATCTCGGAGGGAGTAACTATAGCGGTCACCCCCTCTACCCGAGGCAAAGCTACTTAAGATGCTGGGGGTCTACTGGGAAGGCGACTGTAAAGATCGCCTGGTACATCTCAGGTTATTGTAGGGATTGTAAAGGTTCCCCCGAAGCCTCGCTGTGCGCTGAGTTATGCACATGGCAGAACGTTACCAGGTGCACGCCGCTATCTTCCCAGGGCCGCTCTTATGAGCTCGCAGATTCCCCAATCTGCGTGCCTGCAACCCCCGGGAACAAACACCTAGCTGCGACAGACAATTTCCAATGGAAAATTATATTAAACATTTTTGTTTAGTGTTGGGTACGTATTAATTTTCTACTTATCTAAATTTCGGTTATCGAAATGTGTTGCTCTAGCATAGCCCTACTGTGACTATCACTGCATAAGCTGAGTAACATTAATTGTGACAGAATTTGCGACTTCAGTGGTAACATGAACATTGTTTAGAGGCCCTGTGGTCCCAGACTTATTAATTTTATTGTAGCTGTAGTAAGTCGTGATTCACGGGAATCATGTTAAATAATAGATTTTTTTAATGTACTAAATCATGGTTGTGACTTATTTTGTAAGGTTTATTTGTTTTCTAGTAAATAACTACGCTATACCAACTGACACACACACACACATATATTATAAATAAAAACACAATAGTCATTTTGCTGAACAACTATTGTGTTTTTTTGGTAGGTATTGACCCAAGCTCTCACCCCCTGCAGTATGCCGTGCTATTTACTGGACATCCTGTATATATATACATATATATATAATGTTATACTTTCAAATTAAGTTAAAGCGTTTTGACTCTGTTATACAAACTGTTCCTTGGATATTAAATACATTTTTTTATTTTTTATTTAATTAGCTAATGGGTTCGGTCATATCACTTCTCAGCTTCTCTTAGCGTGGCCTTATGTTCAGTCCACACTAAGAGAAGCTGAGCAAATTCAGCTCCCAAATAGATGATAGATTTATTTAGCACAAGTATCTGATACAAGATATTATCAAAATGTAGTAAATCGTCAAGAAAGTCTTACATTATTCTGGAATTATCCATTCTGGATTGTGTATATTATGTAAAACCTTTTTATTGCATTTGCATAAAACAGTATTAATCTTAATAATTGTAATTATAATTTGAAAATTGATATTGACGGATTGATAGAATTAAGAATGGTGCTGCACAGCAGATGATCATCTATCGTTGTATAATGAATATTTAACCTATAACATCTGACCAATTAATTATGCACAAAATGTTATGTTAGAAATTAACGTTATACGCTGGTTTGTAACACTGGCATTATGTAGAACAAGCGCGCAAACTGAACATCACTTGTACCATATTAGATGCAACAAATAGTTTATGAAAATGATGTACGATTTTATGCATTTAGATAAATACTTTACGATACACCAAGATATCGCTTGTATCGCGTTAAAGAGTTACGCGTTAAACTGTACCAGTTTACTCAATAATCTCGATATGTACAAAAACCTATACCCGGCGTAACTATCTGTAGGCCATATAAATATTTTTTCCGTGCGGTACACGCAGCACAGAGAGCCGGTCGCATAGCCACTGCGTCAACTGTACCATTAAACTGTACCGTTATGATATGCTATTCAAATCAGGCACAACTTTTATAAGTCATAGAATCTGAATGGCATATAAGAAAAAATTTAAGTGATTGTATTAAGAAAGTTCCCTGCGATAGAGAATTATGGAACTTACGTAAGTCACGTCTTTTGAGTCCTCATGTATTGTAGCATGCTGTAATGACAGGCTAAAGCTAAAATATTAATTAATGCCAAAATAAACGTAATACTGCATGCATGAATGCATTGCTTGAAAACTATCTCCTCCAGTATATTTTTTTCGTCCTAATGTTGCCTGGAAGAAACCGCCGCGTGCGATAAGGCTGCCCATTGTACTCTATATTCTAAGTGCTACTTTTTATTGTATTTTTAACTACAAAGAAATAAGTAATATTGACCAAATATTTATGTTATCAAAATACTTCGTATTTATGTATATATTGTTTTGTTTTGACCCGTAATAAAATTATGCGACAGCAATTTTATTCATAAATAGTAAATTAAACAGACTTACTTAAAAACAATGTATATGTATTAATATTAGAACAATACTATCTTTTATGGCCTATACACAAAACGCTTTGCCTTGATTATGCGATGCGTTTCATTTCTTCGTCACACAAATAATAGTAGTCATACCTCAGTACCTACCGCTTTTGGATGAAAGCAATTTCTATTTGACTATTCAGTAGCTTTTATAAAAATATAGATAACTGTTTTGAGTGGGGAAGAGACATAACGTAACGCATCTAAATGACTTACATAGTTGTGTTAACGGCATCACAGTAACTTCAAAGTTTAACTACCTACTCTCCATACAAAGGTTAAATGGCTTTTAATATAAATAGACCTTTTTCGGTACCACATAATCGTTACAGGATAAAAATACTGACCTGCACACGAATTCAAAAAATGTGTTAGCCTAGGTATGCAATAAGGATCACCCATTCCTCGACTAACTGTATGGAGTTAGATATACACACCATACAGGCTGTGGATTAAATTACCTGCAATACTACATAATAAAAATGTTTTTAAGGTCATATGCGTAATAATGTAGTAGTAACATGTGCTACTGATAATAAGATAAGTACTAAGTAGATAAATGCTACAGGTTAAGACGGGTGGTGCAGACTTGGGGGAGAGAGAAGTGTTCTAATGATGGCACCAGGCTGACTGCATTGCTTGATAACTTTCGTAACTATTTGTTTTTTATTTTAAAAACATAAATAATTATTGCAGGTGGTAAAATCCCCAGCGCTATAAATCGGCGTCATTTGCTTATAATATTACATATTGTAACGGTATTATTTTGTTACCGTAATGTTGACAGTCATATTATTGTTAAATTAAGTATCAGAAACTTATGTAGACTAGAAATAAGCAAGTATGGTGAAAATTTGTAAGCCAGAAAAATAATTTTATGTTATATAAAGGAATTATGGTGATATTTATTTTGTTGAACATAATGTAGACGGATAAAACGATAATTCATTGTCTGTATTAACGATTAATCATGGATTTTAATAAAGTATAATCTGTAAAATTGTGTAATCTATCAGTGACCTATGTAAGACAACATGGGTCGGCTTTGAGAATGGGGTGCGTCTCCACATGTGCAGCCACACACAACAGGCACTTTTAGATTTCATGTATTTATAAAATACACAAACAGACCAAATTAGTGAGAGTTTCCTTGCGTTACAGTATTGTTTATGTTGCATATGTATGGTTTGTCGACCTACCAATAAGATCGAGGTATGTTGCCAGAAATCGCACGAAGTTCAGCGACAAATTTATGTTTATTGGGTGATATGGGCATATGATGAGTGCTAGTGAAAGATTAGAGTCAAACACACAGTGCCACATGTTGGAGTCCTAAATATTATGAAGCTGAACTTTTATTGTGTTGTTATTCATTTTAATATGGCCTTTCCTCAGTTTTCCGTGAATAAAGCAGGCCATATGAACCATACAGCATGAAAACACATTATCTTTCATAATGTCAATTGCATTTTGTAATATACCATTTCATATTGACATTTAATGTAGAAAATGTGTGTGGTTGGTATAAACTTTTTGTTTGCTTAGCAATATTACACAGTTTTACTTACGTTACTTTGTCTATAGAGATTTTCGAATGTATGATTTAAGCTAACTGAATTATATGTATAACGTGATAGTTAATATAGGTAATCGTTGGTAATCCACAGTAAATGCTGTATTGTCATTAATTATATTAGATTACGCTTGCAGGTAGATTATTCAATCGACATCAAATCCCTGATAAAAGGAATAATAATTTTAATTATAAAGATAATAAAACATCCACCTTTACCTCATTCAAACGTTCGTGCAATAAAGTACCGTGTAGTATGTTTCACTGTTGCTCTCTATGTGCTTTTTATATAAAGGAGACTGACCGGATAGATACGCATAAGAAGCGTTACGCTGGGATTTAGAAAACTGTATTTATGTATGGTGAAGCGGCCATAGGCATAAATCGAGTGATATTGTAATAAAATAAATGATTATAGTCTAAAATGGACTTCATGTAATGTATTAATGTCATTATTATCGACACTAATCATGGATTCTTTGGTTTCTAATGTCAGGTTTGCAAAAGAAACAGTGGCAGTTGCCGACATTCTCACGGAGTTTGTCGACGTCTTATCAGGCCTTGTATTACAATGTCCTCAAGGCAATCTCACTAAGCGCATATTTGAACTGTAGTTTATTTAATGGTATCTTTCGATTAAATATCGGTAACCGTTTAACTAAATACCTGGAACGCCTTTTGTTAATACAGCCTTGGCCAAAAGTATTATTAAGGTGCCGTTAAACAACGCGTGACCGTGCGGTGTAGACGCGGCTCGGCTTAATCCGAACGCAAGCCTACTCGTACACATGGCGCGTCGATTTCAACAACGCGAGCGGTGCACCCCGCCGCTCTTTTCGTCCGTCATTATTTACTAAGCTGCCAGATAAACGGAAACGCCTTGCTGTTGTAGCAGTAGCTGTTATTTGGCTCAGTGGAAACTATTAAAAAAATACAAAGTAGATGGTGGTGGATGGTGTCCTTGTATAAGAGTCACAAAAAACACAAATAAATAAATAAAAACGATGGGCAGCTATGTCCGTCGCGCGCTCTGACAGAAGCTGGCTGAGAGGAGTGCAAAGTTCGAAGGAAGCCTTGGCTTTCAGAGACCAATTAAAAGAACCACTTAGAGTGGGCTCTGAGACACCAATATTTTACCGAAAAGGATTAGTCTTATAGCATTTAGCAGTTTAGTCCGACGAATCATCCAACTTTGAGGTAAGTTTTTCTATAAATTATTTTAATCAATAACTGCAACTACTTTTGATCTAGTTTATGGAAATAATATCAAAATTTAAAATCTAATTTTTGTTACATACATTTGTCAATGAGGATTACCATTCCGATTACGTGTTACCTGCTGTCAAGCACGGAAGTCCAGCAACATAATGCACACTACCATGAATCAGCGGCTACGATGCGCTGATTTAAAGACAACAACATTGTCTTGTTGGATTGGCTGGTGCAGTCCCCGTATCTGAATCCTATCGAACACCTTTGGGGTATTCTGTAGCGATTTTACGGGAGCATAATACAACACCTAAAACAGCTAAAACGCGCTTTGATAAATGAGTGGGATTCAAAAAAGGGATGCACTAGGCTTGTGCGCAATATGCCCCAAAAGATTGCTGTTTAAGGTCGGGCCCACCAAATACTAATTTGTTTCATGATATTTTTCTCAATAAACGATTTTATAAAATATAAGACGTTTTATTTTTCCCTGATAACACGGATAGTGAAGTATTGTATTGTAGGGCGCCTAATACTTTGGGCTAATGCTGTATATAGTTACAATCAATAACGATAAATACAATTACCCATGGCCCAAAGAGAGGTAACTCACTTCGGAATGTCGCCGCGATGAGGTCAATCTTTTACTAAGTCGGTTGGTTATGACTTACAAATATAAACAGTCCGATGGATTGAAAAAATTAAGATACTTATGAGCACTTTTTTACACTTGAACATTTTATTCTTAAACATTTTAAAGAAGCATCTTGACCTTAAATATAATATTGGAAACTTTGTTACTAAAATATATTTACCACTTTAGATGCTTACAGCGATATGAGTGTTCTTTACGCATAAATTAATTTATGTCCATCTGAACATTATTAACATTATTAAGTAGTCAACTTATACCTATTTGACGCTGATTTTACCTTTTTTTTTATTGATGTCCAGTGGAAATTCTACATGGAACTTCCTTGACCCCGGGGAAGGGCTAAAGGGGTATGCTGGACTCCTACCGGCTAAAACCACTGGAGCGGTCATCTTCGGCACCGAAGGGGGGCTCCAGGTCCTCGTAAGATCACACTAGAGCCGCCCATTGGTGCCACGCCTTAAGGCACATCACGGAGGGGATGACTGTAAAGCGGTCAACCCCTCTAGCGGAGGGAAGGCGACTGTAAAAAGGTCGGCCCCCAGGCACTTCTCGGGAAGGATTGTAAAGGATCCCCCAAGCCTCGCTTTGAGCTGTGCTGCGCACACGGCGGCACGTGACAACGTGCGCGCCACCATCTTCCCGGGGGTCACTCGGTGTGAGCACGCAGACTCCCCAATCTGCGCACCCGAGGAGCCCCTGTCCCGATCCCGCTCTGCAGTCTCCTTCTGGAGCATGACGCTCTCGCAGATGGAGACCACTGCACTCCAGACGCTGATTGCACCTAGTGACATTTAAAGTTTACTCATTACGTTCCTAGGCAAAACTTACTTTTTCGTAACCATGTGACAAAAAATCCATAAGATAGGTCCAGGTTAAGTAGCAGCCCCGAGAAGTGCCTGGGGGGGGGCAACCTTTTTACAGTCGCATTCCCTCAGCTAGAGGGGGTAACCGCTTTACAATCATCCCCTCCGTGATGTGCCTAAAGGCGTGGCAGCAATGGGCGGCTCTAGTGTGATCTTACGAGGACCTGGAGCTCCCCCTTTGGTGCCGAAGATGACCGCTCCAGTGGTTTTAGCTGGTAGGAGTCCGGCATACCCCTTCGCCCTTCCCCGGGGTGAAGGAAGTTCCATGTAGAATATCCACTGGACATCAATAAAAAAAAAAGTTAAGTAGCAGAACCGAGTCTGCCATTCCCAAATAGGATCGGTCAGCTTTAAAGACTGTCAAAACACCGAATTAGCTAATCCCGTGCACTTGTCTGTCATAACACTAGAAACAAGCACAAGCTTCTTAAATTCGGGGTCTAAAATTATACTCAGCGGATGATATTCTTTGTGATCATAGATACGAGCTGTGTGTCTATTTCTTTACATTTTTTACATGTTAGTGGCTTAGTTAAATATGAGGCAATAGTCTCTCTTGATGGTAGATTTCTTGACGCGGAGATGGCTGAATTGTTTCGGTAAGTAGGCATGCTTGGATTGCTTGGTTTTTGGTGGAGGTGGAGAAATCATATCCTATAAACGATTAGCTGTTATGGAAGGTCCTTTAGGCTATAAATTAATCCAAGGAATTAACAGGACATGATATAAGCAGCAGAAACATGCGTATTAGTTTGTATGTTCATTTATTTTACACATACATAAACATAATTATTTGTTCCATTACGCACTGTGTCACCATTTCTTCTTTTTCAAACTTCCCCTCGCAGGTCTGCTAGAAGAGATTTCTTTAAGTGTTTTCCGGTGCGCTGTCTCCACTCGAGAAACTTTTTGCCATCAGTTCTATGAGCAATGTGCCCCTATTTCATTATTTTGTCTCATTTTCTGCATGTGCATAAATTGTTAAATATATAAATAAATAATCTGCTTGATATCAAGTCTAACACCAGTCTGTCTAAATAGTGTTCAGACTTACTACGCTCTCACGGTTAAGAACTCAGCGCTATTATATAGATTTGTCATGGAGAACCTATGTTTCTGTGGTTAGTAAGAAAGTTCACTTCCATTCGAAGAAATGTGTGCTGACGATGACTAGTTCCTAGGACTTTTCGTTCTAAGAAAGTATGAAATATTGCAATTTTCGCAAAGGTTCATTTGGCTCCCAATTCGATTTTTTTAGAACATTCTTACATTGTTATCTTTTTTAAACTTCGTGGATAACCCAATATCTCTGTTATAGCATACCTGCTTGAACGCTTTTCCTTCGCTCATCAAACTGCCACGCCCTGCAGGGCCTCTTTGATTTCCTATCCGACAAAAGTGGTCACTAATGAAATCACGCTGCACTAAGATGTTTCTTGCATCGTAGGTCCAGCTCATAATGCTGAAAATATAAGATCCAAAAACTCCTCTTAGCCATATATTTTGAGGGGTTAATTCACCGTCGTCGGTAGGACTTTCCCCTTAAATACAAGTCCCTGCACTGGGTGGCGCTAATCAGGTGATTTCAGTGTCAAGCGGGCTAGCCATGTTCCGGTGTAGCCATCCAGAAAAAGGGTCAGAATAGTTGCACCATAATATTATACGTACTTCATAATTGTTAGCGCCGCAACGGGAGACTAGTCGTGGACGGTAGCAAGATCCGAGGCACGGTGTACCGCTGTTGAACCCGAAGTCAGTAGCGAAAGTAGCGAGCCAGCCAATCTCAAAGGGCTGTCTGGCTGCTTTGTGACCGGACGAAAATGCCTTATGGACATTGTTGGGGGACTTGGATATCCTGCTGTCTCCAGACAAGCCCCCTAAAGATGTGAGGGTCTTATGCACATTCTTGGAGGGCTTGATGTCCCGCTTTTTTTTTAAATATTAAAATACATCAACAAAATTATTAGACCATATATTTCGATAACTATAAAAACTTGTTTAATTAACAAAACAAACATTTTGCTACTTAAACTAAAAATATCTTTTATACATCACAGTCTTTCGATTAAACGAATCATAATTAACTTGACTCGTCACGTGTTATAGGCATGCTTTGTTTTAGTTACCTTTTTTTACTGAAGAGGAGCTCCAGGTCCTCGTAAGATCACACTAGAGCCACCCATTGGTGCCATGCCTTAGGCACATCATGGAAGGGATGACTGTAAAGCGGTCACCCTTTCTAGCGGAGGGACGGTAACTAAAAAGGTCTTCTCGGGGAGGTTTGTAAAGGATTCCCCCAAGCCTCGGTGTGCGCTGTGCTGCGCACACGTGGGAACGTGTCCACGTGCGCACCGCCATTTCTCGGGGGTCGCTCGGTGTAGCACGCAGACTCCCCAATCTGCATGCCAGCGACCCCTCCTCCACACGTCCTGGTGGCTATAAGAGAAATCATCCGCCCCGTGGGAAGCGTCATGCCTGCCCATAACATTTGTAACGCTACCCAGGACTACAGCAGGTTGTTCAGCAGTGGACGTCCTTTGGCTGATATGATGACCCAGGACTAGTTCTGCGTGGCACCACACTGCGCTCGTCACCTCGAAACACTACTACTTGGCGGCGAATGTCTCACTGCGATTGATCTAGGTGTCAATCGCAGTGAGACTATTGCAATAAGAGACCTACCACCGGTAATCTGCAATATTTCCACAGCTATCCAAATCCTTCGTAACCAAATCATACACGCTATTTTTTCTGGTAAAGCTAGTAGACAAAGGGGTTTTCTAAATTTCGCTCTACATCCATTGCTTTTGATAATGCATGTAGTTCATGAAGTATATAGACTTCAGGAACTACATGCATTTTCAAAAGAGAATAATGTTGGTTCGGGATTTACATGTTATGTTGACTTCCTTCTTGAAATGTAATTGAATGTCTTCCCCCTGTTGCATGTGTTTCCACAGATCTTCGTGTTGCAAATAATGTAGAATTCCAAAATTCGTCCAGATATAGATCAATCAAAAATTATTTTATAGAAATTGAAAAGCTTGCCACCTTTTAATTTCATTGCGTGCTAAAATTTCAAAATATTCATTGAAACATTTTCTGAAATTTCTTTATCGCAGTTTCTTTTATTCTTTTTACATAAAAGTGTCATAGGGATAGTTCACACACATCACCTTTGTTGACCATTAGCTACATAGTTCTACCAAAAGGTATATATTTTTAATGGTGGCTCATTTGAATTAGAACAGTATGATAACCACCCATAAGATATCTAGATCCCATTTTAATATGATCAGCGACGATAATTCATTGATTTTCTTCAGTATATTTTAATGAAATAATGTATGAATTATATATAGTAAGTGGTAAAAACTACATAATGTTTAAGAAGTAGGTATATAATTTTATATATTTTAGATTATGCGAGCTATCGATTTAACAACAGTCATATCTGGGCTGCCATTGCTCACTTTTTCCATACAAAAGGTCAGTCTCTTTTACTAATATTAATTATCGTAATTTCAAAACGGTTCAAAACGCTATGAATCTGGAAGGCAACAAATTTTATAATTTGTGTCTAGGTGGATGTTACACCAGGCTTGTCGTCATCTCTTGTGGTGGGCGGAACACCAAGCGTGTGTTTGTATAAAAAAAAAGATGTGGCCAGGCCGAGATTGAATCCATAGTCTGTAACGTTAAGCGTGTGGTAACGAATACAAGTTCAATATGACATATAAATTGGTTTCACTTTTAATTATTTTCCTTACTTAATGTTGTTGCTTGTTTTTTTGTTAAATTGTAATATTTATTTATAAAATGTCATACTGAAAGTCGAATAATTGTGATGGACTTAAATAAAATATATATACACGTACAAATGGTTTTTATTTCCTGCTGTAAGCTTACATTATATTGGAATCTGATATTGGTTAATGTTATAAATTAAATGTATTTATCTAATTGGAACATTAAATTAATTGTGTTTAATAATTAATTTAACAATTTGTTAATTTAACAATGTGCATTAGTTGTATGTAATATTTATTAGTCGATTTGTGTGGATCTGATGTCAAGTTGATATGTATATTTATTAAGCTTTTAAGTCAATAAATACCTACATCATTCTTTGTACAAAGTAATCTTATCACTTAAAAGTTTGTTTATAAATATAATTTTGGGACCTACAGTCGATACAAAGAAATACCGCTACTGTATATGTATCTCCAACACAGAAAAGCTTGAATAGAGAAATTGTAATACTCGCCACTTTTTTCTAAAATGCACTTTAGGCGACCTACCTAACTTGCTAAAATGCTGCATTTTCGTGTTCGGTACAGAAAGGACTGCACAAGGCATCTTCATATTAATTTATTACGCTAGTAGGTACATAGATGTCGTCGGCGTTATAAGCTTAGTTTTTTTTATTTAGTGATGTAAGATTGATTATAAATATACTCGTAGATACGAGTCCTACACATATAGTGAACTTTTATTTTAAGGGAATAATCAGTCGGTTACAGTTATCGCGTTAATAAAAAAAAACTAGTTGTAATTTTCTTTTATTTATTGTAATAATTTATAAATAATGTTATATTAGAAAAAATATTCGTAATTGTATTACGAAAACGCACATAAATAAAGAACACGCGCATGAATAAAGAACACGCGCATGAATAAAGAACACGCGCCACTCTAATAAAAAGGTATAAAAAACTTGTTTGCAGCAACTCCTTAAAATAAAGTTCACTATTTATAAAGGACATCATATTATATTAACGATGTACCTACTCCATACAGTAGTCTCGCAGAAGTCAACCTTTGATATTTAAAGTAGATGCTTATTGACTAATTTACATGGTCATCATAATTCATCAAAATTAGAAGAAAAAGAAGAACGGTTACATAAATTGGTGATATCATAAAATATACATATGTTTTGGCGCCTATTCTATACAAGGTCTTATTTTGTAACTCGTTTTTATTATTTTGTTGAGCCAAATCCTGATGGTCTCTCCGCCAGGATGTCGAAAGGCGGAAAGTGCGCCAGGAGAGTGGCCGCCTCGTATCACGTATACACTTCGGTACCCACGTGTGATCCGTATAACCACTCTGAGCTGCAGACCGTGAAGTTTGGCTCGACAGCGCTGGAGGTACTACCAGTGCTCTTATGCCTCATATCAGAGACGTCCGGATCCTGATTTGTACGGGCCGTGATCCAGGGTCCATACGCAGTTTGCTTGTTAAGTCTAGATTTCTGGCAGGGCCGATCAAACCAGAGTCTGCTCACCCCGAAGCCACTAGATGATTAGGTATAAAAATTATATTTATTCAATATTTCATACCAACCAGAATCTCCTCTAGGGACAACGGCCGCATAGGTTTCAAGGTTGTCTGATGAGAAACAAAGCTGTCTCCAGGGGTATAATACGTAGAATTCATCCATCCTAGTCTACTGATTTGTAGTACCACACGCAATAACACTTGGTTAACCAATCGCGTGACACTTGCGACCAGACTAGGCAGTGGTCCAATTAGCCAACTGCCACTCGTATATCTCTCGATATCTGGTGTTCTGTTTGAAGGATATATCAGTTGTGAGAATCCATATGCCGGAGAAAAGTTGTGAGCTGCACTCCCTGCATAGTCAGTACACCGAGAACTAAGCTACTCGACGTGCTGGGCGTTATAATCTCTAAGAACCTCTAGCTCCTCGGAGGGATCACTCAGGTACTCAGTAGACGATGCCAGGTGCTCAAAAAGTTGAGTTGTATCAAGTTACCGTGACATGAGACCTGTGCTATTGTGTGCACGTGAGTCGTGGCCACCATCATGCAGACGCACCAACAAAACAGGTCCCAGGGTTGATTTTTGCGTGAAGTTCCCTTATGTTGCAAAAGTTCAGTTTTAGGGTCAAATGTTAATAAATGCGGTAGGAACCTGCCAGAGTAATGCACAGGTTATGCGGCTTGCTGACGTGGCGGGTGGAGAGGCCCCTGGTTCCCACCTGTAGCATTCATACCATAGCATCTGGGTCCAATCTTTCTCCGGCACGATCACTACTCCAGGACTTTTCCGCAAACTGGCCCTATCTCTCTTAAATATCTACACATGTCTTAGCCCTGTGTTTCATGGTCTGAACAGTAATGCATATTGACAGTCAATACCTCACTGCAGAGCACCCAGAACTAAACAAGAGAAGCTTCTAGTCTTACAAGGGATCTATATCAGCTTGTAGACGGTACCGGAGTGTCAAATCCTCATTGGTATGTATATTTTCCGCCATTTTTTATTCTTCGGAACACATGACCACTCCTCGCCCGCCTCATGTCTCAGGCATAGTGCCTTGCTTGACAAAATAAATAAACAGACTCCTAGCTCTTTCAGGACCGCAGCCGTCGCTTTTGAGATCTCTGAGGTAAATTCATCATTACCTTGGCTTAGCTTAGCTTAGCTTTAGTGTTCCTAAACTATTCGAGAGTAGCCCTGATCTCTCCCTGACCACAGTTCACCAATGACTGATATAATATAATAATGCATGAGTATAAGCGGCGCTGACACTGAAGAATCAACGACAGCGTTTGGAAATATCGTTTAGGGCTAATTCTGGCGCTCTTAATAAATTTGATGATTAGGTACATTACAAGTCACTCTCAACCCCTTTTCTCGAATTATTACAATATGCTCCATGTAGCTACGGAAAATAACGCTGATCAGCTTATTTGATAGCGAACATAGATTTTCTGTCCCACATAATAATTGGCTGCATTTGATTTAGTGGATTAACATACAGTTCCGCGTTTCGCCGCAACAGAGCGGTCGACGTATGTCGCTGCACGTGACGCGACGTTGAAACCATTTACTGACCTACCGTGTGCGTGTCCGGGTCAGGAAGAATATATAGTCTATGTCGTATTATAAGCCGTCCATTTTGCCCTTTTAACTTAAAGAGCTCAAGAATAACGGGTTCGGTTGAGTCTGAAGCTATTAAAAAAATGCACGGGACTAAAGCCTTATTGTATGCATTTACAAACATGAATTTCACTTAAGTAATTTATTTATTGGATTATATAACTGCCGGATATACTACATACAGTGAGACTTCATATGGTATTCACAAATTCTGTGTGAAATAGACAATGCAATAGCTTTTGTTTGTTAGGCCTAACATAATGGTTAGAACAGTGCCCAATATTTCTGTATAAAATTGCCTGTATTTACAGTATTACTCAACAAAAGTTAAAGCAAGACTAAAATTTCCAGTGAAAATACTTCGGGTACTGTCTATATAATTTTAGAACTGGATACTATGGTTTTCTATTTTGTCCACCGGTTATTTGGTGTTGTTGGTGTGGTTAGTTGTCGGCTCTGTAAAACGGGAACAACAAACATTCGAAGGCATTTGGAATCTGGGGCCTTAATATGAGCTTTAGTTCTCAAGTAGCTGTCATTTTTCATACAAAAAGTTACAGTTTGCCGCTGGCTAGTGACGGTCAATCATAATTCTTATTAAGTCCCCAACACATAAATGCTCGCGATGGATGACTGTATGGAGTTAGGGTGTAAATTCTTACAGTGTAAATGAACTTCTTTACTCTACTTTATATTTTTTTGTAATTGTATCGTAATTTTTTCTACTTTTGCACATAAGTAGATTAACTAAGATCGCAGACGACATACATGTGTCAGATTTAGGTAATCGATTTATTTAGGTAGATTTGTCTCATAGTTCCGCCGTTAGTAGAGCTGACCGACCCAAATGTTGGTGTAGTGAGTAGAAGCTTTTTTTTTAAAAACATGCCCCACACCAGGATTTTTCCTGTGTCGTGGGACGTTACAGACATGAATTCCACATACACATACATAGTTAGTTGTTCCGTGTCTGGGTATATTACCCAGACACGGAACAACTAACTGCAGATCATACAAATTTGTTCCGTGCGGGAATTGAACCCACGACCCGGAGCGCAGCAGTCGAATGTATCAGCCACTGCACCAACCGTGCCGTATTGAATACTTGCTAGTAATACTGATTACACAAAACTCATCATAATCTAAGTAAACACTTATGTCGCAATAAACTTGTTACATATAACGAATCTAAAACACTCACAGCTAGTAATGTTTAATGAATTCTAGTATCTATATTATTTTATAGTTTCCGGTAGAAATTAAAAATAATTACTTCTTTAATCGAGGCCGTTATACGTAAGACATGGCTGTATAAATATAATTATTTGGTCTTTCTGTCAAAACAATAATAATGACATGAAGTGGTTGTTAACTTGTTACTTTAATTTTGGATGAATAGTATTTTTATTATTTGCTACTAACCTACCTTACCTTACCTAATACTTATGCATAATCGATAAATATTTGCACTCAACTGAACTTTCTCATCAGTCTAATGATCATAGCAAGAGTGCTGTGCGTGGGGTTCTGGATTTCATTCCCGTGTATGGGGAAATGTCATTGGGATTTTTGCCTAAGAATTTTTTTAGAAGCAGGCATTAGCTTTGAATCGTTCCTGGTAAATGGTAATAGGGTCGCCCATTATAACTCAACGCAGTTATCGGTGATACCTCATACCTCTGCCGGATCTACTGTCATATACGTTGTTATAAGTAAAAATATATACGAAATCTTTGGATTCGAAGCACATAACGTACTGGAGTATTAGTTATATGGGTATACCGCCGGCTACCTATATTCGCGATCTCTCAGTCTAAATCTAAATGAAAAAAAAAACTACCATTTTAGTTCGGAGAATCATATTGAAAAAGGGCCATAAGTTCGAGTGAGAAATTACGTGTCTTATCAATAAATTCGAATTTTATTCACATCTTTATATTCATATAATAGGTAGGTACACATTATTATTTTATTCTAGACTTACTGTTAATGTCCATAATTATCCTCACTAACTTAAATTCATTTATTCAGTCACTTTGTTAGTTTTAAAGATTTGGAGGATTTACTTGTGAATCTTCTTTGAAAATGGCGTTGAACAATGGTATTTTGTTTTATCATAAAAAAGACACTGATTGCGTTGTCTGGGTTCTACCTAAAACATGGTTTGAAATATTATTGTTTTTTCAATTACCTATTTTAGTAAGCCGTCTAATGTTCTCGTAAAGACAGGTTATCAGAATTATTTAATGAAATACGTGTAATTTTTGACTATGTCAAGTAATATTGTTAACGTAATTAATAGTAAGATGATCGAATTTTAAAATGTGCATATATTGAAGTCGGACCTTATAATCGAGCAAGTCAAGATGAACTCTGGCGCAGTTACTTTTTCTGTTACCAGTTGGCGGGCAGGCCGAGAAAGCGCAGCTAGTGTGAGCGCCTGAACCGATTATCTATGACAGTCAAAACTATAATTAAATCAAATGTACGGTTGTATGAATAATTTTAGCAATAAGTACTATTAGTGCAATTTTTTGTAAAATATTGAAAAGTAGATTACGAAACAAAACAAAAAAAAACTACAGAATCGATATGCTTAGTATGGTCTTGCATATCGACAGACTTGAAGAAGCTTGCACGAAATGCTAGGCAGAGGCAGATCATGAAGTGCCGCAGTTACATGCAATGGCAGGTCAGATCATGATAAGCCAGATTATATGATCGGACTTCGATATACATAACTAAGTTTTTTCAGTCGAAATGTGTTTATTGAATTGTACAGTTCAGAACAATTACATTGTTACTTTGCTATTTTAAGGCAGCTTCATCTGAAATGCTTTTCTTGTGAAGAAGAAGACTTGTCACTCCATGATGCTGAAAGAATTCATCGACAGGCCTGGGACAGCTGACACATCACACTGCTGGTAATATAGATCTAGATATGAGAAGGAATGTATTTATACTCCTAGATACACTGCAGTTAATGTATATGATGAGCCTAAATACATTCGCAGGTCACTGCGAAAGAGTCATCTATCTAACATAAAACAGTTAAGACGGGTACACTCGATCGAATGAAACTGTTAATTATAGGAATGTTACAAACAATTATTTGTTTAACAAAATATTCACATCGAATATGGTTTTTGAAATTGTGTTCATGGTGTTTCTTCGTTCGCGTGAACCAGGCTTAACACTACAAGAAAGTCAACCTTCACAGTTGTGGAAAGTTTTATTTATCTAGGATTAGCTTTGGAGGAGTTAACGAATAGGAGTAGGAATGTTCATGTCTAGGTAAAACGACGAGCCTAAGGTCTTGAGAATCACTTTTTTCCGCCGCTTTAGTCAACAATCTGAACTCATCCACAGATCTACCCATGTCAGGCGCCCGGGGTCCAACTATGACCGAAGATTTTGATCTTCCCGCTTCTCTTAAAATAGTTGTTTCATTTTAGGAAGGAGTGTGCGTACATGGTCTTCGTTTGTTTAGATTTTCTGTAAGGTAAAGCTTTTTACCTTTGCAGTTTTTATGTAGTAGCCAATGATTAAAATATCATTGGTAGCCAAGAATGCGAAGTAGCGATACTATTGACTATAGATATATATTAATAATCAGATTTAAAAAAACATCATTTTATTTACCTACGAAACATATTGAAGTGTCAGTTTGCAATGTCAAAATAACAGCTTTTTACTAAATTCATATTAAAGTATATATGGTACAGCAATAAAACAATTTTTAATTTTTTTGTCTGTCGGTCTGGCTGTCTTGCTCTCGCTAATCTCCGAAACGGCTGGACCGATTTCTACGGGACTTTCACTGGCAGATAGCTGATATAAGGAACAACTAAAGCTATTTTTATTTTAGAAAAATAATTAGCTTTTCGCGTACTAAAAGGCCCCGTGAAATCCAATATCATCATCATATCATCCATTTATACATCCACTGCTGAACAAAGGCCACCCCCAAAGATTTCCAAAATTGTGTCGTCATTTTGGGGGGTATTTGCCAATAGTCACCACGCTTGGCAGGCGGATTGGTGAGCGCAGTATATGTACTGTTCCACAGAAGGGACGCTGCTGCCCGTCCCTCTCAGGTTTAGAGTCCCTTAGTCGGCACAGCACCGCCGCGTGGTAGGGTAAAGCTAGTATTAGATAGAAAGATATCGACAATGGATGTGTGATGTCAATCGATTGATTAGAATAATTTATTGTCTGAACTTTCGAACTACCTATAACTACTTGCAATAATCAATTTTGCGTAAGTTAACCTGAGTGAACTGAATCTGACAAACTAAAAACGAATAGATAATTAACAAATACACAATAGTCAGTGTTACCACCTTTTTTTCTACACAATTGCATCAATTCGGCATACTCAATATGTTCTTGCTAACAAGTCAAAAAGATTTTGCTGTCTGTACATCCAATCTCAGCTAGGGATTTCCCTGAAACATATCGCATGTTTTCTCGATTGGATTAAAATCTAGCGAGTGGGCAGGTTATGGTAGTAAGTTGATACGAGCTTCGGCATGTGTGCGTTATGACTATGGCGGTGTGTGCACTTGATTATCCGGTGGTAGTCTTAAGACAATGATAACATCTTAAATAATACTTTAAGAGTACCTAAATCTATTGAGGTTGTGTCTGATTGAATCCAGGTTTGTTATTCCACCGATCCAAATGCCCATATTGTGAGTTTGCCACCGCTTCATGCGTGGATTTCAAGGCATGATCTTAAACGAGTTTGAAGCGTTATGGCTTGTATCTGGTCTCATACCAAAGTGGACTTGTCAGAAAAACACATTACGGTCTTCTGCTCAATTTGTGTGTGTTCTAGTTTCCGTTGTAAACGCGTCCGACGATTGCGGGGCACAATAGGTGGCATTGGTATTTCAGCAATTTGGATGTGAGGGTTTTGAGTTACCAAAAAACATATAATCTACAGTTAATTATACAATCATTATGTTTTTAATTTCTTTGAAATATGTTATCACTATGTTGTGTATATGCACTAATAAGATTTTAGATTAAATGAATTGATTGGTGGAAACTACAAACTTCTCTTGGTTTCCGTTGATTTAATGATTTAATCGATACATTGCAAGTAAAAAAAGGTATTTAACTAATTAAAAAATATTTTCTTAATGAATACAGTTCCAAGGGTAAAATGTTGTTTATTTAAAAAGACCTATCACATGATATATGGATGTTTATCATTTTAGGTCTTGGGATATCAATTGCGTCCATGCTTTATTTCTATTATATTTATACACTTGGGTAAAATAAGTAAGCTAGAGTAATCTATTATTGCATTATACTTTTTGTATAAAACAGGTTATTGTCTTTATATTTATAGACCGATCCCTTTGTAACAAAGTTTCATGAATAAGGTACCGATTTTTTTAAATTTATTATGACTACATTTTTGCATGAATTCATTCCTTTTCATAGCAATCGTTTTTCCACTAAGGGTTTCTTGTAAAAAATATTGCAGGTTCGATTCGCGCGGCAAATCAATCTGGGCTTAGATGTTAAAACTATTCTGATGCAAATATTAATATTATTAGAATGAGAATTAAATAAGACATGTCTTTATTTTCAGATATGGACCTAGAAGCAGTGCACCACCACCCGTGTACCCACTAATGAGTGTAAAACAAATGCCTCCAATGGGTAATATCCCAGTGCAACCAGAACAGCCGTCAGGATATCGGGGTCGCTATGACGCTCCACCATTCGAAGATATTCCTCCTGGTGTCGAGCCACCAGTTCCAGGGTTTGAACCGTCGCCTTTTGAAAAGCCACCATTTGGTCCGCCCGCTCCTATCGATCGTGATCGATTACCTCCCCCTAATTATAGAGATCCTTATAGACCACCGCCGTATGGTGAAGGTCCTGCTGGTTATAGGGACATTTCGATACCACCTCCTGCCCAAAACGAGATTACTGTTCATGTCGGCGAGCAACCGTCACGCTATAGAGATAACTATAGACCAGGACATTATCGTGACCAGGGCCCCGTGCCATTCAGAGATGGACAGCCGTATAGGGAACCTGGAGCTCAAGGACCTTTTCGAGACCATAACTTTAGAGGAGGACCTCCTCCATTCCGTGACAATTCCTACAGAAATGTCCCGTATAGGGATGGTGGGTTTCGAGACAATCAGTCTCATAATAGTTTTCGTGAGCCCGGTGTACCGTTTAGACCACCTAGTGCAGATTCTCGAGAAACAATGCCACCTAATTATCATGATCCAAATTACCGTGATAATTACAGAGATGAAAGTGGGTTACCTCGAGATCACTCTCGGCCCGGATATAGACCTACTGTTCGTAATAGGGGTGGGCCCAGGCGTAATCCAAATGTTGAGCATGACAGACATAGGGAACGTGAGGTACGTGATAGAGAAAGATATAATGAAAACCGAGAGCCAATAGATAAAGCAGAAAGAACTCGAGAATCTGATAGAAGGACAGGTTACGACAAAAATCGGGACACACGTGAAGGTCGCGAGGACAGAGTACGTGATTATGAAAAGAATCGTGATTTTGACAAGGAACGTGATCATGACAAAACGACGCCTGATAAAAAAACCCGCACCTCACCGAAACGTAGTCGAGAAATACGAGAGAAAAAACGTAGTGAGTCAAGAGGACGTTCTCGTGACCGAGATGGGAGACGAGAAAAGAAAGAGGAAAGGGCTGGTGAGAAATCAGCTGATAGAAGTAGAGATCACAAAGACAAAGATAAAAAAATTAAGGAACGAAAAAAGAAGAAGAGGGAAAAGGAAAAAGATACAGAAAAGAAAAAGAAACGTGAGAAAAAGGATAAGAAAGACAAGGATCATGTTAAAAAGGAAGATGATGATGCCGATAAGGGAGAAGTTACAAATGATGAAAACTACACAGATAAAGTTGATACTGTTAAACAAGATGTGGTTAAAACAGAAAATATGAACACTGAAATCGTTGCAATAAAAAAAGAAAGTTCCCCTAAGGCAGTGCCTACTGTGAAACCAACTGATGATTTATATGGTGATGACGCAGTAGGAGCGGTTGATAAAGAAATAATAGAAAACTATGTTAAAACTGAGGACAAGGACGTTTTGTTGGAAACCAAATGTTTAGAAATTACCCATAATTCTAAAGAAGAGCCATTTGATGGTATCGAACTTCAAGCTAATGCCGATGAGTTAGATTTAAAATCGGACATAGAAGTGAGCAATCCAATTAACAAGGAAATGTTGGCAAGCTTGCCTGAGTTATCTAAGTGGGAAGTAGATGAAGATAATGGAGAAAAAGCCAAGGAACCAGGAGAGATAACTTCTCCTGAAGATGAGGAAGACAGCAGTAAGGTTACATCAGATGTCATTAAACGAGCTGAAAATGCTATATTCGCTAAGGCAATAAATTCATTGAGACCTATAGAGATTAAGAAAATCAGCAGTGATCGTCTCAAGCTTTATGGTGATGATGCACCAAAAGGTTCTATGAACAATATTCAGATCACAGTCCCAGTAGCGGATTCCGACTCACGGTCTATAGAAATAAACGAAAGAAAAAAGAGATATTCTAAAACACCGCCGCCGCGTTTATCAGTTAAAGATCGTCTCGGTGGAAAAGTAGAAGATGTACGTAGGGGCAGAGACGCACGAGTTGTTCAGAGTACTGTAGAACGTGTCAAGTCAAGATCCAAGACTCCTAAACGTGACCAACCTTATAGACGTGTGACCGTGGAAAGAGATAGAGGTCGAAAACACGATCCCATTAGAGCTGAATCTTCTAAGAGAGATAGACGGATAATGTCTGAAACCGTGGACAAGCATCTAGTGAAAAGCCCCAATGAAAAAAAATACGCTGAGAAAATCATAAAAGATGACAAAAAAATTAGTATCTTTGATAATAACGCCTCTCGTGATCGAGGTCAAGAGAAAAATACACTGGGAGACTCAAAAAATTCACTAACGGATCGTGAGAGAAAAAAATCTATGTTGGACGAAGCTCATTTTGAACCGGATTATGATGAAACCGTGGAATCTGATCACGAAAATAAGGAAGAAAGCGGTAAGAAACGTGAACTTTCAGTATCACCCAGTGGTTTGAATGAGACTAAAAAAGCGAAACTTGATAATGAAACTATAAAACTTGATCTGACTAACGTCAAAAAGAAACCGGATTCTGAGAGTGAAACCACTAGTGATTCTGAATATTCGTCATCGTCGTCATCGTCTGATACTCGTAAACGTAAAAAGAAAAAGAAACGCAGCAAGAAAAAGAAAAAACGAGCCGCGAGTGATAGTGAAAGTGAGTCTGAGACCAGCTCTGACGATCATAAGAAAAAGAAAAAGAAACGTAAACATAAGAAGAAATCTAGTAAGAAGAAGAAGAAATCCAAACATAAGTAAATCTTTATTTTGCTTCGCTCGTATGTGTAATACAGCTTTTTGTTCACTTATTACTTACGTAGCATAGATATTATGTAAAGAAATATCTGGTACTTTTCTCAGTTTTAATGCATATAATTTTAGCTGTATTGGGATGTTAAAGTAAATTTAGTCTGCCAATTTTAATTAACCTGTGTTATAAAGGTATAAATAAAATTCATAAATTCTTATTTTGGTATTTATTTACTCACTTTATTATGACATCACTATCTTGCAGTTTCAATGGTCACACATGCACCCTATGCCTATCTCGGCCCGGAGTCTCACGAGGTCATTAGATCTAAAACCAGTTAACTTGTCAGCCTAAATACCTTAGGATCTACAGTAGGTACACTTCAAAAAATGTGTTTGATGGAGGTACAGTTGCACATACCTAGCATGTGTGTGATGAACTTAGGTTTTAAATGGAATATCATCGCTGCGCCTGTAAATCTGCTATGTGAAAAACTTTTTTGAGCGCTATTTATCTATTGCATTCTCATGGAGCATTATTCTAATAAAGTTTTGGCTGAAATAACATGACTGATGTTACTATTTTTTAAACCATTAGATATATTACAAAATGAGGTTTATATGCAGACACGTACCTTCGAAAGTAATGTAAAATTGCAACAAGGGCGGATCCAGCGGGGCACCCCCCAAAACTGTAGGACGCAGTTGACCCTAAGGGGCCATTTTTTAATTGATCCGTTGGAAATACCTCATGTGCTGCCTTCGCCCAGGGAAAGGGCGAAGGGGCATGCCGGTCTCCTACCGGCTAAAACCACCGGAGTGATCATCGTCGGCACCGAAGGGAGGCTCCAGGAACTCGAAACATCTAGATCTAGAGCCACCCATTGGTGCCACGCCTTTAGGCACATCTCGGAGGGGATGACTGTAAAGCGGTCATCCCCTCTAGTGGAGGGAAGGCGACTGTAAAGAGGCCACCCCCCCAGGCATCTCTCGAGGGGATTGTAAGATTCCCCCGAAGCCTCACTATGCACTGTGCTGCGCACACAGCGGTAAGTGACCACATGCACACCGTAGTCTTCCCGGGGGTCGCTCGGTATGAGCGCGCAGATTTCCCAATAAGCGCGCTCGCGACCCCCAAGGCCCCCTGCCATATAAAGACGTCAGGAGGCTCAGGCGTGTTGGACACGGCCATCGCGGCGGTTGTTACCCCGGGTCCGTGTCCTCCTCCGAGCGGGATCGGCCCTCTCCCGATCCCGCTCTGCGACCTCCTTCTGGAGCATTACGCTCTCACAGAAGGAGACCACAGCACTCCAATTTTCATGCTCTGCCAGCATAGCCGACACTACTGCTGACAAAGAGAGATCTTGCCCGATCCGATCGACCAGGATCCGCCGCTCGGCAGTCCACGCAGGGTACTCTCCGAGCGTGTGCTGTCGTCTCCACAGTGGTGGCACTGTGCCGTGACCTCGCGTCCTATCCTGTGCAAGTACGCACCGAAACAACCGTGTCCAGTGAATACCTGCGTCAGGCGGAATGTGACGCGTTCGCTCTTTTGGAGCCAGGCTCCGAAGAGCGGCAAGACAGCCTCGACGACGTGCTTTTGCGCGTACTGTGGCAGCATGAGCCGCTCGCGCCATAGCTCGAGTGCACGCCGCCGAGCCTGCCGCCTCAAAATTTCGAGCGCCCCTGAAGGCACGCCTTCACCGCTCTGGTGGAGGGAGCGTCTTTGGTGATACACCCACGCATCCATCTCCGCCAAGATATCAAAAGGCGGAAAGCGCACCAACAGAGTTGCCGCCTCAAAGGACACCGTTCGGTATCCTCGTGCGATCCGTATAGCCACTCTACGCTGCAGACCGTGGATCTTGGTTCTGCGCTGGCACCCCCCCAAAACCGTAGTACGCAGTTGACCCTAAGGTGCCTACCCAAAGCCCTGCTCCTTTAATTAAACGGCCACAGATATTTATCGACTCTGCAAACATTCACACTTTATATATTTCGATATTCATCATGTTTAGCGGGCAGACAGCAATGTTTCTACATCGATGTTAATTCCTCTAAACGATACATCAATGGTATGAGAGTAATATCGGAACGTCAATATTTCCATATTCCACTACAGTCGAATTCCAATAAGTAGCCGCTGCTCCTCAATTTTCATCTCAGCTAAAGAGTATACCATTACCATAGGAATTCAACTAATAGATGATTTTAATAGAAAATAAGAAAATCTTGTCGATATCTTTATAAACGGTTTCTTTGTTGATACAGAAGTCTACTGCCAAAGTTTTTTTTGCTGACTCTAGCAAAATGTACGGTTAGTATTTATTTTCTAATTTGTTGCACAATTAATACATTTAACATCTATGTTTTTCTCGTAATATCGATCATCCCTACACCGGCAAACATTTAAATCGACTATCGTTAGAGATGATCGAAAGGTGGCGGTAGTACACCAATACTTTAATGTACAATTATTAATTCGCTCATTAATTCGAGTCGGTTATGAGATTTAAAGAAAAGTGGCCATCTGTAAAATTGGGCCATTTCTAAACTTGGAATTTTGTATATCGTGAATAATGCCAAACAAAAATCTAATAAAATATAAAAAATGTCATAACTAAAATGGAACAAATATACAAAAGCCAAACATTAAATAAGTCATTTGTAAAAAGTATAATGGAAAAAAGAAAGAAGAAAGAAGAAAGAAAAGAAACTTAAAAAAAGAAATCCCTAACCGACGTCACTAGTAAATTATTTCAATAAAAAAAATGGGTCAATAGAAAAAAAACATGAGTAAAAATTGTCATTTCACAATTTGTATAACAATAAATTAAGCCATTAGCAAAAAACCCTAACCGTAAAAGAGGTAACTTAAAAAAAACAAAAATAAAAGCTTCCATTTGAACTGTAATTCAGACAGACATAAAATTAAACAATAATAAAATCATAAACGTCAAAATATTAGTAATTTTAATAGAAGAGTTAAGAAAAATAGTTAAATAAAAATAATGACTGAAAAAAATTTCATCAATAAAACAAGTCATCTGTGTGACGCAAATCAATAAACTTTGTAAAAACGTGAATTTCGCGAATTTAAAACTTGTTACAACGCCATAATCACGTACGAGCATTTATATGGAAAGTATGACGGGTTGGCTGCCCTTAATGACACTCTGCTGTCTGTCCGTCTGTCATGGGTCTCAAGCTCGTAGACCGAATAAGGTACAGACTTGAAATTTTGATATTTTGTGTAAAAAATTGGTCCAAAACCGAATATTTAATTAAAAACACAATTAAATTATTATAATTCTTTTTCAATTATTTTTCCAAATAAGGAGAAAACAAATAAAAATAAAATCTTAGCCTAGCTTGTGAAGTATCGTCGTCTAGAACTCATTGAGTAGAGTACAAATATATTTTTTATTATTTTTTATCTTTAAAAGTAAACAAATGGGGGGCGGCGTCAATGTTGTCAGTTTTAGACCATTTTTGTTACTAGGTCTATCTGAAAGGGAGAGGGCCCGAAGGAGGAGACGGCGCTGGGGTAACAACCGCCCTGGCCCTTAATTCCCATACGCCTGAAACCCCCTGCCGTAGTTCCAAGGCGGGGGACCTCTGGGTTCGCGGGTGCGTAGATTGGGGAATCTGCGTGCTTACACCAAGCGACCCAAGAGAAGACGGTAGCGGTAGCACGCATGTGGTCACGCGCTGCCGTGGGACGCTTTGGGGGATCCTTTACAATCCCCCCCCCGGGGGGGGGGGGTGACCGCTTTACAGTCACCCTCTCCGAGATGTGCCTATAGGCGTGGCACCAGTAGGTGGCTCTAGTGTGATCATACGTGGACCTGAAGCCTCCCTTAGGTGCCGAAGATGACCGCCCCAGTGGTTTTAGCCGGTCATCATTTCGGCCGAATGAAGTCCACTGCTGGACACAGGCCTCCCCCAAAGATCACAACAACGACCGATATGGGTGTGTTGTGGGCTCATTGGGGGGTTTTGCCATAATCGCCTCGCTTGGCAGACGGGTTGGCGATCGCAGTTGAGTTGTTAATGTACTTGAAGGACGCTGCTGCCCATCCTCCAGCTAATCCCTTAGTCGACTTTTACGACACCCATGGGAGGAGATGGGGTGGTGGTATTCTGAGCCGGCACCACACGGCAATACTTAATTCTTACAATATAATTATGATAAAAAAAAAAAAATGTAATTTGCATATCTAACCAGCGTGTTCGAAACGGCGGCGCGGCGTCTGACAATAGGAAGAAATGTGTAAGAGGCGAACCCTGGTGTCGAGAGGGGGTGACTTCAAATAAACAAAAATAATTTTACTGGCTAACTTGTTCAGTTTTGGTCAGTCATATAACAAACATTGTTTGGGGTGATAAATGAAACTTAGTACTTTCTTATCGCAAAATTTTGTACTACTGTAAATCCGTAAGATTTTGCTGAACATATATTGTTTTTTTGGTAGGTATTGACCCAAGCTCTCACCCCCTGCAGTATGTCGTTTTATTTACTGGACACCCTGTATATGCTTACGTGTATTCAACCAAGTACATCTTAGGTTGTTTAGGGTATAACTCTTTAACAGGTCAAGAGAAAACTTAATTAGATGAGAACCATGTGCGAGATTCTTCACAGTTTAATTTATTCTCCATAGCTACATAAACATTTAGCCGGTAGGAGTCCGGCATACCCCTTCGCCCTTCCCTGGGGTGAAGGAAGTTCCATGTAGAATTTCCACTGGACATCAATAAAAAAAAAGGTGTCCCCCTTCGCCCTTCCCCGGGGCGAAGGAAGTTCATGAAGAATTTCCACTGGGCACCAATAAAAAAAAGGTAAAAACTATTCTTCGTGTATAATAAAGAGTATATTAAATAAATAAATAAATTGCTCGACGTATTTTTTGTATTTTTTATCGTTTCTACGGAATGCCGCTAGTTACGTAGAAGTTCCATTCAATTCTAATCATTCTTTGCGTTTCGTTACCAATAAAATACGACGAACAATTTATTTATTTATTTAATATACTCTTTGTTGTACACGAAAAATAGTCACAAAAGTTTTGAATTAAGTAAAAGTACAATTGCCGTGTGGTGCCGGCTCAGAATACCACCACCCCCTTTCCTCCCGTGGGCGTCGTAAAAGTCGACTAAGGGATTAGCCGTAGGATAGGCAGCAGCGTTCTTCGAGTACATTAACCACTCAATTGCGATCGCCAACCCGTCTGCCAAGCGTGGCGATTATGGCAAAACCTCCCAATGAGCCCACAACACACCCATATCGGTCGTTGTGGTGATCTTTGGGAGAGGCCTGTGTCCAGCAGTGAACTTCATTTGGCCGAAATGATGATGACAATAGGCGGCATTATCGCTATCCGCGATCTTTTCCAGGCAACCTTAGGATGGAAAATGGTTGCTACACTTTTTAAATAGAAGTAAATACAAAAACGAAAGGCTTAACGTCAATTTTATCTGTGGTATTATTTTAAAGTTGATCGAATTGAAAACCGTACGGAAAAACAATTGAAAACCGTACGACGTTGCCCACATATTCTTTAGAATTTTTTCGTTTTTGAGATTTTTTTTATGAATACGTAAAGATTCATTAGTCTAAACACCGTACGACGTTGCCTTATACTTGACATTGGCGAAATTGTGGAAGATACTAACCAGAAGCCATAATCTATGAGAAGAAGAAGAAGAAAACCGTACGACGTTGCCCACATACATAATAGAATTTTTTCATTTTTGAGATTTTTTTTATAAATATCTAAGATTCATTATTCTCAACACCGTACGACGTTGGCTTATACTTGACATTGGCGAAATTGTGGAAGATACTCTGCAGAAGCCATAATCTAAGAGAAGAAGCAGATTTTAAAGTTTAATTTCATTAGAACCGGGATAATTTTGCAATTTCTATTGTGATTCTTGTGAAGTGAAAGTGAATAATGGCAACAAAATAAAGTATCTCATATTACTTACAACCTAGCTAGCTTACTTACTACGTAATTTCTCATCTTATCAGAAAAAAAGTTCCTCCGCTATCGGTCTAAGGCAGAGTGCAGTTGAGACTTTTGAAGACCATTTCCTTGCTAACTTTAAATTTTCGAGGAATTCATTCTCCGGCAGGTCCAGGGCCCAGTGAGCTCTCTCACAGAGCTCCTCTCCGCCTTCCTCGAGTTGTTTTCGGCACAAAAACTTATTAAATAGTTGCGTTATGACCCCGCCATTGCGTATTTACTATTTTGTGTTAGCTAAGTAATCCGTAATCCTTTAACGCAACGCAAAATCTTACGATATAGATACGAAGAAACTCTTGTCTACGTCTCTTGGGATGTAGACTATTTGAGAAGAAACATCTCTATCCCTAAACGTCAAAGATAGACAAAATACGTTGGTCATGCTCGACGATGAAGACTGTTGTCTAGGGAAGAGTAGAAACAACACTTTCCGTTCATTCTCAAGATCGTCTCGTCTACATCCAAATGTAATTTTTGTCTACTCTTGGGTCGACAAGACCGCTATCTTCGGTGTTCATGCTACGCCTACAGGTCTAGCTCCAAAAACGAAAGCCACAAGCGAGATGTTCCAGCTTAAAAAATAATGCAAACGCCTATTAATAATGAATTTTGAAAGCTGTGACCAAAATAAACAAACATTTTTTCTTTTACGGTTTTTTTACGGTACCCTCTGTATGTAAGTCCGACTCGCACTTGGCCGCTTTTTGGATTTAATAAATTGACAAAGTCTAGATTGGGTAAATATCTAATTATTTCGAAATCTGTTAGCCATTATAATAGTTTCTTCCGTTTATTCTTGCCCTAACCCGCTAAATCTGACGGGGAATCCTTCAAGTTGGCAAAACTGCACAAACAACAGAAATAATTCCCTACAAGTTATGAATGTCTTTCAACTGAGATGCCACAATTAAACTCGTGTTGCTATCTGTTATATGTATATTAGAATTTCATTTCGGCCGAATAAAGTCCACTGCTGGACAGAGGCCTCCCTCAAAGATCACCACAACGACCGATATCGGTGTGTTGTGTGCTCATTGGTGACTTTGCCATAATCGCCACGCTTGGCAGGCGGGTTGGCGATCGCAGTTGAGTTTTTAATGTATTCGAAGGACGCTGCTGCCCATTCTCCGGCTAATCCCTTAGTCGGCTTTTACGATCCCCACGGGATGAGATGGGTTGGTGCTATTCGTAACCGGCACCACACGAATTTAGGATGGGAGAAATTTTAGAATGTTTGAGGTTTTGCTGGTCAGGTTCCTTGGACCCCCAGAGCTTGAGGGCCCCGGTGCACGGCACCACCTAGCCCTCTGATAGCTACGCCACTGTGCTAAACAGGCTATTCAAATAGGGGCTAATAATTATTACGGGCCGCCCTGTTCGCTGTTGGACAGGGGGCAGGGCTTTGTCGCTGAAGAATGGGGACCTCTGGCAGTAGTGGGCTGCTACGTCTCCCCCAACGTGTCTCTCGCCGACTTCGAGGGATACTTGGACGGGGGGCGCACAGCATTCGCTGTAAATGCTCGTCCTGGGGGACTTCAATGCTCATTCTAGAGCTTGGGTCAACCGTCGGGACAGGCCACGGGGAGGATAATACAAGACTGGGCGGCATCGCTTGACCTCCGATTGCTGAATCGGGATCGGGATCGGAACCGTTTGCACCTGCGTCCGGTGGAAGGGGGAGTCGTGATATGATATGTTAAATAGGATATGAAACATGGATAAATAGTAAATTTATAGAGAGATCTATGAATTTAACTCTAATTCAAATGGTAGGATCTGTTTAGTTAATCTAAGAAGTCGGGTAAGAAGATCAAATCGTCAATAAACTATACTGACTATCAGAACAGTATAACAATAGACTCCCCAAAGACGTACATACAAGTTTCCGTCGTATCGTAACATGCACGAGCCGAAAAATATGTACCAAAAATAGGAACAATTCCCTATTCCTATCAATAAGGAAGCCTAAGGTACTCACGACCATAACCACAAGTGCAGACACAACCAATATATTTTAAAAAGGTTCGAACCCCTACTGTTTTATATATTTTTTCAAATAACCATAAAACAGTGTATACGACTATACGAGTATACTAGGAGGGATCTGCGGGGCTAAAAAGGCCACTTTGTGCAATTCTGCTGAAAGTAATTCATTTCCAGAATTTAAATAGATTCATACGAGGGCGGCACTGAAAATTTCGGGAATCAAGGAAGTGACACAACATTACTATTTAAAAATGTATTTATTGCTTTTCGAAGTATTCTCCGCGAATTTTTTTTTTTTTTCATACGATTGAACCAATCATTGAAGCAACCATTCCATTCGGAAGTTGGGGTCTCCAAAATGGCCGTTTTGTAGGCGTCCACAGCTTCTTTAGGGGATGAAAATCTCTGTCCACGCAATTTATTCTTTATTTTAGGGAAAGTATAGAAATCATTAGGGCTTAGGTCGGGGCTGTACGGCGGATGGTCTAATAATTCTATGTTTTCTTGCTCTAAAAACTCTTTTGTTCTGTGCGCGGTGTGAGAACTCGCATTGTCGTGATGGAGGATGATGCGGCGGTTGCAGTTCTCTCTACGGAGTTCAGAAACGACCTGTGGCAAACAAATGCTAGCATACCATTCTGCATTAACCGTTCTTTGTCCCTCAAGAGGAATAGTCGTAACATGGCCGGTTTTGGAGACAAACGTGGCCACCATTTTTTTTGCAACACTCCGTGAACGAACAATTTTTGTTGGCTTTAACTCATTTTCGAACACCCAAACTCGTGACTGGTTTTTTGTTTCGGGTTCGTACGCATATATCCAGGATTCGTCACCTGATACGATGTTGTATACAGCATTTGAGGATCCTGCGTGGAGTCTTTCGAGAGTTCTGACGCACCAAGTAACGCGAGCCGCTTTTTGCTCTTCACATAGAAAATGCGGTATCCATCGGGAAAACAACTTTTTTACACCTAATTGTTCATGCAAGATTATTTGCATTTGACTCATGCCAATGTCTAAAGTTGCCTGAATTTCGCGGTATGTCACATGTCGATCTTCCTCAATCAGTTTACGCACAGCATCAACGTTTTCTTGGGTGACTGCAGTTTTTGGACGACCTTGACGAGGATCATCACTGAGCTTGACACGTCCACGTTGAAATTCAGCAAACCAGCGATAAATTTTGGTTTTGGATGGGGCTTCATCACCAAATGCAGATATCATCCGGTCAACACACTGTTTTTGTGTTAAACCACTTCGAAAGTCATAATAAATCATCGCTCTTGAATTTACTCGAGTCAATTCCATTTTCTTCTTCTTCTCTTAAATTATGGCTTCTGTAGCTCAACGACTAAACAAGTTTGACAAAACCTTGTGACAAGACCGTGAATCTTTTTTAAATAAATAAATGGTATTCGATTTGTAAAACCAAGGAGTTTTCAATTAAAAAGATTTTAATATGACAGGAACACTGGAAATATTCCATTCCCGATACTTTCAGTGCAGCCTATGTATTTGCTGATAATGTTACCAAACAAAAAAAATGAAAACCGCTAAATTACTCTACACTTGACATAGAATAAATACATTGGATTTCAAGGGTTTTATTTTTTTTACGCAGAACCCTAATTATTTTTCTAATATAAAAGTAGCCTAAAACAGTGGCCTAGTCCCGTCAAAATCGGTTCAGCCGTTTCGGAGATTACCCGGAACAAACAGACAGACACACAGACAGAAAAAAATAAAATTGTTTTTTGTTATATGTAACGTACATACTTTCATATGCATTTAGTAAAAAGCTGTTATTTGGACATTACAAACAGACACTTCAATTTTATTTATTTGTATAGATATAGGTATACATCAATCACTATAGCAACTTGTAATTTTGTCAACAAAGCAATAAATTCGTAAAACGCAATAAAAATGTTACCGTGCAATAAATCTCTATTCTAAGTGTATTAATTATATGTTCAATATTATACAGGATGTTTGGTGCATCGTGTGCCAAACTGAAATGGTCGACTGGGGGGGTCATCTGCTATCCTTTCAGACCCCTAAACATTTCTCATGCCCTGTGGATTTTTTTCATCGACTGTTTATTGTTTTATTAAAAAAATATCCAAATTTAACATTCAAATACCAATAAAAATATAAGTAAGTGTAAAAAAAATATAAGTCGTAGACTCTGAATTTTAATCTTAGTATTACAGTACTTTTAAATTCAAAATTAGTGACGTCGGCCATCTAGTTTTTTTAAAATTTAGTCGCAATGTTTCGGACTTAAATTAAAGCTGTCAATGTTAAAGCTATTTACATGGCTATAAAAAAAAAAAAACTAAAAGCGACCAGGATCTTCCAACTCCCTCAAAAATTCTCTAGTCTATCCTCTTGCTAGTGATGTGCCACATGCCATAAAAATAATATATTATATAATAATATTTTTTTAAAAGAATACTGTGGACGGATGAATCCAAATTTACCAAAGAAGGGATACTCAATCTTCACAATCTGCACCACTGGACAAACAAAATGGAAAACCCACGTGTTAAAAGACAGAAGTCTTTTCAAAGGAGGTTTAGTGTAAACGCTTGGGCAGGAGTGATTGGGAATCAGGTAGTTGGACCGCATTACCTGCCCGATAACCTCAATGGGGACAAATAATGAAAATGTACCCAAGGTATTCCAGCATGATGGCTGTCCCACGCATTGGCGTTTGACTGTGAGGGAATATCTCGATGATGTGTTCCCCAATGCGTGGATTGGTCGCGATGGCCCTATTGCATGGCCGGCACGTTCCCCAGACCTAACTCCGCTAGACTTTTATGTCTGGGGACGTGCCAAAGAGCTGGTATACGCCACGGAGATTCCGACTAGGGAGGTATTACTACAACGCATTGAAACAGCGTTCAATACAATTAAGGAGGAAATGCGACTTCGTACCACAACAGTGGAAATACGAAATAGATGTCGGGCCTGCATTCGCAATAGAGGCCAACAATTTGAGCAGAATATGTGAAAAATATATATGAAAAAAAATTTTTTTTTTATTCCTAGTAACTAAACTTTGCGAGTAAATTAAAAAAGAACTAGATGGCTAATGTCACTAATTTTAATTTAAAAGTACTGTAATACAATACACATCTAGATAAAATTAAAATTCACGGTCAACGACTGATACTTTTTTTTAATTTGTATTAGAATGTAAAATTTGGGTATTTTTTTAATAAAATAATAAAATGTCGATGAAAAAAAATCCACAGGGCATGAGAAATGTTTAGGGGTCTGAAAGGATAGCAGATGACCCCCCCAGTCGACCATTTCAATTTGGCACACGATGCACCAAACACCCTGTATTTAACATGTTCGATTTTGTATTTACGCTCGAAAAGAAACAAAAATGTCGTGAAATATTCAAATAAAATTGTAAACATTAAAAGCATTTAGCTTCCGTATTTCGAACGAGTTGGAACATTTATATTAGAGTAAGTTCTTACATATAACATTTTACTAGATGAACATCTACTAATTATTAGTCGTTGCTCAAAGATGATTAAATTTATATTATATTTTGTAGGAATGGAAAGACGTGCAGCTAATGTCGCAGTAGAGTATTATGCTAGAATACCTGGAGTATAGCTACAACTTGGCCGGGGCTCGGGGTTGCATTTTACAATAAGAGTGCCCGGAAGAGCGGAATCACGCCTTTGGCAAAAGTTGGCTTATTTGCTCAATAACAACCTACAAAAGATTGGTCTATTGTAAGTAATTTCAGAAATAATGATATTATATTAATATAAGTATGAATTTTTAGAAGATAGTTGTTGCAAAAAAGTAAACTAAATTTATTATGCTGACTAAAACTACATAAATTCTCGCGTATTATTCACTTAAAATACTCAAAATTAATATACCTACTAAAGTACTAGATTTACCTAAAAGCCACACTGTTTTATTTTCAGCCTGGTGCAGTTGTTCGAGGTGGGACTTCAGCAGATGTTGATTTTATACAAATGAATCACGATTTTATGGCTAGCATCAATACATAAGACCTTTAAATGCTTAACATAAATAACTGTATTTTATTTATAATTATTTTATTGTCTTTAAATATGTACTAAGACTATAAATCAATATGATGTAATTAATGTTTCAGTTTGTGTAGCATTATATGTAATTATGTACGTTTGAATATTACTAGTATGACTATGTAATTGTGAAGTGGCGAATGCTTTGTATATCTATAATAGGCGTGCATGTCAGCCTTTATTATTGCAAGATTTTACTATAGTTTAATAGGTATTGCAGTTGGTATACCAATAAATAAATAAATCATATAGATCATAGGTATCGAAAATAAAACTAGTGTTTTCTTGTCTATACATATATAAGTATTTTAATGCAGATATTGCCTAAATACTGTGATCTCAACACTGTTTAATTTCCCTAAAAAGTACCTAACCTAGTTATATCCCTGCCAGTTCACTTTGAAATTGGATTAACTCGAACTTTAGATACATGGTGACAATTTTTTTGTTGTACCTTACCCTCTCCAAGGCCGTACGTTGTGGAAATCTATAGGGGAGGCCTTTGTTCAGCAGTGGACATCCTTTGGCTGATATGATGATGCCCGCTCTTGTGGTTCTCCTGTTTCTTGGGTATAGTCTTAAATCTTACATGCACAAACATCCATAATCAAAACTGTCTCTAGGCCATACAACATTATTGGATCCGTGCGGGAATGGAACCCTTTTGTCGTGGGGAAATCCTAGTGGACTTCCTGAACCTTGGGAAAGGCGACGAGGCATGCCGGCGGACTCTTACCAGCTAAATCCCCAAGATTTGCCTTCTACTTGGCTATAGCCCCGCGCTGTGACCGCGGGTTAGGCATTGGGCCACACCCTTGCGGTAGGTATCGGTCCGTCAGTTGGTCTTACGGGCCCCATTTCGGTGCCTCCTGGCCAACCATAAACTCCTCCGGAGAGAGCTCACGCAGAACTCAGCGCGCCACAGTCTCGGGCTGAAGCAGACCGTTTAGATAGACTGTCCCAAGTGTAGGAGACGCTGCAGGCCGCATTTCAAGAAGTCTGGAGATTGGTCTGCGTCCTTCAACGACCCGGTGTGTTTTTGCAGCAGAGAAGAGACTTGGTGTCTCCACGCTCCCGCTCCGCCACCTGCTTCCCATACGTCACGTTCTAGCAAAAGGAGACGATCACATCCCACGTGCTCTCGCTCTGGATGATGAACTGAACCATTGCTGGAAGCAAGAGGTCACCATCTTCGATCATCATCACCCAAGCTGGTCACTCCTCCAGCGTGTGATGCACCGAGTCCCCCGGGCAGTAATAACAAGATGTCTCTTCCCAGCCTATGCGAATTAGATACTTACTTCCCGAAATAATCATGTCCCTACTAGAGTATCTGCGTTAGCCGGAAAGTGAGGGCCCGATGTCGCCACCCCAGGCGGGAATCGAACCCGCGACCCGTTTCGTAAAAAGCCAATCGCTTAGTCACTGGGCTAACCGCGTTGTCGAAACATTATTATTGTAGGATATACATTATATAATATTGAATGTTTTTGTTTGACGGATACTGTGCTCTACTTATGTAGATACTTCACAATTATTATTAAGTATATCTCTGAAAAGTTATTTTTTTTATTCCATCACCACGGGTGACAATTAGACTGCAGCTCCTGTATGAAAACACGGGATCATCAAAAATTGTTTATCAAAAGATAGTTCCATTTCCCAAGCTTTCCGTAACACGCGTCTGCTCGAGAAAGATTTCGTACTGCCCTTTATTTTCCATTATTAATTTAATTTTCAAAAATATCAACGAAATGAATTGCAAGATGTTGCTTCTGACTATCTTCTTATGATTCTAATATTTGACACATTTGCAATTCCTATTTAAGAGCCATTTTACGAATCTCCAGAGAAAACTGTCAAACATGTGAATTGCTAATATGAATTGTACGCCATTCATAATATGATTCGTCAATTAAGTGGCCATTTTACGATTTCTAATGTGATTCATATTCTGATCATATTATGATTCTGCTAAAGCGGCCTTTTTAGACCCCCAAAAAGTAGTGAGAACGACATACTCCTTGGTAAGAAAAAACATAAATACTGGCAGGATTAGCTCAGATACATATTTGTAATATTAATCAAGAAAAAAATCTTCAATTCCCTTTTGTTTTTTCTGAATGTAGTCATTTGTTTGCTTCGTGTCGGAACTCGGAACGTGTTCTCGAAAATAGAGAAAAACGAAGTGCGAACCGTTATTAAATACCTCTGTTTAAAAAGTTAACGACGCAAGATATTCATTGCGATTTGGAGGCAACATTAGGAGAGTCTGCTCCGCCGTATTCCACTGTCGCAAGGTGGGCTTCACAATTTCGAGTAGGGAGAACGAGCACGGAAGACGAACATCGTTGCGGCCGTCCATAATAACCCAAGAAAATGTTGCGAAAGTCGAGAAAATTGTATTGAGCGATCGAAGAGTTACCATCCGATACTTAATTCAAGAAACGGGCATTTCATATGGAATTATTCAATCCATATTGAAACAATCTTAGAATATGAGAAAAGTCTCCGCAAGATGGGTGCCGAGAATTTTAACCGGTAGTCAGAAACAAAATCGACTTGACATTTCAAGATATTGTTGGACAAGTTTTAAGAAGATTCTGAAAACTTTTTGTCTCGTTTCGTAACAATGGACGAAACATGGGACCATCATTTTGATCCCGAGACAAAACAGCTATCTTCGCAACGGAAACGGCCATCATCACCGACCCCGAAGAAGTTTCGTGTCGTGGCATCGGCTGGCAAGGTTACGGCCTCAATATTTTGGGACTCAGAAGGTATATTGTTGATTGATTACCTGGAGCGTGGAACCACTATTACAGGCCAATATTATGCAGCTTTAATTCCCAAGTTGAAAATTCAAGGAGAAAAGGAGAGGGAAACTTCGAAGGGGCGTGCTGTTTCATCACGACAACGCACCCGCGCACAGGTCGGCGGTTGCGATGGCTGCCATTCAGCAAGCTGGCTTCGAATTGGTTGACCACCCCTTATTCACCAGATCTGGCGACTAGCGATTTTTATCTGTTCCCCAAACTGAAAAAATACTTAAGTGGAAACAGGTACGAAGACGATAACGAGGTGTTGGATGTCGTGGAGAGCTTTTTGCAGGACCAAGACAAAACTTTTTTTGTGAAAGGGATTGAAGCCTTGGAGAAGCGCTGGACTCGGTGTGTAGAGAGACTCGGAAACTATGTAGAAAAGTAAATTAATAAGTTACTTTTATTTATTTTTTATTTATACTTAATGTACACTAGTGTACAAAGGCGGTCTTAATGCCGTAGGCATTTTCTGCCAGACGACCTTTGGGTGATGCAGAGAACAATAAGGTAGATGCACTGACAACATATGAAAGAAAGATGCGAAGACATATTATACAAATACATAAACGTACATAAACATTACATGTATAAAATATATTTATATATACGAAATAAACACATATATACATATTATTAAAAAAAAATACAGATGAGAAAAAAATAAAAATCAGAGTTGAGATTAATCTGCTGACGTCTTTTTGAAAAGGTATTTTCGTAATTTAGTTTTAAAGTTGTTCCGATTGTTAGCCATCCTGATTTCAAGAGGGAGTGCATTCCACAATAGAACAGATTGGACGAAGAAGGTAGAATGAATAAAGCCAGAGTTATGAGTGGGACATTGAAGAAGACGATTATTACTGGAACGAAGATATTTACTGTGGTTGGAACTAAGATACTGGAAGTGAGAAGATAAATAAGAAGGAGAATTAGGAGTGTATAATATAGAAAACAGGGTAGTCAGTGCTCTCATATTTTTGCGCTGGCGAATAGGCAACCAATTTAACAGTAATCGATACGCAGAGACATGATCATATTTACGGAGGTTGAAGACGAATCGAATGCAATTATTGAGAAGACGGTCAAGTTTGTTGAGTAGGTCTGCATTCAGGTCAAAGTAACACACATCACCATAGTCAATTATGGGAAAAATTAAGGTCTGTACAAGCATTACTTTTGTATGAGACGGGAGAAAGTTTTTGAGCCTATAGAGAGACCGCAGGATTCCAGTTACTTTTTGGCTTACATTTGTAACTTGGGACCGCCAATTGAGAGTAGGTTCAAGATGCAAGCCAAGATCTTTGACGCTGGAGCCAATATAAATAATTGTGTCTTTGTAGATAACAGGTGGGATGGTAGTGCTTCGAACATTATAGAAGTTTCGATGACTTCCTAAAATAATGGCTTGGCACTTAGTGGGGTTTACCGCCACACCAAAACTCTCAGACAGGTATTTATGGCTTCAAGATCTTGGTTTACGGCTTTGACAGCATCGGCTAAATCTTCCACCTTAGTTTGAGAGTACAACTGTAGGTCGTCGGCATAAAGATGATATGTACACTGAAGTTTTTGGGTAATAAGATTTATAAATACAGAAAATAGAAGAGGAGATAGTATCCCGCCTTGTGGAACGCCAGTTTTCAGGTTGCACCAAGTTGAGAAGGACTCCTCAACGTGGACTGATTGCTGACGCTCCCGAAGATATGATGAAAACCATTCCATTGCATCGGAAGAGACCATAAGATGGGAAAGGATAGATAAAAGGATGTCATGACTAACGGTATTAAAAGCATTAGAGAAGTCAACTAGCACTAGTACTGTGACCTTGTTGTCCTCCATGCCAGACCTAATATCGCCAGTCACTTTAAGGAGGGCAGATACAGTGCTGTGGCCTGGCCGAAACCCAGACTGAAGGGGACTTAGGAGGTTATTGATATAAATGAAGTAGGAAAATTGTTTATGGACGCAGGCCTCTAGCACTTTGGATAGGAAGGGCAGAATAGAAATTGGTTGGAAGTGGTTTAGAAGAGAGGGGTTAGGAATCTTAGGCAAGGGCAAAACATATGCACTGCGCCACAAGGAGAGAAAAATACCGGATTCGAGCGAAACATTAAGGATGTGGGAGATTGCTGGAAGGAGAACGTCTAATATTGGGGTGATCATATTGCGGCTGATGTTATCACAACCCACAGCTTTTGATTTAATGGAAAGGATGATCTTCATAATCTCTTCCGAGTCAACTGGAGAAAAATAAAAGGGATTTATGTTGGGACGCGTTAGACCAGTCTTTCCCAACTTGGGCGATAACGCCCCCTTGTGGGCGCTGCAAGCCTAAAGGGGGGCGGTAAGAGACCCAGAAAAAAAAGGGGGCTAATACTTGTTCTTGCTTGTCGAGTACGATTGGGCGTCGAATGAGATAAACGAGTTTATGCACGTTTGTCTTATTCCTGTTGGTGCGTGCTGCTTATGCAATCCTATATAAACGACGTAAATTTATTTTATTTTCATTTGCGGTTTCGCGCATAATAGATAAGCAGTACTTGATTTCAACACTTACGTATTTCTTAAAACAAAACAATTTCGGAAGTAAAAAAGAAGAGACGGCAATACTCTGCGGAATATATTAAATTCGGATTTATTGAAAATCCCACAAAGCCGTCGTAGCCTTTGTGTCTTCTATGTCTAAAAACATTTTCGAACGAAGCAATGAAGCCTTCAAGACTGCAAGATCATTTGAATAAAATGCATCCAGATAAGACAGAAAAGAATGTAGCATATTTTCAAGACCTAGAGAAGAAGCATAATACTCAGCCAAGTGTATCAAAACTATTTTCGGCGGCTGCTAAGCAAGATGACGACGGACTTCGAGCTTCGTACAATATCTCTTTGTTAATTGCTCAAAAAGGCAAACCACACGACATCGGAGAAGAGTTAATTTTGCCAGCAATAAAGGAAGTAATAACTACTGTGCTTCATAAACCGGCCGCAGATATTATCCGAAAAATTCCTTTGAGTAATAATTCTGTGCAAAGACGAATTGATGAAATGGCTGAAAACATTGAAGAATCATTGTGCAATCATCTGAGGACTAGTCAATTCTGAATTCAGCTCGATGAGTCCACTTTACCAACTAATGAAGCGTTGTTGCTATCTTACGTGAGGTTTATTAAAGATGAGAAAATACGTGAAGAACTATTGTTTGCCAGAAATTTGGAGACAGATACAAAAGGCGAAACCATATTCAATACATTGGAAAAGTTTTGTGAAGAGAAAGAGATTCCTTTGAAAAATATTATAGCAGTTGCTACGGATGGCGCTCCGGCTATGACAGGGCGCCATAAAGGCTTCATAGCATACTTAAAGAATAAAATTCCAGATGTCCTTGCTATACATTGCGTTATTCATAGACAACATTTGGTTGCTAGAAACTTAAGTGAACGACTATTTCAATCACTGCAATATGTCATCAAAGCAGTCAATAAAATCCGTAGCAGCTCTTTGAATGATAGATTATTTCATCAGCTTTGTGTTACTAATGACGAAGATTTCAACCGTTTGTTGCTTCATACTGAAGTTCGTTGGCTGTCAAGAGGCAATTGTCTGATTCGATTTTACAACCTGTTTGACTCTATGATAGAGTTCTTGGAAACTAAAAATACAGAACTGCGCAACAAGCTCATAACATCAAAGAATGATATAGCTTACATGACAGACCTGTATAAAATGTTCAACGACATGAACCTCCAACTGCAAGGCGATGAACTAAATTTAATTAAAACAAAAAATGTCGTTGCTGCTTTCGCAGCCAAACTGCTTCTGCACAAAAAGAATATGGGCAGACGTGAGTTTCACAATTTTCCGAATTTATCAGTATACTGCAGTAACGACGACTTGTTTGCCTACTGCCAACATTTGGAAAACCTCCACATTGACTTCACCGAACGATACCAGGACATTTTAAACTTGGAAATACCAGACTGGGTGTTGGATCCGTTTTCAAATGTCAACACAGCAATGTCACCTCAGCTGGAAGAAGAACTTATAGAATTGACAACAAACGAAGAAATAAAAATCAAGTTCAAAAATGGATATCAAGAATTTTGGCTACAAAAACCGATCCCGCAATTGTACCCTGGATTGTGGTCAATTGTTCAACGATTTTTGATAGCATTCCTATCGTCATATTTGTGTGAACGTGGATTTAGTGCTGTGGCAACGCTGCTTACTAAAAAGAGAAATCGTTTGTGTGTTACCGAACGTGGCGACTTGCGGCTGTTTTTGAGTAAATTGGAACCTGATATCAACAAACTTATTGAACAGCATCAGATTCAAACTTCACATTAGTTTTTATATAAGAATTGATTATGTTTGTTTTATTTTCAATAAAAGATACTCTGTCCGAATACTATAAATTTGCGTTTCAATAATCAGTTATTAGTACTTAGCGGTTTTTAAGTATGTTTAAAAAGGGGGGCGTTAAAAAATAATTTATTCTTAAAGTGGGCAGTAGACAAAAAAAGGTTGGGAACTGATCGTTTGATTTTTGGTTAGACAATCAAATGAGAATGAAGTGGAGAAGTGATTGTTGAGATCGTCTAAGCCAATGGATTTTGGTAGATCTAAAAGTCGCGATTTACCGATACCAAGAGTTCCAAGGAATTTCCAAATATCGGCAGAAGAGGAAGAGACATTATCCAGAATATGGCGGCGTTTGGCATTGCGTATCATCTGATTACACCGATTCCTAGCAGCCTTGAAGAGCTTCCAATTATCCTCGACACGATCTCTCTTATACTTGCGGAAGGCGCGGTTCCTCCGCCGCATCGCCATCAAAATTCCTCTAGACATCCATGGTGCAAGTGGTCTTTTTAATTTTACCTTTTTCACAGGAGCGTGAGTGTCATAGAGGCCGATAACCACTTGATTGAAAAAGCGCACTTTATCATCTATCGTAGTGACCTCCACCAAAGGTTTCCAGTCAATGACAGTAGCATCACTCTTTAATTTATCGACATCCAAGCACGCAAAACAACGCCTGTACAGTACCTTAGGCTTGGGTTTGGGAGGTTTCAGGACATATGAGAGGAAAATAAGGTCATGGTGAGAAAAACCGGGAGCAGAAAGCTGCCCATGAGAGGAAACGAGGGAAGGATTGGAGGTGAGTATTAAATCGAGCCAGGTATCCTCGCCCAGAACGTTGAGATGAGTGGCTTGGAGAGGCAGGACATGGAGGCTCGCTGACTCGATCAAGTGCAGCAGTTTACAGGAAAAAGGGGAGTTATGAGAAAGGAGGTTGGTGTTCAAATCACCCATGATGATATGATGTGTATACTCAGAACCTCCTCAGAAAGATTCTAGTACCGATTCGAATTCGGTGAAATAGTCAATAGTAGGGGGACAATAAATAATATAACAATAAATATAAGTAGATTTAATAAGTAAATATTAAGTGCAAAATGCAATGTACAAAGCTTGCATCTCTGCACCACCCGCCAGCTAACATTAACAAAAATTGGAACATAAAAATAAAACAAATTACATAGTATGAAATAGAAGCATAAGAAGAGTTTCGGATCACCCGCATAAAAGTGCAGTGCAATTTGGAACGCAGCACTTATGTTTGCTACTTTTCGCACCTCAACAGCATTTGGGAACACAACGTTTCTGTCATAGAAATGTCAACATGACAAGTTAAAACTAACAAATAAATTTGACATTTCAATGTTGGATGGATAATTTGATTGTTTTGTGGGGTAAAATGTTTTAACAAACATATCATTCACTATGTTATTCCGACACAAAGAGACCACACTAATAGGGAATAATTGTATAGAGGGTAAATTTTCAATAGTCATTATATTCTATCTCATTCTCACTACTTTTTGATCCCTGCTCCTATATATATCATACAGAGTCGAGTAAACGAGCGGTTCTGGTAGATGAAGAATGTTAGCATCGTTTTCATCTCCACTGTCTTCATCAGTTACTTCACCATCGCCAGGAGGGAATAAAATAATATCACCTGGGTCTTCTCCGTTCTGCAACACCTCAGAAATCTAACGTCAGCCTGTAAAAAAAACAACTTCTAAGACACCATTTCGAATTTTAGTAAAAATAATATAAATATACATAGCATAATGCCCAATGTCACCTGTGGGTGACCAGAGATGGCAATAACGGCTACATTTCAATAATGAATTACACTGCTGTGTTATTTTACAACAACTGTTATTGTAAACTGCTGTCAGTTATCCTGTTATCCTGCTGTTGAGTCGTTTTGCAACATTATAATGAATTATGAATTATGTGTAGCTTGTTTATATACAGTAAATTACTTAAAATCATTTAAAACACTATATACTATACTAAAATGATTTGTAACTACAATAATCTAAAACATCAAACTAAACTTTTCAACAATCACCGGACAGCGACAGCGGATAATGAATGACAATCGTGTTCGTGATCGTAATGACACCAATAACGATAACATTTACATTATTCGCAACTCGCATTACATTATTGTCTCACTGTTCTCAAATTTTCGTTATCCGTTGTTTAGTTATTGCCTCAGTTAAATATTAAAATCGACATTATTCCAATTTCGTAAAGCATAAAATCGTAAAATAAAACATGTGACTCACTACATAAAGATAACAGACAACGATAAAAATAAAAGTGAACTTTATGACGTGCCCTTAAGGACTATAATCGTATGATTTGTAATTCTTTAGCAGTGCGAAGTACGTCATATTTGAATAACACCATATCTCTCACGCCTATTGGTTGCGCATAATGCTTTCTTAGTCGCCAAGTAGCCGTGCGACATTAGCTGCGAGTGTGCGCGCACTGCCTGGCTAGTGGCTGTTGTCAATAACAATAACGAAAAACGACAACAGGATAATTCGTTGTTCAATAATGTGTTATACATTGCGTAAGAATAATGCATTACATTATCAGTTATTGAAATAATGACCACCTCTGTGGGTGACACCGCACATTGTAGGCGTTGCAGCAAAAATACTTTTAGGTATTTTTGTCTATAAATACATGCATAATATAGATTACATATTTATTTATAACATGTAAAAATAAAAAATACAATACTTACGGTCTGGACATTTTGATATAACTTTTTTTCACAATGAATGACACAAACTCAGGTTATTCCAACTACGCGCGAAACAACTTAGTGACGTTGACAAGTGACCATAGATGCGTGTTGCCAGATACAAAAAAAATTAAGTAACAATCAGTAGCATTACTACTATAATGGTAGAATTGGAAATAAATATTGACGAGTGGTACAAAATCACTATTAAACTTTTGTCACCTACAGGTGGCACTGGGAATTTAAGAGTTAACGCGAGTTGAGAGCCTGGCCACATTACCACAAAATTGTTTTCAGCCGAATAAAGTCCACTGCTGGACACAAGCCTGCCCCAAAGATCGCCATAACGACCGGCCTGGGTGTGTTGTCAGCTCATTGTGGGGTGTTGCCATAATCGCCATGCTTGGTTCCTACAGTTGCCTTTTACGACAACTACGGGATGAAATGGGTAGATGCTATTCGTAACCGGCACCACAATGCTACAAAAGTACTTAACAGTGTAAAATCACAACAAACTTGAACAAAGCTTCAATAAATGTGGACTCTAAATAATACATTCTTTCGCGAGGACTTGAGGTTGATCATAATGAACATGGTTAGGTTTTCCTAAGGCATGTTCACACACTGCAGGCTTTGTGGAGCGGAGCGTCTATGCTTGACGTCAGCTATATGTTATTTTATTCGGGTGGCTATACTACGCTTTGTCTGCCCTATATATGACAAACCATAATCACAGTCAATCTTGTAGATCCCTGCATCTTGTAAAGGTATGTGATCTTCTTATACCACTTGAAGTAGGTTTCAATAGAAGCACACTTCAAGATATGATCAATTCTGTCGGTGACTCCCTAAATGGTAAAACAGCGGGTCATTGATCAACCGTGGTGGATTTTGGGCGGATTTTGCAACGGGGCTGTTGAGCTAAAAAATTGATAATTTGAAGAACTTGCTTCACATGGTTAAGCTCCCCTACCAGATGGAGGGCCTCGCAGATGCCGTGTGCTCTCTGTACCAAAGATTTGGCCACGGTAGCTAACTGACAAGGATGTTGGTGAGATTCACCGTTAAGGTACTGTGTGTATGGGTAGGCTCTCTATACACAGTGTGACTAACAGATTTATCTGGAGTATGGATGAGAAGTATGTCAAGTAAGGCCAAGGACTTGTTATCCTCCAATTCCATAGTAAACTGAATTTTACTATGTATTGAATTTAGGTGTTTTAGGAATGCAGAGCCCTATTGTGAGGCAAGATGGTAAAAGTGTCATCTACGTACCGTTAGAACATCTTCGGTTTAGCCGAAGCCGTTTAGCGCTTATACGCGATGTAATGCGTTTAAAATTGTTTTATTATAATTAAATAAAAAAATAACAGAATGTTCAGTGTTTCTAATGTGTTCTCGTATAGGGTACCGAAAAAGGCCCTTTGTGCTTGCGCATACGCTATGATCAAAGAACAATAATACTTAAACTATTCAGCTATACATTTAATGTTGTACTGTAGCTTAGCTCAAAATCTATCGATTATGTGAAGCCATTGTTTCGTAATGTAAACGATAGACAATATTGTTTATTTTTAAGCCAGTAAGACTAAAACTTACGAGATACGATTTTTTTGTACACACGTAGAGAATATCTCAACAAAAAAACAAAATGGCTGCTCCACAGCGGGGAAGTGGATTGGACCCAAGTGTGTAGTGTATTTTTGTACTGAAATAGTTGTTATATAGGTATCTAGAAAATCGCTAGTCTATGATCGGACACACTGTATATAATTACTTGTCCTAATTTACTGATTCATCAACGCAGAGCCTAAACCGCAAGGGCTACAAACTTGTAATGTTAGCAGCCTTTAATAACGTAGGCATCCACTGAGAAATTTTAGAAATTCTACTTGCAAGTTGGTACAATAGGGGTTTGAAGGTTGTAGGAAGCTCTGTCATTTTATAAGTTAGATATATAAAAATTGGTATTTGGCATTTTGGTTCAAAATAAAGAAATACATGTCTCAGTGTTTTTGGAGAATTATTTATTAAGGGGGTAAAATTGGGGAAGAAAGTTTGTATTAAACTCCGTCATTTTATAAGTTCTCTATCTACGAAATGTTTCAATTTAATATATATTCAATGTTTTTATAAATTGTACCTTTAAGGGGGTGAAATTTTGTATGGAGTATCCGTTGTTTTTGAAGTCAGATCTAGGAAAATTGTTAATTTGCTTTTTGGTTGTAAATAAAGAAATAGGTACGTATTTCCGTGATTTTGCTACTAGAACGTATTTGTCACACCTATAAATGATTGCATAAACTAATTCTTGCACTCTACTACAAGTTTTTTTGTTTATGTGAATTGGCCTGCGTTTGAGCACTATCTCACCTGATGTTAGGCGACAAGGCGATCGACGAAGGTGCACGCTTGCCTAGAAGAAACCTGTTCACTCGTGACTTGAAGATTCATTCAAGATGCGCAATACAGCATTTTACGTTCTTTTTCCTAGAAACCTATGTACCAGTGCATGTTAACGAACGACAAATATGATAGCAAGCCTTCGAGACATTATTACTGGCTTCGATGTTATCTGATTACCTCAAATGTAACACTAAACACACCTATTGATAGTGTTGCCTCAGCATAATTTTCATGGCAACTTTAAATGGCAGTTTAAATCTGCAGCTACGAAAAAGTTATTTATGATCATAAGACGTTTTATTGCCTCCTTCCCGACTTACCTTATATTTTTATCTTCTTCAGTTCAGTAATATGCTTGGCTATGAGCAGCACATTTGATGAAATGAATAAATATACATAAAATCCGTATGTACGGAAGATTATCTTTATTTCACATAGGTATTAAAACAAAATGTAATAAATAATATCAAAATAAATTATTCAACCGGGAACATAACTCATTTACGCCCCCATCGATAGCCACCTATCAGACTTAAACCTATATGGTGGAACCAATTTTTGCGTTTGAGTTCACGGTCATACTTCGCATCACGACGGAAGGCGTGCCATTCTTCACGCTTTTCTTCTATACATGGTCCATAGGTTTTCTTTGGTCTAAATGATCGTTTTACAGTCTACAATAGAAGATTTAATTGACATTAGAATAATGTTTTAAAATTATTTGTTATATCTAGATAGTATTTTATTATACATACCTCAATCACACTACCCTCTTTATATTTCCAGAAAGTAGCTAGCATGCATAAAGGAATCACTGCTATTCCAAAATATTGTAGAATCGCACCAGAAACTGTAAAAGAAGTAGAATACATAAGTTTCTGAAATTTAAAACGGTTATCACCCACTAAAATAGTTCACAATACATACTATAAGCTGCCTCCGGATATTCATACGTTCCACCGAATAAGAGTTCTTGAGTTGTAATAAAAGAATAGAAAAATACAACCAACATCATGACAGGCGTGACAATACCCCAACATATGCGCCAGTAAAACGAACTCTTTAAACCTAACATAAATTCAATGTCCAGACACATATTCTCCAAACCTGGAATGATAATAAAATGCTGTTTAGTTTAGACGTTGCAATTTATTAGATTTTGTAATTGTTGATCGGTATTTGTTGTTCCTGATTTGATATAGGTAAATGACCTCTCGTGGGTGTCGACTAAAAGTCGACTAAGAGATTAGCCGGAGGATGGGCAGCAGCGTCCTTCGAGTAAATTAACTACTCAACTGCGATCGCCAACGCCGTCTGCCAAGCGTGGCGATTATGGCAAAACCCCCCAATGAGCCCACAACACACCCATATCGGTCGTTGTGGTGATTTTTGGGGGAGGCCTGTGTTCAGCAGTGGACTTCATTCGGCCGAAACGATGAAATGACAATCAGACTCAAAGTTAAATTTTAAAATTAAGGATTAATCGAGGGTAATGCAATGTAATGCACAAAAATCACTATTTTTGTCCAGTGACTATAGAAGGCTTTGTATGTAAGTAAATTTGATTAATAAGACGCCAAATAAATGTATTAATTCTAATACATTTATTTTTAGGACAGTGAATATTTTTATATAACATTTACCACTGTAAAAAAAACCAGTTTCGGGTTTCTAAAAATCGGATCGAAAACATTTCCATGCGTTTTTAGTGTCCTGTTTAGAACTTTATCTCTAGCAGATTTAATTAGTTCTTAGGGTTCCGAACGTCCGAAGGAAAACACGCCGGAACCCTTATAGAATCACTCGTGTATCTGTCTGTCTGTCCGTCTGTCACAGCCAATTTGCTCTCAATCTACTGAACCGATTAAGTTGAAATTTGGTATACATATGGATTTCTGCCACCCAAACATGTACGTGTAACGTAAATAAATGAATTTAGAATCCTTTTTGGGGGGCAATATAGAAAATGAAAGAATAAGGTTTGGCAAACTGTACCGTGTAGGTAATATATGAATGGAAGGGATTATTGTGAGGGTCTCAAATGTATTTATTTTATCATTTTAAAATTTATAGTTTCTTAGTTATTTAAGAAAATAGACGAATTTTGACCATTCTCCTCCTTATCTCCGAAACTACTGAGCCTAACTATCTGAAAAAAAAAAAATAGGTAATAGCTCTTTACCTATAGATTACAGGATGTATAACTATAGGTATAGGACCATAGACTATAGGAGGTCTGTGGTCTTAAAATAACATGGTATAATTTTCAATATTGTGTGTACAAACTTACGTTTGCGGTGGTTGTTGTTTCGTTTGCGGTTGGAATGTATGGGAACACATGTTTTTCAACTACGTTGTTAAGTTTATTCTTGTGATAAGTTAGTGGTACAAGACCAAATCCAACAACAGACAATATATTCAGCATTTTCGGAACCCACTCCACGCGAGTTCAACTCGCACTTGACCGGTTTTTTTTATGAAGTAATACCTACCTAATATATTTTTGTTTTAAGAAGTTCTATACACTTAATAAAGTACGATATTGTATGAATTGTTTCAATATTTAACTTTTTTCGGGGATATAACATATTAGTAAATGCAATGGTTTGTAATAGTGAATGCAAATGTCCCAGAATGTTAATATTTCGTTACTCAGTATTAGTTACGCGGGGTTGTCGGTAAAATTAGAGTTTCAGTTAGTAATTTTTTGTTGAATTGGCAACATTTTTTGGATGTTCTTTTCATATATCAACCGGCTATAATTTTTTTGCGGTCGTAAAATCGTGTATTTTGTTAATAAAACTTTATGCACAATATTACTTAATATTGTTTTTTTTTTTTTTTTTTTTTTTTTTTTTTTATGGGACAAGCCCGCCACACATTCCCAACCACTGCAACTCCTGTAAGCCAGGATCTACAATGGCGACCACCGAAAAGAACACCGATCAATGAAGCTCGGTGTGTCCCAGAGAAATGAATAACTGTCTTGGAACCCGCACCGAAATTAATCAGAAAAGAAAAAGGAGGAGTAGGAAAGAATATACGTTCCACTTCCCTCCGTAGCAAGCAGGAGACAGAGAAAAACGATAGGCCATAATATGCACAATAAATGGGAGTTTACAACAGGGTTAAGCCCAGTTGCCAAGCACCACGGGTACAATTTTTTTATTTACGGGTCCTATGTTGTGAGCTATTGTGACTGATTCCAATAGTAGGTATGGCAAAAACACTTGAACGCACGGAAATTCGTCCTAGTCGCAACAAGGTCTGTATAGTAAACAACCCCGGATGTAACTTGCATGCTGTCAAACATAATGTTGCGTTCATCTTGCCAAAGAATACACTCCCACAGGATATGATGTGCAGACTGTTCATATTCACAGTCCGGTGTTGAACATTTGCAGAATGGTGAGGTAACAAGCTTGAAGCTAAATAATTTACTCTTAAAGTTACCATGACCGGTGAGAAATTGAGCCACGCAATGATCAACTTCCAACCATGCACTTGCCAGCCGCTCACGAATGGATGGAAAGTACTGGTACAGGTGACGGCCCTTAATAGACGTGTCCCACCTGCATTGCCATTCGGCCAAGAGTTCCTCCCAAACACCAGTCTGTGGTTTAAACAATCTGCAGATCCTAACACGATCGCGTTGTAGCAGAAATTCCGCGTCCATGTTTTCTCTAGTTGAGTAGTACATTGCAGCACGTCGCTGTATCTCAAGATCGACTGGCAAAACACCTCCTAGCACAGGCAGAGCTTCAGTACTTACTGTCCTATATGCCTTGCACAAGAATATCAACGCTAAGCGCTGGCTTTGGAGCAGTTTACGTCTTGCCGCGCCGATAGTAGCCCTATCGGCCCACACAGGTGAACCATAGCAAATACAACCTAAGTAGGTAGCGCTGTAAATAGTTTTCAAAGTATTAAATGAAAGACCCCATGTAGCTGTCGATATCCTTGTCAGGGCATAAAAGTTCCTTTTAGCTTTTTCGCCTACAGATTTTATGTGTTCAACGAATGAAAAATTTCTCTCCAATACAAGACCAAGGTAGCACACGGACTCCTTTCTTTTTACGGTAACATTATTGAATTTAATGCTCGGTGATGTCTTAAGATTGCCTTTTAAAATTAGTTGAAAGGTTTTTTGTGGTGCAAACATTAAGCGGTTTCGTTCGCCCCAACTAGAGATTAAACGTAAACAAGTATCCGCCAATTTTTCAAGGCTCGCCCTTGTACTTGACTGAATAAGCAGAAGGCCGTCGTCTGCGTAACCAGTCAATGAACAGCCGGATGGTAATGGAATCGCTAGAAAATCATCGAAACCCATGTTCCATAGATAAGGACTAATAACGGATCCTTGAGGACATCCCATCGTGAGTTCCTTTGACACAGCGTGATGACCAAGTTTAAGTTTTGCAGATCCGTGTGCAAAATATGAGTAAACGAGAGTGTAGATGTTTCTGAAGCAACCGCGGGCTTTCATTTTAAGTAGTAGCATTGGCCACCACGCGTTGTCGAAGGCACCAGAGATATCAAGGAAGATGCCTATCACGTACTTATGTTCAGATGAATTTACTACTTTCCTGACAGAGATTGCCGCGTCAATAGTAGATTTTCCTATTGTGAAGCCGAATTGGTTATTATGAAATTTCGGTCCATCTGGCAGCAAACGTGGAACTATAAGGCGCTCGAGAAGTTTCCCTAAAGATGGTAGTAAAGTTATAGGCCGGTATGATTTAGGATCATCCGGGGGGTTGTCACCACTTTTTGGTATTATGCGTATAAAACCGGAACGCCATATACGAGGGAAAATGCCTTCAGCAATGCAGCGATTAAAAACGGTCAGTATAGAGTCACCCGATATTTTACAAGCTTCTTTAATCATTCTATTCGATATTTTGTCTTCTCCAGATGCTTTATTAAGTGGTAGTTTATTGACAACGTTTATGAATTCGTCAGTGGATGGTAGGTCAGACGCTGGGGATTCCGGCGGTTCAGCAGCCCATGATCTGATCTGTTGATGATACTCGTTATCATTTCCAGGTAGATCATCAGGTATAAGAGTATTGAGAAGAGCCTCCGTGGTCTCCTCAATACCAGTGGTATGCATGTTATTAATTTTAATATTTTGGATATAAGCAAGATCGACTGATCTATTGGCTTTAAACTCGTGGTACAGAGGAGACCACGGACCCTCCCTATCTAGTGTTTGCACTACCTTGTGTAACAGATTTCCCTTCGATTTTGCCACCGCGGCTCTATAACTAGATCTGGCAATTCTGAATTTATTTAATGTATCAATAAATATATCTCCCGTGATTTGCTGTTTTTTAAGCTTGTTTAGTTTTTTGCGCGCTCTGCGAAAACGTTTACGTTGTTCAGTTAAATAGCTATTCCACCAATCACATCTACGAGTGTTGGTTATTGATCCGCGACCTACAGCAACATCAGCACAGTATGTAAATGTGTCTGACATGATTTTAGCACTTTCTTCTGCTGACAACCCATCGCGAGTGAAGTCTTTGGCATGAGATGCAAAAAGCGAGCTAAAGAAATCCCAGTTCGCCCCTTTAGATTTGTATCTAAAATTTGATCCAATATTTTGATAAATTTGTGTCAATCTAGGTACAAATTCGTACACGATCAGGCGGTGATCACTACACGACGCGTCCGGAAGGACGCGCCACCTGTCCAAGCGAACGTCTGCACTAGATAGATGACGTCAATAGAAGACTCGCCCATTTGGCTACAAAAAGTAGGTGGTGCGTCAGGGGTATTGTGTATTGATAGGTTCATCTCAGCGATGAAATCCTCGACAGCACAACGGCGTTCAAAATCAGTGGACCGTACTTTGCCATACCAGAGTGATGATGACGCGTTAACGTCGGCGCCAATGATTATTTTGCGGCCTGCAAGCGACCGCAGAACGTGGCGAAGATTATGTATGTGTGGGGCAACAGGATCTGAGTATTGAAAATAACAGCTCACAACGTAAACTTTATAAAGTGCCGTTGAAACCTCCGCGACAGCACAGTGTGGCGTCATAAGATATTGTAACGATGTCACTGAAAAACTAGTAGAACGCGAAACGTAAATTCCAGCTCGTGCCCTGCCATCTAGTTGTACTACTTTTTGACGTAAGCTTGCATTTTGATATTGTTCTTGAATAAGGACAATGTCTAAATTATAATCTAAAATTAATTTATCTAACTCCGACGTGGCCACCCTATCGTTATGAAGATTTAATTGCGCAACGGTAAGATTATTTACTGTGTAAGCCATCCTTAGTAGTTAGTATTTAGGATTAACTGTTCGAGCTTGAGCTTATAGGTAGGACAATCCTGTGACCCGCAACGATGGTCGCACGGTTTTTTAAAGCGTTTACACGCCACGCATATTGGTGAATGCTCCAAATTGTCCTTATGAGGGCACTCCATCGTTTCATGTGCCTCGGCACAGTTAGCACAGGTAGGTGTTTTATTAACGCAATGTTTCCTAACGTGGCCGAAATATTGGCAATGTAAGCAGCGGACTACTTCGACATCATCGATAAAACGACAAGTGGCCCAATCAATAAATAATTTATCCTTGGTAGTGACCAGGTGTTTACGCACTTCGGATTCAATTTCTATGCCTATCCATTTCCGCCCGTTTTCTAAGGAACGCCTGCGAGTGATTTTAGTAGATTTGATAAAATCATCCTCTGCAACTGACAACTCGTCTTTAATATTTTGCCGGTATAACGCGGTCAGAAAAGCGCGGTCTTCCATTGAAGAAGGGACGTCCTTAACTAAGATTCGCGGTTTGCGACCTTTTGGCTTTTCAAGCCGTAAGCCAGCGGATCTAATAGCGTCGACCGATTGAAGCTTTGCGAGTTGTTTCTCATTCGCGACGCGTAATACAACACCAGACTTCGCTGTTTTTTTAACGCCTACGATTTGAAAACCATCATCGCTAGGATTAATAGCTTTCATTAAGGCCTGTTTTGTAGCGGACGATGACGCATAATCAGCTGATCGCTCCGCGGTTGGATATGCCACTACGCAGGGAAGCGGAACGCGCGACTCAATCGGCGGAGCAACTTTCGCTAAACGGAGTTTTAATGAATCGGCATATGATACCTTATTTACTTGCTGACTGTTATTGACACATGTATTCGATTTAATTTTGTCTAATTCACGTTCCGTGTTCGCTAACTTCGTTTCATTGCAAGACGATTTAATTGCTAACAAAGATACTATGGCCGTTACTCGCTGAGTTATATCCATAATCGCGGACTTATTCGCTATATTAATGCGTGACCCCTGATCGTTAACAAGGTCGTTAATTTTTGACAGATATGCTGATGCCTCAGACACTAGTTCGCAATAGTCAGCATTGCTCGCGTCGCTAACATTTAAAATTGACGAGGTCTTCCCAATAGAATCCGACTTTTGCAACCGCTTGGACCTATCCTCGGGTGAAATATGCGATGGAGATATTTCGCTAAATAACCGTTTTGAATTCGCGGAGGTTGGGGACCTGTTAGTGACATTACTTCTACGAAAAATATCCCCGCCACGGTCAGGCGGGTCATCATTATTTGACGACATATTTATATTATCAAAAGTCGGTTTTAATTTATGACAAAGTAAATAGACAAGTTTAACGCGGCAAAGAACGACGAACAGATAACGGGCGCACTTATTATTTCGCGATACCTTCAGTAGTAACAAAAATAAATGTACTTACCGAGAGATAATTTCGTTTATTTAGCACAATAAAATTATATTGGAACGTTAAAAACTTACGCAACGAACACTAAACACAATAGTACACAACCAGAAAACAACTCACGAGCCGGGAATCGACCGTAAAATAGTATAATCGTAATTATAACGAGCAGCGAATTAGAGCCGCACTGTACCGTACGGCTGCGAGAGGGAAGTGTTTAATATTGTTTATAAAGTTTTATCAGGGTGATTAACTGTGGTTTTTAAATGAGAAATATGCCTGTTAAATATTTTTCTCCATTGTAAACTATAGTTCCCTACTTACATTTCACGAAATATGTTGAAATATTACTTCCTTGTCAATGATATTATACCATAGATATGTTACGTCCATATTAAATGGCGCGCAAAACACAGTCTTGCTTACACAACCATGTCGTGAGAAAGAAGATATAAAAGCAACAAGAGTAAAAGAGTGAGAGTGTAGGCGAACCGCTTGCGAGGTACTACAATTGGGGGAGTTTTGGTTCTTACTTTTGGCACGCATGTAACATATCTACTTCTTTTTAATATGTAATATCATTGTTCCTTGTCAAGCGTAACGAATGAAAAATACTTTGAAGTAAATTTTTCTCAGAAATTCTTGTGAGTTTCATTATTATTTCGTAACATTGTGAAACTGAGAAAATATAAGGCTGGGTTTACATTTGCACGAATTTATAAACAAATAAATCGACGGTGGCGGTGGATCCTAGTCGATCGGATTGGGTATGTTGGCAGACCACGAAAACTGGAATGCAGTGGTCTCCTTCTGTGAGAGCGTCATGCTCTAGAAGGAGACCGCAGAGAGGGATCGGGAGAGGGCCAATCTTGCTCGAAGAAGGAGGAGACGGCGCCGGGGTAACAAACGCCCTGACGCCTAATTCATTCTCATACGCCTGAAACCCCCTGTCGTGTCTATAAGGCCCGCGTTACCGACCACCGACCTCTGGGTTTTTGGCCCCATTGGCCCTTCGCCCTTCCCCGGGGCGAAGGAATTTCATGTAGAATTTCAACTGGGCACGAATAAAAATAAAAATAAAAGATCGCCCACAGCTGCCCGAAGAATCGTTGAACACTTGTCGGGTGCTGGTTCCGGCCTGGCCGATAGCCAATATGGCTTTCGTCAGCGGCGGTCCACTATCGACACGATTCTTTGCGTTTGCTCGCTGTCGGAGCAGGCAGTGTCCCGATGGGGTAGGGTGGCGTTCAGTCTGTCAGTCTTGATATAACTTTGACTCTATCCCGTGGCCCGCGATTAGGGGGGCGCTAGTCCACCATCAGTGCCCCCCTATCTGCAGGGACTCATCGGGGAAAATCTGCGCGACAGGCATGTTCGCTACGTAGGCAGGGACGGTAGCGTACAGCTAGGGGAGATCACGTGCGGGGTTCCACAGGGGTCGGTTCTCGGCTCCCTCTTCTAGAACCTCACTTACGATACGGTCCTGCGTGTCGTCCTGCCCGATGGCGTCAGCTTTGTTACGCTGATTGCTTGCGCTGACACTCTTGTGTTGGCCAGCGGGGACTCCTTCCAGAGAAGCATCCAGCTTGCCGAGAAAACATCGGCCATAATAGTTGCCGAAATCCACGCTCTGGGTTTGCGGATAGCGCCTCGGTTTTGTAAGGCACTATCCGCAAACTGCCGCATAGCAGGGAACCACCCAGTTTGTGGATACGCTTTGGTGACGCGCAAATCAGGGTGGGCTGGTACATGGAATACCTGGGGCGGACTCAATATCTGATGTCTACAAAACAACATGGAATTAAATCAAAATACTTGTTACTTTATTAAGTTTATCATGAAGAAGAGTCAACTCTAAACGTAGCGATATAGACATATTTACAGTTTCTGAAGTGTCAATAAGGTCTAAACTCAAAAATAGAATCTCAAAGTTAGAGTCAAATTTTTTATTTCGAATAAACCAAATTTTGGCACTTATGGAACGTCAGAATCAAAGTTGCACGGTTCTAAATAGATGATCTCGTGGAGAAGAGCCGGCAAGAAACTCCATGGATGCTCATTCGTTCGTGCCCCTCGTTATGGAAGAAGACTTGTGGCCTCAAAGCGTGGTGTTCCGTCGCTTCCACGGACAAGTGCCACAGAACAGCACAAAGACAATATTATAATGCAAAGTGAAGTGCTACTAACATAGTCTTTAAGCCTTATTCATTAAAAAAAAATTGATATTATTATTCTTATGAATATATATTAAAAGTGTGTTGATGCATTATTTTAAATATGATTGAACATGGAACAATAACGTGTAATAAAATAAAATGTCATTAAAAATCTGTGCTCACCGTAAATCCAGAATACACCAATTGTTTCGACTATAGCAGCAAATAATCTCATGAAAGTTCCACCGTAGTGATCAACTAGCTCCAGAATGTACTGCCCTCCCTGTAATGTCAAAAACAAAACGGATACTTATTTTAATAACAAATACAACTTTACTGCTCTGGATTGGGACTTGTTGGTACTTTCGTGCTATATTACATCCAGTAGTAAGGTACAGGTTATGGGTAAAAACACACTCACTAAAATGGTCTATCAATCAACTTAGCCTATCACAGTCCACTGCTGGACATAAGCTCCTCCCAATCAGCGCCACAACACCGGTGAGTTTCTCAGATGGTTGGTTCATCTGGCTTGGGGAAGTCCCACATTATGTTGGCCGATTCACGCAGTCCACTCAAGGACTGGTCTATGTTCTAACCAGGGAATAATAAATTAATTATCCTTAGCATTCTCAGGGTGAGATTCAGAAACGAGTCTAAGCGTGAACTTACGCTTCCATATGTCAAAATGCACTACTTACGCCCCTAATTTTGACAGATGGAAGCGTGAACTTAGCTTGGACTCGTTTCTGAATCTCACCCTGAGTCATTTTGTGGTGCCGACCACGTCCAGTTCCAGTCATTAGATGCAAATTTTGGATTATCAGTAATTTACAGTGCAACCAAGGGTCCTTCGTAACCCGATGATTCGGCGTAACAAGTAAAAGTTTAGACCATTTTTGTTTTAGATTTCTTTTAATACCCTTAACGTGTCCCATAGAAATAATTATAGCCGAAAATAATATAATTGATATAAACGATAGCTAGGCTCTCCGCGGATCAAAAATTAATTCAGATATACATAGATACAGTTATTGGCTCGAAAGATAAGCATTTGCTGAAACTTGTGCTGTAGTTGATTAAGACCCGTATTACAGATCACCAAATAATACTCAAGAAGAACTTGAGTCGAGATTACATCAATTGAATATAAGTGCTGGACCTATTACGTATTTATTTATTTATTAGTTCATGTTTGATTAACGCAATCTCGACTCATGTAGAACTTGAGTTTTGATTCTCGATCTCTAATAGGGGGCTTATGGCCGAATACTCAAACGCCATTTAACGTTAAGTCCCCGCTTTAACTATTCGAGAAATCGGTTTTTGGTACAAAACCGGGCAGCTCAAATAGGTCAAGCGGGGACTTAACGTTAAATGGCGTTTGAGGATTCGGCAGTTAGTATGCCGTACGGTCTTGTAGAGTCTCTTACCTGTGATAAGAAAATGACAATGAACCATATTTACGAAATAACAGATTTTGTATTATCTTTAATATACCAACATATACAAAAAACATTGGATTCCGCATAAAAAAATATATGAAAAGGTTTCTATTAGTCGGTAGTTACACTGAAACTTCATTTATAGAATTTTATGTTGGCGAAAACGGTTTCACAAATATCATTACACAAAATTTTCAATTCCTAACTTTTTGCATGACAAGAACAACAAGAAGAAATTAAATTAAATATTGCGCGACGGAGGAATGTGAGATTTGGCATGGTTAAAGTTCATAGCGATGAGGACTGCACAAAATTAAAACTTATGTATGTGTTACAAATACATTGAATACAATTAAAAATATATATAAATTACGGTCGTCTTTCGGCAGCTTGGCGACCACTACTTCGAATAAACGCACGATCGATGTACCTAACGAAGTTCTACTAAAAACATATGTTTTTATACAACAAAAAACGGCGAATAGTTTGATAAGAAACAAAATTGGATATAACGATTTTCTGTAAAATGATGGACTTCCCATAAAAGATGTTACTTTACATTAGGTACAGCTTGGCAAAAGAGACTATGGTGTGTTGACAGCAGAATTAAAGTAAAAAATGTGGTAACACTACATACATTATTTCTCAGACGCTAGTTGTTTCTATATCATCGTTGTTAATCATCAAATTATTAAGTTTGATCTGACCAGAAATAGCGAGGCTGCCGGGGCCTGGGGGCCGGTGTTTTAATTGTGTCGTCATTTTCAGTAGTTGGCAGGTGGGTTGGCGAGCACAAAATTGCTACTGTCAAACAGAAGGGACGTTGCTGCCCATCCCTCTGGTTAAGAGCCCCTTGGGCGACTTTTACGGCATCCACGGGAGGATGCTATATTCTCATTCTGGACACCACACGCTATATAGGCGCCATCAACCTTTCCACACTTTTGCCAAGCTGTATCAATGACATTTTATCTAAGTACTAATTTTTTCAATAAAATGTATTGTTTAATTTATTAAGATATAAAGAACGAAGAATTTAAATAAGTATAACTTTAAAATTATTAGGTCTCCTCATTTTGTTGTATTTGTTTTTGTCGTTCGTATATGTAAGTAAGTAGTGTAAGTATTTTTTGATCTTCCTTTATCCACGTAAATAGCAAATCGAATATTTTATGACAATGTTATTTTTTTGCGGTATAAATTGGGTATTCCATTAGTTTGTAACGCGCTTACTACACGTTTCCAGTCATTAGCTGAGTAATGAAAAATCAATTATTCAGCTAGCGTGTTTCAGTTAACGGAAAACCAGCGTGAATCCTCTTAAAGATCGGGTTTAATGGTTTGTTAGATTCCATTTTAATTTAATAGAACTTACCGGGGTAACATAAACGAGTCCAAGCAGAAAGCCAATTGAGCATGTCATTGCGGACATGTAAATAGTAGGCACTCTGGGGAAGGCATCCATCAATATCGTGTTAACTGTTGAATGTAAGGCCACTCCTGACCCGATACCAAGCACTGCCATCATCAAGAAAAAGAGGGCGGCAAAGAGCTGTAACAGAATAATCATAAATCACATTTGTGCCATGAGAGTATCAATAACTCACTATGGTTTTTGGAATTGTACATTGCATTGACTTGACGGAAGTGTAACTTAACATCAAAGGTTGTTTAAAAATTATTAATTTATATTATATTATTAAAGTTATTGTATTATTAAACGGAAAAAAACCTGGGCTTTGACTTGAAATGTTTGACCTTGCATATTTTAAAAAAATACGACATTTACTGTTATCCATTGTTAATATTGTTCTTATATTTTTTTGTGTAATATTCATACTTAACTTTAAATGTGTGAGCATCATGAAGCTAATAGTAATTTGAACGAAAATGTAAAATGTTTAGTGTTTAGTAAAGATTAAAAAAAACAATTAACCTTGAATGCTATTAATTGATTTTAGTTTATACCATACCCCATATGGAGGTCACATTTGTTGCATTTTAGCTTTAGCATGTTCTGACCAATACGTCGAGATCCCAGTAATCCTGTATAAATCTTAAAATATATAAATTACGTGTCACGTTGTTTGTCCGCTAGGGACTCCTAAACTACTAAACCGATTTTAATAAAAATTGTCACACTGTGTCCTGTTTTATCCAAATTAAAAGATAGGCTAGTTTATATCTCAATTTATAATCGCAACATTAATTTCGAATAACCTATTTGTTTATTATCTGACAAAGAGTCATAATTACCTGTTAGTTCGATAAGATTCTAACAGATGGCGGTATAAGGTAATTAGTTGACTGGATTGATTGACACGGTAGGTGTCACTGCAATCGGGTTTGTATGTACCTGCCCGTGCGTAGCCGGGGCGGGCAGCTAGTAGTTATTATATGGCAGCTAGCGTGCACAAAACAGTAGTATATGGTAAGGATATCATAGCCAATTTCAGATTTGTTCCACAAGGAATTACCTGGTTTCGGCTGCCCAGTAGGCAGCCGAAACCAGGTATAAACATTTTAGATGGTTTCGAGAGCGTCAATCAAGGATTTTTTTGTAGGAAAGCGAGAAATGAGAACGTTTTAGGCAATTTTCTTATTACGTCTGATCTATAATTTCCACAAAAACGCCAAAACTATTTAGGAAATACTAATTAAAAATCTAAACATGTTTACACTGCTGCCACAGGCCACCGCCCTTAGCCCATATGTGCCCAGAAATATTTAGGTCTTCAATTTTCGAAATTTTTGAGTATATTACTCCTACTAACTCCTCTGAATCAAAAACCATTGCCATTAATTTTTATTTGTTTTGACATTTTTTTATAATGGATTATATTAATTCATTTATGACATTTGATTATCCTTCATCCTCAATTTGTTTAAATGACACCAATTACTTGGTTGTTTGTCATTTATATTTGAAACTGTAAGTGCGAGGATTATTAATTTATTTTGTTTAATTGACGTGATAGTTGTCTGGCAGTTTAGGTATGTCATGCTCACTCAAGTGTCCTGCTGATGGTGGCGTCGTGTATTGGGTCGCTTGGTTGCCCTACAATATGGTTGAGCTGAGCGACGCTGATGCATGCGTCATGCTCGTCAACGAGTGCTGTCTGTTGGGATTGGTCAGCTTAATGCTGCCATGAGAATTTAATCATAATTTTTTCTAAATATCAGGCTTGTTTAGTGTGGACTTTTTAAGAAGTTTACTTTTTTCTGCTACATTGTCCTCACATTATTTATTTTGAGAATAATGTAATCAAAAATACTGTAACAATTATTATGATATTAAAAAGTAACCATGGAGCTTCTTGCCCGTTCTTCTCCATAGGAAATCAACATCTTGGAACGCGGCAACTAAAGTCTTGACTTCATAAGTGCATAAGTGGTTTTACATGAATAAAAATATTTTTATCTTTAAGGGATTTGAATTAGACACGTATTTTTGAATTGTCAGTTTCAGTCACAGAAAGCACAATTTTTTCACCCCGCGGGCAAGTATGGTTCGAAAATAGTGAGTATTGGAAAATTAAAACACGTTTTGTTCAATAAAATTGAGTCTAGTTTTATTCTTATCGCTGGGAATTTATAAATCAAATATCTAGGAACATAACCAATACATAATCGACAGTACTGGTTAGACATCAGGCCATTGTTGATACACTATAGAACATCATGCATGCAATTTCTCAAAGCATTTATCATGCGGATTGATATGACATGAACCGCACATTTTTATCGTTTTATTTTTGCTAGAAGCTTTTTTGTCTGAGTAACCGTAATCATATGACCAGCCTCATTGCTCGTTTCGGTTTATAGTACCCTCGTCATCACTGTCAGGGAATGTCCAGGTTGGCTCTGTGTGATGTCGATAGCTCTTGCTATACATTGCTACTGAAGTACGGAACTAACCCATACTTCATTAGAAATGTTCTTGGTATCGACTTGCATGCTTGTCTATAGTTTCAAGCTGTTCCTGCTAGGGCTATCCCTAGCACGAACAGCTTGCGAGAAAGTATTCTTATCGTAACGTTAATTTGAATCGAAAATACAACTATCCTATAGCATTTTTTTTTAAATTTATACGACAATTACAATTCGTATCATGGATAGGTATGAATAAAGTCTTCAGTTTAAATAATAAATATGCGTGAATCAAGTATTTTAAATAAAAAAATCACTCACTCAATGTTAATCATTACGATACGAATACTTTCTCGCAAGTTGTTCGTGCTGACCATCAATACAGAGTTATTTACGGTTTAATGTATAATGTGGTGACTGGATCAGCAGGTGTTTCGAGAGCTGGAGTTTGATCCCGTCAGATCTGTGATGATCGACCTTTTGAGGGTACAGCAGCATTTGAAGCAGTTTCAGTGACCTCGCTCTTGATCGTGTGTGTAATGTAAGATTAACTCGGCAAGAACTAGTAGTTGAAGTCGGTTTATCCTTGCAATATCGTTGCAATCTTTATTTCCTGAATTACAATTTGATATTGCTCCATCACACGACAGGGTCTAAATAGACGTCGAAATATTGCATATGTTCGTTATGACTCTCCAGGATATCTATAATTTCATTGGTAGTCAGTATTCGATGTGACCTAAGAAATAGAGGAACATATATATCATCATTTCGGCCGAATGAAGTCCACTGCTGGACACAGGCCTCTCCCAAAGATCACCACAACGACCGATAATGATGTGTTGTGGGCTCATTGGGGGGTTTTGCCATAATCACCACGCTTGGCAGACGGGTTGGCGATCGCAGTTGAGTTGTTAATGTACTCGAAGGACGCTGCTGCCCATCTTCCGGCTAATCCCTTAGTCGACTTTTACGACACCCATGGGAGGAGATGGGGTGGTGGCATTCTGAGCCGGCACCACACGGCAAAACATATATATATTACACTTATATTACTATTAGCCCACGGGGCCAATACCGACCGAACAAAAATGCGTTTCGATACTAGGGGAAAAAACATGTTTTTAATCGAAACTTACTACTTTTTTACCTAAATAATATATTACTACAGCGATCATTTCAAAAATAAAATCAAATGATACCAAGAAATAAAAAAATACTTACGTTTTTGTACTACGTGTTACGTACCTTAACTACACGTGCCTGTGTAGTTAGAAAATAATTGGGTAATTTGAAAAAAGCGACACCAAAAAGAGACAAACATATTCATAAATAGGATTTAGTCTGCGAATACAAGTATAGAGTGTTTCTTATAATCTTCGTCTCCTTTTTGTTCGGGATTTCGTAGTCGCCCCACAAACTAGACTGAACTAGACTGAACTAGACTGAACTAGACTGAACTAGACTGAACTAGACTGAACTAGGCTGAACTAGACTGAACTAGACTGAACTAGACTGAACTAGACTGAACTCGACTGAGCGCGACTTCACTCGACTTAACTCGACTGAACTAGACTTAACTGGACTGAGCAAGACGGAATTAGTTTGAACACGACTTAACTCGACTGAACTAGACTGAACAAGACTGTACTCGACTGAACTCGACTGAACTCGACTGAATTCGACTTAATTTGACTGAACTGTACTGAACAAAACTGAACTAGACTGAACTCTACTTAACTAGACTGAACTCCACTAAACTCAACTGAACTAGATTGTACTAGACTGAACTCGACTGAACTCGTGTGAACTCAACTGAACTCCACCGAACTAGACTGAGCTCGGCTGAACTACTCTGTTTACCACCTCCATAATGTATTCATCTCATTCTCTTACAAATTAACCAAAGTAAAAAGTTTCACTTATACCGCGTGTGAACTCACGCTCGACAATTATTTTGTTCTTAATAAATATAAAATATCATATCAGCCTGTCACTGTCCCAGTGCTAACCAAATACCTCTTTTCACTCAGGGAAAGCAACATTCATTCTACAGAAATAATATTTCCATTTTTATCTTATCTTTGATGAAAGTATTACTACTAATAATATGTAACATGACTGTTTTTATTAAAAATGTGGGAATATTTCATTCCATCTGGTATCCCTCAAATCACGCACAAATGTTCGATACCGTGCTACACTTTCGTAATGAGTTGCGTGGAGTCCTTCTTTTTTTTTAGTCCGTAGTGTTTATGCATATGTTTATAGTTATAAGTTTTAACTGTATTTGTGTATTTTTTACTAGGCTTTCATCATCATCATCATATCAGCCACAGGACGTCCACTGCTGAACAAAGGCCTCCCCCTTAGATTTCCACAACGAGCGGTTACATGCCGCCCTCATCCAACGACTCCCAGCGACCTTCACCAGGTCGTCTGTCCACCTCGTTGGAGGTCATCCCACGCTGCGTTTTCCGGAGCAATGTGCCCTGCCCATTGCCACTTCAGTTTACTAATCCTTTCAGCTATGTCGACAACTTTAGTTCTTCTACGGATCTCCTCATTTCTGATTCGATCACGTAGAGAAATACCAAGCATAGCTCTTTCCATAGCTCGCTGAGTGACCTTGAGCTTTCTTATGAGGCCTATTGTGAGTGACCACGTCTCTGTTCCATATGTCATCGCTGGTAACACACACTGGTTAAAGACTTGAGTCTTGAGGCACTGCGGTATCGTTGACGAAAAGATGTTGCGAAGTAGTTTCCCAAACGCTGCCCAGCCGAGTCGGATTCGCCGATTGATCTGTTTCTCGAAGTTGGACCTACCTAACTGGACAGTTTGTTCCAACTTTGTTTGTACTCGTTAACAACTTCGAGAACAGAGCTCCCAACGGATATTGGGATGGGCACGACATGGGCATTTGACATGACTTTCGTCTTGCCCATGTTCATTTTAAGGCCCACCTGTTGGGAAACTCTGTTGAGATCATTGAGCATTGTGCTGAGCTCTTGCAGCGATTCTGCCATGACTACGATGTCATCGGCAAATCGAAGGTGAGTGATATACTCGCCATTGATGTTAAGGCCGAATCCTTTCCACTCCAGTAGCTTGAAGGCATCCTCCATTGCAGCGGTGAACAGTTTCGGGGAAATGACGTCCCCCTGTTTCACACCTCTCTGCAATGGAATCGCCCCCGTGCTCTGTTCATGTACTCGGACCGACATGGTGGCGTTTCTGTATAAGCACTTCAACACTTCAATGTACCGATAGTCAATCTGGCACCGCTGCAGAGATTGCAGCACTGCCCAGGTTTCGATCGAATCGAAGGCTTTCTCATAGTCCACAAACGCCAAGCATAGTGGCAGTTTATACTCCTCGGTCTTCTGTATAACCTGCCGCAGCGTATGGATGTGGTCTATGGTACTGAAACCTTTTCGGAAACCGGCTTGTTCGGGAGGCTGGAAGTCATCAAACCTGCGTTCGAGACGATTTGTGATGACCCTTGAAAACAGCTTATAAACATGGCTCAGAAGTGAGATGGGTCTATAGTCGTCTCATAAGAAATGAATAGTAATAATACATTTTTCACTCCTTTTGCTCAAAAAGACCGTCATTGTGGCATACCAGAGCGAAGAAAAAATAACATTTCTTCCTCTAGGGGAAAAAGTTTTATTTTAAATTTTTGTCTGTCAAATGACAATGAGTCTACAAAAACGAAAAAGACTTTTGTTAAGTAGAATAATCATGAATAAAGACTCGACTTATTACTGTTTCATAAAAAAAAGAACAACATTTTATTTTTTTAAATGGAACTAAAATCGGCGATCTGTTTGGTAGAAAGTATGATGCATTGCGTTGCGGCTACAGAAGAAATAAAAAAAAGACTAGCGCGAAATCTTTAGAATTTTTCAATTGCAAATTGTATTGATATTGGCCCTGTAACTAATTTTACAATAGTGAAAATGTCATCATCTAGTGAGAATAGAGACCCTAATTTGCAAATAGAAGAGAAAGGAAAAGAAGTAATTTTCAATCTGTTGCCGTCAAGGTCACAAAGCATTTATTTAAATACTTACGAAAAGTTTATGAAGTGGAGGTCAGAAAAACGAGTGGCACGGTTGGTGCAGTGGCTGATTCAGTCAGCTGCTGCGCTCCGGGTCGTGCGTTCGATTCCCGCACGGAACAAATATTTGTATGATCTGCAGGTAGTTGTTCCGGGTCTGTGTATATTGTATGTGGAATTCATGTCTATAAACGCACCCACGACACAGGAGAAATCCTAGTGTGGGGCAAAGTTAAAAAAAATCGCTTATGGAAGGAGATTTTATTACGTATTTTGATGAACTTTCCAAAAAATATCAAAGCTCAACGCTTTGGAGCACATATTCAATGTTACGAACAACTATACAGATAAGACATAATGTAAATAAAGAAATAAAGAAATATGTAAATTTAACGGCTTTTTTCAAGAAATTATCCACCGGTTACAAGGCCAAATCCAAAGTTTTCACAAGGACAGATATCGAGAATTTCGTAAATCAGGTAATCAAATCATCAAATGAAAAATACTTAGCAACAGAGGTAGTTAGTTACATTTGTTTTCTATTATTTTACCAACCAAAATACAGTTCTAATACCCTTTTTACAGATTGCTTTCGTTTTTGGGATCAGCGGTGCCTGCAGATGGATAGAATTAGATGGCTAACATAACGGTGGAAGATGTCTAAACTGGTACCCATTAAGGGCTTAAATCTGCCCAATACAAAGACAAATAAGGAGCGGAAATTCGTTATGAGTGGAGAATTTCTAAAAATTCTCAAAGCTTTCCATGATTTACGGCCGAGTGGAGTGGGCACGTCGAGATTTTTTCTCAACTATCAAAACGGAAAATGCACTAGGCAAGTTATAGGCAAAAATAAATCAAGCAACATGCCAAAAGAGATCGCCACCTATCTAAATTTGCCTAATCCGGAACAGTACACTGGCTACTGTTTCCGAAGAACATCCGCCACTCTCTTGACGGATTCTGGTGCATATATAACAACGTTAAAACGCCACTGTGGGTGGAGATCCGATCAAGTGCCGGAAGACTATATCGAGAATTCCATTCAAAACAAATTTAATATCACCCAGCGTTTCACAGAACGCATCAATATTCTCCCAACTAGCCCACGACCATCGTCATCAAGAGATGAGTCAACTCAGCTGGTAGTCTATCCAGAACATTCGAACGAGGGACCCTCAAACCTGGAACTACGTGTATCTCCCACGTCTACCCCACAGACAATTTCTCGTTAAATGTCCAGAATTGTACAAATTGTACATTTCATTTTTAATAAAATAAACTATTTCATATTGTATTGGATTATTTTATTTACTCGCTCGGGAGTAAAACTACCTCGTATATGATGGGTCATTGTATAACAATCTACAATATATTAAAAGGTACACAAAGTTTATTGATCGTGAACGAACACGAAATATAGTTTCTGTATTTCCTCTTTGTGTTAATAAAATACATCTACTCTAATTGATTCGCAAAGAACGATTGAGCTTTGAGAAAGCTCTTTCACACTTACTGTACCTAGTTTCTGAAATCGGTGCTAAGTAACACTGTAACGATAGAAATTGATAATGTATCATGGCCACCGACTACACAAGCTGAATTACTTTGTATTTATCCTTGTCAGTGGATCTTGAAGTAAATTTCAACTTTTTTATGTCAATTTCATTATACCTTTTGTTGATCATTCTCGTCTCAATAATCTTTTAAAACTGTTTACTTGAGGTTTAAAACAGTGGGATATGTTTGCAATTTTTTTTAAAGTATTTGTTAAGACATATCTTCTTTAATCTTGTATAAGTGTAAATGCGAGTCTGCAAGGATTTCGACCAATCGCATTAAAGCGCTCATGCACCACCCCGCCTCTTCATATTATTTTGAGCGCCTACATACCTAATATAAATCCAATGTCTAGTTACGAGCCGTATATATATTATATATGTATATATATATTTATATATAGTTACGATTATAATTTGCGAATACTTACTTGTGGTACGAATGGAGATTGTGCAATAGCGTCTGGATAAGAGACGAAAGCAAGACTAGAGCCACCAGAACCGATAACATCATTAACATTTTCGTAACCAAGTTGAAACGCAAGATTTCCCAGTATCCCAAATATAGTGATGCCAGAGATCAAACTGGTGAATGTATCCAATGTTGTCACAATTAACGAATCTCTGAAAAAGAAGAGAGCAAAGTGCAGTTAAAATACTGGAATATGCGTGGAAACTGTAATTGCCGGCATTTTCTATAAGCTGTAGAATATTACTTCTTATTTATGTTAATGTGTTTAAAATTGAATCTAGGTGAAAGTAACTAAATCAAACTAAAGCTACCATGAAGAGAGTAATGAAAGGTAAATCAAGAATACTAGTGTGAAAATGGCAATAGAATATTAGCCAACCGCCGCCTGGCGCAGGTGTTCACCGGGTACAGGTGTGCCCTGCGTGGCCTGCCGAGCAGCGGATCAATATTGGTTGCGTAGGTCATATCGGCCATTTATACGTCCACTGCTGAACAAAGGACTCCCCAAAGGATTTCCACAACTGTGTCATCATTTTGGGGGATATTTGCCAATACTCACCAGGATTGGTAGGCAGATTGGTGAGCGCGTCCCCCGAATCGGGAGGGTAGTGGGTGCATTACACCAGGTGCTGCCCAATCTCGGGGGACCGGGTCAGGTAGTTCGCCCTCATTACGGGGGCGTCGTGCGGTCTGTGGCCCTCTACGGGGCGCCTGTATGGTCATCCCGGCTGTCAGGCGTCCAGCGCTGCAGAACCAAACTTCACAGTCTGCAGCGCAGAGTGGATATACGGATCGCACGGGGATACAGGACAGTGTCCTACGCGGCGGCAACTCTCCTGGCACGCTTTCTGCCTTTTGACATCCAGGCGGAGATGGATGCGTGGGTCTATGACCAGACACGCTCCCTCCGCCAAAGTGGGGAAAGCGTGCCTTTAGGGGCGTTTGACAGAATGAGGCGGCTGGCTCGACGGCGCGCACTCGAGATATGGCGACAACGCCTTCGGGTGCAGTTCGCGACCAAGCGCGTCATCGAGGCCATCCTGCCGCTCTTCGGAGCCTGGCTCAGAAGGAGCGGACGCATCACCTACCGTCTGACGCAGGTATTCACCGGTCACGGTTGTTTCGGTTGTACCTGCACAGAATAGGACGCGACGTTACGGCACAGTGCCACCATTGTGGAAACGACCAGGATACCGCACAGCACACGCTTGAGGAGTGCCCTGCGTGGGCGGCCGAGCGGCGGATCCTGGTCGATCGGATCGGGCAAGATCTCTCTCTGCCGGCAGTAGTGTCGGCTATGTTGGCAGATCATGAAAATGAGGGCTGATCCCGCACCCAGAAGGACGAGATGGCGCCGGGGCAATAACCGTCCCGGCTCCCAATCCTAACACGCCTGAGCCCCCTGCTGTCACTACATGGTGGGGGGCCTCGGGGGTCACGGGCGCGCAGATTGGGGAGTCTGCGTGCTCACACCGAGTGACCGCCGGGAAGACGGTGGCGCGCACGTGGTCACGTGCCGCCGTGTGCGCAGCACAGTGCAAAGCGAGGCTTGGGGGGATCCTTTACAATCCTCCCCGAGAAGTGCCTGGGGGGGGGGGGGGGGGCTCTTTACAGTCGCCTTCCCTCCGCTAGAGGGGGGGACCGCTTTACAGTCACCCGCTCCGTGATATGCCTAAAGGCGTGGCACCAATGGGCGGCTCTAGTGTGATCTTACGAGGACCTGGAGCCCACTTTCGGTGCCGAAGATGACCGCTCCAGTGGTTTTAGCCGGTAGGAGTCCGGCATACCCGTTCGCCCTTCCCCGGGGTGAAGGAAGTTCTATGTAGAATTTCCACTGGACATCAATAAAAAAAAAGGTTGGTGAGCGCAGCATGGCTACCGTTTCACAGAAGGGACGCTGCTGCCCATTCCTCTGGTTTAGATTCCCTTAGTCGCCTTTTACGACATCCACGGAACGAGATGGAGTGGTGGTATATTCTTAATCCGGACACCACATGGAAAACAGTCGTTATTATTTGGTTGCGTAGGTATAATTTGCATTTATCCGACACAATTAAACAGTACTACAGTTGTAACTAACGATTTTGGAAAAATAAAGCTATTATACTTTCCCTTCGACAGACATATAAACCTAATTTATTAAAATCATAATTTATAAAATTATATTTTTGATATTCTGTACTCATCTGTAGCTAGACTTGAGCTTCTGAAAGCTACATTATAGGCCAGTCCTTTGGGAAACCATCATAAGCATTATGTGAGATTCAATCATTTATTTTTGTTCAGTCGTTATTATTTGTGTGACGATATAATATAAGTGTAATAGCTGGCGAATACATACCTGTAAACATTTTGCGAAAAGTTATTGTATGAGGAAAACATGATAAGAGCTCCAGAGCAAACGGAGAGTGAAAAGAATGCTTGCGTCACTGCCGCATACCAAACCTAAAATATTAATTAAACGTATTTAGATCTATCATCATATTAGTTGCTAAGTAATTATAAATAAATAATAAATTAACAATTACTCTTATTTCCAAGATTTTTCCCCATTGTGGCGTGATGAAGAATAGTATTCCTCTGCCGGCACCGGGTAAAGTGACAGCTCTGGAAATGTAAGGTTCTACCTTATCCAAAAAAGAAGTTAAAACCAACAATAATTTACTAAGCTCTATTAGGACCGAGCGTTTTTATTACAACGAGTGCGTAGACACTCATTTAGAAAAGAACTACTAGCTTTTGATATTATTTAATTATCCTATAAAAAGTATGTAATTTTATTGATATCAGCCGAAGGACGTCCACTGCTGAACATAGGGTTCCCCCATAGTTTTCCCTCAACGACCGATTAGAAGTATCGTCATTTAAGGGGAATTCGCCAGTACCAACTGACCACGTTTGGCAGGCGAGTTTGTGTACGCAGTATGGCTACTGTTCCAGAGAAGGGGCGCTGCTGCACATCCCTCTAGTTTAGAATCCAGATTTAGTCGCTTTTTAGGACATTCACAGGAGGAGACGGAGTGGTGCTATATCATAAATCCGGACACCTCACTGACAAATAAAATCATTTGATGATACCCATGCAGGTACCAATTGTGTTTACAACGATTTAATAGCAGCACTATTGCATGTCCGAAATGGGTAAACTGTTAAATTGCTGGATTTAATTTGCATGTACTGCAGCTTCCTCGTGTATAATAGTTGATTGAATATCTACTAATAGTTACGAGAATACTACAGTTTCTACGGTTATATTACAAATTCTACGAACATATCTTGGTTTATTCAATGTATATTCCGTGTGTGACCGTGTGGTGTCCGGATTAAGAATATAGCACTACTCCATCTCCTCCCGTGGAGGTCATAAAAGGCGACTAAGGGATTCTAAACCAGAGGGATGGGCAGCAGCGTCCCTTCTGTGAAACGGTAGCCATACTGCGCTCACCAACCCGCCTGCCAAGCGTGGTGAGTATTGGCAAATACCCCCCAAAATGATGACACAGTTGTGAAAATCAATGGGGGAGGCCTTTGTTCAGCAGTGGACGTATAAATGGCCGCTATGATGATGATGATGATTATACAATCTCCATAGCAGACAATTAATTCAAATTCGCAATCTCCATAACGGACAATAAATTATTCGCAGAACACTACCGTCAGGCACTTAGTGAAAAACCATTTGTGTTATGCGGAGGACAAGAATCTTATTTTAATATGATTTTAGGACTATTCCTTGCATAATATTGAATGGAAAAGGCTTTGCAATGCATGCCAGAGGCAGTCTGTTTAATGTTAAATATCTCTCTCTATTTAGTATTTATTTACTGAATTAATATATATTTTACCATAATGAAATGATCTTTATTTTAGCAAGTAGATAAAAAATATCGCATTAACCCGTCAACAAATTTAGATGAAGCCGGCATTTCCTACTGACTCCCTACTGAGAAGAAACGCCGTATCAAACGGCACGGTTGGTGCAGTGGTTGATAGAGTCGACTGCTGCGCTCCGGGTCGTGGGTTCGATTCCCGCACGGAGAAAATATTTGTACGATCTGCAGGTAGTTGTTCCGGGTCTGGGTATGTTGTGTGTGGAATTCATGTCTGTAAACGCACCCACGACACAGGAGAAATCCTAGTGTGGGGCAACGTTTTCATACAAAAAAAAAAAAAACTCAAAGGTTATGTTTAAAGTCCAGACATATTACACAATTATTTGATAAAAATTGTAAGGCGACGGCAGGGGGTGGTCTTTTGAAGAAATATCCATAGCCGTTTCGGGATAACAAGTCCTGTCAGATGACAACCATCAATCAGTGTAGCTCAACCCTATTTTCGGGGGCTCAACGACCCGTCGCACAACAATACTATCAGCATGACATTTGTGTAGGCCATATGAATACCCAAAACCACCAAAAAGATATTAAATCTAAGTGTGTATAGCTAGGCTACATAGTACTCGTATTCACAATCATTTAATTTATTATCATCAGATCAATGTTATAAAAATATTAAAATGACCTCAATTATTCACTAAATGTCATAAAAAACAATCTTTCATTAAAATGTCATAATTGGAGAGGGAGCCTGAGAAAGGGCTACCACATCCAATAACAGTAGATTAACCCGAAAATTTTCAAAAATCAAGCGTGTTTTTGTAGTTAGCCGCACCACAAAATAGTAAATAAGAAATAGTATAAAAAACGAAAAAAACACGCTTTTGTAGATAACCGAACTAAAAAGTAGAAGGTAATTTTGAATAAGTTTAATATAAGAATAGAGTGATTAACAAAAAAAAATGTTGTAAATATTCGTAAAAGTAGCTTCATTATGAAAATATCCGATAAAGCACCCCACGCTTTTTTATATTATTTTTTTGCTAATCACTTTTCTTATTTTAAACTTATTGAACATGATTTTCTACTTTTTAGTTCGGTTATCTACAAAAGTGTGGATTTTTCGTTTTTTAAACTATTATTTATTTACTATTTTGTGGCCAACTTAGGCTAACTACAAAAGCTAGTTTTATTTTTGAAAATTTTCGGGTTAATCTACTGTTATTGGATGTGCTAGCCCTTTCTCAGGCTCCCTCTCCGGAATGAAGGGGATGAAAATCGAGCTCAAAAGTTCCGTTAGATAGATACCAAGCTAATAAAAGCGTGTTAAAATGTGTCCACACGCCCATTAGGCCTATCCGCGCTAGCGTCGTAGGGTTATATACTATGAAGCGTTTTGTGCCATAAAAATAAAATTCCAAAAATACGACACAATACCGCAAAGTGAAGATAGAAGCCCACGATACTCTATTACCGAAGATGTACACACCTTAACACTGCCTAGGGATATTTTATGTTTAGTAGCGCATAAAAAATACAGGCGATATACAGGAAAGAAAGTGAGGTTTTCATGCATCTTCGTTGAACCTGAAACCTTATCCCACAATATATTATATTATAATCTATTATTATATTATGATATTGATAATCTATTTTTAAGTATGCATCGTTGCAGATGTATTATAAACATTCGAGGTGCTTTTACTACCGGTCTTGTCACAAACAGCGATCTGTTCTAGACAATCTTTAGATGGATATGCGAGATTGGAATGACAACGCGCAGTTCACTAGATACTAATCTATATAATAATACGTGAAGAAAATAACTTTGTACCCCTTTTTAGGCACATGGCGCGCACGGCGGAGTGAGAGATTTAGCATTGTTTAAGTTCATATGGAGAAGGAAACAGAAAGAGAAAACTAATGTATAAAAAACCGTAACATTTCGACTATATGGCGACTATTAGTTATTAGTATTTAAGAACGATTAATTTGACATTGATATCTATTATTTTATTTTTGCTCTGATAGTTATATCTCATACCATTTTAGTTCTACTTGTAGATGATTTGGTGGTTGTTAATAATTTTGTGTTAACATTTTTTTATAATTTTAGTCTAATCACATCATTTTTTATTGTCGCCGTTTTCATTGCGCTCAGCATCCTTTTATACTGCCATAACATTTTTCGTTCTCCTAAGCTGCATATCTTTTAGCTTTACAAATAATTTAATTACCTAATTCAAATCGTAGATAAGTGAAAATATATTATATAAATAATCAATAGATTATAAGTTCTTTTTCTTGGTAGAATTTGATTCAACGTTAACAGTTTTGCTACGAATATTATACGAGTACTACGAACATGCTACGGTTACGACGAAACTTGCGATTGTTTACTATAGGTAAAGATAATCATACGACTTAATACAATTATGACAAAATAAATTTATTTGCCGTGTGGTTTTCAGCAAAGGATAGACTGCCTCTCTCAACGGGCGAGCGGTGTAAATTGTGAGTAGCAGGCCAACAGGATGATAATAAATAACAACATACTTCAATATAACAGTCAATCGTGGTAATTATGACAAATCTAAGACCGTTTATTCTCTTGTACAGTAAAAAAATAAGTTACTAACCTGATAAGCAATATAAGCATCACAACGTAAGGGAACAATGCGAGGAAATACGCCGCTTTCCCGGAAGTTTTGACGCCTCTTGAAATAATCAGAAAGACGATTAACCAGGATACGAATAAGCTCAAGGTTAAGTCCCACAACGGCGTACCTGTCGAGAAATAACACGGGTGTTGAAGAAATCTAGTTAAGAATAGGATAATTCAAATGACATTAAAATTCACTTTGTTAGACACAAAATTCAAAAATGGGCTATTATTGATATATCTGCGCATTTAACCCAATAGCGATATTGACTTGGATTTAATTAATTCAATATTTTTAATTTATTAGTGATATCTACATCCCTACCCTACCCATGGCAACTACCTATACAACAGTAGCTTTCATTTAGATTTGCATAAGTACGTCTGGGTTTTGTTTGATTGGTGCTATAAGTTTCTGGTTCTACGTTTTTATAAAAATAAAAATAAAATTGATCAGATATATTTAGTTCAATGATTTTCTTACCAATTCCATCTTCAATTCCATCCGACTGTCGCAGAATAGTGTGCCTGTAAAGAAAAAAACATACTTTGCGTTAATCGTCTACAATAAAATGTTAGCGATATTTTAATTGCCCGTTATGTCTAGGTACGATTCGAAGAGAGCTAAGTAATACCTTCATCAGAGTCATTCAGAGTCAACCGATAACAATTACAATCAGGGGCTAATATTAAGATGAGGAATGAAAGAAGCATCATTAATGCTTTATTAATAAGGCGATGGTTACACGCACTTACGCGATAGCGCGGTCAGGCCATTTGAGTCGGCCGTTTTTTGGCCGACTGCATCCACAAGGTTTCGAGAACAATCACACCGGAGCCCACATTAGTGCCATGCTTTAAAGCACATCTCCTCTGGCGGCGCGGAGGCGGCTGTAATGAGGCTGCCCCCAGGCATACTCGAGGGGGATTGTAAAGGATCCCCCCCAAAGCCTCGCTTTGCGCTGTGCTGCGTACATGGTGCCATGAGACCACGTGTACGCCGTCGTCTTTGAAGGTCACTCGGTATGAGCACGCAGATTCCCCTATCTCGCCCGCGCCTTCCGAAGCCATATAGTAACGACAGGGGGCTCAGACACGTTGGATATAGGCGCCGGTGCGGTTGTTATCCCGACGCCTTCCCCTTCTTCTCCGAACGGAATTGGCCCTCACCTGATCCGGCTCTACAGTCTCCTTTTGGAGCATGACGCTCTCACAGAAGGAGACTACTGAACTCTCTTTAATATAGGTATAGGCCTATGTAGGCCTGTTGCTCGAACTGGGAATTGAACCCAAGATAGTAAGAACTGCAGCCGTACTTGCTGTAGAGTGCGTGGTTGTGATAGAGAAGTGTTAGCAGAGAATGGCTAAGGTGCATATTACGCTCGGGGTGGGCCGGTACATGAAATACCTGGGGCTCACCCTGGACAGTCGTTGGGGCTTCGAAGAGCACTTTCAGCGCCTCGTCCCCCGAGTCGAGAGGGTTGTGGGTGCACTACACCGGCTGCTGCCTAATCTCGGGGGACCATGTGAGGAAGTTCGCCGTCTCTACGGAGGGGTTGTGCGGTCCGTGGCCCTCTACGGGGCGCCTGTATGGTCAGCTCGACTGTCAGGTGCCCAGCGCTGCAGAACCGAGGCGTGCCCTGCGTGGGCCGCTGAGCGGCGGATCCTGATCGATCGGATCGGGCAAGATCTCTCTCTGCCAGCAGTAGTGTCGGCTATGTTGGAAGAGCACGAAAACTGGAATGCAGTGGTCTCCTTCTGTGAGAGCATCATGCTCCAGAAGGAGACTGCAGAGCGGGATCGGGAGAGGGCTGATCCCGCTCGAAGAAGAAGGAGACGGCGCCGGGGTAACAACCGCCCTGGCGCCTAATTCCGATACGCCTGAAAACCCCTGCTATTGCTATAAGGTGGGGGACCTCTGGGTTCGCGGGTGCGTAGATTGGGGAATCTGCGTGCCCACACCAAGCGACCCAAGAGAAGACGGTAGCACGCATGTGGTCACGCGCTGCCGTGGGACGCTTTGGGGGATCCTTTACAATCCCCCTGGGGGGGTGACCGCTTTACAGTCACCCTCTCCGAAATGTGCCAATAGGCGTGGCACCAGTGGGCGGCTCTAGTGTGATCATACGAGGCCCTAGAGCCTCCCTTACGTGCCGAAGATGACCGCTCCAGTGGTTTTAGCCGGTAGGAGTCCGGCATACCCCTTCGCCCTTCCCCGGGGCGAAGGAAGTTTATGAAGAATTTCCACTGGGCACCAATAAAAAAAAAGGTGCATATTACGCTATAATATGTCTTTGATTCGAGATCTCATAGAAATATGACAATGTAAGCCACATCTATGACTAATTTTGACTGTGATCCTATTTGACAGCATGTCGTGAAATTGGTACATACAAATATAAAGTATTACCTACGTACATAGATAGATGCGGTCTATGGAATAAAATTGTATGAAGACATTTTTCGGCATGCCGCGCCGCGCGATCGACGGGCGGACCCAGATGCTTTTATATATTTTTATTGTCCTTCTTATTATTCATAATAGGTAATAATGAGACATTGGCTGCGGCAAGAGCCTATAACATAGTGATTAATTCGATTGCAACACAATGATATTTGATCACATCAGATCATACCGTTGCAATACGGACAAAGTATCAGATCAATTATATTTATAAGATCACATATTAGGAAATAGGATGCTAAAACTACGATAGTGTAATACGGCATTAAAGCATTAAGTGTGCATGTTGTACAAGAGTTGCATATAGTTCATTAAATAAATATATGGGCTTCAGACCGCCTCCGGCTTCACACACTTCCCTACCTACACATGACTTTCTTTCCATCATACAGTACATGTTATCATGATGTGATAGCAGATTTTTGACACCTTTATGAGTTGAATTATGAGATTATCGTATGTTATCTATTAGGTATACGTATTGCACTATCGTAATTACCAATTTATATCTACAACGTAGGCACGCAACGTAGGATAGGATTTTATTTAAATATTTACATTATCTATAATACCCATATAATGGATTTCACTTAATCTAACATTATCAAAACTTCGGAGATTCCCAAAGGAGCACTTTCGTGAATTAGCTGACTTTCTAATTGTACATCAACTTTCTTATTTGTATCTATATATATGTCACAAGTCCTACTTATATGTTCTTCTTTTTCTTTTTAAAAAACGTTGCCCCACACTATTATTTCTCCTATGTCGTGGGTGCGTTTACAGACACAAATTCCACATACAATACACCCAGACCCGAAACAACTACCTACAGATCATTCAAATATTTGTTCCGTGCGGGAATCGAACTGAATTATGCTAAACATGTAGATATATTATCGTGCGCCAGGAATGTTTCGTGTTGTTAATTTTAAATCTGGTGACTAATATCAATAGACGTCGCGACGCATTTAGACACATGATACATGATATTATTTTTTAATCCAATAATGACTGGATAATCTCATATACTTACGTGAAATACAACTCTGCACTGCTTACTGGTTCTCCAGTCATTTCAGTCAAATTAGCAATTTGACCAGAAGGTACACAGTTCTCCCATTCTGGTTGGCAGAGAGCCCAAGGTAGCGTGCCTTGAAAACTCATTATCAAATAGTATAGGCAGAGACCCACAATTGACATGTAGTACGAAACTACGTAGGCAGCGCTAAGAGCTTGTGCGTAGCCCGTTCCTGCAATACAATAAGTTACATGTAACGTGTGAGCCTATGCCTCATATACTTATATAAAGTCTTTAGAAATACTCGTTTCATGGTTACCTTTCATTGCTGGTGACAAAGCCCAGACTTTAACACAATTACTACTACTGAACTGCCCGAGAGAGGTCTCTAGGTAGTACATAGGCTTTCCGATGAGGAACAGTACGATGATGTAGGGTATAAGGAAAGCGCCGCCGCCGTTCTGGTATGCGATGAAAGGGAACCGCCACACGTTGCCCAGACCAACCGATGTGGCGATACATGACATGAGAAACTGGAACTGGTTGTCCCATTGAGGTCGTTCTGGTTTGGAACCATTCTGTAATTGAACACATATCGGTTACGTTTAGAACAGGAAGAATCAATGTTCTATGCTATGGGACTGACGTTTCGTAAATAATCAATCAAATCGATCTTAGCAATTCCAATTTAAGTATAATAGTAATTTAATAATATTTCAATTTCTCCAAACCTGGACGGTTAAATTGAAAAAAGGGAAGAAAAAGGAAAGTAAATAGTGCAAAAAGGAGGAGAAAAGTTTTTTTTAAATTAACTCATATTTATCACGTGCTCAAACACCCAGAACCCAGTGTTTGCGCAACAACAACAACAACTGATTGTAGGCTATCATCCAAATATTTGTTTTGTGCGAGAATCGTACGGGATATCCAAAATGTCCATCCACGTCATGTAACCGGTCGTTGTGGAAATCTATGGGGGGTGCGTTTCTTCAGCAACTACTTAACTAAAAACGTACTTTGGCTGGTATGATAATGATTAGCGAAATGAAGAAGCATTCTGACAGCCAGTTTAAATCTAAGGAATAACTCAGTAATCCGGTTGCGGTAGTCAGTTGGCAGTAGTCCCTTGCAGAATACTTACATTTAGCCGAACATGGACGCATCTCATAGGTACTTGTAAAAAGGCTAAGAAATAGAGTAGAAAAATATTTTTGTACTAGAACAATAATCCTCTGATCTCATATGACAAATCATTAATTTATGTAGCCGTTTCTAAACCTGGTCTAAACTACCTACTAGAAGTCTACCTATCAATGATAACATTTCTGCTAGCTAATCAAACATTATGATAGTACAAAAGGCATAGCATAGGTAAATTATGCGCAATCATTATTAATTTTAAAGGCCACTTGATAACGAGGTTCTAAAGGCCGCGGGCGTACAGTAGAAATATTAGGTATAAGTAAAATTACTTACAGCCGAAAAAAATGATATTGATATTGATATATATTTTAGGTATATATTTTAGGTATATATAAATGAATATTTCTTTCTTTGTTTGTCCCACGTGAGTACCTATACAATTTATCCAATCGACTTGAATCTTTATACAATAGTTGTCGACACTTGCGTGAATGTTTCTGACATATAAAAGAATAATTACAACAGCCATTGCAACGCTTAGCCAGTATTTTAATATAAGATGCATTATGTAGCGTAACATTAAATAGGTTTTTTGTGTAAAGTACCTGTAGATTTACAGTAACAGCTCAGTGGTCTAGTGGTCGCAAGCGCGACTTGCGAGTGTGAGGGCCTGGAAATTATTTCGTAGTGCGGCAAAATCTCATAGGGGTTTATTTAATTTCTATGGAAGACTTACAGCAAAATATAACAAAATGATAACAGTAAAGTAGACAGACAGCCAATAACAAGTCTTCACGTATAAAATCTAGAAAAATAAAACTAGAGTGAACGTTCTTACTTAGGAAATAAACAAAAAAGAAACAAAATTTACTTATAATCTATCAAACTGGTAGTATACAAAATTATAGCTACATAAGGCTAACATAGTTTAAACAAACATAATTACATGGCAACCACTAGAATTATAACGGTTATACACTGTTTCATTTAAAGAAATTGAGGCTTAAGCACCTTCTAGCCGCGACCACGCTCGTGCTAAATGGATCAAAATCATGCTGCTTACACAATTTATTGAAGTTTCTGCTTGCACGCACAACATAAGAGTTTTGCCTGTAATTTGAGGATGCAAATGGTACACATATAGGCGGAATAAAGCGAGTTTTTGACGGAACATTAAAATTAAATTTAGATAAGAGATCGGGGCTATCGATGTCATTTTTAAAGATTTTTAACATTAAAATACAATCGGAGATCTCGCGGCGGGTTGATAAAGGTAACAAATGATACTGTTTACACAGGTTTAAGTAATTTTCGGACTGATACGGAACCCTTTGATGAAAGCACAAAAATTTTACGAATCTTTTTTGTATGTTCTCAATTCTCTCTCTCGACATATTTTTGGTAGCATGGATTCCATATTTCGGTTGCATATTCTAACTGACTTCTAACGAAAGTACAGTAAAGAATTTTTAATGTTTTGGCCTTAGTGAAACATTTAGACAATCGCATGATAAATCCCAATGACTTAGACGCTTTAGCGATAATTGCATTCACGTGTGTGTCAAAGATAAGTTTGCAGTCGTGATGCACGCCCAAGTCGCGAATAGAATTACATTTAGATAGTAATTGACCGCCCAGGGTATATGTCGTAGATATAACTGAGCGTTTACGTGAATACGTTACCACCGAGCATTTTTCGGGATTAAGGTCCAATCTACTTGTACGACAGTACTCCTCCAAGCGTTGTAGGTCAGCCTGAAGAGTAGTCGTGTCCTCTAGTGAAGATATAGTAGCGTATATTTTCATATCATCAGCGAAGCACAGTAGTTGAGAAGACATAAAACATGAGTCGATGTCGTTAACATAGACAGTAAACAACAAAGGGCCAAGCAGAGAACCTTGAGGACATCCACTGGGGACAGGAACCCAACTTGAAATATAGTTGTTTAGCACTACAGCTTGAGACCTGTTTTCCAAATAAAAGGAGAACCATCTAAGCAAGTCACCGCGTATACCCATGCTATTTAATTTACGAAGTAGGATGTCATGGTCAATGCGGTCAAAAGCTTTGCTATAGTCAGTATAGACTACATCTACTTGCTCACCCTTATCCATGGCTTCAGTAATAAAATCATTCAACAAGATTAGGTTCGTGACTGTAGACCTGCCCTACAGAAAACCATGTTGAAATGGGGTGAATGAATGTTTGAGAGCCGAATACACTTGGTTATAGACAATCCTTTCGAAAACCTTGGCTATGATACATAATTTCGATATTGGCCTATATTTTGTAATCTCAGTTTTGGGTCCTTTTTTATGGATGGGCGTTATAAAAGCTGATTTCCATATTTTAGGGACAATACCAGTACATAAGGATTTTCTGAATAGAATTGAGAAAGGTTGAGCTAGAGATGTTGCGCACCGTACAAGAAATTTTGGTGAAATATTATCCGGGCCCGCCGCTTTAGATGTGTCCAGTTTGCGAAGTAAGTTGCTCACGTTCTCAACGTTTACTGTTATGCTAGAAATATCTGCTACAGATGATTCGGTAAAAGAAGAAGAATAATAATTGGGGTTAGTGTTATTGGTACGGATAGGGTCAAGAAAATTTGACTGAAAATATGCAGAGAACGCCTCACATATTGATTCACCAGAAAGCAAAGTTTGATTCTTATAAATTAAAGTATTCGAGTTATGACGCTTTTTCACAAATGTCCAAAAATATTTCGGATTTGCTTTGATTGACTCCTCAGTTAGTTCCAAATAACTGGTATAACATTGCGATTCAAGTAATTTTACTCTTTCACGAAGAAGCTTATAGGTTAATTCATCCGATTTATTGCCATAGGTCTTAAATTTTTTTAGGTATTTATATTTCTCTTTTATAGATTTTATAAGTGGTAAGCTATACCAGACCGGATAAGATTTATTATGACAAAGCTTTTGTGGTATATATTTTTGTTGCAGATCAGATATTACGTGATTAAAAAAGTGAACAGATTCATCAATTGTCCGACTTGAGAACTCGCGTTCCCAATCGATCATACTAACATCATTATTGATCGAATTAAAATCACCTTTGTCAAATAAATATCGAGTACGAGATGCACACTCCAGCACACTGGTTTCTACAAAACATACATCAACGAGTAATGCCGGATGGTAAGCATCAATGGGCACTAACGGATCTGAACATTCAGCTACAGTAACTGTATTATTTGAAAGAACTAAGTCTAAGATTTTGCGGTGCCCATTGAGAATGCCATTATATTGATTAAAGTTTAGCGCACATAGTTCATCGATAAGGGAATATTCATCATGGTTTGATGGGACAAGAAATAGATTATCGGAGGGCAGCCAATTTACTCCGCTCAGATTAAAATCACCCACAACAAGAAATGTGTCCGAGACATTATTGATAACCGTTTGGTTTAACTTTAAGAGAAACTTAGACAATTGTGATGAAAAAGAAAGACCAAAGTTTTGTTTACATAAATAGATAACACAGAGATGCAAGTTAAAGTAGGAACGTGTGTTAGAATTTTTCAGTCGTAAGCTTAACCAAAAGTCCTCTGCTGTAGAATTAAAAAGTGGTTGAGAGACTGCCGATAATTCCCTACGAGTCGCAATTAACACACCTCCACCACGCGATTGCCCGGTAGTAACATAATCACGATCACGGCGCCATACGATGTACGGATTGTCGAAAAATTCAGAGTCCGATATCCCATCAAGTAACCACGTCTCTGTGAGAACAATAATATCAAACGAGTTACGTAACATTTGACGATAGAAAATATCAGTTTTAGTTCTAAGCCCACGAACGTTTTGGTAGTATATATTCAAGTTATTAATAGCATTAGTGGCCATTGAAAATAGAGTCAATAACTGAATACAAGTAAGTATATTGTAATAAAATATGACACTGGTATAATAATAAATTAAAGATAAGGTAGATTGAAAATAATAACGTGCAAACACGGTATAACTCAATTAAGAATGCGCCCGAGCAAGGTACAAACAATACAATATTTGTGCATGAAAGCAAACAATAATGTTTATGTGTGAAATCGATCGTGAAGAGGATATAATTATGCGTTAGAGCTTTAAAGTAAACTGCATGATAAGAAACACAGATTAAAGTTTTAAAGAAACAAAATAAGAGGTGTCAAGCGCATTAGTGCGGCAGGGGTGCTCAACATTTTACAATAGTTAGTTATGGTATTATAAATTTGACTTATTTGGAATATTTTAAATTTTGATTTATTTAAAAACAGATGACAATCGTACAATATAATTACAACTATAACGAAGTGATTGGGTACAGAACTATGAGGACGAACTAGGAAGCATTTTAGACTATCTTGTTTAAATCTGAATCCTTTCTTATGATAATAAGTTTGGAGGACTGATTTTTTAATAAGTGTATTTTACCGTGTTTAACCCATACATACTCGTAGTTTTTCTCCTTGGCAATGACCTTGACTCTGCTAAGTAGCTTCTTGTAGTCTACGCTCAGATGGTCATTGACGTAGATGCGTTGTGATGTTCCTTGGAAACCAATATCTGAGGCAGACAGCGCCTTATCAGCGCGTGCTGCCGCAATAAAATCTTCTTTAACGTATCTGTTTAAGAAACTCACTATTATGAGTTTCTCATTAGAATTAAATATGGGAACCCTGGAGATATAGTTTATTTGAGCTTTCGGACAGTTATAATTAACTTTACGGCCGATAGCATCGACGATTGTGAATAGGTTCTCACTTTTTCTATTCGGAACCCCTTTGATCTCCACATTGTTTAACCGGGATCGTTGTTCCTGGGTCGTAAACTCAAACTTTATCTTCTCTAAATCAGTCCGCAAAACATTTAATGTTACCTGGAGCTTCTCAAGTTCATTTACTTTAGTTTCTACTTCAGCCAGTCTGGAGCCATATTCTTCGAGTTTTCCGCCTGAACATTCGCACGTTACTTTAACTTGGGATAACTCATCTTTAATAACTCGTATGTCATCCACCAATGTTGGCAAGTTAAGTAGCTGTCGTTTCATGTCTCTGATTTCGAAAAGTATGGTTTCCATGGACGCCGTTTCGGAGGGAGTTACAGCTGGTGACGAAATCTTGCACGTGGGACATTTCCACTGAGCTCTTCTATCGACTCCGAGTTTTTTCCATCCACTTTCCGATATTTATGGTGGCAAAATTTTGTGTTCACGAACCCTATACATCTCGTATTTGCGCTCTGGTGATGGCGGTAAGACTTTTGCTAGTGTGAGAAAGTTTATGGCGGCCAGGCTGCACAGGTGTCGGGGTGAGACCTGCTGGAGGTGCTGTAAATGCGCGAGTGAATTCCGCACCCCAGTTCCGTTGGAGGAACATGAGGACATGTGGACTTACTCATTAGGATTAATTATTCATCGCTAAAATGCAAAACTTAGTTATTTTAAAGTCACCATATAAATAGTCCACTTCACAATGAACAATTTGGCTTTACGAAAGGTAGTTCAACAACATATGCAGGTCGCTCTTCTAAAACATATTTATAATGCATGGAAGAAATCGAAGATTGCAATTGGGGTGTTTTGAGATCTTTCGAAAACATTATATTCCGTTCACCATGACACACTTATACGTAAACTTACGCAACAACAACGAATTATGGTGTCCAGAATGCAGCATTTATTGTGTAATAAAGTCTTATCCAGACCAAAGCGTAGTTCAGTGCGTCGATACTACTAAGGGAAAAAATCCGGTCCACTCTTATAATTAGGCGTGCCTCAAGGTTTGATATTAGAGCCGTTCCTTTTCTTGGTATGTATAAACTATTTACCGTACTTTATAAAGGACATCTGCGACGTTGTTGACAACAGAGAAGGACAGTCATTATATTACAATGACACATCAAAATATTAATCGCTTCTCTGGCAAAATTTTAGAATTATTTACAGAAAAATATAATGTTGATATTATATGCCTAACAGAAACTTGGTTGAAGGCAGATAAAATGATGTTTAGTATAAATAATTTTAAAGTTGCCAGTTCGTTCCATAGAGCGTCAGCAGAAGGTGGGGGTCATTAATTATTACACAAACAACACTTAAAATTTAAAGAACGCCTAGATATTTGCGACCTCTCTGTTGAATGAGTTTGTGAGCTTGCGTGTGCAGAAACGGGGGAGTTTGTAATTTTATGTGTTTATAGGCCGCCTTCGTCTAATATATTTCTTTTTCTTTCAATAATAGAGGACGCCCTTAGGAAAATAAAAATGAACAAAAAGATATTAGTTTGTGGTGATTTCAATATAGACATTTTGATAGATATCACAGATAACTTTATATCCTTGTTTAAATCATTTAACCTAAGCTTTTTGTTTTCTCAGCCGACTAGAGTGACACCTACCTCAGCCACTTGTTTAGATTATAATATTATTACTATCTTTAAAATAACCAATAAGACTTTAATTAGTGGAATTCGTTCAGATCATAAGTGCCAGCTTGTTAAATTACACTATAAAGCAGTTAATGGGCACAAAATAATACATTGTAGAAATTTATCAAAAAAAGTCTAGTTAATTTTAGTAAAAATCTAGGAGCAGAACTTCAAAATTTAAAGCCGCAACTTGCTAATCCTAATGAACTGTACCAGACCCTATTTAATGCTGTATGTAAAGAGTATCAAAAAGCTTGCAAACTAAATACAATTTATTTAAAACCGAAATTAACATTCAGTGTCCCAAGGGTATAAGACACAGTAGAGATGTCTTATACCAACTATACGACAAAAAGTGCAAAGACAAGATGTGCAGGACATCTAATATCGATTTTCATAATTATGTTAGAAAATATACTAAATTATTTAAAAAGGTTTGTGTGCAAGCAAACGCTGCTTATATTAGTGATCAAATTAAGAAGTCAAACAAACTATCAATTTCATAGATTGTCTAACGCGTCCCAACAACAATCCCTTTAATTTTTCTCCAGTTGACTCGGAAGAGATTAAGAAGATCATCCTATCCATAAAAACAAAAGCTGTTGGATGTGACAACATCAGTCGTAATATGATCTTCTTAATATTAGACCACCTCCTTCCGGCAATCTCCCACCCCCAAAATTTTTCACTTGTTTCCGGTATTTTTCCATCTTTGTGGCGAAATGCCTATGTTTTACCCTTGCCTAAGATTCCTAACCTCTGTCTTCCCAGTCATTTCCGTCCAATTTCTATTCTTCCTTTTCTGTCTAAAGTGCTAGAGGCCTGTGTCCACAAACAATTCTCCCGTTTCATATATGCCAATAATATTTTAAGTCCTCTGCAGTCTGGTTTTCGGCCCGGCCATAGCACTGTCTCCGCCCTCCTTAAAGTGACTGGAGATATTAGATCTGACATGGAGGACACTAAGACCACTGTACTAGTATTGGTTGACTTCTCCAATGCTTTTAATACCGTCAGTCACGACATCCTTCTATCTGTCCTCTCCCATTTTATGGTCTCTCCTGAAGCGCTGGAATGGTTTTCATCATATCTTCGGGAGCGTCAGCAATCAGTCCACGTTGAGGAGTCTTCCTCAACTTGGTGCAACCTGGAAACTGGCGTTCCACAAGGCGGTATACTATCTCCTCTTCTTTTTTCTGTTTTTATAAATCTTTTTACCCGAAAGCTTCAGTGTTCGGATCATCTTTATGCCGATGACCTGCAGCTGTACTCTCAAGCTAGAGTGGAAGATTTATCCGATGCAGTCAAAGCCGTTAACCAAGATCTGGAAGCTATAAAGAACTGGGCTGAGATGTTTGGTGTGGCAGTAAACCCCACTAAATGCCAAACCATTATTTTAGGAAGCCATAGAAACATCTGCAAATTGGACAGTGCTACTGTCCCACCTTTTACGTACAAAGGCACAGTAATTCCTTTCAGCTCTAGCGTTAAAGATCTTGGGCTAACTCTTGATCCTAATCTAAATTGGCGGTCCCTGGGACCTGGGAGGTTTCAAATGTGAGCCAAAAAGTGACGGGAATCCTGCGGTCTCTCTATCGCCTCAAAAACTTTCTCCCGTCTCGTACGAAGAAAATGCTTGTGCAGGCCTTAATTTTACCCATAGTCGACTATGGTGATGTGTGCTACTTTGACCTGAATGCAGATCTACTCAACAAACTTGACCGTCTTCTCAATAATTGCATTCGATTCGTCTTTAATCTCCGAAAATATGATCATGTTTCTGCATATCGATCTCGTTTAAATTGGTTGCCCATTCGCCAGCGCAGAGACATGAGGGCACTGACCACCCTGTTTTCAATACTGTACTCTCCCAATTCTCCTTCTTACTTGTCTTCGCACTTCCAATATCTGTGTTCCAACCACGATAAAAATCTTAGTTCTACCAATAATCGTTTTCTTCAATGTCCCACTCATCACTCTGACTTTATTCATTCTACCTTCTTCATCCAATCTGTTTTACTGTGGAATGCGGCTCCCCCTTGAAATCAGGATGGCTGAAAATCGGCATTGCTTTAAAATAAAAGTGCGAAAATTACTTCTTGACAAGACTTGACAAGATTTAGCTCGGCTCTGATTCTGGTATAAATACATATCTTTCTCGTCTCATTGGTATATATTTATTAGATATACGTATGTACGTGTTTATATAGTATATATATATATAGTATATATATATATATGTGTAATGGTTATGTAAGTTTATATATTATTATTACACTTTTGATTTCATGTCTTCACATCTTGCCTGTCATATTTTATTGGTGCATCCACCTTGTTGTTCTCTGCATCACCTAAAGGTTGTCTGGTAGAAAATGCCTACGACATTAAGACCGCCTTTGTACACTTGTACATTAAGCATAAATAAATAAATAAAATAAAAACGACATGGAAAATAATAAATGCTGAAACTAGTGATGGTAGGTTTAGTGACAGTACAATTAATTTAAATATAGATGACAAACTAGTTTCAGATAAGACTGTAGTCGCAAATTTTGTATAAACCTTTTTCACTTGTATTCCAATAGAGACTACTAAAAATCTTAAATCGTCTCCGGAAGCAGCCGAAGCATTCTTAAAAAATGTAGATTTACGTGTACCTTTGAATTCAGTTCTGTAACACATACTGATATAATAAAAACATTTAAAACTATAGCAGTTAAAAGAACTGAGGACTTTGGGGATTGTCAACGAAAGCAGTGGAATCTGTAATAGTTAACATCGCGCCAATTTTGGCTATAATATTTAATTCTTGCATCGCGGATGGCATATTTCCTGATCTCATAAAATCCAGTAAAATTGTACCCATATTTAAGGCCGGTTGCCTGAATAATGCATCTAACTATAGGGCAATATCCGTGCTACCAGCCTTAAGCAAAATCTTCGAAAAAATTATATTAAGTCAAATGTTACTACATTTTAACAGTAATAAGATATTACACGCCAAACAGTTTGGATTTACAAGGGGACGATCTACAGAGGATGCTGGGTCTACTCTCATTAAAACTGTATTGGGGGCTTGGGCGGATGCGCATGATGTTTTGGGCGTGTTTTGTGATCTGTCCAAGGCGTTCGACTGCGTGGCCCACCGTACGCTCATTATGAAGCTTAAATACTACGGAATTCAAGGTAGATCTATAAATCTTTCTCTAAAAATCTGAAAAATCGAGATCAAAGAGTGGCAATTGAGAACGTCACATCTACAGGCTCACAAGTTAAAATAGGAGTACCTCAAGGATCAATTTTGGGCCCTTTTCTGTTTCTGGTTTATATCAATGACTTGCCTAATGATAAACGATACAATGTCAAACATAGTCTTATTTGCTGACGATACTTCACTTATATTTAAGGTAAGCAGAAAGGATAGGCATCTTGTAGAACCCAATGATATACTTTGTAAAGATATCCGATTGGTTTTCGGCTAATAATCTACTCCTAAACGCAGAAAAAACCAAATGTCTAAAATTCTCAACGGCAAATGTGACCCATGTAGGTACTGAAGTAAAACTTGACGGAAAAACATTGGATCTGGTTCCCTCAACTGTGTTTTTGGGCGTTACGGTAGACGCAAAATTGCAACGGGGACCCCATATAAAAGCACTTTCAGGCAAACTAAGCTCTTCTGGATTTGCCGTTAGGAAAATTAGACAGGTTACGGATGTGGCTACAGCTAGGTTAGTATATTTTGCGTATTTTCAGAGTATTATGTCCTACGGAATTTTACTGTGGGGATCGGCTGCCGATGTCGAGACTATTTTTATATTACAAAAAAGAGCAGTCCGAGCTATTTATAATATGGGCTCTCGTGAGTCACTCCGGGAACTATTTAAGGAGATAAACATACTAACTTTGCCATCATTGTATATATTCCAAAATATTATGTATATCCGCAAAGACATTGTTAGTTTCAAAAAAGAAGCGACGTGCATAGCCTAAATACTCGCAATAAGAACAAGCTTGTCTTGCCTGGCTTTAGACTTAGCAGAACCAGCAAGTCATTTATGGGAAACAGTATTAGGTTCTATAACAAAATTCCATCTAGTATTACCGATTTACGAGAACTAAAATTCAAATCTTTGATTAAGTGCGTTTTAATATTGAAAGCCTACTATAACATACAGCATTACATCGATGATGAAGATGTGTGGCAAACGATTCCCTTCTGCACACTGTGACCCTCTGGCGCTGTATAATTTATTTTATAACGTCTGATAATTGATATGATTGCAAGTGTATTAACTTGCAATCAAAGGCTTAATGTCTACAAATTGGAATTAATTATATTATTATTGTAAAAATAACTTGACATTTCACTTAACGCATTTAAAATTACATTTATTTATGTTATTTACTTATAGTTAATACATTGACATTTGACTTGACTCATTTAAAACTTTAAAAAAAAATGTAAATTAACTTATATTTAATATTACAACATTGATTGCCTATTTGTTATTGTTAATATTGCTCTTATGACATCAAATTATAATATTCTAACAAAACTGTAAATGTGTGAGTATTATGTAGGCATTAATGATATATGTTTAGTACTTATTTTGATTGTGTCTTTTGCCTGGATGTATTGGTCTGTCATGCTCACTAAAATGTCATGCCGATGGTGGCGTTGTGTATCGGGTCGTTCGGTTCCCTTCAACATGGTTGAGCTAAGCGATGCTGATGCATGCGTTATACTTGGGAACGGGTGCCGTCTGTTGGGACTGGTCAGTCATTAACTACCACGGCAAATAAATTATTATTATGGTACGTTCCATCTTTAGACATTGACCTACATTTTTCTCGGTTTATGTTGTACAATCATTTTTGTATCAACCAGCATTGTAATCTCAATTATTTTTAAAAGAGTATCGATGGAGTTTCTTGCCGGCTCTTCTCCATGAGATCGACTATTTGGAACCGTGCAACTTAGATTCTGACGTTTCATAAATGCCAATATTTGGTTTATTTGAAATAAAAAACGTTGACTTTGACTTTGACGTTGTACTGTTTGCAGATGACACCTCACTTATATTTAAGGTAGACAGAAATAGACAACATTTTGACGAAGTATAAGACGTAATAATTAATTGATACTTGTGTGTATTATTTCACAAATTAACCAACATTATTCACGCTTAGTAATCACATTTGTTTTAATGGCATGGTTTGTGCAGTGGCTATTGTTAAAATACCTGTAATTATTGTATTAATTTTATATAGTAATATTCTGTACAGGTCTTTTTGCATAGTATTTGTTAATTATATGGTAATCGACCAAACGATTAGTTGTGTGGATTAGTATAATTGTGTTATCCTATGTTGGTTTATAACAAATATTTATATAATATTTAGTTGATTGAAATGAATTATAAAATATTGTATTGATTATCGTGTCAAATTTGGTCAGTTGGTTTTGTTTATTAATGTTTTGATTATGTAATTAATGTTGCTTATTTAAATAATTTGTTTATATATTTAAAGTATTTTAGAATAGTTTTATTTACTACGATATGTCGCCTTATAGTATCAAAATCAGTAATGAAACATCGTATGGATTCATTAATAATTATCTGTGGTAGGTAGGAGAATATATATGTACATTTTTGTGAGTTAGAATGTTACTCGTACGGCAGGGGGCGCCACCATAGTCACAAATCGTTCGCTGAACGGGCATCTGCTGGGCTTCACCCGGGTAACCGGGTGTCTCACCCGGTAGGGCCCGATCGCACGATTTGTGTGAAAAACTTCGGGCGCCCCTGCTATGAAACATTAGCAACAATTCACAACACCGAGACGGCCTAGTAAACCGTCCGGTGTTATAGAGATCATACAATCTCGCCGACTACTACCACCTAATAGAGTGGAAAGCCAATAACCGACCTATACTTTTATAGGCCGCGACCCACACATCCTTCGGGGAAGTACTAAGGTACAGGTCCCGATTCCTCGCACCCCTTGCGGGGTGCGTAGAAGATCTTAAGTGACGAATGTTACTTACTTAGCAGCTGCGATTGTGAAAGGAAGATAAAAAATATGTATCTTAACCGTTTGTAACAAGAAGTAAAATAAATAATTGGCAGTGGATATCTAGTTTCAACATTATTACTTCTAGCGATCTAACACTATGTTGGCTTTCTACGCTACAAGTCGCAAATTCGGTTCCCTCGCAGAGCAATTATTTGTGAGAACTGTAGTCTGTGTATTCCAGATGAATACTATATTAACTATATCCACTACACAGCAGAAATCAAAGTTTCATTATGTTTTAATTGTTTTCTCTTTCTCTCTTTCTGTTAACGATTTTTCATATCACCTTTTTTCCATAATACCCACCACCACTTCAAACATTCAATTCTTGATGTATCACAAGTTCCTGTTGATGACTAGTTACAATAAAGAGTTTGTGTTTAAAAAAACTTAACTAGCGGTCGTGTCTAGTAAGCGCCAGAACCAAACGTGTCAGCATTTACCTATTCAACCATATAGTTACAACGATCAACGGTTATTGGAAGGCCGATGTAGAGCGGTAGATTTTTACGGACGGATATGATAAGGGCACAACGCCGGAAGCATGGGACAGAGGCGATCTTCTTCAAAAAGGACGACAACACTCTGTTAAAGAATTATAGACCCATCTCGCTTCTGAAATATGTTTATAAGCTGTTTTCAACCATCATCCCTAATCATCTCAAGCGCAGGTTTGATGACTTTCAGCCTCCCGAATAAGCCGGTTTTCGAAAAGGTTTTAGTACCATGGACCACATCCATGCGCTGCGGCAGGTTATACAGAAGACCGAGTACAATAATCTGCCACTATGCTTAGCTGTTGTGGACTATAATAAAGCCATCGATTCGATCGAAACATGGGTAGTGCTTCAGTGTCTGCAGCGGTGCCACATTGACTATCGGTACAGAGAAGTATTGTAGTGCTTATATAGAAACGCCACCATGTTGGTCCGATTACATGAAGAGAGCACGGAGGCAATTCCATTGCGGAGGGGTGTGAGACAGGGGTTTCTCCGAAACTGTTCATCACTGCAATGGACGATGCCTTCATGCTACTAGAGTGGAAAGGATTCAGCATTAACATCAATGGCGAGTATATCACTCACCTTCGATTAGTCGGCGACTTCGTAGTCATGGCAGAATCGCTGCAAGAGCTCAGCACAATGCTCGGTGATCTCAACACAGTTTTCCAACAGGAGGGCCTTAAAATGAACATGGGCAAGACGAAATTCATGTCGAATGCCCATGTCGTGCCTATCCCAATATCCGTTGGGAGCGCTGTTCTCGCAGTTGTTGACGAGTATATCTGGGACAAACTGTCCAGTTAGGTAAGTTGAACTTCGAGAAAGAGGTCTATGGACCCGGTGAATGTCGCTCGTACGACTCGTTATGGAAATCTAAGGGGAAAGTCTGTGTTCAGCAGTTGACGTCCTGTGGCTGTATGATGATGATGATATCATCCAGGGCAGCCTTGCTACCTAGGTATATGTATGTTTTTGACTACGGACAACTTTTGTGTTAGAATAAAACAGAATAGAATCATTTTATTCAGTAGGTAACTATATTCTAACACACACTTCATACAACGAAGAGCACCTCACTACAAGACAACCCCTGAGAAGAAATGCCGAAAGAAACTCAGGGTTAGGTTTTTAATTTTGTTCTCTTTAGGGTTCCGTAATCCGTCATCCATCCGAATGAACGGAGGAACCCTTATAGATTCACTCGCTCTCACAGCCAATTTTCTCCGAATCTACTGGACCGAATAAGTTGAAATTTGGTACACATATGAATTTCTACGACCTTAGCACGGACGTGTACCTAATAAAATAAATTTTCAATGTATTTTTGTTGTTGTTTTGTTTTATATTTTTTAAATAAATGGTTTTAAAATTTATTTAAGAAAATAGATGAAAATTATGAAATTGCCTAGCACAAAATTTTTGAAAAAGAATAGCAGTTTATATTTCCGTAAGTTTACAGATTACGGGAAAACCTATAAGAAGTCCATGGTTTTCAAATAACATGGAAAATCTTTAAATATTGTGCGTACAAACTTACATTTGCGGTTGGAGTAAATGGGAGGATATGTTTTTAGTACAATGTTTTACAAGATGAATTATTGGTACAAGACAGAATTCTACAATAGACAATATATTCGCAATTTCCCTCTACAATCCAGCACCATAAATCCTTGTTCGGTACATGGTAGATACCATATTCATCGTACGGAACCTTCTCCACGCGAATTCAACTCGCACTTGTCCGATTATTTATAAATTGCTTACGAATATGGGTTTATAAACTATTTAAAACAGCTCTATACATTGAAAAACTCTCAGCAGCTAGCTGGTGCAGTGGCTGATATAGTCGGCTGCTGCGCAACGGGTCGTGGGTTCGATTCCCGCACGGAACAAATATTTGTACGATCTGCAGGTAGGTGTTCCGGTTCTGGGTGTATTGTGTGTGGAATTTGTGTTTATAAACGCACCCACGACACAGGAGAACTCCTAGAGTGGGGCAATGTTTAAAAAAAACATTCGTACAAAACGAACAATGCAGGTACAACTGGTTTCCAGGGAAACCACATATGCAGAAAACTAACTAACTAAGTACCGCCATAACGTCCCTGTCGTCAACACAGTCTTTAATTTTATAGTACGCTTTTATTATAAGAGTTGATTTAACGTGTGATTTTAATTTCACAAGTGTGAGATCAGTAATTGCTTTAGGTATCTTTTTTAGAATCGAATACAGTTCCCAAAAAACCTTCCAATTTAGATTCCTTTCAATTTAGATTGTCCAAAACCATTTATTGGTTCTGGACAATCTAAATTTACGTATGTTTGTTTATAGTATTTATACAATGAATATCGCTTTTTACGCTTAACATTAGCAGGTTTTTACGGACGTACATATATTTACAATATTTTCAAAAATGTAAAGGTAAGGCATTGTTAGTAGATAAATTCATTTTAAAATATCTTTAAGGGATTCGCGAGAACCCAGTGGTAGATAGCGCGTAGTGTTTTTAACACGCTTTTTTAGCTTCACCTGTATGTATGTATGTTTGTAACCGACTCCTTTGAGCTCGATTTTGCCCTACTTTGAACGATCAGATTTGATTCAAACTTTGCACACCTGTCAAAGGTCGATGACAATGCAATAATCCGATCAAAATATCCGATTATCCTAATTAGATTCGCCAGGATTAATTAATTTCTTTCCGCATCCTTTGCATGCGAGTAAGAGAGACAGAGCTAGTGCGCGAACTACGTATGCGTGCAGTTCCAGACTTGTTCTTTCGGGCACTCAGTTGTTTTTTTTGTGTCAGCGTGTTTTTTTAGTTTTTTTAAACTATTATTTTATTTTAAAACTGTTTCAAACAAATCGACGAATACCAAGCTATATATAGCTATATTATATGAACCGGTCGCCAGTTTTATGTCTAAAATATATATATAAATAATTATGTACTCCAGAATATTGCAGGAATAATCCGGATGCATCATTGATTAATTTGGAAGAACTCTTAGGATACTAACACTATCATAAACGTTTTAAATGGGCAAGATGTAAGTGCCAACAGATATACCTTAGGTTAGGTTAAGTAGAAGCAAAAGCAAATTATCCATAGGGCCAAATACAAAAATATGAACAATAAACAAATATGTGAGTAAACAATTTTTTATCGCAGTTGTGAAATAATACGCTGGTAATTTTCCGATAGTAAATAATCTAAATGAACCAATTAGCAATGCAACTTTGTTTGATCATTAATATATTTATTGATTTTAGGAATAGACCTGGTACTGTCTTAAAAGTTTAAGAATTACTAAAATAAAGATAGGATAAGATATTCACAGCTTTAGAGGCTGCTTGCTGGATGCTAGACGATTGTCTCTACGATGTTTACGTATTTACCGTAAAGGAAATTTTATACAATATCTCAGGTTATAGACTACACGTACAAACTTAAAAGGTGTTAGTTTAAAAATGATAACTGAAAAGTATTAACAATGTGTTTAATTACTCAAATATTATTAATAAATACTGTATCATATTGAAATAAATACTAAAACATCAAGTTTAATTTAAAATTAACATCGTTTTTAGTTTGTCAAGATCATTACAAATACAACCCTGAAATACCCTTTTTATCGATTTTATGACAATTGGTTTACGAGATATTGTTGCTTTAACGCAACTCTTCCGTACGTGAGATATGAACAAGCGCCACTTACCATGGGGGCTCCCCCAAAGATAGCAGGCGTAAGAAAATGGTTTACTGCATATTATCGAAATAAGTAAGGGACAAAATATACATTTCGCGGGACGACGCTACTACAAAAGTAATCAACAAGTAACATTAAACTTCTAAGTTTTATTTTTATCACTCCGTTTCTCCTAGTTATTGAGACTACATACACATAGTTTACTAGCTTCTGTGCGCATTTTCGTTTAAAGTGACGTGACGTTTATATAATTAGTTATGGGAATTCGTGCTCTTGTGCAGTCTAGTGCACGCATTGTTGATATGCATTTTGTGTACGGTTTTTGCAGTAGAAATGTGGGAGCTGTCTTGCGGGAATATCAAAGGCTATATCCGAATCCATCAAAACCGAATCAATCAAATCAGTCTGGAATTTTTTGAAGAAAGAAGTAGCGGTGGGCGTTGCAAACCGTAGTTACTGAAACCATGTCTCGCATCAAATACCTAAAACTATGTATTGGTCTCTTCAAAAACAATTTATCGTGTGAAACTATTTATCGGATGAAACATTTATCCATACTGGTGTTCGGTTTGGAAATGAGAGCGACGCGCGCAGTGCAGTTATTAGAAGTTATCGAAACGAATTCGTAATATATGTTACCAATCAAAATCAATAATTTATTTACCGCAATAAAAAAGAAAGGTTATCATTTATCAGTTGTCAGCGAACGTGAGTCTTTTATATAAGTAATATAATTACATATTTTGAAACAATTATACAAACTGAGACGAAAACCTTCACCATTTCATAAAGATGAACTTATGTATGAAGTTATATATTTCCAATAACTACTTATTGGATGGTATGTCTCATACTCGTAAATAGTTTTGAAACACTTTATCAGATACCAGTACATAGTTTCGGTTCGGTTCACTAAAAAGCCTCATTAGTTATTAGTTATTACCCACTTCTAAAAAGAAGGTTCGTATCGTTTTAGGCGTGTGTAGGATATTGGAGAACTAGACTACGCTGCATAATCAGTGTTCTGTGTATGGGTAAACCAAAATATGTGTCTTACTAAAAATGGACGGATGAAGCGACATTCATAAGAAGAGGGATTACAAATAGAAATCTACACTTGTGGATGGCTGATGGCTGAATCCGCATGCTGTTAGACTGAAACATCAAAAAAGTCGACCTAAATACAAAAATGGTTGCCATTCACATATCGTAGAATAATTTTATTGATAAAATAGAGCAAACTACCAGCCCTTTAAGTATATACAGTCCATAACCAAACAAACTGTTTATTTATTTTATTACCAATATCGTAAACTCTACTCTACTTCTTTTTATTAATCGTTGTGACATAATACAGTTGTTAATAAATGTACGGACTAGAGATTAAATATGATTAACACCGTTTATTCTACACTTACATGAGTTTTTACAGGTATATCTGTAGGCAGATCTTGTTCTGCTCTTTCAGGGAGTACGGATGACCTTTTCTTTGAGGGTGATGCGTCTACATTTTCAGGTGATGGGTCAAACCCAGGATTTACACGATCTCCATTCTCAACAACATTTATGTTGTCTGATTCCTAAGTAAGAAGATATTTACCATATTTATTACATTTATTCGTTGTTTTCACAATATTCCATCTAATTTAAAACATATTTACCATTGAAAATGTTTTTCGTATTGTACACGCACCACAATATGCGCTGTTCGAGTGACCGTTAGTTTAATTCTTATTCCTAATAAAATATATCATAGAGATAAATTGATGTGATACCGTTATCTTACTATACATTAAAGATTAAGTAAATCGCATAATGTTATTATCATTCAAGATATTTTATGGCATCCATATGTTGGAAAACGTTAATTCTGAGAATAATCATCGTTACAATTAAAGGTCATTCATATTTTACTCAGGCCTTTCCTTTAGATTTTAATGAGCGATGATTCAGAGTCACTTGTATCCAACAGTTTGAAATGCTGTCTATCAATCTATTAATGAGCTTCCTGCCGCTCTTTACTGCATAGTTATTACTCAAGAAAATTTCTGGATGCGGATCTTCTAGCTGCAGCACGTCCTGCACTTTATCATTTAATTTATTGCTATTACTTATCTTCTGATTTCGTCACAGTTGAGTTTGTTTTGTATTTCAGTATATTTTATTTTTGCAGTCCATGCCCATATGAACCAGCCCAGTTGATCTGTCAACTACAGGCCCATTTCAGTAATGTCCATACTCTGGAAGACTATGGAACGTGTGTTCAATTACAGGCTCCTGAAAGCATAAGTACCTAGAAGCGAATATCTATTACTATATTCTATTCAGTGATCGGCTTCCGTCGGAATCGTCTATTGGCGTGCTTATTGCGTATGCCACTCATAAAAACATTGACATCTCAAAGGCCTTTTTACAGGGTTTGGTAAGATAGTCTCATTAGGAAGCTTCCTTCATATCACTTACTGGCTGGATTATGCAATTGGATATCGAGTTTTCTGAGTGATTCTTCAATACGTGATTCTTCATTGTTGGCGGATCGTGTCCCATAGGGATCAGTTCTCAACTATATAACGCTGCAATGCTCTATACAACGCTGTTTGTACTGCGTATAAATGATCTGCATCGCGATCTATGATGCACGGTATCTTTGGGTATGCAGACAACAGAACCGTTGTTGAGAGATACATATCCATTGCATCGCAGATCAAGTCTCTTGGACAGTCCATGGTCGAACGCTTCAACTTGTCCCTGAAGATCGTCTCAAATTGAGCAATTACATGATCTCATCATTTGCTTCTGTTATCGAATACTTTGATCTTAACGTAGTATTTAGTCGCGCGGCCACACAGAAGTCGTGCGCAGGCAGAATGAATGACACGCCATAGCAAATACAAACGTGTGCAAGCGCAACCCGCGCTGTGGGAGCGGGAGCAAAGCAAGACATGGCATGAGGCCTGAGAACACGTTTATGCTTAGTGTTTGATAACTAATAGTATATACTATATGTATGTATAATGATAGTTTTCCGCTGACCTTATTATGTTTTACGTTTTTTATAGCTGTATTATTTAAATTATGTATGTTGGCTTAATATCCGTCCGTCACATAGGGTTAGTACTGAAAACCAGCTCTGTGTTGCGGCTACTACTATGCTGAGTGTTGACCTCTTTGCCACTATTAAGACGTGCATCAGCAAACTGTAATTTTTGTTATGATTATTTTGTATCAATTTTTCTTATTTTATTTTTATTTATTGTCTGGTTTTTATTGCAAGTTTAGTGTAGATTTTAGTTTAATTAATATGAATGTACCGATGCGCGTTTTGTTGTGGTAATAAAAGGCTTTCCTTTCTTCTTTTTCTCTAGATTAGGTTTAATGCTATTAATAATGTTTAATTTGTTTATTACTGTATTAATGTTGCCAAGACGAAAGGACAAGAAGGCGTCTGTTTCTGCCAAACAGTCAATTTAAACTGACTTCGATATTCAGAATGTGTCCGTACCGATTACTGACCACCTCAAGCTCAATACTCAATTCAAATCATATAATTTTTGATAGAGGTCTGTAAAGTTGAGGGTGGACGTCCGAGTAATCTTGGCGTTACTCGGACGTCCACTTGACACACTCCACAACTTTGGCTCGTACGTAGTGTAAAACGATCAACTCGTTTTAAAAAAGCTTGGCATTCTATCGAAGGTGAGACCTTATTTCATAACCGAACAACTGCTCACCTTCTACCAAGCACAAGTTCGATCGTATGTGGAATACTGAATATCTTTGGGACGGTACTGTAACGATGGTCGCCTCTTTGGTGTAACTTACAAGGGGATTACATCGCAAAAATAGCGTAAGTTTAAAGGATTTTGTTGACTAATCCTTTTGTGCACTGACTGATTGTATAAGCCCAAATAGGTTAACTGGACCATGTATAGCCAATGATAGCAAAGAAAAGCAAAATATAAATATTCCATTAAAACCAGAAAGTAACAATAAAAAGGAAACTATGCATTCTTACCAACAGCAATTTTAACGGCACACTAGAAGTTGTCGAAGAAACATGTGCCGCTCAATTTGATTACTGTCGTTACATTGCACCTAGTTGTGACATAAAACAGCTAATGACGAATATGAATAACAATTTAGTTAACTATAATATGAATGATTACTGTTTAATCATGATAGGAGAAAAGGACTTCAGAAGTACGGGGGATTACTTTGAGCTGGTCAAAAGCATCAAAGAATCCTTACAGCTAATACATTACACAAATATTATTATATGTGTTCCCACATTATACGAGGAGCCCTCATATATAATTATAGAATTGAAATGTTTAATAACTTACTGTGTGTATGTAATGGACTTGCAAAGCCATAATGATGCCCATTATTTTGATTCAAATCGTGATCTTTCTTTTGACATGTTCTCTTATAAAACAGGTAAACTAAACAGCTATGGTATAAAAAAGTATATAGTAGTATTATGAAAGAGATAAATATAGACATAGCTAATTACTCTCTCCACTATGACGAGTATGAAGATGCACAAAAACGCCATCTAATTATACAAATAAGATAATGTCTAAGTTTTTTCGTCTATAATAATATCTATATCCTCCATCAGAACATTGCTGGCCTTATAACCAAAACCGATAGTTTAACAGTACACCTCGATGAATTAGAATCGGTGGATGTAATATGCATATCAAAGCATTTTATGACATCCGAATGTGAAGGACTACTGAATGTCCCTAATTACCGACTAGCAACAAACTTTTCAAGAGATAGTAGGAGAGGAGGAGCCTATATTTTAACTACAACTGGTCATAAATATAAAATCATTAACATTAATTGCTCTATTAAAAATTGTATTGAATGTTGCGCTATAGAAATTATAGAACACGGTGTTATCATAATATGTGTATACCGAGTGCCCAAGGCAAGTTTAGACACATTTTACGAAAAGCTGGAAACGATACTTCGACAAACATATGACAACACAAATAAAAAGGTTGTCATTTGTGGTGACTTTAACATCGATATTATTAAAAGAAATCGACAAACTTTGGAATTTGAATATTTTTTCCTAAGCCACAATCCTGAGATTGAATCTTCAATTCAAACAACCCGCGAGGCTTATTAGTAAAACTTCTCGGGATAACTTTGTACATAATATTAAAGGATGTAAAGGCGAAATAATTGATTTCGGTCTACCCGATCATACCGCACAATTATATGCCCTGTAAAGAAAACTTGCTCTATTAAATCATGGCGTATTCAAAGAAAGCAAAGAAAATCTTGTAAAGTTTAAAAATTGTTTAGATTGTCATGTCATGATTTTATGAAGTCTACATTCAAGAAAAAGTTTAAAAGAGAGGTTTCAGAAAGAATAATAGACCTTTCGTCATAGAAAAACTCATAATGGCAAGTCCAGCATTGATCATGGATCAGAGCAAAGTGACTAACCCCAGACACAGATGCAAACTTTTTAAGAAGGTTGCCTAGAATATTATTTGAGGGCTTGGAAACAATTGGATGCAAATAATTTCATACTTAATATCACCACAGGTGGCCGGGTACCATTCAAAACCAAGCCTCCAATACCATACCCCACGATAAACTTAATAGAAAAAGCAACCCCAAGATGACAAACATAAGAAAACAATTCAAGGAACAAAATATGTTAGACAAAGAGACCAAACATCTAACTCCATTATTCCAAGATGTTTTTTTTTATAAAGAAGTCGGATGGCAGCCTAAGACCCATATTCGACTTGAGAGGACTGAATTAGCATGTCGTAAGACACTTCCTACTGATATCCCAGATAGATGTTGTAGAATCTCTACATGGGGATGAGCTTGTGAAAACAGATTTGTACCAAGCACACTTTCAACTGTCAATTTCCAATTCACACCAACAATTCCTAAGAATAACTACAACAAAGCAATATTACAATTAACAGCACTTCCTTTTGGCCGCATTCTCGCATATTTGGACAACTTTTTATCAGCCCACCAGTTGCGAGGTTCTGAGATAGTGGCAGTTGCCAACACAGCTTGGATAGCGAGTGAATTTCCAAAAGCCTGTTCTGGAGCCTACCCAGGATTATTTTATTATATTAGGCCTATGGAGCACTGCCACCAATCTCAAACCCTTACCACATATATAACTACATATACATATATATATAACTACAAAGAAAAAATAAAACGAGTGATATGTACATTAGTCAAAAATAAATATTATTCCCTAAAACAAGCTCAGAGCTTATTAGGCCTTCTGAATTTTACCAACCTTAGCACCACAAGAGGGTGCCCACACTGTTGTTACGCACAAGGATTTCTAAAAACATTCAGACAGGGCAGGTCCAGGCAAAAAAGATCCCAACCTCATATATTTGCCAAGAGCTTATGTGGTGGTGGGAGGCCATAAACCACAGTGCAGTTGATCTTCACAAGAAGCAGGTAACCCACTTTCTCACCACAAACGCGGCAGAGGGGTGACTTTATTTGCCAGGAACTTGGCAATTACATCAAAGACAGTGGCATTCGAATCTATAAGAGATGTTTGCTGACGCAGCAATAAGCAGACAAGAAGCCAGCGTCTAGTCTACATATTCTATTTCAGTCCGACAACAAAACGCTGGTAGCTATTTAAGAAACAAGGGGGACAAGCTATTTAAGAAACGCACTCCCTTGCATTCCTAAAATTAATGATCAAGCTGATGGATACAGCGAGATCGGCGGAACATCACTCTATCTCCCGGGGAGGTACAACGTCATAGCTGACCGCCTATGCAGGAACTGACCCACGCCGGAATGGCACCTGTTACCCCAGGGTCCTCCTCGGGGGCCATATTGCAAAAATGGGGCGTCCCAGACGTGGAACTCTTCGCGTCCAAAAAGTCTGCCGTTTTGCGACAATACGTCACCTCGGACTCATACAATGGCTTGGCTAGTTTCTGCGACACATTCAGTCGAACCGACCCATGTCGGAATAGCACCTGTTACCCCCCAGACCTCGGGGGCCATATTCCAAAAATGGGGTGTCCCAGACGCGGACCTCTTCGCGTCCAAAAAGTCGTTGTGCGACAATACGTCACTTGGGACTCATGCAAGGGCTTTGCAAGTTTCTGCCACGCATTCAGTCTAGCCGACCCGAGCCTGAATCGCATGTTACCCCAGGCCTCGGGGGCCATATTCCAAAAATGGGGTGTCCCAGACGTGGAACTCTTCGCGTCCAAAAAGTCGTCCGCTGTGCGACAATACGTCACTTGGGACTCTAAATGATGGATTGGCAAATTTCTGTAAATTGCAAATTCCAGTCGAAAGTGATAGTTTCGGCTTGCAGGGGTATTCCCTCCGCGCAACTTAATGCCACGAGTGCTCAGTCATCTGAACTCAGCAGAGGGAACCTATGTGCCTGGCTCTCGGACTTGAAGGCGAGAGTTCACACGGAAACGGTACCAATTCAAGATCGAAACAAAAACTTGATCAATTCGAAAACAAGCAGACATCCCCCACAAATAACCAAAATCAATCTCCTTGCCTTGAAAACAGGAGGTAGGCCTGTCAGATTGCCCAGAGGACCAGAAAACAAAAATACTTGTTGAAAAGTACTTAGTAGTAAAAATACTTTAAATACTTAAGTGTAATAATAAGTGACGGCACGGTTGGTGCAGTGGCTGATAAAGTCGGCTGCTGCGCTCCAGGTCGTGGGTTCGATTCCCGCACGGAACAAATATTTGTATGATCTGCAAGTAGTTGTTCCCGGTCTGGGTGTATTGTATGTGGAATTCATGTCTGTAAACGCACCCACGACACAGGAGAAATCCTAGTGTGGGACACCGTTTTTTTTTTAAAGAACAAAAAAAAAACAACAACTTATAAGGGTCCAATCCTAGATTTCTAGTAAACTTTATCTAGTGGATAAACTAGCCTTCAGCAGTATCCGTTTACATAAGACAGGAATTTCCACATACTGTGCCATACCAACAGAAGTTATATTGAAAGACTTTTTTGTTCACTAAGTTTTAAAAGCATTATCTTTAGCTAAACCACAGCATATAAAGTTAGCTGTATGGGAAACTAAACTCCATTTGATTCGTTAATAAAGTTACCAGAGGTTAGTACACTCTGTAGAATCAATGCTATTCTTCTTAAGATATCACAAAGAATGGTCTTTGTCTCTCAGAATGGATTGATTCCATCTTTAAAGAGGCTAATATTGAAGTACAAGGTCTGCTGTAGCCTCAAGAAGCCTTTTGAGGCTAGAAAATAGACCATTTGTCGACCATCACTAGTGAAATATTCAATAGGGGAAAATGGAACAGTAGTGAAACACTTAAAGAAAAAATAATACCTCACATGAGGATTTATTATATAATAACTTTTCTCATTTATAGAAGTTTAATTACAAATACGTATCTGTATATAGAAGTGAAATAAAGGGACTGATTAAGTTGATTGTTCTCTTGATTTATGATATTATTAAGTTGATTGATATCATTGATTTCTTTAATTACTTCATAAGAATTATTTTATGTTTATCTTGTACTTTACAGTGGTGCAATGTTTTGGTGAATAGGGTTATATTCAATGAAAAATGGATTAGGTAATATTCAATGAAATAAATTATTTGCCATTTATATACAACTTTCAAAGAATTGCTATTTGCTCATTTTTATATTTACTGAAATAAATATATGATTGATTATTTAATCATTAGATCATATAATTCAATGCATGTTTATTTCATGCATGGCATCACATAGCGTCTACATCCTTAAGATATTCTTTCACCAGCAGATATCAAACAGAGGTGCAATTCCCTAAGCTCAAACATCCATAAATCCTTGAATACAGAATTGAAATAACGGTGATAACCCAATTCGGTAATCGTTAAGACTGGTCCTCATGGCTTACCTTCTGCAACGTGTCCTTGAATAGCTTCAATCGTGTCTTAGCGCATACCGACTTGGTTTTACACCGTTATTTCGATTCTGTTTTCAAGGATGCATGGATGTTTGAGCTAAAGGAATTGCACCCCAGGTCTTCAACCAACGCTGTGTGTTTTGAAGAACACATAATAGAACTGTTTTGCATAAAACAAAACAGATATTATGTGAATGAAAAACTTAATGTTTTAGAATTGGCCAGTAAGAAAAGTACTTACTGAAAAAAATATTTTAATTTCGAATAAAGAACTCTTTGGCAAGCTATAGATGTACATTGAGTTCATAATATGTCATATGTTTAAAAAAATGGCGGCAATTTAAAATGTGTATGTCGTGCGTTATAATGAATTTGACTAGAGACAATTTTCACTCCCTGATTTATTACGACTTTCAATGCGGTCTTAAATCTAACAACTATATTATGATAGACTTCGATTGGAATTTCAAGATGAACTCCCATCTCGCACCGCTGTTTATAATTACTGGTTTAATGACTTTAAACGTGGTCAAAGCCTTTGGTCATAGCAATCTCACCCATAATTTGCGCGAAGGACATCCTTCTACAGCGAACACTTATGATAACGTGAGTGCTCTACGGCTAATGATAGAAGCCTAAAAAAGGGACATATTTACAGATCTGGGCAAGTTTAGGCATTGGTATTCGTTAAATGTAAAACGTCTTACACGAACATTTAGGCGTCAGAAAGATTTGCACTAGATGGATACCTCATAATTTGACGGAAGATCAAAATTGTTTGAATTGGAGCTGCGAAATGCTTCAAAAGTATAACGGAGGTTTGTGTTGTACAATCTACCCAATGGATGTTTCCATTCGGAGTTTTGCCAACAAAAGTAAAAAGGGCACTTCTGTCAGTTACTGCAGTTTGGTATGTTAGGCATTGCTTACCGGTTATCTTGGAAAATTTTCGACAGCAGTGCCCAAGAAGCAGGATCCTCCATCACGACAACGCTCCAGCTCAGTCCACCAGATGGACAATCGAATATTAGTCAATGGAAGGTGTGGAATTAGTGAGTCATCCTCCTTACAGACCGGACCTGGCACCTTGCGACTTTCATTTATTCCGCAAATAAAAGATAAACTCGAGAGGAACTCGGTTTATTTATTAACCCCGAAGATGCTGCTGCTTTCGAACAAAATGTGGAGGAGATCCCTAAAGAAGAGTGGGCCCACTGCTTCAGTCTCTAGTTCCATCGCATGCGACGGTGCTTAGAAAGGAACAGATATTTACAGGATTCTACATCATTCCGTTATTGATTTTCTAAAAACTTTTAGTGTGACACTTGCATATAAAATTTCAGCTCTTATGTTGTTTCTTTTCTGGGACAAAATTACGTGACCAGACACCCCTTTTTATATGATATGATGTGACAATAATCGAGGGCTGCATGCGCAAAGCTACACGTGGGACGCGTGTGAGGTGCCTTGGGTGGGGCTTATTCCGTTCGTTGTTATTTCATTTGTGGATTTAATTTAATAACTTTTACTATATTTGATTCAGCAATACGTAAATCAATGTAATTCCTTACACAACTTTCTAGGGGAAGGGAGTATGCTGATTTTATAATAAGAAAATCAATGTATAGTACCTACGGTTACTAAATGTTATATACATATTTAAAAGTGATAAAAAAAAGGGTTTCAACATTCACTATGTAAATAAAATAGACCAAAATAAATTATCTTTCATTATAATATAAAATAACAATAACAATCATAATATTAAATTAATGTAACTTAAGATCAGTCATTGACACAGCCTATTTAACTTTGTTCATATATTATTATAAATATAGTATAATCACCTAACGATAGTACCTATTTCTACGTTTTTGTATCTAATAAAAGTAAAATAAATATATTGATCATTCCATATTAAATTACACGTTTGATCACCTGTTATAAAATATTTAAGATTACTTAAGATTCATGATTTTTAAATCCTGATTGAATTATCTCTGTTAATCTATAGGTCAAGATAATATTTTACAAAAATATTAATATGAATGTCATGGAAATAAACAGTGTATCATATCTACTAAATGAATGAAATTGGCATTTAATAAATGTTATGCACACGATTCGCTATATATATTTTTATATATTATGGCTGTCTTAAGGTCCATTTATAGTAAATTCTAGAGCTAAAGCTAGTGACTGGTGGTTTATAGACTTCTCCTGTACCCTCCAGTGAGACTGAGCCAAATGTGCTTCGGCCAGGACGTCCTAAGTTTCTCTCGCTCCGTCTCCGCCTCTTTCTTGAACAGCTCCCACTCGCTACGTTCGGTATCCCCACGGGGTCCCCACGTTGATTTAGGACGGAACGCCACCTTAAGTGTCTGTAGGCACAATTTTTAAACTTGTGATCAACACATTTTGTTAAGTGTGATTCTTCGTTCTTTACGTTTACTAGACCAAAATAACTATTTATATATATCTATAACTATATTATTAATTATATGGGAGAGGTTAGGAGATTTTTAGACGATTAACGTGTAAAAATCTCCTAATCTCTCCCATATAATTCATTCTATTTATTGTATTAAACACAAATTATAATAGGAAATCGAGGAAATCATTAACTTATGTCATGATCTGTTCGGACAACTGTCAACTCTTTCAAGAATAAACGAATTAAGAAATATTATCAATATCTCACCTGCATAATGTTTCCAGTTCTATTTTTGTACATTGTTAATGTAATAGAAATTGGCACGAAAACCATACCAACACCGAGCATCATGTATCCCGAGACTGAAAAGAAAAACATTCCTTTAGTGAGTTGATCCTTCCAATAATTAATAAGCTCTTACTGGCGGTAGGTCTCTTATTACAAGGGGCCGGCTAGGTAGGTACCAGCCGCCTGCCCTCCGCTAGAGGGGGTGACCGCTTTACAGTCATCCCCTCCGAGATGTGCCTAAAGGCGTGGCACCAATGGGTGGCTCTAGTGTGATCTTACGAGGACCTGGAGCCCCCCTTCGGTGCCGAAGATGACCGCTCCAGTGGTTTTAGCCGGTAGGAGTCCGGCATACCCCTTCGCCCTTCCCCGGGGTGAATGAAGTTCCATGTAGAATTTCCACGGGACACCAATAAAAAAAAAGGTAGGTACCACCTCAGCGCTAGATATTCGCCGCTTATCAGTAGTGTTTAAACTTTAGATATTACTGTGCTCCGGTTATAAGGGCATTGTAGCTAGAGAAATTTCTGGGCATAAGAGACTAAATAACTTTAGGTCTCGTTGTGACGAACACAGTGTGATCCTCGCAGGACTAGTCCCGGGTAGTATTCTATTTATTATGGGCAGGATGTTCTTACCACCAGGCGAATGATTAGCTCGTCTTATCACAAAGATGTATAAAAAAAGTTACAGTTAGGTCTATGCGCCGCGCCGACTATTTTTCAAGATCGAGGCAATGAAATTTATAGATATCCTATTACTGTAAAATTAATTAAAGCCGGAGTGAAACAAATAAAAATTAAGAACTTGCAGTTCGCCGCTTAATTCTTATGCATCGTTGTGTATCGAATCGTAAACATCCACTGCTAAATACGGACCAACAACCAATGACATCTGCATTAACCGATCATGAAGGAGATTTCCATAATTTTACAGGTATATTGATAGCAGTATATTATTTTTAGCACCCAAAGGGACGCTGCTGCTTGTTCTCGGAATATAACATTAGTCACCCTTTATGACACGCACTATGGAGAAGAATAGAGTTATTTTTCGCTAGGACCGACACAATCACTCTGACTGTATACTGTTTAACACGGCATTCATTAATTGGAGCTTGGAATCGAACTGGAATTTAGCGTTTCAAGACAAAACAAAGCTTAAAATAATATACTGTTACGTCTTCGAGTAAATCATAGTGAAACGTGGCGCCATCTGGTGTTTAGTTGCGGTACTACAGTATGTAGTAGTGTTCTGGATAATTCTTCATAGACGCAACGTGCCTTGCGTTGCGTCATCTCTTGTCTAGTAGCTGTACTATGGCGTGTAGTAACTTACAGAATATTTGGGATTGTTCTATGTGGTGCCATCTGGTATCTAGAAACGGTACCAAGTAGGCTGGAAAGTTCTAGCAAGCGAACATTCTGGAAATTTCTACAAAGTATCGGGCCGCGGAAGGAGTTGTTCGTGTTCAGTTTACTCTGCGATACGACACAGTGAAGAACAAATGGAATACGAATCGATTATCCTGCAAGTCTAAAAGTGATATTGTAAAAGAATATATTGTGTAACGTGTAATATTACCCAGGCTCGTAGCAATACTAACCATATCCAGCGGTCGGGTAGTAATAGTACCCGCCAAACAGCAGAGCCTCGTAAGATACCAAGGCGTATACGAACACGACGATCATCATAGCAGGCATGATAATGCCCCAACAGAACCTCCAGTAGAAGCCAGTCTTGATACCCAACATGTATTCGATGTCCAAACACAAGCTTTCCAAGCCTGAGAAATATCAGAAATTATCCTCTAATATAAATTTAATTTCAATAAATAAAATAACCATTATCAAAATGTACGATAACCTCATCTGATTTCGTGATAAAACTTATTGCGTGATATAGAATATATACGAAGCTTCTTAATTAATTTCCATTGAGTGTTTTATTGTACCTAACTTTTACTTATAACACGGATAAAAACTGTGAATAATTTAAAATTCCGTTATCATAGGAAGTGAAGGGATGTATATCTCGGAGTTTACCGAGTTAGCCATGTTAGCATTGGAAATATTGTAACCCTTGTATAATTCTTAATAAACTGTAAATTGAAAGAAATCGCTGAGTGCGAAAAGACCGATCTGTATACTTCTCGTATGTGTTTAATATCCTGTTTTATTATTTCTAGTGTACAATAAAGGGTATTGTATTGGATTGCTTGTTAATTGGTACAATTAATTGTGGCTAAAAGTTCCTGCTAAAGACTCATTATTGCACATTTATTGGTATTATTACTCAAATACTTTTACAAAATTAGATGAGATACCCGTATATTTTCAATGTATGACTACCACAAAAAATTACATTCATGTAATTATATGAACGAACATCAGGAAACAGACCATAAATCCAGAAGACTCCAATAATCTCAGCGATGGCACAAAAGAGAATGAGAAAAGTTCCACCGAAGTAATCAACCAACTCTAAGATATATTGTCCACCCTGTAAAATAAGAATAAATTAAATTGAAAACCTAATTCAAGATGCAGTTTACTTAGCATTTTATTAACTGACTGCAAATATAAGTTTAGACAAAATTTACTAAATATAGTAGAGCCAACGGTCAAGTTTAAAAAAGCAACATGGAAGTCCGATCCATACATAATTAAAATGTAATTTTTTACAAGTATATTAAAGCGGTTTTACGGGTTTACTTTTCAAATTAATACAGCGTCAGTAAAAGTTTACTTACAGGTGTGACATATATAAGTCCAACCGCAAAGCCTACTGTGCAGCAGAATGTGGACATGAAGACTGTGCGAATGCGTGGGAAGGCATCCAGCATGACCGTGTTTATAGTCGACAGCAGTGCCACCGCCGAACCGATGCCTAGCACCGTCATCATCAAAAAGAAAAGCACTGAGAAAAGCTGAAATAATTTTTGTAATTAGATTTTAGGTAAAAGAAAGTGAGTTCGACTCGAGGGACGACGACGACAAACAGAGAAGTACCGACCTACATCGTGCAAAACTGACGAACGAATGATTTAATTGCTACTATCATTTTAATAAGAGAGTAACAAAAAAGCGTAACTGCAAACAAGAAATCGTCGACACGTGTTTATTAGCTAATCATTATAAGATAAATTAACTATTATCCAGACAATCTAATAGGTCAGATCTAGCGTTGCTGATGGACTAATTTTGTACAAAGTCTACTCACAAAGTCGAAAATCTATCATGTAACACCAAATAATTATTATACTACGAGTATTCATAGATTATAGGGGTAAGGGGGGGGGGGGGGTTTACAAGGGGCTCTTATGACAGTACGGTTAGTTACAGTTCATTTTGAATAATTATACCCTAATATTATAATTAACCCTGCTTCAATATTTTTTCAGGATGATTATACAATATTCCGTCAAATGATACCATTGCGATGTCTATAACCTCTTCAAATTTTATGCAGATTTCGGAAAATCTAACATGTGAACATTGCAGATTAATTTGGAAACGTATTCGTTTGAATACATAGGAAATAAGGTTTTGGCCCCGATAACTGCATTGAAGTAAAAGCCAATTATCTCGCCAATACTTTTTGTTTGTCATTATGTTGTAGAAATTAACAATTAGCTATAAAATCGACTTGTATTGATCATAATAATAAGGTTTATAAAATATTCCCTACTTCACTAATATACGGTCTAATTATAATTTTACCCTTAGTTAAACTAAACGATTACAAACTAATCATTAATATGTCCCGAGAATCGGTATTTGTAGCAACCAATTTTTTGGTTCCCGTCCCTACAAAAAGTGTTTAACTTCAAATCCGAACTATTAGTTTATCCGTACTACTCGTATAACTTAATTCGTAAAAGTTTTTTTATGTCTTGCTCTTAAAACTTTGAACATACTTGAAACAGTAACCTGCTATATGGAACATTTATTCCAACTAATCCTAGTCTTCTTCACCAAATTGCGGAACGTTTTTGTTTGAATGATGAATACTGAGCTCTAACAGAATTTGTCTTATTTCGGTATTTAATAGTACTTTACAAAAATATTGAACGGTTGTAATGCTCGGAGGTCTTGAGGATTGGTCACCAATCTAAGGGCTGACCATGGCAAGCGTATTTAATCTCGCAGATCTTTCAACCACTCAGATGTACTTTAGCTACCAGATATAATGGTATTTTTTAAACTCATTATTTTTATGATGCTCATAATTTTATTTTTAATACTACTTAAAATAGGTACATGATTATTATATTTCAAAATATAATGGGCTTATTGGCCTTTAGAACCCAATGCATCGTGTAAATATCATCCATCAAATAAAGCCGTTATATTATTAGGACATGTTAGGAACTCGTCACTATCAGTCTCATTATAGAACACGGACAAATAAAGTTGATTGAAGCAACACCCAGTTTTTGTCGGTAGGTCACATAGAGCAAACATATGAAAACAGTCGATATAGATATCTATTTTTCTCGAAATTTGCTCAAATTGTTTTTATAATTGCACGGTACTGCAATACAATCAAAAACTGTTCTACGCAGTTTGGCGAATTTGTATTTTTTTAGAAGAAAATAAGGTAAAAAGGACTAGGTTATTTAGGTACATAATTATAGTCATAGTAACATAGTATATGTATTTTTCGATTGACGCCAAGTGATATTTGCTTATGAATATTAAAGAAAACTGAGGTTAATCGCTCGCTCGTGAATTTCGTTTCCATTTAGTGTGACCCAAGTGATCATGATCAGTTTTTTCAGTTCCTATAGTTATGGTTTAACGAGTCCTTAAATATAAGCCGTCATCAAGCATGAAAATACATAATAAGTAATAAACAATGTCTTAGATTTACCTGTGGCAAGAATGTTTTGGAAATGGCATCAGGGTACGAAATAAAGGCGAGTCCAGTTCCACCAGATCCGATTACTTCACTAACATCCTTCTGCAGTTCGTATGCCAGGTTACCGAGGATACCGAAGATCGTGATACCCGAGAGCAGACTTGTGAATGTATCCAACGTTGTTACAATCATGGCATCTCTACAATCGTAAATGTTGGTTTGATGAATATAATTAAAGTACATATTTTAAATATGACCAACAATTAAAATGATTATTAGGAAATAATAAATAAAAAATGGCCAGGTGCGTGTAGGATTACGCTGGGGATTAACTGGGGAGTTATCCTAAATAAATAATTATTTTCATTTTTATTAACTTTGGCGGCACTATATTGCAATAACCATAGTGTTAGCAGTCTACGAGTAATATGGCTGTAACAGACGGACGGACACGGCAAAACTATAAGGGTTCCTTGTTTGACTCGGAACCCTAAGAAAATCTATTAGTTCGGAAAAAGAAATTCGATGGCAAAAATGTTTACCTACATAATAAATTGACTGTTCTCTTGTGAACAGGTGCGTAAGCTGATTTGAATTAATTATTAATGAATAACGAGAACAGGCCCTCAGGACACACTATGACTGTAAGTTGATCATACTGAAATTCAATTACGAATTGACAAAATAATGATATTCTGCTCCTCTTAAAGTTCAGTCGGATTTCAGTATGATCTCAATCTAGTCTTATTTCAATCTCAATTTTGACATTTAATTATTGACAATTTTAGTTCCTGTGTCAGTTTAAAATGTTTGCAGAATACAGTTTTGAGTTCGATCAACTATCGATCCATTTTAGATTTCATCATAGTCTAAGTTCATGTTTGACATTGTTTGTTAATTTAAGGGAATACCATTTGTGACATTTAGGACATTAAGACTAGATCGGAATTATATGATATTTTCATACCTGTAAACATTTTGTCTGAAGCCATTATATGAAGAGAACATAATAATAGCACCAGTGCATACGGACAGCGAGAAGAACACTTGAGTGACGGCAGCGTACCACACCTGGAAAGGAAACATAAATTATGTGCATTTGTACCTATATGTATCATCATGTAGCGGTCATCTCAGATGGTGTTCGTTTCGGATATGTTTCGGGTTCTGGGTTTGTGTGCATATAAGATTTCTGTCTGTAAACAGCATCCACGACACAAGAGAAATCCTTATGCCACAGTAAAAAAAATAACTACGAATAAATAATAACAATAAGTTTAAACAGGGCAGTTTGTGGCGAGCTGAATGTGAGTGACGACACTGCGTACCCGAATGCTCCAGAGAGTCGGTCAGGGCCTCGGCTCCGGCTTGCGTTTATTGGTTGGTTGGAGTGGTACCCCATGAGTGCCCATAGGATTTTGAACTCTGGCTTGCCTTAGTTGGACGATCAGAGGGGGGCCGCCAGAGCTATATGCTCGGGGGTGGAAGTGTCTAATGGCGTAATAACGGGAAAACCCGCTCCGAGTCTTCGAGACGCGCGATGGTGAAACCGGTGCCGCACCTCTCTACACCCCTAGCCGCTCACACCGGTGTTGCTGTGTGTGGCCATTTAGGGGGCCCACCTTGTGAGTGGCGAGTCACCGTCTGCCACAGAATTTCACTTTAAAGGTTGAAAGGCCGCCTTTGTTCTTAGTATTAAATCTATTTAGCAGCCATTGCAATAGACCTTATACTTGTAGTTTCCATTTAATAAAATAGTTTTATACCTCCGGGGACTTACGGGGTTATATACCAATTATGTAATAATTATTTATAAATAATCCGATGTCTTTTAAATTAAAATGCGGTTGAAACCGCGGGGCAACTCTCGTAATGAATAAGAATAGTATTTTCCGGATATTTACATTTCATGATAAGTATTGGACTTCAGATTCCAGGAATCCCATTCCCTTAACTTTTTTATTATTACTTGATATTATTTACATTGATTATAGATACTTACTTCAAGTTCCAGAAGTTTGTTCCACTGTGGTGTTAAAAAGAAAAGAATTCCGTCGCCGGCTCCGGGGAGGATCACGGTACTAAAATGTTGAAAATATTAACGTTGATTGAGATATTTCATAGCATTTAACGTAGCTTCTATTTTTGTTTTAAATAGGTAACTGAATATGAAATGATCAAATTCTGTTTTTGATTTTGAGATATAAGCGATAAACACATTTTTTATCAACGTACATTTATGTCAGTGAAAAATGATTGAAAGTCCAAGCTTATAGAAACTTATTTCTCATAGAATATGAATTGAGCAATGAATAAGTAAGTTATAAAAACTCACGTTATGAGCAAAATAATCATCACAACGTAAGGGAAGATAGCCAAGAAGTATGCGGCTTTGCCAGAACTCTTGACACCCTGCGCCACAATGACGAAGATTATTAACCACGAAGCCAGAAGACACAACACCAAGTACCAGATAGGAAGACCTGAAATAATATACAATCAGCCCATTACAGTCCCACTGCTGGGCACGGACCTCTTCTCACGATGAGATGAGATTCTCACCTTAGTCCACCACGATGGCCTAATGCAGGTTGGCGGACTACAGACACCGTTGAGAACATTTTGGGGCCCTCTCAGGTATTTCCCTTCACTATTACCGCAAGTAATAATCAAATTCTGATCTGCACATTGTTTTGAAAAGTCAGAGGTGTGCGCCGGGATCGAACTCTGAGCATGTATGCAAGGCAAGCGGTAAACCTCCAGGCGATCACTGCTTAAATAATATTATATAAAATAAGATTAGACTATAAAGAAAGGAGGGCTTTTGATACATTGAAAAGCAACGTAAATTCCTCAAGATATTATGTTTAGAGTGTTTGCCTAATTATTTGGGAGTCTACTAGTCCGATAAACTTGTTTGCACATAAGCTACACGTGAAAAGTAATCATAGGTATTATTTGATAAACATGTAGATTTGCCGTGCCCTTCAGGTTTAAATTGAAACAAATCATCAATAATAATTAATGATTAGGTACGCTGGAATACTTACCAAGACCTCCTTCAATGCCATCCTTCTGTTGCAGCACCGTTTTGCTGGAAAATAGAAATATGATAATTTTAGTTATGTTTATATTGGTAATATTCGTGCTATCGCATTAGACCAAGTACTAGAAATGTAGAACTTTTTCTACGAAGGGATTAAAAAAAATGTAGATTGGTGCAGAACTTTTAAGAGATTAAAATTATGTGTAGAATAATTTCAGCGAATGTTGTAACGTTTAAAATACAAATAATAACTGTCTCTCGATAATTAAAGATAATGAAAAAGATGAGTAAATTACACGAAATACAGCTCGGCACTGCTGCTGGCATTTGCTGTAACCACGCCAACTTCTTGGTTTGGATCTGACGGGACGCAGTCGAGCCACTCTGGTTGGCACACGCCCCATGGCAGCGTGGACTGGAAACTCATCGCCAGGTAGTACAAACATAAAGCGACTATTGACACGTAGTACGACAGAATGAACCCGCAACCTAGAACCGTGGCATAGCCGGTGCCTGAAATGAACAAAACATTTTAAGTACTTTGGTTCTAACGTCAAGTGTTTCTTAACTGAGTTAGATAATAATGTTGCTTTTAAAAATTGTACTTCTGAAGCATAATTATGCTCGAATAAAAACAGGTTCTTAGCAGGTAACAACCTACATTTCACTGCGGTTCCAGGGATACTATGAACTTTTCTTTTCAATCCTAATTATCAATTATAATGTAAAGCTCACCTTTCATAGCCGGCGACAACGACCACACCTTTACAGAATTCCTGGTACTGAACTGTCCCAATGCACACTCGAGGTAGTACATTGGCTTTCCGATGAGGAACAGTACAATGATGTAGGGTATAAGGAAAGCCCCGCCGCCGTTCTGGTATGCGATGAAAGGGAACCGCCACACGTTGCCCAGACCGACCGATGTGGCTATGCAAGACATGAGAAACTCGATTTGGTTGCCCCATACTGCACGCTGGGGCTCAGCACTTTCCGGGTCGACCTGTAAAATGTAATGTTTTATTTAAACAATGTAATTTATACTGGTGGCACAGTAATAAAGAATATTCCTTAGGTTTAAAAGAGTCAGTCCGCCGCGCGATCAGGGATAGGAAGATAGAAGATATTGGAAGAAAGGAGATATGCTATGTAGATCAAAATGAATGCGAGCCTAGAAATCCATTTTCCCACTACCATTCTTCATTAAAGCACACTAATGCACACAGTTACAAGTTCTCATCCAATGAACTGAATAAACACAACATAATAATTCGCTTCTCATACTAAACTACACCCACGATTTTGTAGGTAGCCAATCATACCGAGCTTACAGACCGCAACGCGTAAGTTTATTGGGAATAAATACCATACGCTGTTCTATTCACTGCATTTGTTATTCACCAATTGCTAGTTAAAAGTGGTAGATAAGAAGCATTGAATTTTGTACAAAAATAATAATGTCGTGCTGCTCCATCAATCCAAATGTAACATAATAAAGAAAACAATAATGTTATTCTTTTTATAGACAAATCACACACAGTAAATCTCATTTTACAGCCCCCTAGGCTCTGGTGTGCAATACTCTAAGCTCAAACATCCATATTTCCTTGAAAACAGGGGTCCAATCCCTAAGCTCAATCAACCATACGTCCTTTAATACAAAATTGAAATAACGATGACAAACCAATTTGGTATTCGCTTAGACGTGATTGAAGCTCCGTTATCACCGTTATTTCAATTCTGTTTTCAAGGATGTATGGATGTTTGAGTTTAGAGACTTGCACCCCTGAATTGAAATTACGGTGAAAAACTAATTTGGTATTCGCTAAGACTGGTCCTCATGGCTCACCGTCTGCAATATGTCCTTGAAAAGCTTCAATCATGTTTTAGCCTTGTAATTGGTTTTACACCGTAATTTCAATTCTGTATTCAAGGATGAATGGATGTCTGAGCTTAGGGAATTGCACCCCTAGGAAGTCCATGGAGGTTATGGGTGCCTCGTACAACGCACAAAAACACGTACAACAAAGCCACATTTAGGACAAAAAAAATGCATCGTCCAGCACGTGTCCACATCGTGCTGCCGTCATCTCTGAGATCGAACGGCACAATACCTACTAAATAATCTTATGTTTATGTTTGTTATGGCGGGACATATTTACAGTGTCTTCATGTATGCACGTACTGACATGTACGGCAAGGTAATTCACCTTATTATTTATGCTCATCCTGAAGAATGCAAAAGATTACAAGTTTATCTTATCTTAAATGTATACTTCAATGAATAATATGTGCCTAAAAATTATAATTTTTAACAAAAAAAAAACTTTTCAAACGGCTCCAATTTGTTTTCTTTCACTCATTTTTATCATGAAAGGCAAAATATGTTTGTTTTTAGGTGTAACTAGCTCATAACTCTATAACTACTTATATCTGACGAAAAGTCACACTAATATCGTTACGGAGGTGGTTTAATCGGAGGCGAATGATGACGATGTTTGTAAAAAACAATACCTACTTCGAAAATATCCGTGTGGTGTCCGGATGAAGAATATAGCACCACTCCATCTCCTCCCGTGGAGGTCGTAAAAGGCGAGTAAGGGACTCTAAACTGGAAGGATGGACAGCAGTGTCCTTTCTGTGGAACAGTAGCCATACTGCGCTCACCAAACCGCCTGCCAAGCGTGGTGAGTACTGGCAAATTCCCCCCAATATGATGACACAGTCGTGAAAATCTATGAGGGAGGCCTTTGTTCAGTAGTGGACGTTGTATGGCCGATTTCGAAAATACATAACGGACTAAAATTTGGTATTCCACAAATTATCAAGTTTGTATTTATAAGAACAAATTAATGATAACAGTTTCACACCAATCCGTTTAAAAGTCTTGTGTTACAAAAATTTTAAATTAGTAGATTAATTTGCGTGCGCCGCACATTCATTAGTCTTTCATATTTACCATATCGTTGGTGGACCGCTAAGCTCCGTTACACCTCCGATGTAAAAATATCAGAGCCGGAGTCCGATTCGGATATAAGATTTTAACCGGGTGTTCCCGGATGTTCGAAGCTCCGTGACTTCCCTACACTCAAATACTAAATTAGATACTCACTTTTTTCTCATTAGTTCCGTTAGCCCCAACATATGGTACTTTCTCGGGAACGGGTAGTGGTAGAGTCATTGGAAGCGATGGCGCTGGTGATCGCTTAGGTTGTGGAGAGCCGAGGTACACCTGCTCACTTGAGTCTAACTTTGCAGGGCTTGGTGGTCGCACTGGCTCTGGTGTCCTTGGAGGACTTGGAGGCCCATATGACGGAGGATCTTCCGGCGATATGTCAAAGGCATCATTGCTTTCCCCGCTCTATAAACATATCGAAACTTATCAAAACATTCCGAAGAAAATATGTAATATCCATCAGATATTATGTTGAAGCGAATATCTATTACGAATACCATCACCCCATCTTATTCCGTGGGTGTCGTAAAAGGCGACTATAGGATTTGCTGGATGATGGGCTGCAGCGTCCTACGATTAGATACATTACTACTGCGATCGCCAACCCGTTTGTCAAGCGTAACGACTATGGCAAAACCCCCAATGACCAAACAACACCAACCTAAATCGGTCTCTGTGGCAATTTTTGAGGGAGGCTTTTGTCCAGTAGTGGACGTTTTTTCGGTTGAAATGATGAATCTATCTTTCTATTCTATTCAGAACGTGTACAATTATTTGCAGGATAAGGTATTAATGACAAGCGACTGAGATTTTTGTGCTGTTTGCGGATATTTAATAAAGTATGACTCAACTGTAGCAAAACCCACTTAATGCCTAAGAACGCTTGTTTTCCTTGTCACAAGTGAGAGGAGACTGGTACTGAATTTCATACTTGGTGACCGCGATATTACAACAATATTGCTCGATTAAGAATACGAGTACATCTTTTCATGAATGTTGATCGTTCCAAATGGTAATTATGTGTAACAATCATCTTAATGCCTTGGTCCCAGTTACTTGGGGTCGGCGCAATATTTTAAATGAATTACTTAAATGTTCAGATTCAATTGCAATTAATAAGTTGTTTTGTTTATATTAAGTTAAAATAATTGTAGATTATTTTGAACTTTATCTTAACACAATAATGTGCATGGAATATTCATTGACTTCTAGTACTTAGATGTCGCTTAAATGAAAATTGATTTAACGTTTAATTATTGCATTGTGTGATGTTACATCAGTTGAAGTGAATAATTTATTTAAGTAACAAAGATAATACCTTTCAGCACGTAGCCCAGGTGAACATAAATGGTGTGACACAAATAATGTCTAATTGTCTGCTTAATTGGTTTAATTATCTCAATTACAATGTAAAAATACTCGTAAATAGCCTTCAGATTATATTATTTGTTTCATACCGTGAAGAAGGTTCAGTCAAGTACGGCATCGAGGGTCGAAGGTTCCGTGCCAAAGAGATCTACGCTTATATTAATATACAAAACATTGTCCCTATAATCTCTTGTCTTCATTTGTTTACTAAGTGCAGAAAGCTTCCAAAATTCATGAAATTATTTTGTTGTTTCGACCAAACATCAAGTACATTGATTAATGTATTACCTAATGTACACTGTACAAAGCCACTCATAATGCCATAGACAGATGTATGCTTATATAGCTTAAAATATCGTGAAATAAAATTGTAGATATCTATTCTAATTATTTCTCCGTTCTTTTATGTATCAACTAAGTAAGTAGTTTTGAGCACCTTTGTACAAATGTGTTTTCATCGTAAATTTTATTAAGCACTAAGGCTTAACATTTGTTATTTTAAAAAATTCTTTAATAATCCATGTAATCACTCTACACATATGCTCGGTACTGATGTTTGATAAATGGATTATGAAAAACAACAATATCTAATTATTCACATGTGTTTATCCTCACATAGGCACATAGGTAAATTATCGTATCAATTGTTGGCACTAGTAACGAGCGTAGCTCAGTATATTTTGAGATACAGATATATTAAAGTCGAATATTTTTTAAAGCTGATATCAGGAAATTTAGAAAAGTCAAACAGAATGACCGATTTAATTTAAAAAACGAATGACTAACCCTGATTTTTATAATGTTAATTAAATCGATCTAATCGATTTCAAATCAACGCGACAAATGTAGGACGACTTTAAGAAAGAATATATTTCTTGTTTATATCTAACTAGCCGAGAACAACGTTCATTTAACTACAAATAATGAAGGGTTGATTACTATTTGTAAGAAACTAATATCGCTAGAAGAGCCTTTTTCCTCAACACAAATTTTAATAGTTGTAATCAGATTTTTATCAGAATGTAATCGTATCAATTAATTTTTAATTGGCAAATTAAAGTCACGTGTCACAGCGACCACAAAATTCTTATCTCGTTAATCATGAAAAACATTACGGTAGATTCCGTATCATTGTTACCGATAATATAATCTAATCCATTTTTCATTATTTATAAGATTATGGATGGTACCGGGAAAGAAGGTAATAAATAAATATAATATAATTCATATTTCATTCATAAGTTATTACTAAAAAGAAATAAGTAAGTACGTAAAAAAAAAAACTTAATTCGCGGTCGAAAGGTATTCTGTTCTACATTTCATTGTACATTAATAAAAAGGTTATACTAAATTTAGCCGTGTATGATTGAAGATTAAAGAATTATAGACCCATCTCGCTTCTGAGCCATGTTTATAAGCTGTTCGTGTTCAAGGGTCATCACGAATCGTCTCGGGCGCAAGTTTGATGACTTTCAGCCTCCCGAACAAGCCGGTTTCCAAAAAGGCTTTAGTACCATAGACCACATCCATACGCTGCGGCAGATTATACAGAAGACCGAGGCGTATAACCTACCACTATGCTTGGCGTTTGTGGACTATGAAAAATCCTTTCATCATTTCGGCCGAATGAAGTCCACTGCTGGACACAGGCCTCCCCCAAAGATCACCACAACCACCGATATGGATGTGTTGTGAGCACATTGGGGGGTTTTGCCATAATCGCCACGCTTGGCAGGCGGGTTGGCGATCGCAGTTGAGTTGTTAATGTACTCGAAGGACGCTGCTGCCCATCAGGAATCGGAGGAAATGGGGTGGTGGCATTCTGAGCCGGCACCACACGGCAATTCTTGAAATCCTTTGATTCGATCGAAACCTGGGCAGTGCTGCAATCTCTGCAGCAATGCCTGATTTACTATCGGTACATTGAAGTGTTGAAGTGCTTATACAGAAACGCCAACATATCTCATCTGTCAGTACATGAATGTTCAGAGTACATGAACAGAGCACGTAGGCAATTCCATTGCAGAGAGGTGGAGACAGGGGGATGGCATTTCCCCGAAACTGTTCACCGCTGCAATGGAGGATGCCTTCAGGCTACTGGAATGGAAAGGATTCGGCATTAACATCAATGGCGAGTATATCACTCACCTTCGATTTTCCGACGACATCGTAGCAGAATCGCTGCAAGAGCTCAGCACAATGCTTGATGATCTCAATAGAGGTTCCCAACAGGTGGGCCTTAAAATGAACACGGGCATGACGAAAGTCATGTCAAATGCCCATGTCGTACCCACCCCAATACCCGTTGGGAGCTCTGTTCTAGAAGTTGTTGAAGAGTATGTCTACCTTTTTTTTTATTGATTTCCAGTGGAAATTTTACATGGAACTTCCTTCACCCCGGGGAAGGGCGAACGGGTATGCCGGACTCCTACCGGCTAAAACCACTGGAGCGGACATCTTCGGCACCGAAGGGGGGCTCCAGGTCCTCGTAAGATCACACTAGAGCCGCCCATTGGTGCCACGCCTTATACTGGGAGAAACTGACTAGTTAGGTAGGTCCAACTTCGAGAAAAAGGTGAATCGTCGAATACGACTCGGCTGGGCAGCGTTTGGGAAACTTCGCAACGTCTTTTCGTCATCGTCATCATATCGGCCGTTTCTGCATCCACAAGGAAATCTAAGGGGGAGGCCTTTGTTCAGCAGTGGACGTCCTTTGGCCGATATGATGATTGATGATGATAATGATGTGTAAGATTGCAGAATCTAGTATATTAACGATTGTTCATGTAGCGTTTGACACCTTTACATGCCCACGCTTTGATCTGTATGTGCGCATATCATGCGCATTTTACATAGTTGTTTTAATTTTGTGGTGTCCGGATTAAGAATATAGCACCACTCCATCTCTTCCCGTTGGATGTCGTAAAAAGCGACCAAGGGACTCTATAAACCAGAGGGCAGCAGCGTCCCTTCTGTGGAACAGTAGCCATACTGCGCTCACCAACCCGCCTGCCAAGCGTGGTGAGTATCGGCAAATACCCCCCAAAATGATAAATAATTGTGTAAATCTATGGGGGAGGCCTTTGTTTAGCAGTGGATGCATAAATGGCTGACATGATGATGATGACTTTAAGTTCTGTCAGATTAGCTAAATGAATGATTATCAAAATCACCAATTCGTCAGGATAAATAAATGCTGATCTTTTAGTTGTACGTAATTAGTAACGATAAATAATCAGTTGATAAAATTCTGTCAAGTACCCAATGGGTTACACTTGTGTGTACACTTAATATTTAAATTAGTTAAATAACTAGTACATATAATTGATTCTTGGTTTCTGGTAAATATCAGTGGGTACCAATAATTACCAACAACTAACTGACAACATCAACAAACAAGATTGACCGACCTCGATTGTACTAGTTCTATCTAATTACGAAGCCCAAAACATGGTAGGTAATAAGTACTTTATCAAGCATCCTTACATTGACCATGTGTATGTTATATAAATCGATCAAGATTAAGCATTATATCCTTGGATGGGTTCGAGCAAAGAACCACGGGTGCTGAACGTGTCAACGGTAAAGTAACCAAACTGTGAAGACCTCATAACGTTGAAGAGCGCTCTCGACAAATCCGATGTTCAAGGGTAAGTCACTTTATTTAAGTTAAGTCCATTTGTATCTTTTGTTTTGGGCTGAGGTGTGGTTCGAAGCCAGATCGACTTCATGCCAGTGTCCGTTCCAGTTAAATAGATTAAAACAGTAACAAAGGAATACTATTTCCAGGTAATGGTTAAGATGGCGATAAAATGAAGAATAAGCAATTTACAATAATAACTAGTTGTGTATATACCTACTGTACTAGTTACATCCCCAATCTACGCACCCGCGAACCCAGAGGTCCCCCACCTTATAGCAACGGCAGGGGGTTTCATAAAAAAATGGTACAGCCGTTGCTCAATATTTGGAGTCAAAAAAATAAGTCTGATTGATTTACTTTGTAATTATTTCATGTATATTTTGTTTCACATCGCAAATATGTTATTTAAGTACCTTTTACGTAAAAAACGACACATTGAAACTAAGACGCTTGGTTTAGGTATAATTATTTAATATTTTGAAATTACTTTCTTTTATAGGTTAATATTAGTGGCAATTAACGCATCCATATAAATGTTCCGTGTGGTGTCCAGATTAAGAGTATAGCACCACTCCATCTCCCGTGGATGTCGTAAAAGGCGACTAAGGGAATCTAAACCAGAGGGATGGGCAGCAGCGTCCTTTCTGTGAAACGGTAGCCATACTGCGCTCACCAACCCGCCTGCCAAGCGTGGTGAGTATTGGCATATACCTCCCAGAATGATGACACAGTTGTGAAAATCTATGGGGGAGGCCTTTGTTCAGCAGTGGACTATAAATGGCCGATATGATGACTAGTTACATTATGTTTATATAAGATGCATACCTATAGCATAGACGTAATGAATAAGAGAAACTTAGTAGGCGGAACATATAATTTGTCACCAATACTTAAGATATGAAATAGTTTCAAAATATGACTCGACTGTATAGTCATCGTCGAACGTGACAACATAAGCACAATTTTTATTAGAAACTAGCTGGGACCCTAGGTTTCACCCGCGTTTAATTTAAAATAAATTTAGAGTACTTTGACATAGACACTTGACATAGAATATATATATTGGATTTCAAGGGTTTTATTTTTTTTACGCGGAACCCTAATTATTTTTCTAAAATAAAAGTTGCCTAAGTTATTCCTTATAACATCAGCTATCTGCCAGTGAAGGTCCCGTCAAAATCGGTCCAGCCGTTTCGGAGATTACCCGGAACAAACAGACAGACGGACAGACAGACAGACAGACAAAAAATTTAAGAATAGTGTTTAACAAAAACACTATTCTTAAATTTTTTATGTAATATGTAACATACATACTTTCATATGCATTTAGTAAAAGCTGTTATTTTGACATTACAAACAGACACTTCAATTTTTCTTTATTTGTATAGATTCGCCGGCCACCTTTATAGCGAAGTGAGCTGTTTCTACACAAACTCCAGTGTGGCTCTACCTCTGAACTATCTGTAAACTGTTGGTGATTTTAAAACAAGAAGCAATGACTGGAACTTTTAACTAGTGGTTTAAAATTTGATGTCAACATCTTTTCATTTTATCTAAAAGTAAGAAATTAAGAAGTAGAAGCGAGTCTTATTGTTACTTAACTTAGGCTTTTTGTATTCGACCCTAGTTATACCAACGGCCAAAGGCCGTGCCGACCCTCATGAATTGAAAATGGTAATGAATGACTTATTAAATACTAAAGCCCTTTCCCAAGTTTTGTAACGCACAAATGTCCGTTTATCTTCTAGTATTATCCTAACAGTGCTAACCAAAAAAGAAAAAACAATGATATATAAGTATGTCAACTTTGGAACGATTTAAAATTTTATCTGATTAATATAATTTTATACATCACTGTATATTTACCTAAACTTCAAGGAAGTGATAACATTCATAGAGAGGAATAATACCCTTAAACGTTTTTAACTATTACTAAGTTTAGGCAGCGAGTAGATGCTAACTGAGGTAAATGCCTACCTGCCTCATGTTTTTTACTTAGGTATTATAAGATTGTTAATAAGAGGGTAGCTGTATTTCTAAGCTTGGGCAAACATAGTCTACCTATTTCGATCTCCGATTATAATATATATAATAAACAAATAAAAAGCAAAGACATATAGGATTTTGATTCAGGTATGTATATTCGAAATTATAACAATGTAACCCACAAATATTTTTTTGTTGTATCGTAAATCAACTGGAGTAAGATACATAATTCACATTTCAAAATTACGGTTAAAGTTCAACTTCAAAATATCCCAAAAACGTTAATTATAAAAGCATTTTTGGATAGGGAATGTAGGTTTATGGACTTGCGAATTCTTAAGCACAAGATTGTGGGTTCAAAACCTGGTATGTACCAATGTGGCTTTTTCAATGTCATTAGTAGGGGAGACCGAGGATCCGGGTCAAAAATATTCCTACCTTTATAAACCTATAACTAAACAATGCTAGTTCTGTGCATCATGTAATCTAATATAAAAGTACGTAAAAGTAATTGTATCCATGAGATAATTCGAAAAAACTGAAACAATTCCCTTGTACCGAGAAAAGTTGAAACAGAAGTCGGGGTAAGTTGAAACAGCTTGCTTCAATGTTTCAATCGTACAAAAACAATATTGTCCCATATAACTAGAAAATCCAATGCGTAATAGTGATAATACCACAATAGTATCAACCTAAAACAGTCATATCGAATAACAGGCTATAGAATTAATTGTCAAGAACTTACTTTTGGCACTTTTTCGCCACACATGTCGTACTCACACTACTTACAGCTTGCTTCAATGTTTCAATCGTACAAAAACAATATTGTCCCATATAACTAGAAAATCCAATGCGTAATAGTGATAATACCACAATAGTATCAACCTAAAACAGTCATATCGAATAACAGGCTATAGAATTAATTGTCAAGAACTTACTTTTGGCACTTTTTCGCCACACATGTCGTACTCACACTACCGCTCTCTATAGGCCACCAGCGCGCACCGCCTAGCATGACGCGCTAAAAATCTGCGCTTTGACAGTTCTCTAAAGTTCTAAGAAATTACCTCTGTTTTAACACTCCTCTGTGTCAACTATCCTAAGTCTCCACTACTTTTGTCGTTAACACTGACTAACAATCAAGGAAAATGTCGTGAGAAAACCTGGATCGTATATAGACTAATACATAAGATTACTTGGACTAATGAATACTTGTTAAACATCATAATGTCGCGTATTTTTTTTTTGACGTAGGCCCGCACTATTATTTCTCCTGTGTCGTGGGTGCGTTTACAGACATGAATTCCACATACAATACACCCAGACCCGGAACAACTACCTGCAGGATCATAAAAATATTTGTTCCGTGCGGGAATCGAACCCACGACCCGGAGCGCAGCAGCCGACTATAGCTCACTTCATAAATAAAAATAAGCACGGGAATTGGATTACGATTATTAAAGTTACGTGATGTTTACATTGTTTCAAATATAAATAAGGTATAGTGTGACCGCTGAAAACGTTGAAAGATTAAACATATTAATTACCGGATTTTAAAATATGTCCACAAACATAGTTGTACATACTTATCTGCTTCGTTATTTGTTGTGTGTATAATATAATAGTTTTATATAAAATTTACTCGAAACTAAAGCAAATGCACAAAGTGAAATGATTTGATTAAAACAAATAATTGACGCAAATACGCGCAGCCTTATCGTAATCCATTAATTAGAATTTTGTGTTACGTCCGATCTTTCCATCCATCACTGTTCTGCAGTAAAATATATGTATATATAATATATAAAGACTTCTTGGATTTATAGATGGAGCTAGAAGTAGCGAAAATAACTTGAGGGTGATATTTAGATAAATAAAAATACTGAGAGAAACTGCTGCATAAAATTAATAATTAATAATCACTGATGAGGATCTTATCCATTAGCGTAAATCAAAAAGCTAATTTAGTAGATTTTGCGGAAATTCGTCTTGATGGCCGGGATAATGCTAAGAAGACGAAGAAGAAAATACAATATATATCAACAAATACAATATGTTTCAGTTTGCTGGAAATAGATGTAACATAGTTCCGTACAATTTGTTGCAACCTTAAATTATATCTGAAAAATCCTCATAATTCCGAGAAATAAATAAAATACCTGGTTCTGTTCCGCATGTAATTTGAGCTAAATCTCAGGAGCTTCTAATAATGATAAAATAAATAAAATCTTCTCACCATTTTCACAGAATCACAAGATTTGTTTTGTTTAAAAAACAATCAGCTGATCACGAGAATGTTGAGGACACTGCGGACAGCTAGGCAACGCACACCTGCCGCTCGCGAGTGGGACGACGCGGCGCGTCTTCGCCTGTTTTATACAAATACGTATCAAACGTCAAGCATCGGCCGTCCTCGCTGACAGACTTCTTTGTAATCTAGAATTAAATATAAAAAACGATTACTTTAGCATAACGAACCACCACTAAACCGGACGCAATCTTGTGAACTGATCGGAGTTTAAGAGTTAAGCTTACCTGATTGATCTTAGACTACCTTGAGATAAACTCGATTCTAATAAATATTAACAAAATGATAGTAAAATCATTATACAGGCTACCTTTCTACGTCATTTATCATATGAATATTTTATGCAATTATGTACCCATTCATAAGGTCGCAACATTTATGTAATTGGACACTCAAGTAATTAAGATTCATAAATATATTTCTGGTTATATAATTCAGTCTAAATTGATTACAGAAAAATATCAGACAATCTCCAAGGACATCATACACATATTTCAACCCGACAAAGACAGAGGTCTGGATAGGTAACTTATTACCGTAACGGTACCGGTAACGGTAACGGTTATAGTAATAGATATATCTCTATAATTATGTCATGTCTGATATTAACTCAAAAATAAAAATAAGTACACAAATCGGTAGCATGTCAGAAAATACGACTATTTGCATGAAATTTTTCTAGTACTCGCACTAGAAATTAATTTGTGATGATATCGTCTACGTGATTCAGGAAACAAGGATGAACGATACATTCGTCAGTGAGACTCAAAATTTACATCGAGATAATGCTTGAGTCAGTCAGGCACGAGTAACAATATTCTTTGAAATCGATAATCATATCCTGTCTAATTAATTTAGGAACACTATGCACCTGGTGCAGTGGAAATCATTTGGAAATATATACTTATACATATGTGTGGAAGAGACGTCGTTACTCACTGTGGACCTCATAACAAAGCTCAAGGTCACTCAACGAGCTATGCTTGGTATCATCGTCTTCGCAACAAGGAACATCAGATAACCAAGATCTGCGACGAATTTATTCTACATGTCTTTTTAGTAATGGACCGTCATCCCTTACTACTGAGTACCTACGTAAACTATATATTCCTTCTACCTCTCTATCTATTCTTTGACCCATTTATCCCGAATGCCGTACTCCCGAGCTCTAACCGAGCCGCCCTCTCGAAAGCTACATGGAGCCCAACGCAGGTGCATATATTCAACTTGCCGTGTCTGGACTTCACGCACACCGTGTTCAGTGACACGCTCAGTGCGCAACAATTCCAGTCTCGATCGTAACGTCCGCCTCTGCAATAGCATGGCTGGCGTTGCACCGGTAGTACCATGGACTGTATATTTCGGTACACAAGCAGAAAGGTTTGCAACGCCGCGTGGACATCTATCTGATCCCTATGCGCCTTCTTAGTCGGTCGCTTACTTAATTTTACTGCGTTATCCGCTGCACCGTTCGAGGATGGGTGATAGGCCGGCGAGAGAAATTGTTTGATGCCATTATTAATTAGGATTTTTTTAAATTCTGATCTTTTATATGGCGGGCCTTGGACTGACACTAACTCCTCCGGTAAACCGAATCTTGCAAAGGTAGATCTTAATATATTTATGTCATTTGCCGCATTAGTACGAGTCATTTCAAAACTTTCTAACCATTTGGAAGTAGAATCGATTAGTACAAGAAAAGTGACACCTTTGTACGGACCTAGGAAATCGATGTGAACCCTGGTCCAAGGGCGATTGTGATACCGCCATGGCTGCGTCGGAGCCCGGCGGGGCGCGTCCGCCTCAGCTGCACAAGTCTCACATTGCTTACATATAATTTCCACATCCGTGTCTATGTTAGGCCACCATACATAGCTACGGGCTAGACTCATTGTCTTCACTAAGCCTCTATGAGTACTGTGAAATTGTTTTAATACTAACACGCGCAATGTGACCGGTGTAACCATAAACATGGTGTATAGCGTGTATAGCTCGTTGCGTCTTACAAAAAGGGGTTGATTTTGATCGTCATCGGAAGTCAGAGGCCAACCGGATTGAACAAATGTTAAAGTTCTAGCAAGGGTTGAATCCCGTGCGGTTGCATTCTTAACATCCTTACTCGTAATTGGAAATAAATTTTCAACGAAACTAATATATGTACTTTCCTTTGATATCTTCGCATTACTTTCTTTAGGCGGTAGCCGTGACAATGTATCGGCACAGTTCTTGCTCGATGAAACATATTCTATATAGAAATGATACCCCGATAACAACACCGCCCAACGACGTAGCCTTGATGCGGCCATCTCTGGAATGCCTAGTTTACTTATTACCTAAGATACAGGTTACAGACTTAATATAGGTAAACCTGCATCCATACAGATGCTGGTGAAATTTACGAACTCCGTAAACAAAAGCCAGTGCTTCCTTGTCTATCTGCGTGTAACCACGCTCAGTCGGTGTCAGGGAGCACGACGCTTATGCTACCGATCGCTCGCCTTTCGGAGTCATGTGTGATATCACTGTGGCTACGCCTACACTACTCCATCAGTCCTCAGTATTATAGGCAACTCATGTGTATAAATACAATAACACCTTAATATTAGTTAGTAAATGTTTAACTTTATCGAATGCCTCTTGACACTCCAACTCCAACTGTAATGAACACTTGCCTTCAGTAAATTATATAATGGAGCTAAAATCGTACTAATATGTTTTACAATCTTTTAGTAGTAGGTAAAATACCAATAAATGCCCTTAACTCGGAAACGTTCGCAGGAGCTGTCGTCTTTATTATAGCCTTAATCTTGTCCGGACACGTGTGAACTCCGTCTTTACTAATGGTGTGACCTAGATAACTACTGACTCCGCGAAAATACACACTTGGCTTTTTTAACTTTAAGCCCAATGATATTATATATTAAAAGAGGTAGATATGTTACATACGCGCCAAACGTAAGAACCAAAACGCCCCCAATTGTAGCACTTTGCAATCACTTCGCCCAAAACAGAACAACGAGCACACGCTGTCATAATCTCTATTTTATTTATTAGTTAAGTGATAACAATGCCGTCGTGCGTATATAGAAAATGCACAAACTATCAAGTAAACATAAATAAAGAACTAGGGATCTCATAGCACACGTGAGTAACAAATAAAATAAAACTATTGAATAAAAATACTATTCAAATTACTTAAAAATAATATTCTAAGAAAACCTAGGTCAAGCAAAGAAAAAAGACAACATATATATTCTATCACAGGTGCGACAAAGACATCGAGTACACGTGTTGTCATTTTAGATAGCTATCTCTTTTACTCTCGTAGTTTTTATATCTTCTTTCTTGTAGCATAGGTAGCTTATTATTTCTTTTTTTTATTGGTGCACAGTGGAAATTCTTCATGAACTTCAAGGGGTATGCCGGGACTCCTACCGGCTAAAACCACTGGAGCGGTCATCTTCGGCACGTAAGGGAGGCTCCAGGTCCTCGTATGATCACACTAGAGCCGCCCACTGGTGCCACGCCTATAGGCACATCTCGGAGAGGGTGACTGTAAAGCGGTCACCCCCCCCCCCCGGGGGGATTGTAATGGATCCCCCTTAGCGTCCCACGGCAGCGCGTGACCACATGCGTGCTACCGGCTTCTCTTGGGTCGCTTGGTGTGGGCACGCAGATTCCCCAATCTACGCACCCGCGAACCCAGAGGTCCCCACCTTATAGCAACGGCAGGGTTTTTCAGGCGTATCGGAATTAGGCACCAGGGTGGTTATTACCCCGGCGCCGTCTCCTTCTTCGAGCGGGATCGGCCCTCTCCCGATCCCGCTGTGCAGTCTCCTTCTGGAGCATGACGCTCTCACAGAAGGAGACCACTGCATTCCAGTTTTCGTGCTCTGCCAACATAGCCGACACTACTGCTGGCAGAGAGAGATCTTGCTCGATCCGATCGACCAGGATCCGCCGCTCGGCGGCCCACGCAGGGTACGCCTCGAGCGTGTGCTGTGCGGTGTCCTGGTCGCTATGACAATGGTGGCATTGTGCCGTGGCCTCGCGTCCTATCCTGTGCAGTTACGCACCGAAACAACCGTGCCCGGTGAGCACCTGCGTCAGGCGATAGGTGACGCGCTCGCTCCTTCCAGCCAGGGCGCCAGGCTCCGAAGAGCGGCAGGACGGCCTTGACGACGCGCTTGGTCGCAAATTGCATTCGCAGGCGGTGACGCCACTTTACAAGTGCACGTCGCCGAGCCAGCCGCTGCAGCCTGTCCAACGCCCCTGGAGGCGCGTTTCCGCCGCTCTGGCGGAGGGAGCGTGTCTGATCGTACACCCACGCATCCATCTCCGCCAGGATGTCGAAAGGCGGAAAACGCGCCAGGAGAGTTGCCGCCTCGTAGGTCACCGTTCGGTATCCTCGTGCGATCCGGATAGCCACTCTGCGCTGCAGACCGTGAATTTTGGTTCTGTAGCGCTGGGCACCTGACAGTCGAGCTGACCATACAGGCGCCCCGTAGGAGCGCACAACCCCTCCGTATATAGCATAGGTACCTAGTAGGTGTGCAATTTTGTAGGTTTATACATACAGCGAGACTGAATTCTGCGCGCCATTTCATATGGATGTAACATATCTATGGTATAATATCATTGTTTAAAGCCCATATTCGTTTAAACGGTCAAACACTTTATTTAAATAATACATATTAGCCTCAATCGTGGGTCCCGTGATAAGTACATTATCCAGAAAAACCCTCCACGTAAGGCAAATTGAAAATAACTGCGCCAGACGCCTTTGAAAAATACCGGGACTCGAAGAAAGTTCATAGACCAACCCGTTATACATAAATACTCCCTTGTGGGTATTTATTACTGCATATATTTTTGTGTCGTCCAGTTCGAATTATACATATGCCTGTGATAGATCTATTTTACTAAAACATTCATAACCCGTCAAACGAAGTAGCAAATCCTCCACCCTTGGTAATGGATAACGGTCAAAGTCTATTACTTTGTTTAAGGCTATCTTAAAATCTGCACAAATTCTGATGTTACCGTCCTTTTGACGACGCACGATAGTTGTTGCCCAGTCTGAGTGCTCAACCGGTGAGAGAATGCTATCGCGCATCAGCTGCGCAAGCATTCGCTGAACAGGCTCGCGCAGCGCGTGCGCCAGTGGACGCGCGCGTATGAACAGCGGCCGTGCCCCCTCGCGCCTCGACGCCGCCGGTAAATCGCCTGAGACCTTCCTATCGAGATATTCCTATCAAATATAATTACCTCATCGCTTGCGACAGCGGTATCGACAAGCTAATGTCCTGCGTGTCCTGCTGAAGTTCGACGCATACGCCGCAGATGACCTTGTCGGTTACAAATACGGCAAACATAACGCACGAATTTGCACTTGTTCGCATCGTGACGCGCGCCGCACACTAGGCACTTGTTGCGCACGCTCACTCAGCCGAGCGGGACCAGACGCCGCCGGTGCGCGGGTGGCGCGCCCACGTGCGTCCTGCGAGGTGGCTTCCCGCGCCGCTCCGCTTACGTCACGCATCGGCCTTGCCGCCACTGCGCCTTTCCGCCACCATCCTCCGGCTGGCTCTATGCTGACTTCCATCTTATATACTTTGCCGAAATCCAATTTGTTTTCGGTTAATAACCGTAGTCGTATTGTCTCATTAGTGATTCCACATACTAACTGATTTCTCAGGCTTTCTGCCAGCCATGTGCGAAATACACAAAGATCTGTAGCTGCTGTTGAGCACGCGCAACCTAAACAGTAATCGTGTGTGCGTAAGCAGCGTGTGTTTACTTTCACTGTGACAAACACAAGCGCATAGATTTTTTTTAAAAAAAAGTTCCATTTTCATCACATCACAGAAGTCGTCTTTTTTAGAAGCAGCGTTCACAAAGCAAATACTTCGGGTAGCTATCGGGCCGCCCAGTGCATGGTGTCATATTTATCCCATATCAAATGGTGCCGCATTGAGTGTGCTGACCAACCTTTTTATTATGCTAAGCTTACTGGTTAATATAAAGATAGTTAGCACCACACAAAACCATTTGTTAGAATAAAAATAATTTCCTTGTGTAGTAATCATTATTGTATACTCCTCGATATGGGGCTCCTCCGTGGGCTTCCAGATTGAACGGTTCTGTGCCCGCATCCAATACTTATCCTGTGCCCTCACCAGGCTGTCTACTGGGAGCCAACCTACTCCGCTTCCCGGTTTGCTATTTTATTTGTCGCAATTCGAGAATCTTGTTTTTATGCTATTGTACTGTATGTCCGAACAATAAGGCTCGCTTATCACTTCAACTTGCTTCGACTCACTTTTTGACTTTGGTTCTTTAGGCTGTGCCAGTCTCCCCAAGATATGCCTGAGGAAGCGGCCACTTAACAGTCGCCTCCACTCTGCTAGAGGGGACCGAAGGACTCCAGTACGAATATTCTCGAGATCCTGGAGGTCCTTGATGCCGAAGATGCGCACTCAGGTGGTTTTACCCAGTAAGAGTCATGCATACTCCTCCAAACCGCTCCAGCCATCTTACCAATTCTTCTTCCACCAGCTGCAAAAAAAAGCAATTTACTCAAACTGGGAACCGCATCCAGCACCTCACTCTTAATTAGATGGATTTTAAAATAGTAAACGTGATCCATTCAAATTCTTGTCTATAGGACTGCCATTGCAATTAGCAGTAAATCGTGGAGAAGGACAATATTGTTAGACGTGGAGTCCGACATAGTATTCAAACGAACAATAGGAAAAACAGTAATTATGTACTATGCAAATTGTGCGTTATATACGTAGAGTTATATAGATTGTGATTCCCGTGTGGTGCCGGCTCAGAATGCCACCATCCCATCTCCTCCCATGGGTGTCGTAAAAGTCGACTAAGGGATTAGCCGGAGGATGGGCAGCAGCGTCCTTCGAGTACATTAACAACTCAACTGCGATCGCCAACCCGCCTGCCAAGCATGGCGATTATGGCAAAACCCCCCAATGAGCCCACAACACACCCATATCGGTGGTTGTGGTGATCTTTGCGGGAGGCCTGTGTCCAGCAGTGGACTTCATTCGGCTGAAATGATGATGATGATGATATATAGATTGTACTGACGTCAAGTAATTTAATATACAATATACCTAATGTTAGGCTTTAAGTTTGTCCTAAACAAGATCTACATTGCGTCAGCTACGAATTTTACACGAAGCTAGTTGTTTTTTATACCGACACCACATAATTAATATTGTGCGGCATGGTACTAAATGCATCCCGTGTCGTGGGTACAGTTTACAGGCATTACTGCAACAAGCACATGCATTGTCCGGAACAACTACCGTGATACAAATTTATTTTCTATGCGGGGATCGAACCCGCGACTTGTAGCGCAGAAAGCCAGTCGCTTAGCCACTCCGCTAACCATGTATTCAAACATTAGTATCTTCATGGTGGGACTCTCTGACCTTTTAAGACCAATACCGACAACCCTATAGTTGACCGGATGTCAAAGACGGGTTTCTGCTTTAGGTACAGGTTTCACTAGAAGCAGTACGGCAGTCAGAAAGGTTAGTAAACCTGCCCCTTATTGGAATCTTAATAATAAAACCCCTCGGGGCAGTCGTTATCTCACCATTGGGTTAACGTAATCCCGGAGGGCGGATTAAAACAGCGGACGCAATCCTTCCTCCCTTTTGACAAAAAAAAGTATATCATAATAAGTTCTATTATAGCTTATTAAGAAGCTTACAGAACACAGATTGTGGCGACCTCAATGTAAGTGGCGATACTGCGTTTCCGAATGCTCCAGAACGTCGGTCAGTGTGTCGTCTCCGGCTTGCCTTTATTGGTCGATTGGAATGGAACCCCATGAGTGCCCGCAGGATTTTCAACTCTGGTTTTCCGTAGTTGGCCAATCAAGGGGCAGCCAGAGCTATATCCTCGGGGGTGGAAGTATATGGTGTAATAATGGGGAAACCCGCTCCGAGTCTTCGAGACGCACGATGGTGAAAGCGTGCCGCACCTCTCGACACGCCGAGCTCAAAGATATTGGAAGAAAGGAGATATGCCATATAGTTCAAAATGTATGCGAGCCGAGAAATCCTGATTTCCCCTACCATTCTTCATAAAAACACACTAATACACACAGTTACAAGTTCTCATCCAATGAACTGAATAAACACAACATTATAATCGGCTAGTCATACTAAAACACACCCACGACTTTGTAGCCTAGGTAGCCAATCATGCCGAGCGTACGGACTACATACGTCGGCCGAACCACGGAACGCGTAAGTTTATTGGGAATACCATTCGCTGTTCTATTCACTGCGTTTGTTATTCACCGATTGCTAGTTAAAAGTGGTAGATAAGCAGCATTGTATTTTGTACAAAAATAATAATGTCGTTCTGCTCAATCAATCCAAATGTAACATAATACAGAAAACAATATTCTGTTATTTATTATTATTAAAGACAAATATAAGAAAATTCTTTCACTTGCTTAATGTATATGATTCCTGCATTGATAAAGTTATTTTTTTAGCTTCGGTTTTTGCATGTTATCCTCGAACTACACGAAACTAACAAAGTTTAAGCGATTGAATCTCAACTGATGTTATAATACCGCCATTTTTTCCGAATGGCCCGGATTGTGCATGTCGCGGTGGCGCGGTTACGCCTCGTACCACTTCTCCTTATTTCCTATTTCTGTGGCCGAGCCACTCACACCGGTGTTGCTCCCTGTCACCTGTAATGGAGCTTATTTAGGGGGCCCATCTTGCGAGTAGCGAGTCACCGTCTGCTACAGAATTTCACTTTAAAGGTTGAAAGGCAGACCCGTTGTTCCCGTATTTCTTAAACTTTTCATTCCATATAACACCCATTGCAATAGACCTTATCGTTTTAGATTCCATCTCATACAATAGCCTTATGCCTCCGGGACAAGCCGTGACTGCGTTTTATAGTGCAGCCATGGAGAGTCTCCGATTAGTGTCTCATAACATTTTGGATTAAAATTCTCTAAAGGGCCTCTGAGTGTTGGACCCATGTAAGCCTATCAAAAGACTGGGTTCCCTCTTACAGGGAATATAAACCCGTGAATGAACATGTAGAAATAATAGTTTATAAAACTAAAAACCACGCTTTGTTCCAATATCCACCTCCCGGCTCCATCATCAGACCATCGTTACCAAGTGTGATGTCTGGGACTCTTTAAAAAAACCCACTGAAGCCTATTGAAGAGTTCCACTATCCACCTCAGATCAGATCAGTTCGGAGGTATCAGATTATTGTATTGTCATCCGGATTACAACTTGCAAAGTTTAAAATCAATACGACAATAAGAAGTAAGTTAAAATTTACTCACTAGATTTGTTTACATAGTTACAAGTGAAGCGAATAAAAGCCTGTTAAAAATGCATGTGGTATGTAGCTGTGAACCCTACGCTTGCACTGAGAAAGGTTCTTCCGCTGGCATGACCTCGCAAGGCAGGAAAACATTGTTGTACATCTGGACCGGTCGCGCACTGACATTGTACACGATTTACATAACTCACTATATCTGTTTTGCATAGTAACTTAAATGATATAAATTACCATAATTGATGTAACCTCGTTATCCTTATAAATGTATAGTTCCGCCAAAAAAGTAAATGTAAAAAGCGGGCCAAGTTCTGTTGTGTTAAATTGCAAATGCCAAATTCAAAGGACTTTTCTATCTACACTACGTGAGATTCATACGTTTATAGTTTCCGGATTTAGAATAAAGCACCACTTCATACGGCGCTCACCAACCCGCCTGCCCAGCGTGGTGTGTACTGGCAAATTGCCCCCTTTGGTGGAGGCCTTTGTTCAGCGTACGGACGTCCTTCGGATATGATGAGATACAAATTCAAAACCATGCATCTTTAGTGACCGAAGGGTTTTTATTGCGTGTAAAAATAAGCTATTTTCTCAGGTCCATATCTCAATCTATACGTAAGCAACACTCATACATAAATTTCTACGTGGTTAACATGTTGACTTAGTATCTTATGTAGGTCGATCAGTATGTGCCTTGGGCGGCGTACGCTCCTGATGCGCGAGGGTCGGTATTATGTGGCAAATACCTCTAGGGGATTTGAGTGAATCAGGGCAGAGTTTAGTTGCTTTTATCATGAATTGCCTACTGGTTGTCAAATACGAATCGATGTGTTCATTGCGTATGAGACAGGGCGCGCCCGTGGGCGATTTTGGAGAACTTGAAGTTTACAGAGTGGATTCTGCGTGTGCAAACGCGACACTGGTATGGGTCATGATTGGCCAAATCCGCGTGGTACAAATCTCACCCTATTTCTAAGGCATAATTTACTACGAAATTCTAGTACGTCGTGGAAACGACAAACTGCAAAGGCGGAGCGGGCACGCACTGCCTTTGTGTACTCTCGGAAGGACAGATTTTCATCGAGAGTGACTCCAAGATATTGGGCATTCGGTTCCCAAAGAATCGATTGGTCCAACATCCAGTTTTGTTTAAAGCGAGCATGCTCGTCTCCGTGTTTGCAAAATAGGACGTCTTTGGTTTGTTGGGATTTACTTCAATCCTCTATTTCCAACACCATGCACTGACGCTGACGTCGACCGTGGTTTGGAGGGTCTTAGTTATATTGTCGGGGTTGAAGCCGGAGTAGTATACGGCCATATCGTCGGCGAAGAGAGCCACATTGGACGAACTTATGGGTCGTTTGGGGATGTCGCTGGTGTACAGCGAGAACAATAGTGGGGTTAGTACGGATCCTTGTGGGACTTCGGCTCTTATGGGACGAGGGGACGATAGTGTGCCCTCGATGCAATAACGGAAACTGCAACGCCTTCAATGACGACATCTGAAACGGATTCGATAAGTAGTCTTGAATTATGAGTACGAGTTATATATATACGTTCCAGACTTTATTGAATACTTTCACCATATCCAAAAGTACTCCCGTCATCATGCCGCATTGGAATCCGAATGTGATATGTTCAAGTAATCGGTGGATTTGATATGCATAGGAGTATTTGTCTCGAAAGCTAAACTGTTAGTTGGGAATGAGTTTTTTGGATTCGGCATAATCCTTTAAACGGGAACATATAATCTGCGCACATATCTTCGCTAGGGCATTGAGATGACTTATAGCGATAAGAAGTGGACTCACACTTTGGTAGGCCGGGTTTGTGGATACTAATAACTGTAGCCTCTTTCTACTTGTGTGGAAAGTGGTTGTTCTTTCAATGCCGCATTAAAAATGGCGGTCATTAAAATGATAAGACTGTTTGGGAAGCGCTTACCCAACTTGTTCTTGAGGCGAGACTTCGCCGGCCGTGAACGGAGGTAGAGGGTTGTCGGCATCTTCGGCAGGCGGTATAACGGCTCTACGTTCTCAATTTCGGCGTCGACCTCAGTGAGGTGAGCTTGGTCTACTGATAGATTGCTTGGGGAACATTGTACTACTAGACTAAGCATTCTGATTTTATGTCGTCATCAAAGGCGCATTTGGTTGCATGGGACGATTGAGAGACGGCATAGCAGTTGTGTCGGATTTGAGTTTCCGTTGCATATTCCAGAACGCTGTGTTGGTTGGATGTAAATAGCCCAACAACTTGTCCCAACTAGCCTCTCGGCCATTTTTAGGGTTACGTACGTCCTAATGAAAAAACGGCGGAACTCTTATAGGATCGCTCTTGTGTCTGTCTGTCGGTCCGTCTGTCACAGCTAATTTACTCCGAATCTACTGGTCCGATTAAGTTTGGTACACATATACATTTCTGCGACTCAAACACGGACCTGTAATACTTACTACGCACACGCGACCACGGCGCAGGTGGGCGGGTGGCGGTGGTAGCAGGTTGTGTGGTGTGGCTGGATCTCGAATGAGTAGTGCGCGGATAAAAACTCTTCACGTAAACATAATATGTAGAAATTTAAAATTAGGATGTATTCAAATACCTACTTAAAATGGATTAAATAAGGATGAAATAAGGGGGGGGGGGCTTGAGCCCCTTAGCCCCCCTTAGCCCCCCCCATCCTCTACTGGATATGTCCTTTGTTGTGATGTTTATAGTTCTCTTAATTTGTTGAGATGCTAAAGTTTTTATTTTTTGTTTTGCTGTTCCGGATTAGCTGAATTTCTTTAGCGACACTAAATCCCCTGTAATGAGCCGGATGGGCAGCTCCACAGTGGACGCACTTTGGAGCAGTACTTCTGAGTATTGCCATATGCCTGGCATCCCTTGCACTGAGGTGCAAGTTTGGTGGTTTTCAGTGACTGTATTTCCACGTTAAAACCAAACATAGTATTTATGTTAAAAAAATTATCTGTCTCCTCATTGTTCGAGAATGTTAGCATGAATAAGTTGAGTGGTTCTTAGCTTTCCAACTCAATTTGTTGACTGCTTCTTTGATCTTGTCCTTTGTGCTGTGTGATCCTCTGCTGAGTAGGTCTACAAATACTTATAACTATTACTCTCATTGCATGGTTTGCATGTGAAGTGCAGTTTTTTTGCCATTACTCTTAACGGACTCTCTAGCTTGTTCTTGTATGAGTGCCAGATACCATTATTGAGGGAAAGGGCTTTTGTTATTGCCCTGTAAGATTCCTCGTTTGTGGCATTGATTTTAGCTGTATCCCCGTTCCTCATTTTAATGTTGAACATGTCTGCAGCTTGGTTATTACACTAAAAGTCATAGATATTCTTGTAGTTTTTATACCATCTACTATATAAGGTGGAGGCAAGGACTTTTTTGGTTTTTCCCTTGCTTTTAATCTCTTCATTACTAGTTTCGCCTTGAGTAGATTGAGCAGGAGAGGTGTTCAATTTAGTCTCCAAGGTTCTTCTCCAAGGTCACGCTTCATTACTATTTTCTTTTTTGTAAGTAACTCCATTGTTATTTTAATGATGGTGATCTGTAATACAGGGTAATACTTAGAAATAGACACCAGCTCCGCCCATACACTTGACTGTAATTTGTTTTTCCGTAAGTTCAATGTTTATTTATGTATTTATACTTAATGTACACTAGTATACAAAGGCGGTCTTAATGCCGTAGGCATTTTCTGCCAGACGACCTTTGGGTGATGCAGAGAACAATATGGTAGATGCACCAACAAAATACGAAAGGAAGGTATAGATGCGAAGACATATTATACAAATACATAGAGGTACATAAACATTACATGTATAAAATATATTTATATATACGAAATAAACACATACATACATATTATATAATAAATATACACAGATGAGAAAAAATAAATAAAATCAGAGTTGAGATGAGTTATGTTTTATTAAACACGAGGTCTCGGTTTTGTGAGGAGAAATAAAGATTTATTATTATTATTACTAATACATATTCGAAGTAGATTTATATGTGTAAGAGCGTAAGAGGTGGTAGTAGATTTTTTGTCATATTAATATCCGGCTAAGATAGTCTTAGAACAAAACATATTGAAATCAGGCCACTGACTTAAAACAAGTTGCGGTCACTGCAGGATAATATTAAAATGCGACTGTCTACAGTAAATTAATTCAACTGACCCCAACAAAGATTATAATAAGTTATTTCATGTAATATGCTAAGATTTTAGTAGTACACGATAAAGAATTTTAAACTAAACATAAACGGCCTTATTCCAAAACACGGACTAAATATAGTTCTGGGATTAGTACTAGGTTTAAACCATGAACTAAATAAAACGTTATTATAAAACGAAGATTATCACGAATGGATGGATTATCTCTGGTACTAAAGTTAAACCCGAGCGACCCCTAGTTTAACTATAGGACTAACTTTGGTACTACTATATTTGAGGTTGTCGTTGTTATTACTTTACGTCTTTTATTTACAATTCGTGAAAACGATGGATTTTAACATGATTGACTTGATGGATTTGGAAGATTTGGACTTGCTGGAGACCTCTCGTGTGAATCCTATTGAATTGACTAAAATATGACGATGATTTTAGATATAAGCAAGATTCACAAAACGATTCGGAGAAAAAATTGTTGGTTATTTACGTGAAGAAGCTCACGACCATCGAGGATGCCTATAATAAAATAATTTAGATATATCACAAACCTTTTCTTTAATGATCCAATTTTTACCCGGTATTTTCTTTTGTTATTCCTTATTCTGTAAAGGTAGCTCACTATTTAACCACACAATCACCCAAGCAAAACCACATGAACTGTAGTGCCACCAATATTAAGAAGGAACAATGAGTAAAAATAACAAGAGCCATTATTTACGACTATGGATTTAACATAAACATTTCAATCGTCTCTAATTACGCGCGCGAGACGTTTATTCCATTTCACGATAGAGTTGTTAAGAAATATAGCAACTTTATTATAAAAAAGCGCGAGAAAGTATAAGTTGTGTGTGTTCTCTATATTCTAACCTAAACAAAGAAGTACTTATGATACATTATTGTACTGATAAATAATTATTTAAGCATTTTAAGTGTGAAGATAACATTAACATTAAGAGAAATCGAACGTTGTTTCGAATAAGGCCTGTATGAACGAATGAAAGAATGCAATTTTTTGCTTGTTATCTGTGGATATTATTTAAACCAGTACTAACTTTGGTACTAACTGATCCTCTGATAGTCTTGGTTTTGTAATAAGCACACATTTTAATACCATGACTAACCTTAATACTGTAACAAACCTAGACCTTTTAGTTCTGGTTTAAACCTGTACTAAAGATGTTTTTTGTAATAAGACTGAAACCGTCTTATTACAAAACATGGTTTATCGATAGTCTCAGACTAAAAGTGTGGTTTAATCAAATTTCTTATTACAAAAAGTGGTTTAATTCTTAGTCTTGGACTATCTATGGTACTAAAGATAAACCTGATGGGGACCTAGTTTAACTCTAAAACCTTTGGTCTAAGTCACAAATATACGTCAAATTCATTGTTTTGAGGTTAGATTTGGTTTATTTATGTGTGTTGTATAGTAACATTTCCTGAAATAGTTTAAATTTGCGTCGTCCTAAAGATAGTAATGTGCCGTAATTACAATAATTGTAGGCAAGTACTAACTTTTTCTTCAGAATTCCAGATTTCACTTCTTCGTTTTTTCTGTTGTTCTATTTTATTAATATTATTCCCTAACTTCTTATCAATAATAAGTACGAAGAAACGTCCAAATCTCAGAATAGTTGTACCTATGTTTAAAGATTTCCGCGCGATATAGACATTCCGTTACGCATTAGTGTTGTTTGAAAGTACATATTTCGGACATGAAATAAATGTCATAAAAGTATTCCTCAGAAAGAAAATAAATGGCATTTATTGAAACAAGAACAACCATTAGTTTCTAATAGTTGTCGTCATTAAATACCCTATTTAATAATTATATATGTTAAAATATCAATACCATTAATATAAAAAAAATACAGAAATATTCAGCATTTGGGTAAACGGAACGATGTAACCGAATGCTATCTGATTGAATGAATGTTTCCAAGGAATTCCGTGTATAATCTGTGGAAATAATTTAAGCCAGAACTAAAGTCAGGTACTATCTAGTCCTGATTTAATTTGATATTTGTAATACGGACGGGTTTAAACCACGGTACTAACGTTAGTTCCGTACTAAGTCCAGACTTCATAGTTCTGGTTTAAACCTGAGTCTAACAAGATTTTTGTAATAAGACTGAAAATGTTTACTGTAATGAAATTAGTCTAGGCTAGATGTGCTTTACAATTTGTTTCTTGAAAAATATTGAACGTCGAGTAATTTTTTCCGTGATTATGTAAGAAATCACGTTGGGTTTGCTAAATCAAAATTAATCAGTAGCAAAATAAGTAAATCTGATTATAAAATAACAGCAGTATGGAGGATTCCACCGGATCAATAAAAAAAAAGGTACATTGGGAGGGAGGAGATGAAGATTTGTAAAGGACTACACTAAAGCCTCGCTGTGCGCTTTACTGCGCACACGGAGACGTGAGCATGTACGCGCCCCATCTTCCCAGGGGGCTCAGTACGAATACGCAAACTGCCCAATCTGCGCGCCCACGAACCCACATAAGTGATGATCTATCATTGACTTATTTCAAATCTGTCACTATTCATGTCTGTTTAGCTGTAAAGATTGAGAAAAGATAAAAAAGATATTAAACATAAACAATGTTTCGTAAGCAGGAAAGGCAAGAAAGGAAGTTTCTCTCTTTTAAGATTTATTGATTTCTCCGCCTTTTTGCGCGCTTGCAGTCCTCGTCAAGGCAAAGCATAGACTAAAAAATACTAATTGCGCAATACTGATATTACACGCTGCAAAAATCATGGTGGAATAAAAAATTAACTCACTCAACATTTTGTTCAATCATTGCGCAACCTTTAATAATTACACTAAACGGTAGTCCGTGTGGTGTCCAGATTAAGAATATAGCACCACCATCTCCCCCCGTGGATGTTGTAAAAGTCGACTATAAAAATTAAATGAAATAATCATTTATTCGAAATAGACCAAATTAATTAGTTCTTTTTGAACGTCAACGTTAGACAGCACTCATAGAAACCCATGCTTCACCGCTTCGTAGGCGGACTCTAAACTCTATGGGACTCTAAACCAGAGGGATGTGCAGCAGCATCCCTTCTGTCTGTGGAACAACAGCTACTCGGCGCCTGCCAAGCGTGGTGAGTTGTGAAAATCTATGGGGATGCTTTTGTTAGGCAGTGGACGACATTTGGCTGATGTGACGAGCCTTAGACGGTCAAAAGCATTGCGCAATTCATGATATTGTGCAATACAATTTATCGTTTAGGACCTGACTTATAGCGAAGCTGAAATAAATATAAATAAATAAAGCACGCCTAGAATTATTAATCCATTATCAATATGATTGTAGGATGGGCCAAAAAGGTAAATCTAAGGTCGATACTAATTCTTTATGGAAATACTTAACTGGTGATTTATTACAAGTATCTAGTAATTTTCCCGCGCGCGGTCTGTACTCGAGAACTTTTTTACCCCAACGGCCATCAATTCTATAGCTATAGCTATAGCAATTCTATGCCCCACCCATTGCCATTTCAGTTTACTAATTCAACCCTATCCTAAGACTGCGCACGACAACGCAACGTCGCAGCTTGGGACGACCTCCAACAAGGTGGACAGACGACCTAGTGAAGGTCGCTGGGAGTCGTTGGATGACGGTGGTATGCAAAGATATTGGAAGAAAGGAGATATGCCATGTAGATCAAAATGTATGCGAGCCTAGAAATCCATTTTCCCACCACCAATCTTCATAAAAGCACACTAATTCACACAGTTACAAGGTCTCATCCAATGAACTGAATAAACACAACATTATAATTGGCTTCTCATACTAAAACACACCCATGACTTTGTAGGTAGCCATGATTGGCTGACCGAGCGTACAGACCGCAAACGACAGCCGTACCACGCACCGCGTAAGTTTATTCAGAGTACCATTCGCTGTTCTATTCACTGCGTTTGTTACTCACCGATTGCTAGTTAAAAGTGGTAGATAAGAAGCATTGTATTATGTACAAAAATAATTATGTCGTGCTACTCCATCAATCCAACTGTAACATAATAAAGAAAACAATTTTTTTTTATTTATTCTTTTTATAGACAGATACAAGAAAATCCTTCACTTGCATATTGTATATGATTCCTTCCTTGATAAAGTTATTATTTTCGCTTCGGTTTTTGCATGTTATCCCCGAACAACACGACAATTTAACAAAGTTTCACTTACGCGATCGAATCTCAACTGATGTTATAAAACGGCCTTTTTTTCCGGAGTGCCCAAACTGATACAGTTGCGGTGGCGCGGTTACGCCCCCGTACCACTTCTCCTTATTTCCTATTTCTGTGGTGGCATGTAACCGCTCGTTGTGGAAATCTAGGGGGGAGGCTTTTGTTCAGCAGTGGACGTCTTTTGGCATATGATGATGATGATTATCTAGTAATTTTAATAAATCCTTCCGTAAGTTTACTACACGACTTCCGTTCATTTGGGGATGACAATATGTTAATCAGTTAGTTATTATATTTAGGTAATGCATCTTGCGGCTAATGCACCGTGCACGTAGCTCGTGTTACCGTGTGTTGTTGTTATCGTTGCAGTACAGACAAATACAAGTGTATAAACCTTTGCAAAGATTACCATGATATTCTTTCTCGTGAACAAGTTGTTTGTGGAGTTGTATAGCTTTTATGCTTTATGTGAACTTGTTATTAGGTTTTATTTAGGTACTTAGCTAAATCATATATTTTCAATAAGATTTAAGTTTATATTATTTTATAGATCCGTGTGGTGTCCGGATTAAGAATATAGCACCATTCCGTCTCCTCTCATGGATGTCGTAAAAGGCGACTAAGGAGCTCTAAATCAGAGGGATGGGCTGACCGATTAGTCGCATGCCAAAGTAAATATTACCTATTTAAAGGCTATTAACATAAATAAAAGGTTAATAAAATAAGATGAAATATTTACGATTCATGTTAAACCATTTATAAGTACATATGAATAGACAAGACTTTAGTTGCCGCGTTCCAAGGATTTCCTATGGAGAAGAACGGGCAAGAAACTTCATGGTTACTCTGTTACAATGTTTTTTTTAACTACAATGTTCTCGAAATATGTTAGAAAGAAACATAGAAAGAAAGAAAGAAAAGAAAGAATATATTTATTTTGGTCCCGCACAACAAATAAGATACTCGATAAATAAAAAAATAGGTATACAACAGATATATATATACGAGTAGAATAGAGGAAAAACATTAACAATAAAGTTGTACGAATCCAAAAATGGAACCTATCTCAGCACATGCTACAACACGAAGTGTTGCAACGCTGATTTTCAGATAGGACCTTAGGGACCTTTTTTTTAGTGGCGCTCAGTGGAATTTCTTCATGAACTTCCTTCGCCCCGGGGAAGAGCGAACGGGTATGCCGGACTCCTTTTTTTTATTGGTGCCTAGTGGAAATTCTTCATGAACTTCCTTCACCCCGGAGAAGGGCGAAGGGGTATGCCGGACTCCTACCGGCTAAAACCACTGGAGCGGTCATCTTCGGCACCTAAGGGAGGCTCCAGGTCCTCGTATGATCACATTACAGCCGCCCACTGGTGCCACGCCTATAGGCACATCTCGGAGAGGGTGACTGTAAACCGGTCACTCCCCGAGGGAATTGTAAAGGATCCCCCAAAGCGTCCCACGGCAGCGCGTGACCACATGCGTGCTACCGTCTTCTTTTGGGTCGCTCGGTGTGGGTACGCAGATTCCCCAATCAATGCACCCGCGAACCCAGAGGTCCCCCGCCTTATAACAATGGCAAACCCCCCGGTTTCAGGCGTATGGGAATCGGCCCTCTCCCGGTCCCGCTCTGCGGTCTCCTTCTGGAGCATGACGCTCTCACAGAAGGAGACCACTGCATTCCAGTTTTCGTACTCTGCCAACATAGCCGACACTATTGCTGGCAGAGAGAGATCTTGCACGATCCGATCGACCAGGATCCGCCGCTCGGCGACCCACGCAGGGCACGCCTCGAGCGTGTGCTGTGCGGTGTCCTGGTCACTATCACAATGGTGGCATTGTGCTGTGGCCTCACGTCCTATCCTGTGCAGGTACGCACCGAAACAACTGTGCCCGGTGAGCACCTGCGTCACGCGATAGGTGACGCGCTCGCTCCTTCTGAGCCTGGCTCCAAAGAGCGGCAGGACGGCCTCCACGACGCGCTTAGTCGCATACTGCATCCGCAGGCGGTGACGCCACTTTCCAAGTGCGCGCCGCCGAGCTAACCGCCTCAGCCTGTCAGGACCTACGGACACTCACGACGACAAAATACGTTTATATTATGGAATTAACTTATTTTTTATTGACAAAGTTTTGGAATTTTCAATGAAATAATACATTAATTACATTCAATTAAGTAAAAAATAACAAAAACTGTATTTATTAATATAAGTATAAATAAAATAGAGTAAAAGTAGTGTACAATCAACGAAACAAATAGCAATTGGCCCAACAATAGTGAAGCTGCGTGGTAGCATGAATTTACGTTCATTATAATACATATTTATAAGGCATTAATATAAAAAATTTGCCGTGTGGTGCCGGCTTTGCCGTGTGGTGCCGGCTCAGAATGCCACCACCCCATCTCCTCCCATGGGTGTCGTAAAAGTCGACTAAGGGATTAGCCGGAGGATGGGCAGCAGCGTCCTTCGAGTACATTAACAACTCAACTGCGATCGCCAACCCGTCTGCCAAGCGTGGCGATTATGGCAAAACCCCCCAATGAGCCCACAACACACCCATATCGGTCGTTGTGGTGTACTTTGGGGGAGGCCTGTGTCCAGCAGTGGACTTCATTTGGCCGAAAGATGAATATAAAAAAGCATTGGGTTTTTAGAAGCCCGGGTTTAGAAGTTGTAATGTTATAAAATAATAATAATTTTAAAACGCATAGCATTAACAAAACGCACTTTTGTTGTTTTTACTTCAATATACTACGTTGTTGTAATATTGTAATTTTTAACGATAATCGATATTTTAAATGATTTATATCTATATTTCACCAATATCGATAAAGATCCATATGCTAATGTCAAATAATTGACATGAATCTCGCATAATTCATACTCAAGTCATAAAATTTTATAGGCCGACATAATTTTGGAAAAATAAAAATTGAACCGTACGGCGTTGCCCACTTATTACATAGATTTTTTTCATTTTTGAGAAATATTTTATGAATATATAATGATTCATTAATCTTAACACCGTACGACGTTGCCTTATACTTGACATTGGCGAAATTGTGGAAGATACTCTACAGAAGCCATAATCTAAGAGAAGAAGAAGAAGTCATAATTTTGTAGACGATTTTTCATTTTTGAGAAATACTTCATGAATATGTAAAGATTCATTAGTCGTAAGCACCGTACGACGTTGCCTTATACTTGACATTAGCGAAATTGTGGAAGATGCAGAAGCCATAATCTAAGCGAAGAAGAAGAAGAGTATATAAATTAACTATTTTGGAGATTTTTTTATGAATATGTAAATATTGATTAATCTGAACACCGTACAACGTTGCCTTATACAAGACATTGGCGAAATTGTGTAAGATACTCTACAAAAGCCATAATCTAAGAGAAGAACTACCTATTTTAAATTATTTATGATTAAGCTCCACAAGTCCACAAAAGCTTTTTCCGTAAACTGAACAGAAAGCATGTATTGGACAGGCGAACTGTTGCAAGGTGCTACAATTGGGGGAGTTTTGGTTGTTACTTTCGGCGCGCATGTAACATATCTACTTCTTTTTAATATATAATATCATTGCTTAGCACCGTTCACGCCTACGTGTTCTCGGCACACCTAGGAATTATCAAGCTGTATTAACGAGACAGCTGCGCATGAATCGTGCAGCAGGTGTTGCATAGTACATAAAATATGCGAGCCTTCTGCTTCTTACAGCTCTTACAGCTCTCTTATAGCGTTCTGGTGCGCAGTATTATCAGTCTAGGGAAATGTAGTGTGCATACAGAGAAATCTAATCAAAATCATTTTGATATTCTAATACATCACAAATGAAATCAAACACATTGATCGTGTTTATTTTTTTGTAGGTTATAAATAATCTTCTAGCTTCCATATCTTTTTTCTCCCAGGTCTTTCAAATTACTTCCCATTGCCTTTTTGCTTAGTTTTATATAGTTCTACAAGTATTCATAAAATTTCTTAGTCCACGCTATCGCAAAGGCTGGGGTTCCCATATTACATGCAATCTCGCCATTCTCTTTTAAATAATAATCAGAAAATAAAATAATAATATAATTAATTTAATAGTAATATAAAAGTATTTTTATATAGACTTTCTTTGGCTACGAAGACAGTCGAGTATTCATGTCGTCTCATGCTCGGGAATAGAAGAGATATCGAGACGTAGAGAGAGCTTTGACTTGGAAACGGTCATGTTACGACTACAGAAGTGGTGTTCAGACATTACAGGGAAGCACGACCGAAACTTCCAAGTCCAAGTTTAGTTATATAGTGTTTAGTGTGTCTATTATGTATGTTAGTCTATAAGGTATTTATATGGTCTTGGTTACCTGAAATAAACAATTACTATCTTCCAAAGAATCTTTATTTGCGGCAACTGTCGTGTACTTCATTGTATTCATGTTCCTAGCACATCCTCATACCATGAATATAAAAATATTGTTATCTTATCGTAACTTTAACTATGCCTAATAAAATAACAAATATCTACTTCTGATAATGTGGCTGTAAACTGGTAATTATCAGCAGACAAGGTCCGGTCGGCACGAGTGTTTTAAATGCCTACACTTGTAAATATACCTACGATGTACCTACATAGATACGCCCCGTAATCTGGGGTGTACTGTAACTGCTAGGGTAAAGAACAACTTCGAGAGAAACTAAAGTATCGGAGTTGCAACATTTAATGTGCCTATTCTGAAATCAGTTTTTAATATTACGCAACAACTAAGATTGACAAAACTGCTTATAGGCAGTGGCTTTAGTTTGCGTTGTTGTTACTCACCCATATAGATGTAATAAACCCTAAATTACAGTCCTTAATTTCCATCTTTTTAATAACAGAAAGTACACTCGTACATTAGTAAAACTTTAAACTAAAATCTGTTCTTTTAAAATCAGAATTTTAAGGTATCTATATTTAAACATCCAGTCGAACACATAACCTGTCATCGTTTCCATCAAGCTTAAGGTAGCTAATACCAGAGAACAGGAAACTAAAGGAAAACACACAGAAATGCTATGTGGGCCACAGTTTTGAGTGGAAGCTCATAAGTTCCCTAAACGAACGAACGATGTATCTAGTTTAGTCACTTGCGGTACAATGGTTAACGCTATGTGCAGCTGCACTGAAAATAATTTAAAATGCACCTGATATCAAATACCTGTGCAGTGATAACATGCAGAACAAGAAGCCAGGGCCTGCAGTCTCGAAATATATAACGACACCACCGCAAACTACCAATCGCTAAATATTAACGAAAAAGTTTGGTTGCCGTAACGTGTTTACGTAGAATGCAAGTCTCTATAACAGCCGAGATAACGAGCACAGTCGTTAATTATCTTGACATTACGATGCGCCCTCTCCTTCTCCGAACGCAATCGGCTCCCGACGTTGGGCTCGGTACGCTAAGTAGTACGTACGAAGGCTGCTATGAAAATATTTTTATTTTAATGCCCAATATTAGTGCAGATATTACAAATAGCTAGTATTCGAGATCTAAAAATATATTTTTTACTTCATACTACTAATTGAATCTAAACAGCTTAAAAGAGGTTAGACATTTATTTTCATTTTTACATATTTTACATATGTCTGGTCTTTAGAATACATGGCGCTTTATTGATTATTCATATTGTCCCCTGCTCGCATACCTATTACAAAGATATTAATTATTATAATACTCTAGTTATACAACAACCTGTTAAGACCTATTTGTAGGTCAATGCTATATAACCACACATGAAAATATATACGTACTACTTTGCATTTAGTTGTTTTTGAAAAAGTTGCCGCCTAATAGTTGCCGTTAGTCGCTAATGCTGCCATCTGTTAAAAAGTGGAGGAAAAAATCTAGATAGGTCGCCTACTCGCCGGCTAGGTGCCATTTATTTGTATAAGATTGGGTAACTGTACTAGTCTATATGTGCCCCATAATTGCCCACGCTTTCCCCATAATTTCTGGATGTTTTTTTTTTAAAGGCACGTCTAAAATTTATGAACACAAACACTGAAAAAAGTTTTGGCTATGACTAATTACCAGTGTTTACATTAATTACAGTCATGCACAACATTTATATTATATATCAATTTTACATTAGACAAGTATGAGACACAAATTCGGTTTCGAAATTTTTAGATTTTTGTCTAATCTCTCAAAACATCAATACTTAACGATCCTATCGAATGTTCGCAAAGTTATTCGCTAACATAGCGAGAAATCGGAAAGTTGGCGAGAAAGTTCGATAATATCTATAGCTACGTCAGTATGTCCACCAATTATCGTTAATTTCGGATGGTTAGGACTTTGCAACCGATTTTCGTCGTAAAGTGGTCGCTAAATAATAACGAAAAAATGAAATGAAACCAAAACCTGTGATGACATATGGAACAGAGACGTGGTCACTCACAATGGGCCTCATAATAAAGCTCAAGGTCACTCAACGAGCTATGTAGAGAGCTATGCTTGGTATTTCTCTACGAGATCGAATCAGAAATGATGAGATCCGTAGAAGAACTAAAGTTGTCGACATAGCTGAAAGGATTAGTAAACTGAAGTGACAATGGGCGGGGTATATTGCTCGTAGAACTGATGACTGACATCAAGGCGCATAATGAACCAAAGAAAATGTATGTAAACCCTTTGTTTACATACATTTTCATGTTGCGACAAACGCCGTAAGCCCACGCCCAGCTTGCTGGCTGGAACACCGCTCCCGCGCGCGCCCTACTCACAAGAGACATCCATCCGTCCCGAAAAAACCGAAACTTTCGATCAAATATCCGTTATGAAAGTTGCGGAAATAGAAGCCGCAACGGATGTTAAAAAGGGCGTGGAACTTCCTCAGTTGCGGAAGCAAAAGCAAAGATCTGTTGCATATCAAATTGAAATGCAAAACATGTACATTACTGACAATGTTCCTTGCGGCCGAAGGTACGACAGTGTGAGTAAAGCAATGACTGGCGGGCTGATTACGTGTCCCAGACTGTTTGCAACAGGTGTAAATAGCGCAGACGCCGCTCTCAAACGTCATTTTGTATTATGTATTTGCCGATAGCGGTTAATTAAACAGGCGAAGATCTCTGACGCACCACTGTCGGACTATCGATGAACAAAACATTACATCCTCGCAATTTCAAACGGTGTGCCACCGGCGGATAGCTAGCTGCGAGATAGCTGCTGTCGGTGTGTTTAGCTAATCTGGGGTACAATTCCTTAATCTCAAACATCATTCATCACTCATCCCCATGGGCATCTGCAGCGTGTCCCTGAATAGCTTCAATCATGTCTTAGCGGATACCAAATTTGTTTTTCACCGATATATTAATTCTGTATTGAAGGAAGTATGGATGTTTGACTTTAAGAAATTGCACCCCAGGGTGCGGTAATGCGAACGACAGCGTCGTGTGATTCTCATCGTAATATGTTAACTAGCTAGTGTTTCATACCTAGATAAACGTTGCTACTTTTATCGATAAAAATAATATTATTTTGAATAATTCAAATATAAGTGATTATTCCCAAAAATGTAGCGTACAAAATGAAAGAGGACCGCTACGACAGGCGGTAGCAGAGCTCTGTCCGCTATCCGCTCGGACGACCTAACACGATGAGAAGTGGTTTTAAAAGTCAATAAGAGGAAGAAAAAGAAATGTGTAATAACTATCAAAGAAAACTCATTTATTTAAATGTTTTAATGTACATAAGCAGGTATATAAAAGAAAAACATAATTATTGGAACCATTAATTACTAACTCGTGTGCAATGAAATGTAATTATCAGATCAGCTCAAAGAAAAATCCAAAGTTCTGTGATAATATTAATTGGCCTTTAGGTGTTTACTAGTGGTAAACGATGAAATACTGAGAACAACATACAGAATGTTAAACGAGAAAATGACAACAAGTCATTTAATTGGTCTTGCCCTCTTTAAGAGCCATCAAAATAACGTTTTCTAAGAATTATAGCAGAAGGACGTGTCGACATCCAATATTAGCTACTAACATTGTAATAGTAAAATATACGTCACTACTAATACCAAAAAGAATACTGGATTTAACCGTTAAATAGTACAAGCATAGGAATTATAACCGTTATATGTCTTGGGAGCGTAGTTGAAGCCCGACCTGTTCTGGTCAATACGAGAGGCGGACTAGGAGCCTCCAGACTTTGCAGAAGTAAAGTGTCCATGGCTGCATACGCTTCGTGGACAACACGCTGCAAGAAACAAATTTACATTTAAACGGTTTTCGAAGATCACTGTAGTAAAAATAGGTATGTAATCGTAAGCACACATTTTATAGAAAGTTAATCGCTGAATGTAAGTAAATATGTATGTCAAGTCTTATTTGTTTGTTTATCTAGATGTCTGTGCGATGTGTCATATACAACAGTCTCATACCGATTTTAGATAGCAGTAAAGCGATTGAATTATCTCCGTACTGAATATATTTTACTTGAAATCATACTGATTTATTAAAATTTGCGTCTACATCTAGACAGCGCCATCAATCTTTCACATTAAAGATATATTTTCTGATAAGAATTAGATTATGAATTAGGTGTATTTATTTACCTATTTCTAAGTTAAGGACTACTTACACCGCTTGCAAAAATAATTAATATGTTACAAAAGCTTTTTTGCCTGTAGTGCCACAGACTGTTATTGATCGTTCAAGGTACCGCAAAATATACCCAACTGAATTATTGTAAACAAGCTTTCGTTTGATGGAAATCATACACAATATCTCGCAAAAAGTATTAAACTTAAAAATACAAACTACTAACAGAATACCATAGTAAAACTATCGATATTGACCAGTGTCTCGGAGAAGGGAGATCCCAACATTATATTGTTGGAATAAGTGCATTTGTATGTTTCATTATGGTCTATTTATTAACCGACTTCAAAAAGGAGGAGGTTCTCAAATCGAGGCCTATATTTTTTATTTATTTAATGTATGTACACCGATTACTCCTAGATTTGTGGACCGATAAGAGCAATTTTTTTTATAGGTGGAGAATGCTTTAATTGGTGCCATAAAAAATTAATTAAATTAATTAAAAAATTTGATTGAGTAGTTTCTTGACTAGATCCAAAAAACAGGTTTAATTAGACTGCGCTTATTTATATTTATTTATATACACTTTATTGTGCACCATATAACAAAAACAAGGAAAAAAAGAAGAAAAACAATAGTCAATGTACAATAGGCGGTCTTATCGCATACAGCGATCTCTTCCAGACAACCTTTGGATGGATTTCGGAAATAATAAAGGGATAACGAGCAGTCTAGGTGTACATGAACAAAGTAGGGCAACTTTATTAATGAAGTCGGGCGGGGCCATAATATGTAACTTCTCCTTGGTCTGCATGAACCATGGTTGGGGCGGAGCGTACCTGGCCCCACCCGACTTCATAAATACAGTTTTTTTTTCTTTTTAGTGGTTTTAATATTTTTATATCGTGCAGGGTTTTTGAAGTCAGTATTTTTTTGTTAAAAAGTTTTTTTACACATAGACTACTTTGTTCTGCATATCCCTAACTTATCACAATGAATTAATCAACATTGTCATATCATTCTTTTAGCAAAAGAATTATCTATGACGGTTAATTTCACGCCGTTGCTAGTTGCTCAGCCTTCTACGCTAAAAAGCAAGGCACAACGCAAAGAGATTGTAATTTGCTGTTTCAATAAAATTAAAAATGAGTATAAAGAATTAATGATTATTATAATAATTTTAGTTTGATAGTTCGAAAGCGTGAAATGGTCCACCACACCACCACAGAATTTATAAGAATCGGCAATCAGGTAATGTTTATAATTAGCCCGGTGAACTAAAACAGGATTGTAAACAATATTACTTTACGATCCTAGACACTTTAAATTCGATACAATGGTACCTATGTACACGCAGGATATCTCTAGCCTAGACAAACCATGCCGATTTTACACAAAACATACCTAGATTGTAATGTGCACCTTGTTTGGTGTGTTAATTTAAAATCATTGCAAATTGAACCCTTTGTGGTTAAGATAAAGTTCATTTTACTAGCGTGTTACATATTTTTGAATACCTTGGCTGCTTGGAAACTACTGGCGTTGTGATTGTTACCATAATAATGACGGTTTGAATGACCTCATATAATGACGTTTTTGTTGTTCCGATATATTTGATCACGATTGGTGACCTGAACAATTAGACGACCATGGTTGACAGGTTGACAGGATATCAGTGATCACTTTGGATGTTTCTAAATATTTGGTTACCGTGGCTGCCACTTTATATATGATGCTGACTGTATATGTGTTGATCCATAAGCCGTTTTTAACAATGGCCTTGCACTACTCAACCTAGTTTCAGCATACCATGGTTTCAACTGTGGTTTAAACACTACTGCTTACTGGCAGAATATCTGGCACCGCGGTGGTACCTACAATAGACTCTTGCAATAAGAGAGTCAGAGTCACTAAAAGTCCATATCAATGTTATTTATTCGCTTTGTTGCTCGCGCGTATGGTGAATGTAATTTCTACATGTTTTTGGAATTTCGTTTACGATTTCGACGTTTGTTTATTTGTTTGAATCCAAAATGATATAAATACAATAAGGTAGCAATATCCAAACACAGACACCAATAAATGTAGATGTTATTCTCTACAAAGGCATTTTTTCATGGGTGGCTGTGTGATTGTATGAAGAACCTGGAGCCCCCTTCGGTACTGAAGACGGGCAGCTAGGTGGATTTAGCCGGTAGGAGCCCCCTCCAGATGCCCATCCGTCCTTCCCCTGGACGGAAGAAGTACATGATTTATTTCCACTAGGTCAATCAAAAAAGGCATTCGGACGTACCCACACTTCTCACGCCTGTCATAAATAAATAGCTGTTTCAGCATTATGCATCAGTGGTCTAGCACAAGCTCAACCTTGTGGCCTTATTGGTGTAGTCGTGAGACGCATGAGATAATTTAGTTGTTAAAAAGATGGATTACTACCTTGTGTTTACTTGTCTTTGTTTTATTTTTATTATAACATCATTATGTAATGTCTCATGTTTAACCAAATACACTAGTCACAAATATTTAAGCACATTAAAAATGATGTTATTTGTGCTGTTCTTCAAAGCAGAGTTAAACTTTTTTTTAAGTAAACAAATTCTTCCTCTATTGCGGATAAAATCATCTGAAGAATGAGACACTATTCGAGTCTCACCGCACTCTTGCCGCAGAAAATTTAATCGACATCTTATTTTTTGTGCAAGTTTGTGTATGTCTATGAATTTGTAATACAATTTGTATTTGTTCGAGACGCAACAACAAAACCAACGATATGATATTTACACACATAGCAATAGCGCTCGCGACATAACACGCGATGTACATACGTATGTATACTAACATAGTATTAGACTATATATATATATAAATGTTTAGATAAGTCAAATATGTACACTTTCGAAAAATTTGTAAAAAGTAACTTATGCCTATTAGTCCTAGACATCCTATAGAACAATAATTAGTACTTAGATTTTATTAAAACTAACCCTATGTACTAGTTTTAGACTATTGTAAGCCAGAAAAGGGGATTCCCCTTAGTTAACCACGCCCTCAGCCCACAGATAATGTATAATCGTAGAAAACTAGCATCATTACTGTTTTTAGCAACTAGGCCTAAACTACACTCTGTACTAACTGTATAAGCATAATCTATAAGAAAATATAAACAACAGTTGGCTAAGACCGCTGTTTACACCCTTGAACTTATAGTCATAAGTATAGTCATATAATTACGACAATAAACGAAATTTGCTAAGTCACTCAGCTTCAACACCCTTACAACTAAGGATATAACTGTAAATACACAGCCAACACACGGTATTTAACCCTTCCCCTTTGTATACCTGAAAAGGATACACTTTAAGGAATAATAGACACACACAATAAAGCTTATTTTTTATTATATACACGAAAAAACGTTATACGTCGTTATTGTAACGTTATTGTCTAATACCTGTATGACAATAGCAAACATAAACAATGAAAAGGGGAAGCAATTTCACGGCTCTCGTGTACGTACAGATCGGATAGCTAAGCGCACCCTTCCCTTCAGGAACAAGAACATAAAGCGCTCGAGGCGGGGCAATAAAAGAATCAGATCGCCCCCCCCCCTGTAACAACTACAGAGGGGACCCAGACGGACACCGATGAGTGTGCTCCGATATTGGAACCACAACCGGTGAATACTTTCCGTGGACAAGACATACCCCCAACGACCGCACTCGATAGGGAATACTCGGTCCACGTCCCAACAGCAATTCTACAACAACAAGAAGCGCAACACGCGCCAATCGAACGCCCTTCTCCGATCCCATCACCCTTTCTAGCAGCATGGCCACTATCACCTCAACCCCCACATGATCAATGGAGGAATGAGAAAATCGACCACATGGAGGCCGTCATTCGCATCCTCATAGATGTATTGACGGCCATCAAATACAACGAAGATCCGGTTGGGATAATCCTCGGCGGCATGGCGTCACTGATCAACTATCAGGATCGGTACGAATAGCCGCCGGGGGGATGTCCGACCATGTCTCCCTGAGGAGGATTAGACGCTCGGATAACGCCCGTTTTCACCTACACGCGGCTTACCCAACCAATGAAACTCTACACTCACTACATGCATTTTCTGTACGCGCACGCCTAAGTTTATATAGACGTAGCAAATACAGACACACATTCATTACTAAACATTCGCTCAGACTCTTCGTGGATCAGGTTGCATCGCAAGATGCACCTGTGAAACATAACCACGGGGCGACGTTACACACAGGTCAAGTCGCCCCAACACACAAATCCCACGTCCCACTACTTGCGGCGCGTTTGGCTAGCTCTGAACAAAACCGTGAGTAGTGGGACATATTAGTTCAGTAGAGAGGGCGCCACCTGAAGTCGACACTCAGTCGCTGAGCGGACATCTGCGGGGCCTCACCCGGGTAACCGGGGGTCTCACCCTGTAGGGTCTGCTCGCCTGGGTGTCGTGAAGCACTTCGGGCGTCCACTACTAAGACACATTCAGAGATACTCTAAACCAGGCAATATTGCACAAAGGCAATATTGCCCTAGGTATATATAATAGTATATATAATAGCCACATTAAAGCGTGGCAACCCGATTCCCGGCTCTCTTTTTAGTGGGCTGCGCCCGACCCCTCAGATGAGGCCACACAGGCCGGAACTGATCCTCGCGCCCCCCTTCGGGGGACGCGTAGAAGACCTTCAGTGGTGGAACAAGAACAGAAATAGATCCAAGTTTTTAATTAGTAATTAGTTCTTGATAGAAAATAGTGGTGCGATACAGTCTGAAATTGCTCTCTGCCATAAGTTACAGTGAAATTTGTGTTTTTATTTTATCAACGTTATCTCCGCTAAAAGTATAAGTGCACATACCGAATCAACACGTTCGGTTGTTTGGCAAGTTTGAAAGTACTTCCGGAACCTATAGGTACAGGACGTCAGCTACTCATCGCGGAGGTTCGCCCGTCCGGTACAGTATTGTATAATTGTTTTCGGGCAACAGAGATGAAAAAATCGCTAAACCCCATTAGCGATTTTTCCTCCTGGCAAGGATAATGGGACAAATTATTTATATTATTGCATTGTTATTAGTCTTTGATAAGCGTACGAAGTTTCAAATCAATCCCACGTTTTGAAGGGGATGAAAATCGAGTTCAAAATTTCCATTACATAAATACATACCAAGCTAATAAAAGCGTGTTAAAAAAACACTACATTTTCAATCTAGTGACTTGCTAGACAAGCATATTATTCGCCTGGAGCTAAGCATCACACACATCAGCCCGTAAACGTTATGCTAGGGCTACACTAAGGTTTAACGTCTAACGCTGATCATCGCAATAATTAACGCGCAAAAATAATCCACAGAATAATACATTAAATTGACCTGCATTTAACGTTATAATGTCGATAAATCACGTTATTCAATACATTAGTTTCAAGATGGCGGTTGAATTTGCAATTATTTTACGACCTCAGCTACTTTTTCATTTGTACACCCCATAGTTACAGAATATTTCATATTAATTGCTAGCCGTATTTATCATCGATTAACAGTTGCTTTGGTCGGGAAACAAAGACGTAAAATCCTATCGCACTCTTGGTGCATACTAACAAACGCAAGTGTGGCCATAACACGCATTTAATAACGCGCTAAATCTCTTTGATGTGCCAAAAAAGACCGCCACCGGAGCTACCGCCTAACGCCTAACGGCATTATGAATGTCATTACAAAATGGACGCATTAAGTCGTGGCTACACCTATCTCTAGTGTCCATTAACGCGATAATTAACGGCGTTTAACCTTAGTGCGGCCCCAGCATTACTGAATCAGCCTCCTAATGAGCGGTTATAGGGGCGGGTAAGCGTCACGCCTGTCCATAAGATTTGTAATACACTAGTTGTGAAAATAATTAGTAATTTTATCTCCTATGCTTCGGAATTTCAATAGCTACAGTACAGTAATGTTGAAACTTTACACTACTGCTTGACTGCAGAATACCTGACACTGCAGAGATAGGGTCAGCAATAAAACCAGCTGAACATTTTAGTTTATAAACATGGCATTAACTAGAAAACTAACTTATCTATACAAATAAATAGAATTGTAGTGTCTGTTTGTAATGACATCTTTTTACTAAATGCATATAAAAGTATAGAAGGTACTAACATAACAATTTTATTTATGTTTTTGTCTGTTTGTGTGTTTGTTCCGGCTAATCTCCGAAACGGCTCAACCGATTTTGACCATAATTTTTGGCCATATATTTTATCTGTATTGGTACTTTGTCACTTTGAGGGAGAATAAGATTAACCAGCTTCTTCCCACATCTCTTTTGGCTATGGTCACAAAAGAGACAAATGATTTTGCTTGATGTTGATGCTGTACAAATAGCATGCGCACTGTCTTTCTTTAAATGGCCGGACTACAAACAGCTGCTATGCTGTATCCTCTTCTATCGCATGGGATGGTTGGTCGGGACCTCCCAGTCGCACATATTCACTCGCAGCATATTTCACTTTTTAAAATTCGACAACCGGTATTCAGGACAGATTTTTTGCAGTCGACCCTATACCACCGTGTTCGTAATGCAATAATCTTTATTTTCATTTATTAACCGGACCGGTGCATGTTACTATATCGATTTACCTGTTTATACCTTCCTACCCGAGAGTTGTGACGGGAAAAAAATAGACAACCTAAGGTTTGCATTTTCTATCATATCGACTTCATACTTTCGATTGTTATGGAATTTGTATATTAACCAAACCGGTGAAATATAAAAAACATTTTTTTTTACATTATTAATTAAATCCTTTCCTCCTTCAATCATATCCTGGACTGAAATTTTTTAGACAACCCATATGCAATATATTTATTGACATATTAAATTTAATATAAAATACTTTTCATCCATTAACCAGCTCGGTGAAGGTCGTTATATCGGGATCTTAGACTATAGCGAACATACATACACACATCGATTTTTATATATATTGTAGGATAAGGTAACTAAATAGTTATTATTTGGTTTGCAATAGTTGGAAATGCGTAGAAATAAGATGTGTGTGCCAAAGTGCTGCTGTGGTAAGCATAATGCTAAGCATTCTAGCGACTAACGTTACCAGTAAGTGTAGCGACAGCCGAAAGATCTTTTTCTGTCTTAAAGCTTCCGTAAATGTGTCACAACATGCTTAGTTTACCAAGTTATTACAAATAATTGTGTAAACGACGAAAGGAAGATGCTTGGGTAAGTAATCCATAATGGATAAGTCCACCCGGATTTATTAAGACTATGGACAGGCAACATGGACATTGAGCTACACGCAAAACAAAAAAAAAACGCGTATTTGTAGTTAGCCGCACTAAAAATAGAAAATAAATAATAGTTTAAAAAACACGCTTTTGTAGGTAACCGAACTAAAAAGTAGAAAATAATTTTCAATAAGTTTAAAATAAGAATAGAGTGACTAAACAAAATGTTTTTTTGTAAAATAGCGTGGGGTGCTTTATCAGATATTTTCATGATGACCCTACTTTTACGAATATTCACAAATATATTTACAACAATTGACATCAAGCACCCCACGTTTTTTTCTAATAAAATATATAGTTTTTTAATCACGCTATTGTTATTTCAAACTTATTGAAAATTATTTTCTACTTTTTAGTTCAGTTATCTACAAAAGCGTGTAGTTTTTGTATTTTAAAACTATTAAACTATTATTTATATATTTTTTTTGTATTATAAAATCAGCTAGAGAATATACCTCAGTAATAAGATTGGAGTTATAAGAATCCGTAGGTCGAAACATCATAATTGTGTAAGTGTTGTCGATACCCATGTGGCTGTCCACCCAGTCCTCTATTCCACCCGCGTATAATGCTGAAACAAAAAATTAACAAGGTATAAAAACTCATTACACTGTACACTGATTTCTGTACTGCACGTATAGTGCTCAGCACGTATATCTCCTGGATTATGCATGTGTCGTGAAGTCAAATATCGCCATATTCAGCACGCCTGACAAACAGTTTCGGTAAGTTATTAGTCGCGTATAGGCGCTGCAGGTGTATCACTGGAGCATCCACGAGTGACGATACTGCATAAGTACGCCAGACGCACTTTTAACCGATTAACAACTTTGCTGACTAGCATATTTTTTTGATGACATGCAACAACATACAATTCAGCCCGACACGGGAGAATCATCATCATATCGGCCAAAAGACGTCCACTGCTGAACAAAGGCTTCCCCCAAAGATTTCCACAATGAGCGGTTACATGCTACCCGCATCCAATGGCTACTAGCGACCTTCACCAGGTCGTCTGTCCACCTCATTGGAGGTCGTACCGCGCTGCGATTTCCGGTGCGTGGTCTCCACACGAGAACCTTTTTTCCCCAACGGCCATCAGTTCTACGAGCAATATGCCTAGCCTATTGCCATTTTAGTTTACTAATCCTTTCAGCTATGTCGGAAACATTAGTTTTCCTACGGGTCCTCATTTCTGATTCGATCCATAGCTCGCTGAGTGACCTTGAGCTTTCTTATGAGGCCCATGTTGAGTGACCACGTCTCTGTCTCATATTTTATCGCTGGTAATACAGACTGTCGTCTTGAGGCAAATGCGGTAATGTTGACGAAAAAATAATGCGAAGTTTCCCGAACGCTGCCCAGCTGAGTCGGATTCGACTGACCTCTTTCTCGAAGTTGGACCTACTTAACTGGACGTTTTGTCCCAGGTAGACATCATCATCATATCAGCCTCCCCCTTAGATTTCCACAACAAGCGGTCACATACCGCTCCCATCCAACGACTCCCAGTGACCTTCACCAGGTCGTCTGTCCACCTCGTTGGAGGTCGTCCTACGCTGCGATTTCCGATGCGCGGTCTCCATTCGAGAACCTTTGTGCCCCAACGGCCATCAGTTCTACGAGCAATGTGCCCTGCGCATTGCCACTTCAGTTTACTAATTCTTTCAGCTATGTCGACAACTTTAGTTCTTCTACGGATCTCCTCATTTCTGATTCGATCTCGTAGAGAAATACCAAGCATAGCTCTCTCCATAGCTCGCTGAGTGCCCTTGAGCTTTCTTATGAGGCCCATTGTGAGTGACCACGTCTCTGTTCCATATGTCATCACTGGTAACACACACTGGTTAAAGACTTGCGTCTTGAGGCATTGCGGTATTGTTGACGTAAAGACGCTGCGAAGTTTCCCGAACGCTTCATCAGATGAGACCTCTCCACTTTGAGATTAATATTCAATTGCCTCTTACCATTCGGTTATCACTACCGGTTTTCACCCTATGGATCACGGAGACATCATTGAATATTTGTCTTTTATTGGTCATGATGAAGTCAATTTCATTTTTTGCGGAACCATTGGGGCTCATCCAGGTCCATTCCAAGTAAGGCGGCTTTTGGTAAAAAGGAGTTCATTACGAAGAGTCCCTTCTTCACCAAAAAGTCGGCCAGCCTCTGACCCCTGGGGTTCCGTTGCCCATACCCAAATTGCCCCAATCTCAACTCACCATCGCATCATGTACCTAGCTTTGCGTTGAAATCCCCCATTACAACAGTGAAGTGCGTCTTGGAGTTATGTATTGTAAGTAGGGCCATACTTACGTCCTCATACATACTTTCTGCTTCATCATCTGGGTGCGTCGAGGTCGCTGCGTAGACCGGTATAATCATCAACGAATACCTCTTGGATATTCTGAGTATAAGGCACACTACCCTGAACACACACACACACTTTCGATGGTAACTATGTTTTAATGACTGACCTGCGGACGAGGAACTCGAGACCACCTTGAGACAGATGGTCGCCTTCCCAGTAGTAGAATAAGTTGCCGGATTTCAGGGTTATCGTGTCCTCGTCCTCGCTTCGGACTTCTGATAAACCCATGATATCCCAGTGCAACTTATCTATTTCCAGCTCAACGATGTTTTCGTCCTCAGTTCCTTGTTCCTTAGTGTGCGTGCGTTGTATGTTACCAGGGCCAGTTTTCGTTTGGGGTGGTAGCTGGATCCCGTCTGGAGATTCTTAACACCCCCTTTTTTATTGGTGCACAGTGGAAATTCTTCATGAACTTCCTTCGCCCCGGGGAAGAGCGAAGGGATATCGGACTCCTACCGGCTAAAACCACTGGAGCGGTCATCTTCGGCACCTAAGGGAGGCTCCAGGTCCTAGTATCACCACACTAGAGACGCCCACTGGTGCCACGCCTATAGGCTCATCTCGGAGGGTGACTGTAAAGCGGTCACCCCCCGGGGGATAGTAAAGGATCCCACGGCAGTGCGTGACCACATGCATGCTTACCGTCTTCTCTTGGGTTGCTCGGTGTGGGCACGTAGATTCCCCCACGCAGGATACGCCTCGAGCGTGTGCTGTGCGGTGTCCTGGTCGCTATCACAATGTGCCGTGGCCTCACGTCCTATCCTACCGCACCGAAATAACCGTGCCCGGTGAGCACCTGCGTCTGGTGGTAGGTGACGCGCTCGCTCCTTCTGAGCCAGGCTCCTAAGAGCGGCAGGACGGCCTCCACGACGCGCTTGGTCGCTCTTAGCACCCCCTGCCTGCCGTTACCGTGGCCGCTACCATGACATAGCAGGGCTGCCGGGAACTGGGGGCCGATGCTATATTTGTATTACTTTCATTTTGGGAGGAATTTCCCGATATGCCGAACTGCTACCGTTCAACAGAAGGGACGCTGCTGGCCCAGCCCTCTGGTTAAAATTCCCTTATTCAGTTTTTACGACCTTCACGAGAGGAGATGGAGTTGTGCTATATTCTTAGTTCGGACACCACACGGGAGAATAATGGATTAAGAACAGGTGATTATATGTTTATAATAGACGCTTCTATAAGAATAAACCTCACGTAAGAACTCTGATGTCTGTCCAGCAACGTAATTTCGATTGCTGATGCTGTAGGCCGCTGCTGCCGCCCTTGAGGCCCGTTGTCTCTGCAATGATATTAGTTTTTTTTTTACGATTATCTGTACCGGTACATTATTCTATAAGCCGTATAATTATGTTACTGTAAGTCTGTTTAACTTTTTTCAATTTCCCCGTAATTATATTATAATTAGCAGCTACCTAACAGCCCTACATGGATAATTTAGGATGGACTTTTCTCAGCGAAGCAATTCCCAAAATTATTGTACGTGATGAACTTAGTATATTTTTATATGTAACTAGCATTTGCCCGCGGCTTCGTACGCTTGGAATTTAGAAATGTATATCATGCTATTGAAAACATGCAATAATGACCTGAGCTTTTATTTGGAACTTGTAATAGGTGTAGAGGGATCATAATATATTTCCGAATGACACGACCCATAGGCCTGCCGCATATTGCATCCAGTCCAGCGTGCCGAGTGCCAAACCATGCGCTTGTGTCTTTTGTTTGTCAATAACTATCATAAGATGTAGCTTGCCCTTTTCCGCCCAGTGTTAACAGTCCAATCACTCATTATAGCCACACACCGCTCATTTTGTTATTTAAATTAGGGCTTTAAGTCGTGTGTTGTTACTTTTATAATATCGAAATACATTTCACGAGTGCGCTCGCAATTGCCATCCGCCCATCCCACATACAGCGTACAGACCGAGAGAGCTGGGGTGCAATTCCTTAAGCTCAAACATCCATACATCCTTAAATACAGAATCGAAATAACGGTGTAAAACCAATTCGGTATTCGCTAAGACATGATTGATGCTATTCAAGGTCACGTTACAGAAAGTGAGCCATGAGGACCAGCCTTAGCGAATACCAAATTGGGTTTCAACTCTGTATTCAAGGATGTATGGATGTTTGAGCTTAGAGAATTGCACCCCAGACCGCGCGCTTCAAGCAAGCATACAGCGTGCCGAATGCGAGCGATCTGCTTGCCGACGCCACCAGTGCCGCCCATTATACAGATACGCGTTCGAGATCACGCACTATAATGTGCGCTGAGTGAACAGCAAAAAGTCGAACCCTGCCTGTCGGCACTTATAAGACCAAAATGATGGCGAATAAATGTCGCAGACGACTGGGACGGTCACTGACCTCCTCGAGAATATCGTCCCAGTGTTTATCACCGTCAAGTAGATGGAGCGCTCCGTAGTCTGGGTGATATTTGGGAAACTTAACGGCATCAAAAGTACCGCGTGTAGTAAAATGCGCAAAAAAATTACACTTGCCTTCATTTGGATGCATAGAGTAGACCTTACCCAATGCGGCGTCTTTCATAACTCCCGAGAAACCATATACTGTAGGGCACGTTGACGTCGATCAAACACACCTCTTTGCTTCTCGTACGTATAGTATGATGACATCTCGCCATTCGTTCGGGATTTGGCTTACAGACCCTCTTCACACAGTTGAAAAAATACGAAAAGCGTAGTTTGACGCGGATTGTCCAAGCGCTCTATGACATTTCAGAACTGAAATAAATTCGCTAGCCATTCTCTAAATGGACGTCCACATGCATGAACGTTGGATGTTGATCATGTATAGAGATGTCGCAGTGTAGATACTCTGCGAGCTCGATTGCGATTCACACTGGGTGTAAGTCTCTGAGGCGCGTGATGCAGCATGGTGCTTTCGATCGCTTGCGAGACGTGCTTCATGTCCTTCATTACTATCTTGTGATCGAGAGGCAGCAGTGACAACTCGTTGGGTACCTAACCGCGACGGGCGCTGCGTGCTGCTTTCTGCAGTTAAAGAGGAATATGTTTCAAGGCTCATGGGCTTTTAAGATGCAAAGGCTAGTTCGATCTCTCAAAACTGCAGTTGATCGTGAGGCTCAGTTAGCTACTAAACGTGAGTGCAAAGCTCTATACACAGAGCATTGCACTGGCGCTTCGAAGATATTCGTCTTCTTTTTAATATTCCCTTTTGAATCCGATATCAATAACAACCAAATTAATCAACATTGGGCCGTAAGAATCGGCTATTGTTCAAATAATTCAGATATAAATAAAATATCGTAGGTAAGGTTAGTAAGTTGTTTATAAAAGTTAAATAACAACAAAGTCACGGACATTGACGGCGCGGTTGGTGCTGTGGCTTATACAGTCGGCTGCTGCGTTTCGGGTTGCGGGTTCGATTCCCACACGCAACAAATATTTGTATGATCTGCAGGTAGTTGTTCCGGGTCTGGGTATATTGTGTATGAAATTTGTGTCTGTAAACGCACCCACGACACAGGAGCAATCTACTGTGGGGCATCGTTTTTAAAAAGAATATATAAGTCAACATATGTAGGTAACGGCTTTGCGTGACAATGGTCATCGGTAGGTACCCTTTGGCGCAGATTAGGAAAAATACTACGTTTAATCTGAGCTGACCCTTAACTTCACGTTTTGCCAACGTAGCCATACCGTGATGTAATTCGACAGTAATGCTATTTAGTTGGAAGAAATAAATAAGTATATAAACTTTATAAATTTAATAATTACAAAACTAAGTAACCCAGAAACATCATAATAAATAGAATATATTATACTTTATTTAAGGATACCAACACAATTATATTATCACGCTTTTTGGCTTAGGGGACACAGCAGTTACGAAAATGCACGTTTGGCACGGAAGTCAATAGTTTTTCACTAATAAATAGACAAACAAATAGTTTATTAAACTAAGTCGATTTCATGATGACAATTTATGCGAAATATAAACTAAATCTTATGATTTAGTCCAAAGGAAAGAACTGCTAGCGACATCTGTTGCCTTGAACCCGTGATTTATTGTTTACACAAGAACATATAATCAAATATCAACTACAGACCAGACAGAATATTCAATATAGAAATTGCTTTTCAAGAGAATAAAATTATACAAAAAGTAAGATTTTAGAGGTAGATTTGATTCCGAGATCAAAGTAATGACAACGCGCGTGTTAGTTTAGCAGGCTACGTTACTAGTTGCGAGGGGTTAGGAAATAAGCTTTCTCATTTTTAAAATCTGTTGCTTAGCTCTCTTTAGATATAGCGTGATAGCAATGTTTTTTTAAAATAATTCTTATTACGTACTGATAACGAATGTGTTCACTTGTGTGATTGTTTCATAATATTCACTGTAAAACAAAACTTTGTAGACATATTGTTATACTACTCACCTCCCATGTACAAAAGCGTGATGATTAGTATTCTAGAGCCATCCTTGGACAGTAACGGGCATTTTTGTCAAATTTCAACGAATTCTACATTGTAGTTTTAGAGGTAACATCCAACAAGTTTTGGTATCAGTCTCGTTCCTGGACCACGGGGTAGTGATTTTTTTCAAAAAATATTTATCTCACTACGTTTTTATTATACTTAAAATAGATGTCATCATGTCAGCCAAAGGACGTCCACGCGTTTTTTATATGTTTAAGGACGCTTAAATACATGAGAACGGATACTTACGCAAGTGAACACATCTTGATGCAGCCAATTACAACTAATCAGCTGCGAGGGCATTGCAGCACCGACTTCGAAAAGGGGAGGTCTTTTTTTATGTATGTACACCGATTACTCCGAGATTTGTGGACCGATTTGAGCAACTCTTTTTTTAACTGGTTCAAAATGCTTTCGCGTTGGTCCCATATAAATTTCATTACATTTGATTGAGTAGTTTTGTAACCAGCTTCAATAAACAGGTTAATTTGACTGCGCTTATCTAGATGATGTCTTAATGGTTTCGATTCCTCTCAGATCGGTGACCCGATTTGAGTAATTCTTATTTTTAGTGTTAAATACTGAACCAAATTGGAATAAGGTTTTACATATATTTACACTATGCCCCAACCATGGTTGATGCAGACCAACGAGAGTTATATTTTATACCTGGCCCCGCCAGACTTCATAAAGTTTTTTTTTTTCCTTTTCCGGGTGGTTTTTTTTTTTGTTAAAAGTTTTATTTTATTATTAAACTATAAACATTTGCTATTTCCTTTTATTTTCTTAAAATAATGGGTACATTATCATGTAATAAAGAAGTGAAAGTGTTATCCAAACTCAACTATTTCGCAAGGCCAAGTTATAACGCATCTGAACTGGAACAAATTAGCCAATGGAGCAAGGCTTATGGACTTATGGTGAATCCTTCAAAGACCCAGGTCATTGTTGTTGGTGGCTCTAGAATGATTTCAAGAGTTGACTGGACCAAACTATCCCCGGTTCTTTTTGATGGCACTATGGTTCCTGTAACTGACAAAGTTAAGAACCTAGCCATATACATAGACAAAACCTTCTCATGGGGACCTCAAATACAGGAAGACAGTCGTAAACTATTTGCATCTGCTGGGTCTTTACGAAGACCGCGTAACTTCCTGCCAATTGCCACCAAAACTGCGCTTGCACAATCGCTTCTTTTTCCAATTCTTGACTACGCTGATACGACGCTATCTGGATCTCACGGAGGAAAAACTTGATAAACTTGAGCGACTCCAAAACTTCTGTATAAGATTTATATTTGGTTTACGAAAATATGATTATGTGTCGGAGTATCGTATTAAGCTCAAGTGGCTCCCTAAACGCCTTCGTCGGAATACTCATATTCTTCAGCATCTATACAGTATCCTGTTCAATCCCTCTACCCCTTGTTATTTTCGAGTTCCTTCATGGTACACATACAAGATTCTTAAGGTCATCAGAAAATCTGACGTTGAAAAAGCCAACACATTCCACTAATTTCGTTGGAAAATCCTTCACAGTCCAAGCTGCCCGTTTATGGAATGTGTTGCCAATAACAATTAGACGTGCTAAGTCCCTGGCAATATTTAAAAGAACACTATGACCACGATGTCATCGGCTAATTGAAGGTGATTGATATACTCGCCATAGATGTTTATGCCGAATCCTTTCCACTCTAGTAGCGGTGAAGAGTTTCGGGGAAATAAAATCCCCCTGTCTCACACCTCTGCAATGGAAATGCCCTCGTACTCTGTTCATGTACTTGGATGCCATGTGGCGTTTCTGTGTAAGCACTTTAACACTTCGATGTCCCGATAGTCAGTGTGGCATCACTGTAGAGATTGCAGCACAGCCCCCAGATTTTGATCGAATCGAAGGCTTTCTCATAGTCCACAAACGCTATATAGTGGTAGATTATACTCCTTGGTGTTTTGTACAACCTACCGCAGCATATGGATGTGGTCTATGCTACTAAAACCTTTTCGGAAACCTGCTTGTCCGAGAGGCTAGAAGTCATCAAACTTACACTCAAGACGATTCGTGATGATCCTTGAAAACAGCAAACATGGTTCAGAAGCGAGATTGATTTATTCTTAGTTGATTGATTCTTCAACAAGGTGTTACCACTCTTTTTGAAGAAGAGCGTAACCTCTTTTTTGTTCCATGCTTCCGGCGTTTTGCCCTCAAACAAGACGGAATTGAATAGCTTCTGACGGACTTTAAGTACTGGTAACCCGCTCACTTTCAGAAGCTCTGTCGTAATTCCATCACCAGCGTGTTATTTTTAAGCTGTTTCACGGCCATCCTAATTTCGTACTGGCTGATGTCCATAATATCTTCGGTATAGTGTCGGATTATTATGCCTCGCGGGTCTTTAACAGACTTTAAGTATAGTTATCGCTTAGTCAATGTCACACTGCCGTCCTCGGTCTTCAGCTTCATAATCCTACTTTGGCCAATAGACCTGTCTCTTGGGAACACTTTGTAGCATTGGTTCCAGTTAACATCGTTGGTGTTAAAGGTACGTATTCGTCGTGACGCCAGGACTTCCATATCCGTCTATTGAGCAGTCGGTATGCATCATCACACGAGACCTCTTAACTTTGAGCTTGATATTCAATGTGCCCCTTACCATTCGGTGATCACTACAGCTTTCACCCTAAGGATCACAGGGACACAATTGAACAGTTGCATTTTTTGGTCATGATGAAGTCAATCTCATTCTTTGGTGAACCGTCCGGACCCATCCAGGTCCATTTCCTGTGAAGGGGTTGCCGGATTTCAGGGTTATCGTGTCCTCGCCCTCTCTTCAGACTTCTGATAATCCCTTGATATCCTAGTGTTACTTATCTATTTCTTGTTCCAGTTCAACTATCTTTTAGTCTGCCCTCAGCGTGCGTGTGTTGTAGGTTACCAGAGCCAGTTTTCGTTCAGGGTGGTAGAAGGATCTTATATGAAGATTCTTAGCACCTCCTGATCTGCCGTTACCGTGGCCGCTACCCCGACCAGGAATAGCGGGGCTACCGGTGCTTTAATGGTGTCGTCATTTTGGGGAAAGTTTGCCGGTACTCCATCATGAAAAGACCGACGCAAAATTCTAACGCTGAGGGTTCCACAATCATGTACTGAATCTTTGGCATCAGTTTTCGTTACTATGACACTTACACCCGTTTTATGTACCTAATAGTAATATTGTAAGGTAATACTTTTAATTAATATTGAAGCACTAGAATATTTTTATAGTCGAGTTGAGTCTCTATGACGCCTAATTTGTTACTAATATGAACTTGACGATTTTACTATGCCATGTAATTACTTTTTTTTACATAAAAAGTTATTACTGTCATGTCATAATCATCATCATATCAGCCATTTATACGTCCACTGCTGAACAAAGGCCTCCCCCATAGATTTCCACAACTGTATCATCATTTTGGGGAGAATTTGCCACGCTTGGCAGGCGGGTTGGTGAGCGCAGTATGTCGTTTGTAAATTAAGAATTAATTTACTCCCAAATTAGATGAAAAGAAAAGTTTAATTACCAAAATCTTATGCTAACATTACAATAAGCGATCCCCACACTAGGTGTAAGCTGAATCGTGGGGACCAAGGATACTATTACCTAATAAGTAGTAGATACAACGTACTGTGCCACTGTTACCTAATTTCTTACTTAGGGTATAGGGTGAGTGTGTGTATGTGTGGTGTGTACATTTGTGCGGGATTCAGTCTGTCGGTATGAAAAAGTCAGTAGAAGTTTAGTGACCTATTGGCGTGCTTCTTTGACAGTGTAGCTTTTTATATCACATGGCTTTGTTATTATGTTGTCGATAAATGGGTGGAAAAATTGTGAAGAGTGTTGGGCAAAGGATGTATTTACTTTGATTTGAGGTACTCGATAGACTCTTCTTTTCAATATTTCGGGTTATTACTGTGAGTTCAATGTCTTTCGATGCATTGCCACTGCGACTCTGCGGATATACAGCTGTCGAACGTTAAGTACCTGCAAATCTGTGTAGAGTGGTCGTATCGGTGGAGTAGCGAAGTGGCTTTTTTGCCAAAACTTTTAACACTGATCGTTGTGATCTTTCTATTCCGAGCATTGCCGCTATACCAGCACCACCCCACACAAATGTACTATGAAGACTGACCCGCATAAGGCTGTGTACACCAGTTTATGAACGCACAAATCAGCATAATTGCGCAGTAATCGAAAAATATTAATGACTTTTCGTACTCGGCCCGACAGGAAACTAAATGCTTTTTAAAAATTAGATTTTCGTCAATTTCTACTCCGAGATATTTGATGTGCTCAGCCCTGCCAATATCATCACAGTTGCATGACCGAATAGCAATGACTGAATATAAATACTTGAATCTATACAAATAAATAAAATTGAAGTGTCTGTTTGTAATGTCAAAATAACAGCTTTTTACTAAATGCATATGAAAGTATGTACGTTACATATAACAAAAACACAATTTTTCAATTTTTTGTCTGTCTGTCTGTCCGTCTGTCTGTCTGTCTGTCTGTTTGTTCCGGGTAATCTCCGAAACGGCTGGACGGATTTTGACGGGGCCTTCACTGGCAGATAGCTGATGTTATAATAAGGAATAACTTAGGCTACTTCTATTTTAGAAAAATAATTAGGTTTCCGCGTAAAACAATAAAACCTTTGAAATCCAATTAATTGTATGTCAAGTGTCTATGTCGAAGTACTCTAAATTTCTTTTAAATTAAACCCGGGTGAAACCGCGGTTACCAGCTAGTTTACTAAATAAAAAATGTAAACCGACTGAAAATATGTTTTCTCTTGTTATTATTATACTCGTTTATTCTAGTAACCAAAAAGGAAATATGTTTAGGATTTTTGACTCGTATTTTCATAATTCCCAAGTGAAAGTGATTTTGTAAATAGAAAAACCATATAATCCCTAATATCCCAAAAGCCTTTATTTCAACTATCAAATTAGGAAATAACTTCTTATATATATAAAATGGTACATTTCCATATCATGCACAATAATTCTGGGGTTTGCTGAGGTAAGTACCGAATTTACATTAACCGCCATGAGATATTAGACATATTTATAAATTATACTTACGTATAAATGATCAAAAGCTCTTTTTTTCTTTGTGTGCGAGTAAGGATATAAAATGCCCTGCAAAAGAAAGACGATGTAAGCATGACAATCGTTTGGTTATTTGTTTGTGTGTCTGAAAGAAGAATAGTATGAATAGCAGAAAACAGTTCAAGCAAACTAAAATAACTTCATTACCCCTTCATTCTACCCTAAAACACAAAAAATTATGTTAAAGTCGTCCAAATCGTTCCTCAGATACGCCTTGCCAACTGAATGCGCCTAAATAATAATTTTAATTGGTAATCTACTATGAACAAATCAATTTTAGCTTACCAAAATATCGCCTTCTTTGAACGCAATGAATGTATAGAGCGGTGTGTGCTTTTCGCGCAAGTAGTGCGTGAGGGCACGTGTCTCCGCCTCGCTAAGCTGTCGCGAGCCCGCGTACAGACTGCCACACGGGTACTCCGCGTGAAGCTCGTCCGCTGAAAACAAAACCATGCATTATTTCACGAGTTAAGTTATCAACCATTGTTAAAAGACAGGTTTTAATAGTTGTGTTAAATAGTTATATACTACTATGAACATTTCTCAGCTTGTCTTTGTCGCTTGCACTTATAAACGTGTTTAGTGTAGGTATCGATATGATTTCGTTGGGGCTTTGAAGAGCACTTCCAGCGCCTCATCCCCCGAGTCGAGAGGGTAGTGGGTGCACTACACCGGCTGCTGCCCAATCTCGGGGGACCATGTGAGGAAGGTCGCCGTCTCTACGGGGGGGTCGTGCGATCCGTGGCCCTCTACGGAGCACCTGTATGGTCAGCTCGACTGTCAGGCGCCCAGCGCTGCAGAACCAATTCACGGTCTGCAGCGCAGAGTGGCTATCCAGATCGCACGAGGATACCGAACAGTGTCCTACGAGGCGGCAACTCTCCTGGCGCGTTTTCCGTCTTACAACATCCTGGTGGAGATGGATGCGTGAGTCTACGATCAGACACGCTCCCTCCGCCAGAGCAGCGAAGGCGGGCCTCCAGGGGCGTTGGACAGGCTGAGGCGGCTAGCTCGGCGGCGCGCACTTGGCAAGTGGCGTCACCGCCTGCGGATGCAGTACGCGACCAAGTGCGTCGTGCAGGCCGTCCTGCCGCTCTTTGGAGCCTGGCTCAAAAGGAGCGAGCACGTTACCTACCGCCTGACGCAGGTGCTCACCGGGCACGGTTGTTTCGGTGCGTACCTGCACAGGACGTGAAGCCACGGCACAATGCCACCATTGTGATAGCGACCAGGATACCGCACAGCACACGCTCGAGGCGTGCCCTGCGTGGGCCGCCGAGCGGCGGATCCTGGTCGATCGGATCGGGCAAGATCTCTCTCTGCCAGCAGTAGTGTCGGCTATGTTGGCAGAGCATGAAAACTGGAATGCAGTGGTCTCCTTCTGTGAGAGCGTCATGCTCCAGAAGGAGACCGCAGAGCGGGATCAGGAGAGGGCCGATCCCGCTCGAAGAAGGAGGAGACGGCGCCGGGGTAACAACCGCCCTGGCGCCTAATCCCATACGCCTAAAACCCCTACAGTTACTATAAGGCGGGGTACCTCTGGGTTCGCGGGTGCGTAGATTGGGGAATCTGTGTGCCCACACCGAAAGACCCAAGAGAAGACGGTAGCACGCATGTGGTCACGCGCTGCCGTGGGACGCTTTGGGGGATCCTTTACACGCTTTACAGTCACCCTCTCCGAGATGTGCCTATAGGCGTGGCACCAGTGGGCGGCTCTAGTGTGATCATACGAGGACCTGGAGCCTCCCTTAGGTGCCGAAGATGACCGCTCCAGTGGTTTTAGCCGGTAGGAGTCCGGCATACCCCTTCGTCCTTCCCCGGGGTGAAGGAAGTTCATGAAGAATTTCCACTGGGCACCAATAAAAAAAAAAGGTATCGATATGATTAACTTTTACGTTGATAAGATTAAACAATATTTCATGATTCCAGAATCTGACCACGAAAAGTTTTTATGGGTAGATTCTATCTTTTGGTGTCACAAATAAGTTGAAGCGGTAAATGATATAGACAAAATAACAATGCTTTATTCTCACCAGGTATCCATTGGTATTCAAAATTTCTATCAAGATTAACACCATAGCATGGCTGAATTGTACATCGTAAGCCGTGGGTCTCACAGGATTTACACGACTCGCGTCCTTTACATGAGTTCCATAATTGCCGCAAATTCTTCGGCCATTCTCGCTTCTATAATTCATTAATATTAAAAATAAATATTTAATTAGTTAATCTAAAAGTTGTTAATAAAGTACCTGAGGAAATGTCATGGAATAGTCATAACCATCCGGGTTGAAAACTGGAATAACCCAGAAGCGGTATTTAGTGAGCAGATCTGAATGAGCTTCGCTTCGTTCTATCAGTTGATAAAGAACATATATTGCCGCAGCTACCGCATGATGGTCGCGGCCTTGAATACCTGAAAATAAAAACGAGATCGATTATTCATTTTTTGTAACAAATAGGGCATACCTTAATGAATCTGACGTATACCTAAACGCTAACTTTCAGTTATTCCGATATAAAAAATCTCATATTATTGTTTTTCAAATTAATAATATACACCAAGATTTTTAGGTTATGCCTTGTGCTAAACTAATATGACAAACATTGTGGTCGGAACTGCGCGTCTATACATCGATGTTCTTGTTTATACCGAATTTGTTGGAACAATAATAATACCTACCAAATACAATTTCGAACAAAAATACTGTCATCATCAACAAAAGAATGTCCCGTTAGACATATGAATAAGTACCGTAAATATTAACACAACGTAAAACTTACCTGCCACTATCATTACAGTTTGTTTGGCAGAAACTATTTGCCCACTGCTCGGGTCATCTACGATCATCATATAAATGGGATTTTCCATGGTGGTGAAATTTCCATCAGTTATGTCTACCCATCTAGCCACGGGACTATCTTCTGCCCACTGCTTCATTTGATTCACTATCTATAAAGAAGCCAAATGATCAAATTAAAAGACCATCACATATATTGACGGACCATGAAAAAATGTTTATACCTCAGGTAAAGTTAGTGGCGAGTTAAAATTGAGCTGTCTAAGTCTAAGTAGATTGCAAAATGGGCGACGTTTATCCCTGAGTTTGTCTTTTATGGATTTTAATGTCGCTATTTCTATACCAGGGATGCCAATAACACCTTTAGATGAAATTTTAGCACTGGCGTTCTCCGAAAAATAGTCATCCGGGTAAATGTGCAAGTCTCTTATAAAACTGGTATTGTTTGTGTCAGTATCCTCAATATCGTTTTCCTTAGAGTCTGGAAAATCTTTTGATGAATCTTCCCGGTTTCCTTTTTTATCGTAATAAATCGGTTCACTTAAATCATGATCATCTTTTTTCAAACCAATTTCGTTATCCTCATCACCATAAAACATCAGATTATATGATGATTCAGAATCTTTTTCACTGTTTTTTTTTACTTCCTGCTCTTGTCTTTTACTATCCTTTTCTATTATCATCATTCTCCGTTCTGACGTCAATTCAATTTCGGGTTCTATATCTATGTTTGTAATAGGATATTCAAACGAAACTGTTGTGCTTTCTGTAATTAAATAACTAGTACGGGATAACTTCACATGGTCTTGAGTTTCTTCTTCAAAAGAACGATATTTATGAAATTCTTCTAAATCAGAAGTGGTTCTGTCCGGGATTGATATATCTAATTGAGGTAGCGTTCGAGTAGGCGGTGAAGTCGATGTTGTGTCTAGATCCTATAAGAAAGTACTTTTAACGTTAAATTACACTTAAGTAAATGACATATTAATAATATTAAAATACATACATAAGAATCCATAGAAGGTGGTGTTAATGGAGGATTAGTTGTACGGCGAGCGAATGCTACCGGTGTTATAGGTGCATACTGTCGAGCCATCAACATCGGTGTTCGCGCTAAGAACTGAGGACTGGCAGGGGGACTATCGTCGCGTTGTGAATTCCGGTCGCTGTAGATGCCTAAATTTAGCAAATGATAATGAAATAATGCAAATAAACACAAAATACGTAAGGGCACAAATAAATGTTGCAGTGTTTTCAACATATATTTGTTCGCTTTTAAAACGAAAACCAGGGAATAAGATCTTTTTTCGTTAAAAGACGGAGGGTTCATAGGAACTTATATTTATTTAAATAAATAATACAATCATGAAGGATGCAATTTTATAAGTTTATTTTAGATGGCGCCTTTCCTATCTGACTACATGTAAAGGCCTACGCAGACGAGGGAAATTCCTCGGAAAATTGTTTTGCCCCTGAAAATAGATTACGTGTAACTGCATCGCATAACGCACAACGAGGGACTAAAAGTACCACGTACAAATAGTCCCCAAAGAACTACGGACATTGACAGATCGGACCGCACTAAAGTACGCGGGAATCTCCGCATCAACGCACACAGCAGATTTCAGTGCGCTTTGAACGCTTGAAACTTCGAGAGTGATCTACCTACACATATACATATACGTGATTCTAATTAACGAAGTTTAAACAAGAACTCCTTTATATGATACGTCAAGAAAAGAGTATCATGACCGAAATTTTAATAAAAAATATGTCATGAGATATGCAAGACGGTTTATTCCTCTTCTGTTTGGGATTCAATGTCGAATCGGGACAAAACGAAATGTCGTTTTAATTACATTAGCTTATTGACACATATATAGATGTTGTGTTATGTTGTTAAAACTACTGGGGTTATGTCTATTCTTTTTAAGATACATGGAAAAAACGCCAACGCAGCATACATCGCCGATAATCGTGTGAAAGTGCCTTAATTAACAGGTTAAGTTTAGGCAACCGTTTTGGACAATATGATAATACATAGCACAAATTATACTAAACTAAAACACTCAGTCAAATAAATAAAAAAATTAATGATTTGCTAAACATGCAACATAACGCGTTTCGATACGCCAGGTTTTACGAGTTTCAGTCAAATGTAAATATATATAAAGTAAAATTACTCAATGTTACTAAGCCTTAGTGCAGTTAGCTTCACAATATAATTCTACAATCAATAGAGATATAAATTAAACTCCCCTGAAAGGCCGCGATGCCACTTTTGAGAATGTCCCCCAAAACTTTACTAACCTTTTGGATGCATTGGTGGCATTATAATGTTAACCGTGGTTGCTTGTGGTATTGGAGCAAGATACAGATCTCCTTCAACAGATACAGGTGCAGTGGTCGGAGGTACAAATCGCGTGTAATCTTTTGGTGCCTCGGTGATGCTCGATGGTGAACTCGGCGGAGGTACCTTCGCACCTATGATAATCTTCTCACCTCCTTTTGTCACAGCCTGAATGTTTACGGCAACAATTGGCTGCGTTTGAGATGTCAAATCTTCATCCAAAACCTTTACTAGGAACTCGTTTGTAGTTTCTGGATTGGATCGCCATCGCGTGTATTCTGGTAATGCCCTTTTCCGGCGAAAAACTAACACCAATAACCAAATAAACATTTCATTTTAGTAAAGTATCTTAATATATTTACAATACAATACGGAATTAACAAGAGGCTTCTGTCAGATAAAAGGTACTTACATCGAATGGGACAAACAGAGTACAAATCATAGTCAGTAATATTTAGATAGTGGTTGCACCAAACTAATTGTATAAAACCTAATATTATCAAAAATCCATAAATTTTCATGATAACAAAATCTTCATATTTTGACATTGCATGATGCCTTTCATTGACGTTTAATGCAGGTGTAATTTATCATGAAACTAGAACGTAAGTGGCCAGATAGTTTGTATTATTTGCGCGGAAATATCTCAAGGACCTTCTTCTACGTTATTCGACTGCTTGATATCTAGAAAATAATCATCCATCTCCATCTTTGAACCTATAAAATATAATGGATGATTGATACGACACAGTACCTTAATGATGTATGATATTATTCTCGTAGACAGAAAATCATATTATTAGATATAATTATATTAAATAAAATATGTTTAAAAATCTAATATAAAAAATAAACCTCATTTGCATCGGTTAATCGTAACACTAATCCCAACACGCTAAGTTAGTATCGTGAAATCCTATACCACTGACGCCAAACTAATCCTAACAGAAACTATCTATATATAATGTTCTAATATATATATATATTAGAAAATTATAATAAAACCTATTTAGAGATCGATTCTTCCAATTGGTGTGAGTTTTATGGTCAATAATGCTTTCAATAAAACGCGATGGTCAAGTAAGTAAGTCCTACCGACTGACGTCCATGAATCATCACGGAAAGCGTACTTTGTACTGATTAATGCTAACACCCAAAATGTACCCTAAATGCACTATTGCCTTACTTACTTACTTTGTATACCTACGTATACAAGAGCGCTGACTTTGACATGACAGACACACTGACGAAATAGTGGAGGTCACGTACGAAGATGGTGGCATCGTCGCTAAGGAAGTCAATAGGACCGCCAAGGCCGTAAGGCAACACTTTGATACGACACTTAGAGTAGATGATTGTGGCGAATGAAAAATCGGACATTGTGTGTTTTTTCGATTAAAATTGCTAAAATATAATAATTAAATACTGTATTAGAATGTCTTTTTTTGTTGGACTTCTCGCATACATATCTGAGAAATGGGGCTGCTTAACACTTTCTTCTTTTATTTATAGATGATGCCATAATACTTTCTATCTAGATTCTTAGCTATCTATTTTATCTCGTCGTTTCAGCTAAATAAAGTCCACTGCTGGACACAAGCCGCCCCAAAGATCGCCATAACGACCGGTCTGGGCGTGTTGTGTGCTCATTGGGCGGTTTTCCCATAATCGCTACGCTTGGCAGGCGGGATGTCGATCATAGTTGAGTTGTTGTAACTTAATTAAGTATTTATTCTATTTATTCAATAACTAGCTTTTGCCCGCGGCTTCGCACGCGTGGAATTTAGAAATGTATATCATGCTATTGAAAACATGCAATAATGACCTGAGATTTTATTAGGAAATTGTAATAGGCGTAGAGGGATCATGATATATTTCCGAATGACACGACACATAGGCCTGCTGCCTAATGCATCCAGTCCAGCCAGCCGAGTGCCAAACCATGCGCTTTTTTCTTTTGTTTGGTAACGCTTCCCACAAGGCACTGGGTGTCTTCATCAATAAGTTTCATAAGATGGATCTTGCCCTTTTCCGCCCAGTATTAACAGTCCAATCACTCATTATAGCCAGACCGCTCATTTTGTCATTTAAATTAGGGCTTTAAGTCGTGTGTTGTACAATACTTTTATAAGATCAAGATACAGTTCGTGAGTGCGCACGCAACTGCCTTCCTCCCATCCCACATACAGCGTATAGACCGAGAGAGCAGACCGTGCGCTTCAAGCGAGCATACAGCGTGCCGATTACGAACGATCTGCTTGCCGACGCCACCAGTGCCGTCCATCATACAGACACGCGTTCGAGATTTCGTACTATAATGTGCGCTGAGTGAACAGCAATAAGTCAAACCCTGACTGTCGGCGCTTAGAAGACCAACATGATGGCGAATAAATGTCGCAGACGACTGGGACTGTCGCTGACCTCCTCGAGAGTATCGTCCCAGTGTTTATCACCGTCAAGTAGACGGAGCGTTCCGTAGTCTGGGTGATATTTGGGAAACTTAACGGCATCAAAAGTACCGCATGTAGTAAAATGCGCAAAAAATAGCACTTGGCATTTTTTGGATGCACAGTGTAGACCTTACCCAATACGGCGTCTTTCATAACTCCCGAAAAACCATATACTGTACGCCCACTTTGACATCGATCAAACACACCTCTTTGCTTCTCGTACGTATAGTATGACGGCATCTGGCCATTCGTTCGGGATTTTGCAAACAGACCCTCTTCACATAGTTGAAAAATACGAAAAGCGTAGTTTGACGCGGATTTTCCAAGCGCTCAATAGAGTAAACAATCAGTTCGTACAGAGATCCATTATTACTTATACACGTACACACATTTATTGGGATTATATCATGATAATTATACGTACTTAGGAGTATTTTTGCAGTGCCGCGCACAACACTTACTCGCATTTATATTTTTAAACAATGCAATACCAACACGTTTCACAAACAAGTAAATAGTCCAGGTTTTTGTGCAAGGGTCAATCAGATAAAGCAATGCTGTCAGTATCCTATACTTTCTAGGTCAAGGTTTAGAAACAGAATCGTCAATGAATTGTATGGACAAGCCAAGTCGTCAATAAAAATCCACAAAATAATCGAAGCGGAAAGAGAAAAACGGTATACTTTTAAAAAAGAAAAAAACATAACGCATGGTGTGTTCCACTGCTTGTTTAAAAAGTTTATAGTAAAACGTTGCGTTGCTATTTGATGATTTTATTAATTAAAACAAAAGTTGTACGATAACAAGTAAACAAAGGTGTCTCCAGATCTTAATTTTTTTGTTGTAAGTGATAATAATAGTTGTTATTTTAGGAAAATTAAGAAAATCTGAGTGAAATGGAATTATGATTGATTTTCTGTGGTTTTAAACGCGTTGGCACTTTGAGAAAAGCTCTATCTATCGCTCCATTACTTAAATTGCGACACTATTATACTAATAAATTAAATATCTATTGGGTTAGTACTGTATCTCTAAAAGCAGAAGCTTCCTAAACTCATTGTTATTAGTCCTAATTCTTGTCTTAAGCCACAGATAAAACGGAGTGGTGGACCGTGGACACCGGCATTGTTTACCATATTGGAAAATTTAATTGAATTCACTTTTACTTTACTTGTCACGGATAAATAAATAACTTGCTGTCAGGATTTTATAGTTCTAGTAAATTTTGTACCACCATTATATTATATTTTCTTGTCTACAAACATGCTTTTGCAGTTTAAAGTATATTTGATTGCTACAACGTACTTTCTTGGTGCTCTCTTTATGGTCCTATTTCCGCCAAGGAATTTCGAGCTGTGAGTAACCGGGCGCTTGATTATCGATTGTGTTAGTTTTATGGTTATTTTAATTAGAAGTATATGTATGGTTTATTCATAATAGACTTAAAATAGTAGTCAACGATTTGTAATGCAAAATCTCATGACGGAACAGTAAACGATGACCGGTTTTTATCCAGCAAAGCCTAAATCAACTAGATTATTTGTTACCCATTCAGATCTGGAGCTAAAATAAGAACGACAAGAAGTGCTAGTAATAGCACAAAATTTTGTGAATACATAGACCACAAGATGTTATTGACTGTGGCTGATCGTTTCTCTCGGCACGATCCTGAAGTTGTCGATGTGGTGCACCTAGCTCCACCGACTACTGAGAATCGTAGTATAGTGGCTTTGGAACTGCGAAGTGATAGACAGACTAGGAAACCTGGAATTCTTATCATTGGAGGTACGTAAATAATAATCTTGGTTTCCAATTAAATATTAATGGTACTCGTCTAAGTTTTGTCTCTACATTATGTGTAGCTCCTATGTGTTTTTGAAGTAACCTGTTTTGACCGATTGTACGTACAGACTATTATTATGTTTCACATCACGGGTTCATCTTCTGCAAACAGGAACCGGGTCTTTTGATAGGGAGACATGACTCTAACACGCAGAGGCCATTTAGAGAATTTTAATCTTAAATGTAATGGGACACTGACTGGGGACTCTGCATGGCTGCACTATATAAATGCAGTCTCGTATTGTAGATGTCAGACTACTGTATAAGATGAAAACTGTAACGATTAGGTCTATTGCAATGGGAACTTTATGGGATAAAACGTACGAAGGCTTATGTTTGAACTAACTGTATAATTCCTTAGATAATTATTAATGTAGCTTCAGAACGGGTGTTATTCAACATTATTGTCAACTGCTTATTTTCAAATTAGGCAAACGTTTTTCTATCCGATAGGATTCACTTGTTTTACACTCACGCGGCCGGTCTCGGCACACCACTTGGTCTGACGTGCCTCGTCCTCCTATACGGCATGGCCAGCCGCACATTCCTGAAGAGTAGGCGCTTCGAGTCCGCCACTCACGTTCATCTAATTATCGCTGCAAATCGGGATGTAATTATACCTACTAAGTATAGGTCTTTTTACCAACCTTTTGGTGGGACAATAAAGTCATACGCCTGGTTATAACCGTGACGTCCATAACAATTGTAAAGAAATCCAAGACTAATCCTGCATGGCACCACACTGCGCACGTTACCTTGAGACATTAATTTAGGCTATTATGCCCACTAATTTCACTAGCTACAGTATCCCTACTGTCTAACCCGGGAGAATTGACAAAAAGGTGATTTCTCGGCACCTACGACACAACTAGTAACGACGTGTATTCATAGCTTTTTCGCGTGCCGTGTGAGGCACTGTGCGCTGGCGGCCTGCGTCGAGCGGTTGTGCGAGTACGACATCTGTGGCAAGAAAAAAATGCCATTAGTAAGTTTTTGGAAAACATTTTCCTGTTATTCTATGTGTTAGGTTGGTGTCATTCTGTGATATGCGATATTGTTACTATTATGCATTGGTTTTTCAAGCTGCATGGGCAATATTTTTACAGGGTCGGCAACGTCCAAGTGAGACCTCTGGTGTTACAAGCGTTCATAGGTTATGGTAACCGCTTACCATCAGGCAGGCCGGACGCTTGTTTGCCACAAGAGTAGTATATATTTGAGGGGTTGTTTCGGATTTAAAGAAAGTAAAGATCCATAACCCTTACCAAAGAAATAGGGAGGCCAAAGGAGAATTGAAACATTTGAACTCTCCTCGTTTGTTTGTTTTTCTAACAAACAGAGGCTTGACTAGCCTCAAGCCTCTGAGGAGGTGACTTTAAGGGGACAGAGTCTTCGGGATGCTGCCTTTTCATACAATAACAACACTTATCGCTGTATAGATCACACGCTGAACGCTGAAGCTATACAGGCACAATCTGCAGAAGTTGCGGAAAATCTAGATGCAATAGTTTCTCATATACATTTTGTTGTCATATATGTATCTGACAACATGGATGTTAGTTAAGAACGAATAACACCCAGAACTAAGACCAAATATAACTATAGATACTCCTGGTAACAAACATCGAACATAGAAGGACACAACGAGTCATCGCCCACAGTTCATCTGTTTAGACCAACGTCTTCGATCAGCCCAGAAACTAGAAAGAATCTGAGTGTAGGGAAGTTGTTGTCTCTACATCCAGAGCCAAAACCAGCTCCCTTGCCTAAAGCTTCCGCCAAGAAAGATCAAATGTGCTGTTATAACTGACAAACCTAAGAAAGACAAAATTGCTGCTATAGGAGTAAGAAGCAGATGAAAAATGGATTCAATGCATAAACTGCATGGGATGGGCTCATGAGGATTGCATGGGGGGAGAGCTCGTAATGTTTTTCGCAACTACTTGTCGCCTGTCGGATTAGATCTGGACGGAACTTGATTGTATTTTTCGACCGACTTAAAAACAAGGAGGTTTCCTATTCGTCTGTATATTTTTTATGTATTTCGGGTATAACTCCGTCATTTTTTTTTCAGATTAGAATTATAAATTTTTTGTTTGTAAGGCTTTTCACTCGAAGGTGCTGCCTGCTGTTTGAACTTATGCTCTAGTGAGTATCTCGGGTAGTTGAGGTAAAACACAGTTTACAAAAATCTGAAAGGGACATAGAAGGTAATAAGATTTTAGGTAATTTTTGTAAAAGTTTGAAGTTGAACTCGCGACGAGAGGGCACCGTACTATGAACATGTATACTTATCTACCATATGTTTTTTAATCTGACCCAAATTTGTTTGTGGTAATTAAAAAAACCGGACAAGTTCGAGTTGAACTCGCTTGGAGAAGGTTCCGTACGTGAATATATTATCTTGTTACCATGTTTCTTAAATCTACCTTTGTGGAAACTAAAAAAAGTATGTATGGTATTTAAAAAAGCTTTTCTGCGTCCGTATACATTACTGACTTTTCTGAAGCTCAGCAAGTTCACCAAATCGTATAGCGTAATAATACAAAAAGTAAACCTAAACGTGCTTAACTGAAGCCAGGTACTGTGAACACGGTAAACAACTTGACTTTCATGATATTAGGAACAACAAGACAGCCTGCATCGTGTTCGAAGATTTGCACATTAATAATTATGATGACACTGACACTGGAGTGTTTTAGAAGACTTAAATCTAATTGAATCTGGTGGTGTTCTTCAGATCCATGCCATTCTTTTTCGTGGCTCTTTACCCAGTTAGCATTTTTTCAGTAAGCTGTATTACTCCTTTTTAACCTAGATGACTGCTATTTTGGATAGGCTGTATGATTTTATTTATACGACTAACCCATTCCCTTTCAATGATTTGTTAAGCGAGAGATACACAAAAATTAAAATTAAATTATTTCTGGAATAAAATCTCAATTTAATAAATTTAATGCCACTTTTTTGAGAATGATAATATTTTATAATGTTTATTTATTTTGTGATACAGCACTAAACCCAATGGCTTGGGGAGCGCCGAACGCAATATTGGAATTATCTGATAAATTACTTTACGATGCAAGTTATCAAACGCCATTCTTTAATGATTATGATTGGTAAGTAAGTCCAAAAACATCGTCAACATTCATCATCATCATCATCATCATCCCTTCAGCCGATAGAGGTCCGCTACTGAACATAGGCCTCGGAACATAGTATATCTGCGTCGCCTCCAGAGCCTCAGTCCAGATTCACATAAAAACAAACGCATTCATGCTCAAAATCAAATAGTAGGTAGGTATTGATAGTTTCAAGAATTTTGCTATACGAGTCAAAATCAAAAAAGTGAGAAATGCAATTTGGTATAAGATATTCATGCTAACATTAATGTTACAAATAGCTCTTTACAGCATTCTTTCTATCGCAAAATATTGAGCATACTATGTATATCTATGTAAAATATACGCATACTAAATGGAGCCCTCAGCTAAAGAGCGTTTTCTGGTAGGTTAAAGTAGAGTGCGAAAAATAAACATAGATCAGATGTATAAGAGAAGTAAAATACAATGAAAACGGAAGTGCCTATCTCAGTATTTTAATCTTCTAATAACGGTGAAGTTGTTTCATAAATAAATAAGTTTTTCTTGGTTTCTCTCGTCCAATTTATAACATTAGGTACTTATGGAAGAAACTTAATCAGGACATCAAAATTCGCCAACAAGCATCGGTCCACAACAAAAAAGGCAAAAGCAAAATGTAATGATATAGGTACCTACCGTAGTAGTTGTAGGTATATATCTATACAAATAAATTAAATTGAAGTGTCTGTTTGTAATGTCAAAATAACAGCTTTTTACTAAATGCATATGAAAGTATATACGGTACCTATAACAAAAAAACAATTTTTACATTTTTGTCTGTCTGTCTGTTTGTTCCGGGTAATCTCCGAAACGGCTGGACCGATTTTGACGGGACTTTCACTGGCAGATAGCTGACGTTATAAGAAATAACTGAGGCTACTTTTATTTCAGAAAAATAATTAGGGTTCGCGCGAAAACAATAAAACCCTTGAAATCGAACATATATAAGGTGTTATGTTAATAATCCACGATATTTTGCATGGTGTCTTAGTAAATGTTAAACATGATGTACAACACAAAATTTTGCCGATATAAATCCGTTTCCTTCTTTTGTGCGATACCGCGCCCGACAGCGATCCGCCTGTTCCAATTGACGTTGCCGACTACCTAAATCGGTCAGCCGACCGCGTCCTTATTATTTATATTTCCTTACCAGGTGCATGTGTATATTACTACAACTTACTAGAACCAGTAAGTATCGAAATGAGCGAGAGAAAAAAAATATGTCAAAAAATAGAACTGATTTGTTTTTAGATATACCAACATTATCGTCAGTATTGACATAGGCACCATGTAAAATATCGTGGACTATTAAAGTAAGACCTTGTATATTCTATGTCAAATGTCTATGTCGAAGTACTCTAAATTTCTTTTAAATTAAACGCAGGTGAAACCGCGGGTCCCAGCTAGTTATACAATAAAATTGTCCTAATTTTCAAAACAAATTGCAACATGTTATTTATATCCTAGGTACAACAAAAACGCAGTACATGGGCATACTCTAATGCTTTCAGTAAGGTTCGAGTAAGTAGTTATGCCATTGCAAGCAAACAAACTTGCTAGTTTCTCTACCATTGCTAAAATCTGGATTTTACCTACCGCGATTGAACAATTGATCTTAAATACCTACCTAAATAATATTATATTATTCTCCGTCAAAGGTATCTTATACCGATGGCTAATCCAGATGGCGTTCAATTTACTCAAGACATGCGTTCGCGCCCACCACTGGACCCACAAGAATGGGCACACAACGACTCAGCTAGGCCACACACCCGTCCAGCTGAGTGGCACAAAAACGTGGACAAGGACTCTGAAGGAAAAGACACAGTGTGTTTTGGAACAAATATTAATCGCAATTTTGCTTATCACTGGCAAGGTCAGTTTAAGTCGATAATACCTAATTTAATGATGTCAATAAAAACAATTACGTCGATTAATTCCAAGTCATATTTATTTCAATAAATATCATTCGAGCGCAATTATTACAGCCGAAAATAAGTGCGTCATACGCACTTAATAAATACATTTATAAAGGTTTGTCGGAAAAATAATAATTAAAAAAAACTAAAAATCTCGCTTTTGCAGATAACAATAAGTTTAAAATAAGAATAGAGCGCTTAACAAGAAAAAATGTTTACTGTAAAAAAGCGTGGAGTGCTTGATGTCAATTGTTGTAAATATTTTTGTGAATATTTGGAAAAGTAACGTCATCATGAAAATATCAAAGTCAAAGTCAAATATTTTTTATTTCAAATAAACCAATTACTGGCACTTATGAAACGTCAGAATTTAAATCAGTTGATCCAATTAGTTGATCCTATGGAGAAGAACCGGCAAGAAACTCCATGGATACTCTTTTAAAATAATTGAGGTTACAATATTGAATTAAATAGTTATTACACAAATTATTAGATATCACATAAATGTTTTAAGGCTTTATCAACACATTGCTGAAATATACATATAGCAGCTATACAGTACAAAGAGCACCTCACATATAATTGGTTACCAGGAAAGCCACATGTGCAGAAAGTAGCTAACGCCATATGTCCCTATCGTCAACATAGTCCCTAACCCTATAGTAGGCATTTTTTATGAGAATTGTTTTAACGTGTGCTTTAAACTTCCCATCTGTGAGATCAGTAATTGCTTTAGGTATCTTGTTATAAAATCGAATACAGTTTCCTAAGAATGAGTTATTGGTTTTTGACAATCTAAATTTAGGAACAACTATTTTATGTTTATTTCTAGTATTTATACAATTAATGTCGCTCTTTACATTAAACATTAGCAGGTTTTTACGGACAAACATAATATTTTCAAAAATGTAAAGGGAGGGCACTGTAAGTATATTAATATTTTTAAAAATCTCTATCACGTGATTCACAAGGACCCATATCATAGATGGCGCGAATGGCCCTTCTGATAAAGCACTCCACGCTTTTCACTCTATTCTTATTTTCAACTTATTGAAAATTATTTTCTAATTGTTAGTTCGGTTATCTACAAAAGCAGATTTTTTGTTTTTATAAACTATTATTTATTTTCAATATTTTTTTAGTGCGGCTAACTGCAAAAACGCTTTTATATGTTTTTTTTTTGGAACGAAGTTCTTTTACACGTCTTACAGTAGATTGAACTGGTAGAAATCGTCACGTAACGAAAAAGCGTTATGCCCCCTCCAAGCGACCTTCCTCTCTTTCCCTTCTTTGCTGCCTTCCTTGGATGTGGTAGCCGTTTCTCAGGCTCCCTCTCCAGAAGTTATTCTATACGTGCACTTGGCACAAATACACTACCGGGTATTAGAGATGAAAAATCGCTAATACTGAGGAGCAGTATTAGCGATTATTTCCTCCTCCTGATCCTAGCAAGGATAATGGGACAAACTATTTAAATGATTGCGTTGTCATCGGTCCTTGATAAGTGTGCGAAGTCTCAAATCAATCTGACGTTTTGAAGGGGATAAAATTCGAGTTCAAAAATTCCGTTACATAGTTATATACCAAGCTAATAAAAGCGAGTTAAAAAGGAACATGGTATTACTTTGGTATCTGTCTGTCTGTTATTACATTAGATAATCTAGGTAGGCTGGCAGATATATTTTCTTGACTTAGGGGTTTTCCCAATTGATATTCATTTATTCATTCATATCAGCCATTATATGTTCACTGTTAAACAAACGCGTCCACCACAGATTCCCACAATTGTGTCGTCAATTTGGTGGGTATTTGCCAGTACTCACCGCTCTTGGCAGGCGGGTTAGTGAGCGCAGTATGGGCACTGTTCCACAGAAGGGACGTTGCTGCCCATCCCTCTGGCTTAGAGTCGCTTGGTCGCCTTTTAAGACTTCCAACGGGAGGAGATGGAGCGGTGCTATATTCTTAATCCGGATACTATACAAACCATTTTTCTTTTCATTTTACGATTTTATGCCTAATAGCTTACGATTACGACCGATGACTCCCAAAAATATCCTTCCCCTGTTCAATAATTAATTTCATAAAACCATTTCATTTCCGTATTGAATTGTATATTTTTTAGACATTTTACAATGTTGACTATAGAATAAAATAAAATAAAACTACGAATCTGAACAAATACATATCTGTTAAGCCTTGCGTCTGGTGTAGGCAATTATTTTATTCTCTTGGGTTTAGGTTCCTGTATGTACAGTACCGAATCGTGCCACGACCGCCAGATCCGACGTGGCCGCAGTTTGGTTACTGCGCTAGGGCAGCTGCCTTTTTATCATATATCATATATAAATTATAATCTTGAGTTGCTTGCAATACACGTCAACAATTTAACAATAATGTAAAAATAATTTACTTTTTACATGATTACCAAACGTTGGTCAGCTATGCCGTTTCATGTTTCTTTCATTTATGCTATGCATACATAGCTAACTTTAGTTTTTACTTAGTTTTTTTAGTTCTACGCCCCTCATTTCGCAAAAAATAACGCCTGTACTTACCCAATACCAAAAACAATGACATGTCAAGGTTGCTGATACACGGAATACGTGCGTTAAAAGTTGTCAAACAAAGATTGTTTTCAGATGACGTACATAAAATGCCACTGCGATGTTGTCAATTTTATCCAGGGCCGAAGCCCTTTTCCACTGCTGAAGCAAAAGCATTACGCAAGTATATTGATAAACTGGGCGATGTTATTAGTTTGGCCATACATTTAGATGCGAGTTATTCGCCTAAAAAGGTTGGTAATTTTTATGTTACAAATAAAAATGCCGTATGGTGGCTCAGAACACCACCACCCCATCTCCTCCCGTGGGTGTCGGTAGAAGTCGACTAAGGGATTATCCGGAGGATGGGCAGCAACGTCCTTCGAGTACATTAACAATTCAACTGCGATTGCCATTCCGTTCGCCAAGCGTGACGATTATGGCAAATCCCCCCAATGAGCCCACAACACATCCATATCGGTCTTTGGGGGAGGCCTGTGTCCAGCAGTGGACTTAATTCGGCCGAAATGATGAATATACAATATCATCAACATTTTTGTATACCACATGTATTAAATTATTACCATGAAGTATTATATATGAATTTATTTATTGCAGGAGTTTATATTGTATCCATGGCGTTACTCGCTTCGCCAAACGAGTAACTACCGTACACTACAAGAGATCGGTGAATACGCAGCTAGACAAGCAAGATTGCCGGATGGCCGTCTTTACGAGGTGAGTATCAACGTGGTCAGCCCGTGTGGTGCCTGCTAAGAATAGCACCACCCCACCTCATCCCATGGGTGTCGTAAAAGGTGACTATGCGATTAACCGCAGAATGGCAGCAGCGTCCTTCAAGTACATTTACAACTCAACAACGACTGCCAACCCGCCTGCGAAGCGTCGCGATTATAGCAAAACCCCCAACCAGCACACAACTCAATCCGAGGCCGGTCGTTGTAGCGATATTTGGGGGAGGCGTGTGTGCGCAGTGGACGTCTTTCGGCCGAATCTGTAATAAATCTGAAATGATGAATCACCATGGTACCACCACTAATAAGATTCCATGACAGGATGAACATGGGAATGTAAGTGACGAGGAAGGTATGTGTAATACATTCGAGAGACTGCCATATCATCATATCATATCATATCGGCCATTTATACGTCCACTGCTGAACAAAGGCCTCTCCCATAGATTTACACAACTGTGTCATCATTTTGGGGGGTATTTGCCAATAATCACCACGCTTGGCAGGCGGGTTGGTGAGCGCAGTATGGCTACCGTTTCACAGAAGGGACGCTGCTGCCCATCCCTCTGGTTTAGATTCCCTTAGTCGCCTTTTACGACATCCACAGGAGGAGATGAAGTGGTGCTATATTCTTAATCCGGACACCACACGGACTTGCCACTGACTGACTGCCAAGATTATGTAAATGAAATAAAATCGCTCTCCGGTCGGGTCCCAACGTGTACGTTCGAATATGAACAATATTTATATGTCGATATTGTTCATCTTCATGTAAACACTTGCTTTGCTTAGCATAATAGCCTAGAGTGCGGTTAGTGAATCTCGCTCGAAGTCATAATTTTATTTGTCTAATTGATGAATATTTTTTTATTTTATTTTTATTGTTAATTTTCATATCTGCTACTATTACTGATACCCCGAGGTAATACACATAGGTTATGTTCATTTTGATAGTTTGTTATAGTATACATAATCAGCCCATTGCTGTCCCACCGCTGGGCACGGGGTTTTTCTCATGATGAGAAAGGTTAGGCCTTAGTCCACCACGCTGGCCTAGTGCGGCTTGGCCTCAGGTGTGCAGGTTTCCTCACTATGTTTTCCTTCTCCGTTAACGCAAGTGATAATCAATCTGATCCGCACATGAATCCGAAAAGTCAAAGGTGCGGCCGGGAATCGAACTCAGTCTCTCCAGTATGGAAGTGAAACGTTCAACCACTATGCTTTCACTGCTCTTGTTATATAGTATTATTTGGTTGTTAATACTTCATCATTTCGGCCGCATAAAGTCTACTGCTAGACACAGGCCTCCGTCAAAGATCACCACAACGAGCGATATCAGTATGTTGAGTTGTTAACTTAATTAGGCCAAGCCGCACTAGGCCAGCTTGGTGGACTAAGGCCTAACCTTTGTCATCGTGGCCTCGACGACGCGCTTGGTCGTGAACTGCAGCCGTAGGTGACGTCACCACATCTCGAGTACGGGCGTCAAGCCAGCCGCCTCTGTCTATCGAACGCCCCTGAAGGCATGCTTTCGCCGCTTCTGCGGAGGGAGCGTGTCTGTTCATAGACCCACGCATCCAGTCTCCTCCTGTTTTAGTGTAGCGTACAAATATTGACATCAACTTGTCTTCTTAATTAATTAAACAGTGCTACCTTTGTGAAATCACTCAGAGTACCTACCTACAATGGAATACGTCAGTCTCACTAGCTATGAGGTAGAGAGTGCGGAGTGCTCGCGTCAGCGGCGCCTCATTTAAGAGGTTGGTTCAGCCACGCGGCTCCACCAGTAGCCGTGGCTGTCGCCGTCACAACACGTATCCGTCCGGTACACATAAACCTATCTGCCCAAGACGTTGGCATTATACACCTCCCCTCTAAATAATTTGAATATGTAAAAAATGAGTGCGAGATCCCTTCTGACCCTCAGTTCGCTATATCCAACCATACCCAAAATAAATAAAGTTTGGTTCAATAATGGATACAATGAGTATACACCATACAGTCGCAAGTACACATACCTATCAAACTTATTCTGTACCCTCTCCAACATGAGCCTATATTAAAATTCGTGCGAAGCCCAAATGACTAACGCAGTCAGTCATAAGGCTATAACGGCTTTAACATTAGTAAAATCACGCACCATATAAATGCATAGACGGGAGCCGTCTCTGTGCAGTGTATATTACTTATTATCAAAATTTTCCCGTCGTCCTATATTCGGGTTGCTACATTAGCGATAATGGCGACTAGGGTTTCGAGAATTCTCGCCTTGAGAAATTTGTCTTCAGTCGAGACGGGAAAAGAAAACTCAATGCCTCGAGAACTCGAGAAATCAATTCCGTGCAATAGGTAACTAAAATTATTTGGGGGGATCCTTTACAATCCTCCCCAAGCCTAAAGGCGTGGCACTAATGGGCGGCTCTAGTGTGATTTTACGAGAACCTGGAGCTCCTCTTCAGTAAAAAAAAAGGTAAGTAAAACAAAGCATGCCTATAACACGTGACGAGTCAAGTTAATTATGATTCGTTTAATCGAAAGACTGTGATGTATAAAAGCTATTTTTTGTTTAAGTTGGTAGCAAAATGTTTGTTTTGTTAAACAAGTTTTTTTAGTTATCGAAATATGGTCTAGTAATTTTAGTATAAAATAAAAAAATTAAGGCTGTTGTATATTTGATCACTGGTAAGGACCCAATAATTATAAAAAAGTTAAATACTACCCTACTTTTTACTTTTTATAGAGACCAGCCCAGTATAGTTTGTTTAATTTATTGTTTAATGTGACTTTTGTGGAAGGTACTCTGCAGAAGCCATAATCTAAGAGAAGAATGTTGACTTGTTAATTAATAAGTGTATATTGTAACAAAAAATTTACCATTTGATTTAATTGATCTCATCATCTATCAGTATAATTTGCAATAAAGCAAAAAATAGAAATTAACATGTGATTTATTAAAAAAATCAATATTTCTCGAGATACTTGAGAAATCCTAGGCGAGAATTCTCGTGCCTCGAAAAAAAAAAGGTCGAGAAACCAGAAACCCTAGTGGCGACGCTATTTTTTTCTACTCTTTATGGGTCGAGCTGTAACTTAGGTAATAATTTCTTCTTTTTCGTTTTCTCAGGTCCACCAAAGCAGCAATGACGAACGCGTAGCTGGAACACTGAGTGATTATGTATCAGGTGTAGTGGGCATAGACCTTGTGTTCCTTATCAAACCTTACCACGAAATGTTCCCTAACTACACGAATGCTAGTGACCTCGGTTAGTATTCAAGGTTAATTAACACCACACATCACCACTTTGTTCAGCAGTGGACGACCTGTGGCTGATATGATGATGAACACCACATGGACGAGTAAATAAATATGCAGGGTTAAATCATGTAATAAATTTATCCAAAGAATTAATTTTATTCGATTAGCGAGATTCGTGAGAGGTCACAAGAGGTCACAAGCGTGAAATCGCTTCGATAGAGTATTGTTAGGAAATAAATGGTGGTAACACCAAAGGTGTGAAAGAGACGATTGAGCGGAACCAGGGCTTCAAGTGTTCGTCAGTCGTTCAAAAAGACATGTCGATTGGGCAAAGTCGGATTATGAAGCTGAAGACCGAGGACGGCAGCGTGGCATCGATTAAGCCAGACGGTTTGAGAGATTCCGAGAAGTTCTACCGACAGCTATACACCTCTGTAACTATACCTACCTTTGCCTCTAACAAAGACCCGCGAGCTAAACGAGCCTGTACGATGGCCTTAAAATAGCTTCAAAAAACAAACCGGGTCATGACGGAATTACGACAGTGCTTCTGAAAGCGGGTGGAACACCGATATTTGAAGTCCTTCAGAAGCTTTTCGATTCCGTCTTACTCGAGGGTACAACGCCGCAAGCATGGAACAGCCTCCCGAACACACTTAAGATTTGCAGACGACATCGTCATCATGGCTGAAACGCTGCAGGATATACAACAGATGATAAACGGCCTAGCTGATTCTTCCCAACGCGTCGGTCTCCGGATGAACTTGGATAAAACCAAGGTCATGTTTAACCAACATGTCATACCGGAACCGGTTAAAGTACATGGCGAGGCTCTCTAAGTTGTTCAGGAGTACGTTTACCTCGGGCAAACTCTACAGTTGGCTAAGAACACAGCACAACAGCTACTGGGCTGGGCGGCGTTTGGGAAATTGCTTCGAGTGTTTCTGTCCTCAATAACACAAAGCCTAAAGACAAAAGTCTTCAGATCAGTGCGTCCTATCTGTTATGATGACATACGGTCCGAAACATGGACACTAACGGTTCGGCTAGTTCACAAATTTAAAGTTGCTCAGCGAACTATGGAGATGGCTATGCTTGGCGTTCCTCTGAAGGATCGAATCCGAAATGAGGTGATCCGACGAACCAAAGTCACCAGACATAGCCTATCGGATTAGCAAGCTGAAGTGGCAATGGGCTGGCCATATTAGCCTTCGAACTAATGGCCGTTGGGACAAACGTGTTCTTGAGTGGAGACCGCGGCTCGGCAAACGTAGTGTAGGGCGCCTTCAGGCTCGGTGGAGTGACGATCTTCGCAAGGTGGCTGGCATGAACTGGATGAGAAAAGCAGACGATCTTGCTCAGCAGCGTGATTTTGGAGAGGCCTATGTCCAACAGTGGAATGCTATGGGCTGTTGATGATAATGATAAATATCTAGAAAGGAAGAAAGTTTTTGATTAAATATAAAAAGGATAATAATAACACGGACGGACGGATGACGGATTTTAGTCGACGTACAATTCAATCGTTAAAACGCCCATGGATAGTGGTTAAATTACATTAATGTAAGCGAGACTGGCCTGAAATTTTATTAAGACTGCTTTTAAAAAAAAAAAAAAATTGCTGTCCAATGGAAATTCTACATGGAACTTCCTTCACCCCGGGGAAGGGTGAAGGGGCATGCCGGACTCCTACCGGCTAAAACCACTGGAGCGGTCATCTTCAGCACCGAAGGGGGGCTCCAGGTCCTCGTAAGATCACACTAGAGCCGCCCATTGGTGCCACGCCTTTAGGCACATCTTGGAAGGGATGACTGTAAAGCGGTCACCCCCTCTAGCGGAGGGAAGGCGACTGTAAAAAGGTCGCCCCCCCAGGCACTTTTCGGGGAGGATTGTAAAGGATCCCCCCCAGCCTCGCTTTGCGCTGTGCTGCGCACACGGCGGCACGTGCGCGCCACCGTCTTCCCGGGGGTTTATTAAGACTGCCTAAAGCAAATAAAGCTTTTACCTAAGGGTCGCGGGTTGCATTGAATAGCTTAACGAGAGACGGGAAAATCGTGTAACATATCTGCTGGTTTATTTGGTTTCTGTTCTGGGTTTATGTTTTATGGATTTAGCTTCTGTTTGGTTTTAATTATAGTTTTTATATTTCCAGCCGTGTACGTAAAGAAGGCTATCGCAACAGTGCTAAGTGTGGTGCGCGGTTGGCGTAGCAGTACCAAACAAAATACGCTGTCGTTCTTCGGCAGAGATGTCGAGTTCTAACAACCAGAATCCTAATCTAAAAGTTGTTTTTGAATATTTAATAAATTAATAAATGCATATTTAGATATTTTCCTTAACAACAGAGAGATACTCTGTTGTTTGGTTGGGAGCACATTGGTGACAATTTAGGAGTAAGCCTATATTAGTGCGTAATGGTATTAGCGGTAATTCAACCCTTCCCATAAACGTATTTCCTTGTTTGTTTTTATTTTTTTGTAGGTCCTGTTAGAAATTTGTAGCATTCAGGCACATACCGGCTGAAGGTTCTGGCTGAAGCGTCATGAACTAACCTTCGTGGCTTCTAGCATATCGGATCGATAGCCGGAAAGTCAGGCAAGTACCATGTCTTACCCTTACCTTCTGGCAGAGGTGTAAGTATTCGCTCCGCGTAAACGCGACGTGAGCAGGTTATCCATTCTTTCTTCATACTTTTGTTTCAGATCTTCGTTTTCATCCAGCCTCTTTTTAAATGAATACAGACATCTCTCGGCTTCCTTGTAGTTGTTCGGTACCTATCTCGAAATCCTTTTAACTCCATAGAAAGCCGATTTCAAATCTTCCATCAGGCAGTCTCTTGCCCTCTTATGTTCGATGCACAGAGATCCAACTTCACGGCACGGTTAGTGCAGTGGCTGAGACAGTCGGCTACTGCGCACCGGGTCGTGGGTTCGATTCCCGCACGGAACAAATATTTGTACGATGTTCCTCTGATTCCTCACTTATCGCTTACATGCTTTACTTTTGCACCCAATCCTTAGATCCAAACAAACTTTGCGGGTCCATCGGTCCCAATGGCGTCCGTAATTGGTGCATCAATTTAGTTCAAGCTGAGGTATTCTGTACTGCTTCCATTGAAGGGAATTTTCTTCTTCTGGTAATTTAGCTATGTACAGTGAGTGTTCATAAGTGCAGTAGCACGCTAAGGTTTGTATTTTTTATTATATATTTTAGCTGAAGTATTCATTTTATTTACGAAAAGAAGATTGAAGCTAGGTACATCTCAAATTATTAAGTAATCACGGGTATAACGCAATATATTTATATTATAATAATATTACTAAATGTTATTAAAATAATGTAAATATTTAATACTTTGGTTATAAATAACCAAAACTCACAATAATCTTCATATAGACATTAAAAGAAATATATATACACTATTTATGATTAATCCAAATTATATTTAAAAAAGAAAGAAAAATATCAAATATATTACCTATACCCGTATAACTTCCATTATTCTAAATACAGTCAAGTAACGTAATATAACACGTAACATTCGGTGTTATATTACGTCCACATTGATCGAAATTATAAACTATAATCAGTCGCATACAAGAGTGAGTGTGTGCGTGTCTATCGTATAGAAACTACCTAAATAAGAGAAGGCCGTAAGTCAAGCCAAAGTGTCAATCTATTGCTTTGTGAGATTGCTACTGGACTTATGAACGCGACCGTACTTCGGTAGTTTTATTGTACTTCCTACAGATTGAGACACGTCTACATCCGCAAGGCGAAGGCGCGGTCCTGGAACGAGCTCCTGCAGGACTGGGCAGGGATCCGTGGGGGAGACCCTACCGTATGGTAGTGGACAAGTTGCACTCATGAGTCCGCCCACCGGTGACCGAAACCATGGCCCCGGATTTGCTGGAGGGAGTGCTTTGTACGCCCGTTGAGTTCGACCGAGCCGTTGGCCGCCTGAACGCTCGCAACACCGCACACGGCCCGGTTGGCATTCTGGGTCGCGCGTGGGTGTTTGCACTGCAGTCTTTTGGGGACCGCTTGAGACGGCTGTTCACCAGCGCCTTCAGGGACGCTCGAGAGTTTGAGACATCTGTGGCGCTAATGGCTCAAGCTGCAGCAGTACACGCGAAAGCGCGTTATTGAAGCCGTCTTGTCGCGCTTCAGAGCCTGGTTTGAAACGAGCGAACAGGTCACATTCCACCTGACGCAGGTATTGCCCAGAACCTGTTGTTTTTGTGCGTACTTCCAAAGAAGCTTGTAAAATATCGGTTGAATCTATACTAACCGTTCTTAATCGCTGTATTTCTGAAGGTATTTTCCCGCTTATATGGCGTTCCAGTTTTATACGCATAATACCAAAAAGTGGTGACGAGCCCCCGGATGATGCTAAATCATACCGGCCTATAACTTTACTACCACAATCTTTAGGTAAACTTCTCGAGCGCCTTAGAGTTCCACGTTTGCTGCCAGATCCACCGAAATTTCATAATAACCAATTCGGCTTCACAATAGGAAAATCTACTACTGACGCAGCAATCTCTGTCAGGTTTTTTTTTTTATTCGTTGAACACATAAAATCTGCAGGTGAAAAAGCTGAAAGGAACTTTTATTCCCTGACAAGGATATCAACAGCCACATGGGGTCTTTCATTTTGTACTTTAAAAATTATTTACGGGGCTACTTACTTGGGTTGTATATGCTATGGTTCACCTGTATGGGCCGATAGGGCTACTATCGGCGCGGCACAACGTAAACTGATCCAAAGTTAGCGGTTAGCGTTGATAGTCTTGTGCAAGGCATATTGGACAGTAAGTATTGAAGCTCTGCCTTTGCTAGCAGGTGTTTTGCCAGTCTCTCAGATCTTGAGATACAGCGACGTGCTGCAATGTACTACTCAACGAATGAAATGAAAACATGGACGCGGAATTTCTACTAGAACGCGATCGTGTTAGGATCTGCAGATTGTTTAAACCACAGACTGGTGTTTGGGAAGAACTATTGGCCGAATGGTAATGCAGGTGGGACACTGAAAACTGGATATTTACCATGTTTTTTATTACTTTTGAGTTCCCGATAACCGGGAGGACGGGTTTCAACTGTCGAAGGCCTGGAATCCAGTGGTTCAATTGTGTAAAGACCGAAAGAGTGCCGTAAAAAGTTCGCGAGCGGACACAGTGAGTTTTATATGTCGGGAACAAAGTCGAGTTGTGAGTGACTTAAGTGATAGTGGTAGCGGCACCCAACGCACAAAACGTTTAAGGAAGAGGGTAGATCGTTTTGTCCTCCTCCTCCTCCTAAACATCCAGCCGCAAAAACTTTAGTTTATCCGTGAACATGGCGCTTACAACAGCGCCGAAATATCGGGAACTCAAAAGTAATAAAAAACATGGCAAATATCCCGTTTTCAGTTCCAATAATAGTGTCAGTGACCATGTCAGTTTAAAAACTTATATCAGGTGGGACACGTCTATTAAGGACCGTCACCTATACAAGTTCCTTCCATCCGTTTGTGAGCGGCTGGCAAGTGCATGATTGTTTTTTTTTTTTTTTTTTTTTTTTTTTAATAAACGTTGCCCCTCACTCGGATTTCTCCTGTGTCGTGGGTGCGTTTACAGACATAAATTCCACACACTATACACCCAGACCCGGAACAACTACCAGCAGATCATACAAATATTTGTTCCGTGTGGGAATCGAACCCACGACCCGGAGCGCAGCAGCCGACTGTATCAGCCACTGCACCAACCGTGCCGTCATATATATTTTTTTAATATTTATTTACATTATATGGCTCAATTTCTCACCGTTCATGGTAACTTTAAGAGTAAATTATTTAGCTTAAGCTTGTTGCCTCACCATTCTGCAAATGTTCAGCAACAGACTGAATATGAACAGTCTGCACATAATATTCTGTGGAAGTGTATTTTTTTGTCAAGATGAACGCAGTATTATGTTTGACAACTTGCAAGTTACATCCGAAGTTTTTTACTATACAGACGTTGTTGCGACTAGGACGAATTTCTGTGCGTTCAAGCATTTTGCTACTATTGGAATCAGTCATAATAACTCACAACATAAGAACCGTAAAAAAATAAAAAAATTGTACTCGTGGTGCTTGGCAACTGGGCTTAACCCTGTTGTAAACTCCCATTTATTGTGCCTATGGCCTATAGTTTTTTCTCTGTCTCCTGCTTGCTACGGAGGGAAGTGGAACGTATATTCTTACCCACTCCTCCTTTTTCTTTTCTGATTAATTTCGTAGTGGGTTCCAAGACAGTTATTTATTTATCTGGGACACACCTAGCTTCATTGATCGGTGTTCGCCATTGTAGATCTTGGCTTACAGGAGTTGCAGTGGTTGGGAATGTGTGGCGGGCTTGTCTCAATAAAAAATAAATAAAAGGATAGGACGGGAGGTCATGGCACAGTGCCACCACTGTGGAAACGATCAGGATACCGCACAGCACACGCTCGGAGAGTGCCCTGCGGGGGCTGCCGAGCGGCAGATCCAGGTACCATTTATATTATGCGATAACAGATGACGATCCAGTCACTTCCCGCCCTTTTGGAGCGTTGGACACATTTAAAATGAATGTGTCAGTTTAAGTTTTGAATTTTACGGGCAAACAATTTACTTAGTACCTAATTGGTGAGCTGAGCTGAATTAGTTTTACGACTAATTATTGTAATTGTTTAATTTATTCCATTGATTATTACAACATTTGCGGTGAGAGCATGATTTTTTAATATTATGGTACCTACGTTGTTTTGGAAATATTGTTACACAGCTCCAAAAAACTTAAGAATCTATATACCCCTTTTTAAGTACCTTACGAGCACAAAAGAAGTGTGATATTTGGTGTAGTTAAAGTTTATACGGAGGAGCTCCGCTCCGCTACTAACTGTCACGTTGAGTTTTGTGACGTTATATAGCCTATAGGCTACTGCTACCTTTTTATTGATCCGGTGGAAATACCTCATATACTTCAAGGGCATGCTGGACTCCTACCGGCTTAAACCACCGGAGTGATCATCATCGGCACCGAAGGGAGGCTCCAGGAACTCTAAAGATCTCCATCTAGAGCCAGCCATTGGTGCCACGCCTTTAGGCAAATCTCGGAGGGGATGACTGTAAAGTAGTCATCCCCTCTAGTGGAGGGAAGGCGACTGTAAAGAGGCCACCCCCCAGGCATCTCTCGAGGGGATTGTAAGATTCCCCCGAAGCCTCAGTATGCACTGTGCTGCGCACACAGCGGTACGTGGCCACGTGCATACCGCTGTCTTCCAGGGGGTCGCTCGGTATTAGCACGCAGATTTCCCAATAAGCGCGCTCGCGACCCCCGAGGCCCCCTGCCATATAAAGACGACAGGGGGCTCAGGACACGGGCACCGCGGCGGTTGTTACCCCGGGTCTATGTAGGCTACTACTACCTAGTTTAGACGATCAAATAAATGAATATACTAACATACATATCAACATAGACTGCTAAAATCATTTGCTTCCTTTAGGCTTCGCCGTGGTCAGGTAATAAAACTTTGATACATATGTTATGCAAAACAGGGCGAAACAGCTAGGTAGGTACAAAGGAATGATAAAGTAAAAAAAAAATCCTAACTTTTTATCAACGTTTAATAGTAGTTCGGGCTTCAAAAATAAATAACATAGTTACATATTTCTATATGAGCAATGTACACTATTTACACAGTTAAAACTAATATCAACTTGTTTTTCGTGATGTTATCGTTGCATTTTTTCTTAAGACTGCGCTATCAATATTCCAGTTACTTGATAATAAACTAAGAGTGTTCAAAAGCGATGCATGTTTCATACTGTGTGCACTGAGATCCGTCACATGGAATAAACTTAAGTCCAACGCGAGTGTGTGTAAGTGTTGCAGTCTTTTAAATAAGGCTTCTTTAAGTTCTTTGTCCTCAGTTTGTCGCCAGTATTTAAGGTTTCTGCCGATAACTGTCGTTACGTGTTCCCTTACATCTTTTAGACATATTCTTCTTTCGAGGTTACCCTGCGTGAACGAAATTAAAATTTAATTTAAGTACATGGTAAGTAATATAAAGTCATTGTTTTAATGTATTCAATTAAATTATCTGACTCATCATCATCATGTCAGCCATTTATACGTCCACTGCTAAACAAGGGGAGACCACAGACTTCCACAATAGTGTCGTCATTCTGGGGGCACTTGCCAATACTCACCACGCTTGGCAGGCGGGTTGGTGAGCGCAGTATAGCTGTTCCGGAGAAGGGACACTGCTGCCCATTCCTCTGGTATAGTCACTTAGTCGCCTTTAACGACATCCAACAGGAGGAGATACCACACGGAATGTCTGAACGCTGAACGTTGAACGCTGAGGTTCAGTGCGAGAAGCAAGTCCGAAAGAATAAGTTCATAATAATAGAGGCAGTATTTATCCACATTATGTACAGCATAGACTGCATAGTACCTGTACAGCAGCGCACAGCGCAAGGCGCACGCGCATGCGCGGCGGAGTTGTCAGTGAGCGCAGCGCCAGTGCCACTGCGCCGGCCGAAGTAACGCGCGCCCCGCTCGGGAACGCCTGGCTATCCGCCTCGCCTCGCCTTTTAGAATATACGATTCGGTCTCACTATTAAGTCACAATAACCACTGGAGCTTTCGAAATTACAAACACAATAGCTGATTTTGCAAATATCGTGGGCATAGGTGGAGAACTAAGAACTAACAAATACAAAGTTCCGAGAAAATATTTACGCGTTTTACTTGTTTTTATTTATATACTAGCTGGGACCCGCGGTTTCACCCGCGTTTAATTTAAAAGGAATTTAGAGTACTTCAATATAGACACTTGACATAGAAAATATATATTGGATTTCAAGGGCTTTTATTTTTTTGCGCGGAACCCTTAATTATTTTTCTTAAATTAAAGTAGCCTAAGTTATTCCTTATAACATCAGCTATCTGCCAGTGAAAGTCCCGTCAAAATCGGTCCAGCCGTTTCGGAGATTACCCGGAACAAACAGACAGACAGACAGACAAAAAAATTAAAAATGGTTTTTATGTTATGTGTCCCGTATATACTTTCACATGCATTTAGTAAAAAGCTGTTATTTTGACATTACAAACAGACACTTCAATTTTATTTATTTGTATAGATGTTTTTATAACTTTACTTGGTTGACACCAAGTAAAGTTATATGTTATATCTTTTTCATTTTCGTCTTTTAGGATATTTTCTAAAGGGTTTATACCGTCACCAAGAAAAATTTATAAAAAGCAAGTTATCCAATTTCACCTCTTAGTTAGAGAATCCTTCGGAATATAATGTAATTAGTTATTCTTTCCTCTCAGTTGTTCACTTTTCCCACGTATGAAGAAATCCATTTCAACTCTCTTAAAACGTACAATAAGTAACTTTATTTAGTTCTGCCTAAACTTTTTTGTCATTTTTCCGATTGACCGTGCCATATGTTGTATTGGCAAGATTAAATATGATACCTAATTGTTCAATTGTTTCGTTGCTCTTTACTTTAAAGATAAAATTGAGTTATTATTTATTTCACGTGTTATTTATTTTTGCTTCACCTCTATAACGTGAAACACATATTTCCACCCGGTTCATTAAATAAGATATTGTTTTAGTGACTTAATATATTTAAATGTGTATAAGATATATTTAAATGTGTATAAGACTAAAAGGTGCGGGATTTTTTGGGCAACAAGAAAATGCAATAAAGTCAATTTTGACAAAAGTGTTAATTATTTAGTTTTCCACCTACGCCGACGTTATACTACTCTGTCAAGAAAGTAACGGGAAAAGATCAATAATACACAAAATGTTTGTTATTCATCCAAATTAATTTTATCACCTTCAAAGTATGCTCCTTCAGAAACGATACACTTACGCCAACGAATAATCCAATCATCAAAACATTTTTTAAACGTTGTTTCCGGAATGGAGTTCAGTTCTCGCCGCGAATTCTCCTTTTTTTAAACGCTGTTTCCGGAATTGAGTTCAGTTCTCGCCGCGAATTCTCCTTTATGTCTTCTACCGATTGAAAACGGGTGCCACGAAGTGGTAATTTGAGTTTAGGAAAAAGAAAGAAGTCGGCTGGAGCCATATCTGGTGAATATGGTGGTCGCTCGATGGTATTTGTTGAGTGTTTGGTCAAAAACTCGTTCACAATGATGGCCGTGTGTGAAGGCGCATTATCGTGGTGCAAAATCCAAGAATATTCTTTCCACAAATCTGGCCCTTTTCTTCGAATTTGCTCTCTTAAATGCCGCATAATGGTCAAATAATATTCTTTATTTACCGTTTGACCTTCCGGCAAGAATACCGAGTGCACAACACCACCATAGTCAAAGAAAACAGTCAACATTACTTTTACTTTTGAGCGACTTTGGCGTGGTTTTTTCGGTTTCGGTTCAGTTGGTAGGTGCCACTCCGAAGCTTGTTGACTAGTTTGCATGTCAAACTCGTAAGCCCACGTCTCGGCACCAGTAACAATGCGTTTCATGAACGTTGGGTCGGAATTGACTCGTTCTAGCAGCATGTCCTCAGCGACTCTCATGCGATTGAGTTTTTGAAGAAAATTCAGGTATTTTGGGACAAGCCGAGCGGTAATTTGATTTTATGATTGGTAACATCCTTGATTATGCTGATGCCAGTTATCTCGATCTTACTGAGGCACAAATAGATAAACTTGAGCGACTCCAAAATGTTTGTATTAGATTTATATTTGGTTTACGCAAATATGATCATGTTTCAGATTTTCGTACAAAACTCAAGTGGCTTCCAATACGCCTTCGCCGGAATTCTCATATTCTATACCAGCTTTACAATATTTTGTTTAATCCTGCAACCCCCTCTTATCTTAAAGAACGTTTTAAGTTCCTTACGGCCGAATACTCAAACGCCATTTAACGTTAAGTCCCCGCTTAAACAATTTGAGGCGCCCAGTTTTGTACCAAAAACCGGTGTCTCGAATAGTTAAAGCGGGGTCTTAACGTTAAATGGCGTTTGAGTATTCGGCCGTTACTGACGCACATTCGAGATTCCTGAGATCATCGGAGAATCTGAGACTTGAGATGCCAATGCATTCTACAACATTTTTTGACAAATCCTTTACAGTCCAGGCTGTCCGATTATGGAATGCACTGCCTGTGTCAATAAGAAGAGCACAGTCACTAGCTATTTTTAAAAATCTCGTAAAGGAACATTATCTGTCTGTTTAAATATTTGTTGTATTTACTCTTATTTTTATTCATTAAATTTACGTACGATATATTTTTATATAGATCCTATATTATTTATATAAAGTTTAATATATAGTTGTATATTTTATTTTATTTTGATGTATGTATTATATTAGCATTTTAGGAATATAATATTACCATCTATATTAGATTGCCTAGATAAGGTTTTTGATATTATTATATTTTTGTATAATAATAAAAATACTAAGGGGGTAGTCCGTGGTGTACACCACGGACTACCCCCTTAGTATTTTTCCATATTTTTCTTGTCCATCCAAAGGTTGTCTGTAAGAAATCGCTTATAGCGATAAGACCGCCCATTGTACAATTACTTGTATTATGATCTATTTTCCTACAAATTACTATTCTAATGGTGTACAATAAAGAATATTCTATTCTATTCTAACATGTTTCATACCCAAATGATTAATTAAAATGGTACAGATCGACTCGTGAGATACATAAAGTTCGACGGCTATCTCTCTCAAAGTTGAATGAGGATTTCCAGTCACTATTCCCTTCACTTTTGCAATGTTAACTTCAGTTGCAGACGTTGATGGCCTACCAGAGCGAGGCAAATCTTCCATCACATCTCGACCGCTTTTGAACGCTGTGTACCACTCACAAGCACGTGTTTTTGATAAAGTCAATTCACCGTAAGCCTTCTGTAACATTTTCAGTGACTCCGAACACGAAATTCCATGGGCGATGCAAAATTTAAGACAAACTCTTTATTCGGTGTTTTTGTCCATAATGAAATTCGCTATACACACTGGATATGATATAACTAAAAACAGCACTGTATTTAATATAAATAACAGATGCAACTCCGCGCCAAAATGGAAAACAGTTGTGCCAATCTAACAACAACAATAAAAACAAAAAATTGAATTCGGAACCATAAACAAATCATCCATTCCCGATACTTTTTTGACTGAATGTACATATCTATATATATATATATATAACTCCGCGCAGTTGTGTAGCGTTTGTCGTATATTGTTATTTGTACCGTATTACTGCACAAAGCTTTTCATGAAAACACGTTTATGACGTCACGTTACCTATGCGCTGGAAACACGAGCAGCGTGGGATAGTGATGCACGGTGTAGTGCCACGGCAGGTCATGGCGTAGCGCGTCGAGCCGAGCTACGCGCACGCGCAGTCCGCACTCAGCGAGGAGGCGCTGCGCCTCATAAAGTGCGCGCGTAGTCAACGCACTGCACGCGCCACCGCATACTGCTACTATAGTCATCTGCGGACCAATTACAATTTTAGTTTATGGCTCCATCCATCCTGTCGCTGATTCTGCCAATGTCAAAAATCAAAATATTTAAATAGCCCTTGAGAGCAAACCAAAACTGATCTGGTTGAATAACCCAACTTACATTCATTAAATGTATGACCTAAATTAAGTAGATTGACATTTGTCAATCTATTGTCATTGTCATGGCTATTTAGCCTAAGTTGTATAATTCAACATTTCCTAAGCCAGTACCTAGTGGCAGTATCATCATACAAGCTAACGTTCTAGTGTCTTTATAAAGTGAACCCATGAATGTATGGGGGGCAATGTTACAAAATCAAATAACTAATCTTGAAAATAATAAGTTATAGTTTTTGTAATTTTTGAGCACGCAATTTATCGTAAAGAACGCATAAAACAAAAAACGCTACGTGATAAAAATAAATAGTTCAACGAGTTTTTAGTAAAAATAGCGTTAGGATAGACGAAAACAATTATTTTATACTGAAATTAGTTTAAATAATCAGGAAAAGAATGGAAGTTCATGGAAAGACCGACGCAAAATTGAAGGGTTCTAGAATCATGTACTGACTGTTTTCGTTACGATGTCACTTATTAACCTCTTAGATAAACATATTGATATAATATTTCGATATACCGTATCGTTATGAATAATATAAGCCTAAGTCGGTAGGTACCTGGCGGCCACGATGTAGCTTCAAAGCGCCATCGGCGAGGCGAAGGCTCGGTACTGGAGGGACACCGCACAGGGATCAGTGGGGGAGACCCTACCGTAAGGTAGTGGGCAAGCTACGCACGTGGACGGACCGAAACCATGGCCCCGTATTTGCTGGATCCGTGAGTGCTTTCTACGCTCTTGCCGGAGGTCCAGGACCGTCCCAGTTCCTCTGTACCCCGATTGCCTTAGAATGGGCTGAGCAATTGGGGGTTTCGGAAGAAAAGTTGGACCGAGTCGTTGGCTGCCTGAAGGATCGCAACACCGCACCCCGCCTGGATGACATTCCGGGTCGTGCGTACCTGTATGCACTGCAGTCTCTTGGGGACCGCTTGAGACGGCTGTTCACCAGCTGCCTCCGTCGCAGTGTATTCCCGTCTGGCTGGCAGGAAGCTTGCATTGGTTGACTTGAAGAAGGAAGGAAGGGCCACGGAGTTTCCCTCTGCATACCGTCCCGTTAGTCTGCTCGACGAGGCTTCCAAGCTATTCGAGAGAATAATTGCCCATAGACTCATTGAGCACCTGTCGCGAGTTGGTCCCGACCTGACCGACAGCCAGTAAAGCAGTGTACCGGCGGGGTAGGGTGGTGTTGGCTGTCGGTCTTGATATAGTGAACGCCTTTATCTCTATCCCATAGGGCGTGGGAGAGCGCTAGTCCACCATCAGTGCCCCTCCCTATCTGCAGGGTATCATGGAAGGGCATATCTGCTAGACACGCATGTTCGCTACGTGGGCAGAAACGGAAGGAGATCACGTGCAAGGTTCAACAGGGGTCCATTTCTCGGCCTCCTCTTATAGAACCTCGCCTACGGTACGGTCCTGTCTGTCGTTCTCACCGCTGGCGTCAGCTAAGTATGTTACGCTGATGACACTCTTGTGTTGTTCTTAGAGAGAACCATCCGGCCTGCCGAGCAAGCGGTGGCAACAGTAGTGGTCGAAATTCTAGGTCTGGGTTTGCGGATAGTGTTTCACAAAACTGAGACGCTATCGTTCCACAAACTGCCGCGGAGCAGGGAGCCTCCCAGTTCATGAATACGCGTTGATGAGGCGCAAATCAGGATAGACATGAAGTATTATGAAGTACCTGGGGCTCACCCTGAACAGTCGCTGGGGTTTCAAGGAGAACTTCGACCGTCTTGTCCCCGGGGTCGAAAGGATAGTGGGTGCCTTGCTACTGTCCAATCTCGGGGGACCGAAGGAAGGAAGAAGTTCGCTGCCTCTACGGGGGAGTAGTGCGGTTCGTGGCACTCTACGGGGTGCCTGTTTGGTCATCTCGACTCTCGGGCGTCCAGCGCTGCAGAACCAAGATTCACGGTCTGGCGTCACGGCGTAGAGCGAGATACGAGCGGCGTAGAACGAGGCGCCGCCTCGTCGGTGGTGTGCGTGTAGCCAGTAACTAAATTTGATAGTTATGAAATGATTGTTTTACAGCTATAAGTTACTCACTGTGCCAGGCGTCTTCACCATTCTACTGAAGCTCCGTGTAGTAAGGTCCATGATATGTACGGAGTTCTTGTTGATGCCCATCTGGTCGGAAGCGCCGTCCGACCCGAAGTAGTGCGTGTGTGGCGCCTCGTAGACGCGCGACCGTAGCGAACGCTTCACATTTTTTATTGTAAAATTGTATATGAATTCTCTTATCGACTTCGGGTTGTAGTCTTCTGATAATATGTATTGACTTTCATGCTGTGAAAACGTTATATTAATTTAATTTTTTTCCTGTCCCAACTCAATGAATAATGCCAGTATAGCTAAAAGCTAAGCACTGCCGCAAGTTCACAATGGCCATAATTCTTAATTATAAATTTTTAATTATAATGATTACATCTAGTAATTAATAGGAAACCTTAACTTCGTTGGATAAAAAAAACTTATGAAATATTAGTCTTTATTATGATAACCATGAGATGATATTAAAACGCTCGAAACGAATATAAATTAGAAAAACATACAAATAAAACGATTTTATCTTAAATATTTATGACAACACGGGAATGGGAATGTCACAGTCATGGATTCTCTGCTTTATAAGTTCTGTGTCCGTCGTGTTTGTGTTTACTTTCTGTGATTTTGTGGTTAATATTATCTTACTGACAATTATGAGAGTGACTGTTACACAGAGACTTAAAAATATGACATTAAAACTTAAATTTAGCCAATTGCAGTAGACTAATCCTAACGAGGTGAAACCTTATGAAGTGTGAAGTTCGGATTCAAGAGCTAGAATTTATCACCTAATTACCGTAAAATGCAGAGAATTATCATTATTGCAATATCATTCCTACAGTTGGGGAGCTAGCATAATATGGGCATGCCCTCTCAAAGCTACCAAAAAATCTTGCCACGGTCCCGGGATTACGAAATTTATGACTCTAAATTATTAAAAAATATTTCATGTATGTGTTGTATGTATGTGTTGATTCGTTAATACAAATACTCCTAAACTAAAACATCCTATTTCAACACACTTGTCTTGCCACTTGCTCACTGATTGTCTACTGTAAGTACAATGATTAATAGAATTAAGAATGCAGTTAACGCTTTTTAAGAACCTGGAATCCCGGGATTTTTATATGAAAATCTACAGTTATTCAGTAAGACATATCCATACAATCTTTTCGTGAAAAAGAAGATAATTGCACCCGAATTTCCGATCAAAATTAACATAAAAAAAACATTTGCCATCGCCGTGGTTAACCGATAAGATCAAATTGCTGATCCACAAGAAAGCAATGGCAAAATTTAAATTTAAGTGTAGGCCCACTGTTGCGAACAAGGAAAAATATATTTTAATTCGAAATCACTGCAATAAGGAGTGTAGGAACGCTCAACGCCAACATGTCCATAAATCTGTTCAAAACGGAGATCCAGCCAAAGTCTGGAAATTTCTTAGATCGATGGGTGTCGGGAAATCTCGACAGGAATCAACAGTTCTTAAGGATTTAAACATTGATGTTCTTAATCTTCATTTTACTGCCTCGTCTAACTTTGATAAGACAACTAAATTAAATACATTAAATTATCTTTCTTCTCTCCCGACTCCCAGCTATTCACCATTTATCTTTAATCAATTTTCTGCGTGTGATGTTAAGAAGAGCATTTTATCGAGTACTTCTAACGCAGTTGGAAGTGACTGTATCAGCCGTAATATGATCCTCCCTATCCTAGACGCTATCCTTCCCGTGATATCCCACATCCTCAACTACTCTGTTTCCAGTGGCATCTTTCCATGCCAATGGAAAGAAGCCCATATTATCCCCTTACCCAAAAAAACGAACCCAGCATCATTTTCAGATTTTCGTCCTATATCGATTTTATCCTTCCTTTCCAAAATTCTTGAACGTTTGATCCACAATCAGCTCAGCAATTTCCTCTCCCAAAATAATCTATTTAATTCCTATCGATCAGGTTTTCGCGCTGGTCACAGCACTACCACAGCCCTGATTAATATTACGGATGATATCAGGTCGGGCATGGAAATCGGTAATCTAACGGTTCTAGCATTGTTGGATTTTAGCAATGCTTTTAATATCGTTGATTTCGATATTTTGCTTGGCATACTATGCTCTCTTAATATATCTCCACCAGTAATTGATTGGTTTCGTAGTTACCTGTCTGGTCGCCGACAACGTATCTGCATTGAGGACACTTCATCTACATGGTCCAATACTAATGTCGGTGTACCGCAGGGTGGCGTTTTATCTCCATTACTTTTCGCAATTTTTATAAATTCTATCTCTAATCAATTACTTTCTTCTTATCACCTTTATGCAGATGATCTTCAAATTTACTTTCAAGCTCCCCTTGTTAAGTTATCAGACGCTGTTGTCACTGTTAACATGGATCTGGTCCGAATATGTGATTGGAGTAAGAGATATGGTCTAAAAGTGAACCCGGTGAAGACGCAGATTATTGTAGTGGGCAGCTCCAGGATGATTTCTAGAATCGACTGGAACACACTTCCTCAGGTTTCTTTTGAAGGTACTTCAGTTCCTTTCAGTGAAAACATTAGGAACTTGGGGGTGATAATTGACAGAAATCTATCCTGGACTACCCAGCTGCAAGAAGTTAGTCGCAAGATGTTTGCTTCGGCTGGATCCTTAAGAAGATTACGCAACTTTCTTCCAACTGCTACTAAAATTGCGCTTGCACAATCCCTTCTCCTTCCGATCCTCGATTATGCTGATGCCAGCTATCTTGATCTTACAGAGGAACAACTTGATAAGCTTGAGCGACTTCAAATTTTTTGTATTAGATTCATATTTGGTTTAAGAAAATATGATCACGTTTCAGAATTCCGCACTAAGCTCAAGTGGTTACCTATTCGTCTTCGCCGGAATACTCATATTCTTTCACTACTTTACAGTGTACTATTCATTCCTTCTACTCCCTCCTACCTTAAAAAACGTTTCGAATTCCTTGGTGATACTCATTCGCGAATCCGAAGATCATCAGAAAACCTAAGGCTTAAAATGCCAATGCATTCTACAAATTTTATTGATAAATCCTTCACGGTTCAGGCTGCTCGTTTGTGGAATGCATTACCGATCTCAATTAGACGGGCTCAGTCACTACCGGTATTCAAAAGACTAGTGAGAGAACATTACTTGTCACTATAATTATTATTATTAGTATTATATTTCTTGCTTTTACTCTGCCTTTTGTTACATCTTTGATGTCAGTTGTCCTAATTTTGTTTATACTTGTATTATTTATATATTTTATATGTGTATATATCACCATATATGTTTATCATTATGTATGTAGTGTATTTATAATTTTCATTATTTACATATTTATTATTTAAGTTTAAGGATATTTATTTGTGTGCACCATAGACTACCCCATATCTTGTCTAGTAATATTTTATTTTTCCATCCTAAGGTTGCCTGGAAGAAATCGCCGTGTGCGATAAGGCCGCCCATTGTACTCTATATTCAAAGTGTTACTTTTTATTGTACTTTTTAATAACTGGTGTACAATAAAGAATATAATAAATAAATAAATAAATAAAATGGTCAGTTGTATTTTAAAGTTCTTTGTACTAAGTACTTCATATTAAGCCATATTACGTTGTGACACAAAAGATTTGATACCGATACTAAGTCCCATAGTCACTCGGGCATTATCCTTTCACGTATCCGCATCCCATCCACACCGCGTCCTCGCCACGAGTCTCTTCTACGTGGCCTGCCCACACTGTTAACCCGACACTTTACGACCTCACGCCCTAATTGAAACGTACAGTTCGGTAAGTTCACAAACCGATACCGCACTGACACATCAGCAAGCGATAACACGGGATTTTTTTTTTAAAATTACGTCCCCATGCTGTTCTCGTATTAGCCCGGATTAGGGACAGTAAGAAGCGACCTATTGCCTAAGGTGTAATGTGTGAATATGGGATGGATAAGTTCAGTATGTTTGAGCAAGGTAGATTGTTGTTTGATTCAGACTTCACTTGAAGATAATATTCATATTGTTCTAGTCTTTCACTTGCGAGGCGCTCATAGTCAGTTTATTGAAGTGAAAACTTATTTTAGCGCGGTACGCATATTTTTAGATGAGATAAAATCTATCATGGACTCGCGACACCGTTACGAGACGCAGCTATAGTGTGTGCATATATGCATGTACATATACCAGACCGCGTACGCGTCTAGATAAATAAAAAAACTAAGTGTTCACTTCTGTCGGCCCTCCCGGAGTGCAACTCGTATTTTTTTTAAACTTTGCCCCACCCTAGGATTTATCCTGTGTCGTGGATCCGTTTACAGACATGAATTCCACACACGCTACACCCAGACCCGGAACAACTACCTGCAGATCGTACAAATATTTGTTCCGTGCGGGAATCGAACACACGACCCGGAGCGCAGCAGTCGACTGTACCAACCACTGCACCAACCGTGCCGTCGCATAGAAGAACAGACGAGCCTGCGGATCGCCAAAGCGCTCGCTCCCGCACTAAAACATCAGCAGTCGCTGATGTGGCGATCTTTATGTGGTATATCTGCCATACTTTTGAGGATTGGGCTTCCAATATTCGTCGCTCACTGTACGAAATGCAGCAACATTGTTGCTACTTTACGCCGGTATTCTCTGGCGGCTTGGTGCTTATTTATTGCATTCCATAAGTAAAGTTAAAGACAGATGGTAGGTTTAAATCTATGGATAATAATGTTGGATCTTGTTGGGCACAGTGTAGTTTGGAGAGAGGCAGAGCTGCTAATGATTACATCTAGGTTCTCCCCCGCAATTTGCACTCACTGATCGGTAAACGAAAGGCGAGAGTAAGTAATGGACGGCGCGGTAAGTCTTTGAATGTGTGCCGCATAGTCGTTGAGTTGAATTTGAATTAAGCATCTCCGTGCTTCCGAGAGCACGTAAAATTGTCGGTTCCGGTTGTTATCATAAGACTAAGTTAAAAAAAGTCTACACAAAGTTGGCCACAAACTAAACGAAAGAAAGAAAGACTCACTATACAGAACAGTATGAAAATGGACATTACTTAAATATATATTAGTTAGTTACCTTGCTATCCAATATAACGACAGCCGTCATATCCTTTTTATTTGTGATATCTATACCGAGAGACTCGGCAAAGTGATGGTTCCGGACACTGTCCACTGCTATCATATACAAACTAAAGTTGCGAGCACACGACAGCCCTTCTATACGCGTTATATTGCTGCGTCTTTCATCAACATTCGTCGATCCTGAAGGGAAGATGGGATTTCCCCACTCGTGGGCAAACTTAATCACCTTACAGAAATGTTTCACACTCTCTTGTAAAAGATTTTCTGGTGATAGTGGGTCGTCCTCTAACGGCAGCATCGTAGTCTCTATTCTGAAAAAATACGATATTATAAGTTCTCGTGACATTTTTATTTGAATATAAGTTGTAGGGCCGAGCCTACTAACCACGTGCAGCGCTGCCTAAGGTCATTCGAATCAGTGACAATGAAAGTTCACTGTGATCAAAATCAACCTATAGATGTAAACGTCCACTAATGATGCTTCGGGCAGCAGCATCCACCCTCCTCGATCCTCTTGTTAGGTCCCTTAGTTGCCTTTTAGCTTCGAGCAATATAAAATGAATTGACGGGCCGATAGGTACGGATTTTTTAAGTCTATAAAGTAAGCGCCGACTCTCACTTCGTCTCAGTCGGTCTCTGTCCATGAGAAGTGCGATACGTGATTACATGCAATCCAAATAACTTACAAAAATATACCTTCTTGTGCAGTTCCATAGAGCAAAAATACAACCAAAACCCTAAATGGGCGAAGGGGTACGCCGGACTCCTACCGGCTAAAACCACTGGAGCGATCATCTTCGGCAATGAAGGGGGGGCTCCAGGTCCTCGTATGATCACACCAGAGCTGGATCACATTCCACGAAGTACGTAATTATCATATATTTCGACATAAAATCTAATTTTATTAAAATTGTTTAGTAGTCTTAATTTTTTTTGTTATCCGAATGCCCGATGGTGTAATACAGAACAGAAATATATGCACATACTAAGGGCGACACGGAAAGCTGACAATGTTCTACAATGCCGACGACACATTTACCAAATGCTTTCAAATGTCAGATCGTTCGAGAGTAACACATAAACATGGCGTTCTCTTTTTCTTACGTAGTTATTATCCCTTTTTTTGTAAGATATGCACTAATAATATTTATAATTAGGTGTTGAAGTGTATGCCTGACTGTTTTGACCCGTTATTATTGAGCAAGTTGTATGGACAAGGCCCGTCGATTCATTGTATATTGGTCAAAGCGTTTTAGGACACCCATGGGTGGAGAAGATGGTCTATTCTTTGCCGGGATCCACACGGAGCGTACGATTACGATACGTATGATAATTTAAGTATTTTTTGATTACATTAATTATTTTTTTATTGTATTACTAGTTATTATAAATTCCATGGTCTTGTGTCCCGCGGCAAAAGACAAAAATGAAAATGCGTTTCGTTAGTGTTGATATGGATAAGGATTTCGCCACTTTCGTTTTCCGAAGAATAAATGACGGCACGGTTGGTGCAGTGGCTGATACAGTCGGCTGCCGCGCTCCGGGTCGAGGGTTCGATTCCTACACGGAACAAATATTTGTATGATCTGCTTGCTGAATTCATGTCTGTAAACGCACCCACGACACAGGAGAAATCTTAGTGTGGGGCAATGTTTAAAAAAAAAGTAATGAACCAGTGACGTTAACGAAGCGATGACATCTCACCAAAAAACAATAAGGGTGGAATGGCACCGTTAACACTAGACGCCACCCCATGTATCTCTGTTGGTTGCTTGACCACACGCGAGGAAATGGCTAATGGGGTGGCCAAATTAAACAAGCCACCAGTACCAGTAAGCTGTTCACAATGGAAATGTTGAATTAAAATTATCTAAAAAGAAATCATTTGAGTACACAACTGCTGATAGATATGTCTGAAATAGTACTTACACAACATGTACATTCGTATCACAGAACATAAAACTACTGTTCTGTGATTCGTACCATTGTGGCAACACTGAAATTAATTCTGACTAGATACCGCTGCTGGCGTACCGAGTACCGAGAACGCGACAAGTGACATCATCGCAGGGAGCCGGGCTGCGTTTCGTTATAGCCAAAATAAAAACCTTAATAACTTCATTACTCGCTGGACTTAAATAATTTAGAAAGTAAAACCCTCTTAAATATAAATCACATGCGCTGTGCTAACTAATCTAAACTAATTAACTATCTCTCTAACTACCAATTATCTTTTCATGCGGTTTATCCTCATTACGCATTAGGTACCCAGTTATAATATTAGCCTAACCGTACAGTTGCCATGTCACGACCCCTGTCACCGTACTAACGTTCCGCTTTTATGTATGTGTAGCTACTTTAAACATTAAAATACTTAACTACTTCTACTTACTCTTCTGGTTCAGGAGTTATTCCTTGTTCGTGGCTGAAGTTCTCCTCGAACGACTGACATTGTTCATAGTGCTCATAGAAACTTCTTTCAGCTGGCAAAGCTTTCATCCTGCATTCTTGCAACCAATCCAACGACGAAAGCAGCTGAGAGTTCTCGTCAGCACTTTTAATAGCCTTCGATAACGTAAATCCTCTTTTTAAAAGAAAATTAAACACTCCAGTCCTTTTATTTTTTTGCGTCGTATTATACCAAGGGTATTTATTATTTTGGGACTCTACTCCTTTTTTGTAAATGCGACTTTGTTTTCTAATAGGCTTCTTGAATTTGAACTCCTGACAGAATTTAGTGAAATTCTTTTGTTGATAGAGCAGTCTCTGGACTTGCTGTAATTTCACTAATTCAGATGTCCACTGGCTACTGTCATTATTTTTGCAGTTGTAATATTCCATTGCTACTTCGCGTAACTGTAAATTTTAATAATGTTACTATATTCTATTTAACCAGACTTGAAATAAAGCATAAACATAAAAAGCATAAAAAAAATCTTCCTTTTTAAGTAAATATTCGGCCTTATTTCGCCTAAAATAATCGTGATAATTATTATAAAACTTTTTTTAAACAACTATTTTGTATTTAATTCAAATTCAAGTATTTAACTCAAAATATATAAAAGATGCCGTGTGGTGTCCGGACTAAGAATATAGCACCACTCCATCTCCTCCCGTGAAGGTCGTAAAAGTTGAGGGCCTCTTTACCAGAGGGATAGGCAGCAGCGTCCCTTTTTGTGGAACAGTAGCAATTCTGTGCTCACCAACCCGTCTGCCAAGCATGGTGAGTAGTGAGACAAATTACCCCCAAAATTACTTGACACTACCAAATTTGTTTACGTTTTGTCTCAAGGCCAGTTCAATACAATACAAGTAGTTATGAGGGAGAACTAACAGTTGATCATCGCCTTTCATATCGACAGGCTTCTGATACTATCATGATCATCACCATAATAAATTAATATTTAATTAAATAAATATATTTAAAATTACACAGTACATATTTTTCACATTACTCTTATTTCAGTAAACAAGGGATAAAACGAATACGAATAGAAACATTCGCATTCGCCAAATATCATGATGACATTCGTAAAACATATTTGAGTAAAACGGAACGCACCCGTAAAGAGCTGAGATAAAGTTAATGTGTCCAAGCCATTGAGAAGAGAAAGAGCAGAAGTGTTGAAAGGCAATTAGGTCATGACGTTACAGTGGGCGGGGCCACAAACCTTAGTTTCAAGTATAGATGGGTAACTCATCTATTTTAAACGAGGATGAGTGAAGGCATCATTATGCCTCGTGAGGTGAGGTACGAGCTAATGCGCAATGCGAGTCATGAAAAACTATGGCTGCGACTCGCAATGCGAAGGAATGAGAAAGCGTTTTGATTGTTTGCCCCTCGCCGGGTCGACTAGCGGGCGATGAAAAGTTGTATTTTCATTTTTATCGCACAAATATTTTCCACCCGCTAACAACTTTGTCAATCACAAATCGATTTGCCTATCTAGAAAATTGAGTATTTTTTTCTTTTATTCGAGTATTTCCCTATAGACCTAGCTCGAAAAATAAAAAACGAGCACAAATTACTACCAACTAATGTTAGAGTTTATTTTCCCATTTTCACCCGTCTCCTTTATGATAAAGGAGACGGATGAAAATGGGAAGTTACACTACTTAAATATTTATTAATAATCCTTTTAAATTTATTCGTTCTTACTTGATAAATATTTTGGACTTCTACAATGAGAAAAGGATTAAGTGCAAAAATCAAAACATTACTGATTTTCTAAATGAATATATACTCTGTAATGTCGCTAGATGCATGAAATAACACGCAAATAGACATATAATGCACAATTATTATTCTTGTTTACCACCGTAAAATCGAGAATAAATAAAAATGATATGATAATGTATAAATTTATTTAGCACTGACAACTTTTAAGGGTGACAACAAAATCAAAATGTCAAACTCTGTATTATTCGCTCTGCGCTCATGTTTGTAGATGATTTTTTATGTTGTGTTTTGTTTATCAATCAAATAGTTTCCTTCTTCGACTTTGGCTATATTTGAAAGATTCTGACGGCTTCTGCTTCTTCTACTTGGTTTAGAATACTCCCCAAAATTCATAATGAACAAGCAACATCATTGTATTATCCGAATAGCTACCTCGCGTAATACTGCTATAGAAATGCAGATACTTGAAGAAAGCATTCTTTTAAATATTCAGTAATTCCTTGCTCTCGTGGTAAGTGCATTTTTTTCCCGAGCTAATCACTCGTGAGCTTTCGGTACCGATGGCAAGACTAAATGTGGACTTGTGTATTCATAACTTTATTTATTCATGTCTCATGTGTCAATCAAGTTACCCCAATATACTAATATTGGGGTAACTTGATTTACTCATAATATACTTTACAAGTAGTTCAAGCTAATAATAACATTATGACCAGGAATCCTGGAATTGTATGACCTTATTATCAGGTATTAAGAAGTATTCAATACCTTTCTATAGTTCTTTTCTCCCATGAAGCAGTCGTACAAATCATTTAAGTTTAGAAATATTAATAATATTCCTATAAAATAAAACGGAAATCATTATTGTAACACCAGGCCCAATGTTCTGTGAATTTCCACCCGTCTGCTTTAATAATGTGTGTATACCGCCACGCTAATGCACAATAAATATTCTGGAACATAATGTCTTGCTAAACTAAAATGTTTTTTTGTGTTATTTTACGCTATAATACTGAATTTCACCGCTAGATGGATTTACTAATACTGGGCGGGTTTTCCATAGTGGAGTGGAACCATAGCTGTACCTCGTCTCCCTGTCACCCGCATTCAGGCGACGCTTGTTTCTACAGAGATTTTGCCTTGCAACGCCTCCGCTTCATTCTCTTCTCCGTGGTCCTAACATATTACCGTGTTAACGTTTTAATTTGATTATTCAGGGATTACCCTCAACCCAATCAACGAACTTTCTACTGTGCCCTGAGAAAGTCTATTATCAACAGCTAGTAATATACAAACAAAAAAGAAATTGTCTGTCGCCAAAGTATTGCCAAAGTTATGCTTTTTAAAAATAAAAATACTAGGTGTTAATTTTGTTTATTAAAGTACTTGTACATTGACGTGTAAGAAGCGTGTATTATATCCTTCGACTGCATGCGTTTTCAACGTATTTGTAAAAGGTAGTATTCGTTGCATCACTACAGTGAACCCACCCGACTAAGCTAAAATACATATGTTTACCGAGTCTATAATGCCGCGGATTGTATCACCGTTTCCTTGTGCTGATGACGGGAGAATAAATATGTAATTTTTTTTTTTTTAAACTTGTATAATATAATAGCCCTGGTAAATCACAACAACTTATAAATGAGTATTCCTATAATTATAGCTACAGAGCTATTATAATATATATAAATTAGCTGTGTTTCGATACTCGCAAATAAACTATTCGAATTTTGTTTATCTATACATCTTAACCTACGCACAAAGAGAGCAAATAAAGGTTCAAATTATTAATTAAAGAAGAAGAGTCTATAAAGATGAATCCAAATGTAAAAAAAAAACAATAAGAATATTTGACGGCAGGATTCTAACGCCGGGCGGCTCTAGTGTGATCATACGAGGACCTGGAGCCTCCCTTAAGTGCCGAAGATGACCACCCCAGTGGTTTTAGCCGGTAGGAGGCCGGCATACCCCTTCGCCCTTCCCCGGGGCGAAGGAAGTTCATGAAGAATTTCCACTGGGCACCAATAAAAAAATAAAAAAATAAAAAAGGATTCTAACGCCAAAAGGCGCAGCAATATTAAACCGGTAGGCTGAATTGGCAGTTATTGAACTAGTCAAAACAGCTGTTCCTAATTTTATAAATCTGTATTTTAGCCGCCATAAGCGATCGCATGATCATACATATTTAGTAAATGGGTTTAGCCCATAAGTATGAAGTATAGTGAAATTCTCAACAAAATCCGACAGATACACCAACAGACCACGTTTCCATAAATGGTGGCTTCTTGTTAATAGTACACCAAAATCTAAATAAAAAAACGTAAATAGCATTTTATAACAAAGAACCACATTATAGTTGAGTGAATATGTATTCCAAATATTTTACCAAAGCATACGATGGCAGTTGTTCATACAACGGATTAAGTGGCGTGAAGAGCATTAATATTGGATTGCCATCGACGTATCGCTCGAAATTAAACGCCTTCCTCCACATAGGCATTATCCTTGCTACTGGTTGAGAAAAATTGTCCAAAACCCAATGTATAAGTGACGAATCGTTCCATGCTTGAAGGTCGCCGTCCCGCGATATGTATTCCTGGTGAAAAAAACAATAATTAAATATGTTGAACATCATTTGGTGTTACGACACCAATGTAGGTAATGTTATCAAAATTTATATAAAATACTGCTACACCATTCCGTGTTGTTTGGGAAATTCTGATGTCAAAACTATTTACATTTCAAAAATAAATGGTTATAATATTTTTACAAAATATGGGCAGCGGGAGTTCTGATAACTAAAGTTGTTGTAAACAGTTGTACAATCTCTGCACAATAGGCAACATTGATAATGTCGTGTTATACTGGTAATAATTATTATATACTCAAAAACAGTATATTATGGCAAGGACTGTTATTTAGCTCACGTAATCGGTAAAATATAAAATAACGTTAATTCGGTATCGATTTCAAAAGTAGCAAAAGAATATATCGATTCTTTAATGACGACAGCCGTTCAGCCGGGCGACTTGTCTTCGGTGACCAATTCAATGTAACAACTTGCATCGGTAATTAGGTACGATATTCACCCACTTATCTCCTTTAATATACCGGTTACTTATCATTTTGCCGATATATTAAGTGCCGATACTTTTAACGGTAGCTTGTTATCGATACTAACTTTTACCAATATCAGTTTCTGTCAATTTTAGTCCCTGTGTTGTAGGATAATGGGTAAAAGTCCCATAGACTGCATGTTGCAACTTTTAGTTAAAAATAAACTGGTGTTTAGGAACCTTAGTATCATTCCACAACATCAGGCGTGCGTTTGGCACGCTCTCCACGCCAAGTTCCGCGGCAAGTTCCTCTGATGTTACAGCCGCGAAACATATTTCGCCGATAGTGTCCGCCTCTCTTGCTTTTAACGCGACTGTGTACCAAACGTTATAATACTTCGACGTGTCTGTTAACGGTGTGTACCCAACTGCTACAGCCTGCAAGTATGATATCATTAATTACAATAATAAAAGAAGGTGTAATACATTTACAAAATAAAACCAGTAACATGGTTATGTTTGTTTTACAATTTACCTAACATCATTGAGACCTCTGTAGGGTCAATGTTTTGTTGGTAATAAAGACTAAACACGTAAATAATGGTATCAAACGATTAGATAAATGAGATGTACCTACATCACAACGCGATAGTAAGTTAACAAGATCTTCAGACGACGAAACTCTTCTTAAGGGCTTCATCATCATTTCTAGAAAGTTGACCATACTGTGAGCATCGCGCGGGCCTGAAAATTACAAATTATATTTTACAGGGTTTAAAGAGATTCAATGTTAGGCCTATATTTCAGGAAACAAGAAAATTACAGCAGTTGTAGCCCGGAAAAGGATAAGCAGTTGCTTATCCCGGAATATTACATTCTACATGGATGGAAAAAAAAAAACAGGCACAGCTAGTATTTAATATAAACCACAAGAGATAAGGCGCCCTGTCAGGTACTTATACATGACAGTGCGCCTTATCTCTAACCCTAGGTGTAACTATTGGCAATTTAGATATACTGCAGCATGAGTATGTACAGCACCACCCTACTTGCCGTTAATAACAATGCAGTACAATAGGATTATTGTCATTATCACCAATGTTAATAAGCTCGTGTCCCATTATATTTAAGACTAATACTAATAGGTGTCTGCGTATTTGACCCATGTCCCCGCGTAAGCCTATCAAAAGACAGGGTTCCTCTTACAGAGTATAAATCCGTGAACACAGAGACATCATAATAATAAACCCGGGCAGAGAGACATAATAATCATTATTTCTTTACAAAAATGGGTAATTAGTAAATCATCATCATATTAGCTAAAAGATGTCCACTGCTGAACGTCCACCGTTGCTTATATGCAAATGCCAAATTAGTTTGGAATTCCAAGTACTCCCAGGTACTTCACTTCTTTAGTTGATGTAAGAGGTAGACAATTTGGAGAGGGAATGGTAATATTCCTGAGTGAAAATTATATATATCTTGATTTTTTTTCCAAACACTTCCTTGATCCACCCTATCACTTACGTAGGTATCAATCTCTACGCACTGAGCGTGATTCGACGAATATCATATGAAAATGTCCAACACAATACCTCGCACTCATATAGCTTCCATCTTTGGGAGTAATATGGGAACAGAGACAGTGTCGTATATATTGGTGACTTCTAACAATATCCCAATCACTTTGGATCTGCTATTAAGTTGCCTTAATAAAGTTTCGGTAAGTTCAAGAACTGCGTCTTCCGTTGACTTGTCTTGTGTGCCAACATTGATTGTTGGTAATGATATTGTTATTTTCTAAATATTTAATTAATCTCCGGTTAAAATATATTTGAGGCAGTAGTAAGTACTGATATGGGTCTTTAATTATTCAACTGTCTCTGTCCCCGCTCATGAAAATTGGACTGAGCAAAGCTCTCTTTAAGATGTTAGGTAAGATACCACAGTTAATACACAAGTTCCAGACGTATTTGATGTAAGAAATTAGCACACTTAGCAGCTTTTAACACCATTGCGGGAAAATTATCGCTTTTTAGGGTGAGATTCAGAGACATGAACGTAAGACGGACGAAGAACACTCTAAGCCAAGTAGTGGCTAAGTGCATCTTCAAAATTCGTATTCAGAGACACAGTCCCTCTAAATATTACGTCGGTCTTGGCTAAGTTTGAACTCGATTTTTAATACGAGAATGTTTATCGGTGAGATATAGTTTTTATAAAACTGTGTAGTCACGCATAAATAAAAATAAAAAAAGATAGCAATGTATGCAAAATGCCATTGGAGTGGGCGAAACAAAATATCCAAATATGTTGTAAAATCTTTCTAAACCGCAGGAATATATGAAAATTTTACGAGTGAAAATGACTCTACTCGAAATGCCTCTTATTCAGCATTTGAAAATGAATTTCTAAAATTATCAATTATTCCACATCAACCGAAATAAATATACTGACGCGGACTTGAATAAAAATAAATTTGGGGTGTGGACTGAAATAACAAGGTCATATAATAATCAGATGAGATTATTATTCAAAATATTTTTTTTTAGTTACAAGCCCGCCACTCTTTCCCAACCATTGCAACTCCTGTAAGCCAGGATCTACAATGGCGACCACCGAAAAGAACACCGATCAATGAAGCTCGGTGTGTCCCAGAGAAATAAATAACTGTCTTGGAACCCGCAACGAAATTAATCAGAAAAGAAAAAAGAGGAGTAGGAAAGAATATGCGTTCCACTTCCCTCCGTAGCAAGCAGGAGGACTGAGAAAATACAATAGACCATAGGCACAATAATTGGGAGTGTACAACCAGGATAAGCCTAGTAGCCAAGCACCACGGGTACAAAAATGTTTATAAATATTTAATTACGGGTCCTATGTTGTGAGCTATTGTGACTGATTCCAATAGTAGGTATAGCAAAAACGCCTGAACGCACGGAAATTCGCCCTAGTTGCAACAAGGTTTGTATAGTAAACAACTCCGGATGTACTAGGAGGGATCAAAAAGCTATGCCTAGCTCAGATACATATTTGTAATATTATTAAAGAAAAAAATCTTCGATTCTCTTTTGTCTTTTTCTGAATGTTGTCATTTGTTTGCTTCGTGTCGAAACGTGTTCTCGAAAATGGAGAAAAACGAACAGCGAGCCGTTATTAAATACCTCTGTTTAAAAAGTTAACGACGCAAGAGATTCATTGCGATTTGGAGGCTACATTAGGAGAGTCTGCTCCGCCGTATTCCACTGTCGCAAGGTGGGCTTCTCAATTTCGAGTAGGGAGAACGAGCACGGAAGACGAACATCGTTGCGGCCGTCCATCGACGTCAGTCACCCAAGAAAATGTTGCGAAAGTCCAGAAAATTGTATTGAGCCATCGAAGAGTTACCATCCGATACTTAATTCAAGAAACGGGCATTTCATATGGAAGTATTCAATCCATATTGAAACAATCTTTGAATATGAGAAAAGTCTTCGCAAGATGGGTGCCGAGAATGTTAACCGATAGTCAGAAACAAAATCGACTTGACATGAAATTATATGAAATTAAGCGGTATACGGTTATAATTCATCTCCGCATTACCGAACAAAACAGCTTTATTTATGTAACGCATGTGTCATTTTACATTTTCCAGGGTACAAATATAATCAAATAACGCGAGTGCATCAATATTAGACGAAATATCAAGTAGTGTAGTGTAGACATTGTTGATAAAAAACTTTGAAAAACAGGATCATTACGATGCATAATTATAAATTTAATTCAATTACAAATATTGTTGACTGAGAGTGGCTAATTACTAGCAATGTCAACAAATGAGTGTTTCTTACTTTAGTAGATTTTAATTATTTTGTAAATATAAATCATAGTAATTTCAATTACAATTATTTATATTACACTGATAGACATCAGGGAATAAAGGTATTACTCATTATGTTACAAAGAACTATTCTAAGATAATAAAAATAAACTTAGCACCGTTATGCTATTCAATCGAACTTATAATTAACACATAATGCCGTTATCATAAACACATAATGCGGTTATCAATTTAGTATATTAATCAAGAATGCTTTAACTGGATTAACATTAGCATGCAATGGCCACATGTTTCTACACCTCATAATACCTTTATCTAGTAAATAAAATACGATATTAAGAAAATTTTACAGTCCCTTTATCAGCTCATGTCTGCAATTTATAAAAAAGATGATTTCTATCTTTTAAATAGGTACGCCTAGAAGTTGTAGTATACTGTTGGCATTAAAAAGCTAGATCGAATTATTTTGTGACTGTATAGGCCTGTAAAAGTAAGAAGGACTAACATGATTCTCATTCATGCGCGATGCGTGCCCATTCTTAATGTTACTACTACGCAAGCGGCGTAGTAGTTTAATTTCATGTATATTTTCGGATATTCAGGTATTCTGGTAGCGTGGTGTGTTGCTTACTAGTCAGAGGGCCAATTCTGGTAATTAATTGACACTATGACTGAAACTTGACCTAACTGAGATTAAATTATGAATTGACCGAAAAAATGGTATTCTGCTACGCTTAAAGTTCAGTCGGATTTCAGTATAATCTCAATCTAGTCTCATTTCAATCTCAATTTTGACGTTTATTTAATGACAATTCAGTACATCTGACAGTTCGAAATGTTAGTAGAATACCGTTTTGACTTCAATCAACTTTCGATCCATTTTCGATCTCATCACAGTGTAAGTTCTCATTTGACGTTGTTTGCTAGTTTAGGAGAATACCATTTGTGACATTTATGACACTGAGACTAGATCGGAACTATATTTTGAACATTTTTAAATTACGAGAATTGGCCCTCTGATCAACTCCGGAGCGTTTACTTTTTCTAGGTCTCCTCCTGAACCTATGTGGCGGGCAACTTCTGTCTTAGGGAGAAAGACTCTTCTATTAGTTACCCAGGAAAAAATACATTCGTGCATTTTGCCGTATTCTCTTGCTTGAAAATAGAGTATTCTTGTTTTGGATGTCAAGTTTTACGAGATATAAATAGGTTTCTGGAGGCCTGGAAGAAGTATTTGGGTTGTGCTTAATTTGCACTCTTTATTCTGTTCTATTTCTCTATTCGCCTATTATATTTTTTGCACTAAGATATTGTTTTTTCTTTAAGTATTGCAGACGTAAAATCTACTAGTTTTACAAAACCTATGTTGGGTTGGTCGTCCTTCTTGATTTTTATGCGGAATACATCACTAACTCAAGTGTCAGATCTTTTTATGGCCATTACTTCCGATACATTTCCAATTAACGTTAAAAGCACGACCTTATTTTCACTCTTTTTTTTTGCTAGCCGACCTTAGCGATTTTTTCAAGTTTCCGGTTATTAAATATGTGCTAAGCCTTATAGCCTTTTCGTTCTGATTCTATATTCACGAGTTTCTTCTGAATATTCTCGTGCTGTTTAGAATATTAAATCAAAAATATTTTGAGTTCACTATTCCGGGTTTTTATTTTTTGTATTGAACGCAGAAACTGTTATATTTTACCTACCGTTGTTTCTTAAAGGTTTCTTTCATCAAAGTAATGACAAATATCAAAAGAAATGACAGTAAAATTAAACTCTACACGGCTTGAATTGGTCAATAAATATACTTATCTATCCCTTTAATATCTACCAAAGGCTGCACAAAAACGGATATATCGGTAAAGAAACATGGAGTAAGTACTAGGCCATGAAATAAACCTTCAAGGGCAAACTTCCAATCAAACTAAATACGAAAGTATACTAAATTATGGAGAGTTGCTTAATGCCGTGTTTAACGTACGCCTGTCAAACTTGGCCTATTAAAAAAAAACTATCGAAAATTACACTTGTACTCTTCTTCTTCTACACTCGATTATGCTGCTCCAGCAATTATTAGATCCCAACGAGGACCAACTTGTCCAACCAACCAACCAACCAACAAGGGGGTGTCATACCACGGTTTACATCGGTTCGTGATCTTGGCGTATTATTCTCTCAGGAATTATCGTTTCGTGCTCATATCGTACAGTTGTGCAAGAAAGCTTTTAAAATTCTAGGATTTGTAATACGGGAATCCCTGGATTTTAATAACGTTATAGTGGTGAAGTCACTGTACAACACATTAGTTAGGAGCAGTTTGGAAACTAGTGCTATCATATGGAATCCACATGAACCTAAGTATTCTCTCATGGTTGAGAAAATGCAGAATAAATTTACCCGGTACCTATATTTAAAGCTGTCTGGAGTTTACCCCTTTTATCCACTTATGTATCCAACCCTTTTTGTAATAGGAATGGTTGGTTACTATAAGTTGGAGGTTAGACGAAACTTTGCTTTAGTAAAATATATATTTCTTGTGTTCCGTGGCAAACTAAATAACCCACAAATATTAGAATCGTTGGGTATGCTCATTCCTAACACCAAGCTGCGGCAGGGGCCGAGGAGGAAGCTGTTTGAAGTACCGGTAGCCCGCACAAACATTTTAAAATTTGCACCCATTGTTCGAGCAGCACGAATACTCAACAACATCTCGCTACGGCTTGATATTTTTACTTGCTCATTGGCAGAATTCGAGAAGGTGACGATTAGTTATCTGTCTTTTGTGTAACTACATTGTTGAATTGGCTTGAAACCTGTAATGACAATTGTAATTTGTGAAATAAAATAAATAAATAAATAAACTTGATAAGATTGAGCGATTTCAAATTTTTTGTGTAAGATTTATATTTGATTTACGAAAATATGATCACGTATCACAATTTCGTCAGAAACTCAAATGGCTACCGATTCGCCTTCGCCGGAATGCTAACATTATTTCTCTTCTATACAGTGTATTGTTTAATCCATCTACTCCCTTACTTCAAAAACCGTTTCGAGTTCCTTTCATACGCGGTTTCTAAAGTCAGCAGAGACCTTACAAGCTGAAAATGAATATGCATTCCACATTTTTTTTCGATAAATCCTTTACCATTCAAGCAGCTCGTTTGTGGAATGCATTACCGGTAATAATAAGACGTGCTCAGTCATTGTAAAACTTTAAGAAACTGGTAAAGGATAAGACAGTTGGTGCAGTGGCTGATACAGTCGGCTGCTGCGGTCTGGGTCAAGGGTTCGATTCACGCACGGAACAAGTATTTTGTATGATCTGCAGGTAGTTGTTCCGGGTCTGGGTGTATTGTGTGTGGAATATATGTCTGTAAACGCACCCACGACACAGGAGAAATCGTAGAGTGGGGGCAACGTTTAAAAAAAAATTTGCGCTTTAAATCCTACTATTCCATTTTCACTTGCTTTAGCTCTTTACATTAAATATATTTTATTTTTATTATATTCATGAGTATTTAATATCTAATGTAAATCAAATAGTTTAAATAGTGATTTTTTATTTAGTTTTTATCTATTTAGTATAGTATACAATAATATTGATTTATTTTAGTATATCTAGTTTCACCTCAGACTGCCTCATAATTACTTCTATCTACAATTTTCTATCCTAAGGTTGCATGGAAGAGATCGTGGAGAGCCATAAGGCCGCCTATTGTACTACTACTTAATTCAAAACTTCTGTGACTATTTTTTGGTGTACAATAAAGAGTATATAAATAAATAAATAAATATCGAACAACAAAGTTTGTCAGTGAGCAATAGATAGAAGTTATACGGTCCATAAATTAAAAGATAAAGTATGAAACAGCACAATACGACATAAAACTAAAGCCAAAGACGTAATCAAACAAATTCTTAAATCAAGTGGAAATGGGCTGGTCATTTACAAAGACTTAGCAATGAAGGATGGACAAACATCATAACAAACTAGTATACTATCAATAAAAAGCGTAGACCCGGTAGACCTAAAAGAGATGGAGCGACGAAATAATAGGCTTAATAGGTTAAAACTTGGAGCTAGACTAGACTAAACTTGGACTAGCTAGAGATATAATAAGAAGGAGTCAGGAGGAAGATAAGAGTAGTAAAGTAAAGTAAAGCAGGAGTAAAGAGGAGGCTTTTACCGCACTAGGTCGTTTTTATAATATGAATAATCGAATTAGACATGAATCCAAATAATATTTTTATTATTCTCTTCGTGTCTCTCTATTCACCGATTAATAGCCTCTGCAAAGTGGAACCCAGTATTTGATAGCCTTACGCGGGGTCATGGGTCAATACGCACAGGTCCCTTAGAAAATTTTAATCTAATGTGTAATGCGACACTAACTACTAAAGGCTGCACTATAAACTAGTCACGGATCGGATAGTTTCCACCTCATACAATAGTGCTACATAACCGGGGGGTTATGTAGGACTATTGTATGAGATGGAAACTATAACGGAGACTGAAAGAATAATGACGACAATGGGGTCTGCCTTTCTACCTGTAAAGCAAAATCTTTGGCAGACGGTGACTCGCCACTCACAAAATGGGCCCCCTTAATGGCCACTACTACAGGCGACAGGAAGCAACACTGGAAGGAAAGAAAGCAGCACAACGTGAGCGACTTGGAGTGTCAAGAGATGTGGCACTGATTCACCACCACGTGTCTCGAAAACTTGGAGCGGTTTTCTCCATTATTACACCATTTGACACTTCCACCCCCAAGCTGGAGGCCCCCCTGTAATCGGCCAACTAAGGCAGGTCAGAGTTGAAAGTCCTGCGTGTCCGCATCATGAGGTTCCACGCCAGCCGACCAATAGAAGCAAGCCGGAGACGAGGCCCTGATCGACTCCTAGGAGCATTCGCGTACGCAGTGTCACCACTTACATTCAGTTCGCCACAAGCTGCCCTGCGTTCTGTAAGCTTCTTAATAGATCTTCGGATATACTTTATATTCATTTTTTTAACTTACACCTAAATGTTTATTGCAAATAGAATTTACTTTATTAATTACTGTTGCATTAATATTAGTAAATAGGAATCTTAATGAATATATTTAATGGTTTTATTATAAGGAATCAATAAAAGCTTTTATTTATTTACTAGCTGGGACCCGCGGTTTCACCCGCGTTTAATTTAAAAGAAATTTAGAGTACTTTTGACATAGACACTTGACATAGAGTGTATATATTGTATTTCAAGGGTTTTTTTTTTTTGCGGGGAACCCTAATTATTTTTCTAAAATTAAAGTAGCCTAAGTTATTCCTTATAACATCAGCTATCTGCCAGTGAAAGTCTCGTCAAAATCGGTCCAGCCGTTTCGGAGATTACCCGGAACAAACAGACAGACAGACAGACAGACAAAAAATTTAAAAATAGTGTTTTTGTTATATATACCATATATACTTTCATATGCATTTAGTAAAAAACTGTTATTTTGACATTACAAACAGACACTTCAATTTTATTTATTTGTATAAAAAATAGAATTTACTTTATTAATTACTGTTCCATTAATATTAGTAAATAGGAATCTTAATGAATATATTTAATGGTTTTATTATAAGGAATCAATAAAAGCTTTTATTTATTTACTAGCTGGGACCCGCGGTTTCACCCGCGTTTAATTTAAAAGAAATTTAGAGTACTTTTGACATAGACACTTGACATAGAGTGTATATATTGTATTTCAAGGGTTTTTTTTTTTTGCGGGGAACGCTAATTATTTTTCTAAAATTAAAGTAGCCTAAGTTATTCCTTATAACATCAGCTATCTGCCAGTGAAAGTCCCGTCAAAATCGGTCCAGCCGTTTCGGAGATTACCCGGAACAAACAGACAGACAGACAGACAAAAAATTTAAAAATAGTGTTTTTGTTATATATACCATATATACTTTCATATGCATTTAGTAAAAAACTGTTATTTTGACATTACAAACAGACACTTCAATTTTATTTATTTGTATAGATTATAGAGCATATGAAATTATTTTAGAAAAACCTAAGAATGTTGTTAGATTATTTATTTATTTTTAGTTCGGGGATAATTAAGGTTTAGGTCTATCGGTAGCGGTGGCCTATTCCTAAATATCATGAAAATAGTTTTATCCAATCCAAAATACATATTAATGTAGATAAGATTGATACCGCAGGGTGGCGTTTTATCTCCATTACTTTTCGCATTTTTTATAAATTCTGTCTCTAATCAACTACTTTCTTCTTATCACCTTTATGCAGATGATCTTCAAATTGACTTTCAAGGTCCCCTTGTTAAGTTATCAGACGCTGTTGTCACTGTTAACATGGATCTGGTCCGAATATGTGATTGGAGTAAGAGATATGGTCTAAAAGTGAACCCGGTGAAGACGCAGATTATTATTGTGGGCAGCTCCAGAATGATTTCTAGAATCGACTGGACCACACTTCCTTAGGTTTCTTTTGAAGGTACTTCAGTTCCTTTCAGTGAAAACATTAGGAACTTGGGGGTGATTATTGACAGAAATCTATCCTGGACTACCCAGCTGCAAGAAGTTAAGTCGGCAGGATCCTTAAGAAGATTACGCAACTTTCTTCCAACTGCTACTAAAATTGCGCTTGCACAATCCCTTCTCCTTCCGATCCTCGATTATGTTCATGCCAGCTATCTTGATCTTACAGAGGAACTGTGCATAAGTATGTGATATTTATCCCGCACATTGGCATGCATTATTCTCACATAGTTTCTATTTTTTTTCGAATATATTGTGTAAAGTAATAAGACTGTAATGCATCATATATTTTAAAAGAGTATATCCATGGAGTTTCTTGCCGGTTCTTCTCCATAGGACCAACGACTTGGAACCGTGCAACTATTTAAATTCTGACTATTCGTAAGTGCCATCAAATGGTTTACATGAATAAAAAACTTTTGACTTTGAATTTGACTTTGAACAACTTGATAAGCTTGAGCGACTTTAAATTTTTTGTATTAGATTCATATTTGGTTTAAGAAAATATGATCACGTTTCAGAATTCTGCACTACGCTCAAGTGGTAACCTATTCGTCTTCACCTGAATACTCATATTCTTTCACTACTTTACAGTGTACTATTCATTCCTTCTACTCCCTCCTACCTTAAAAAACGTTTCGAATTCCTTGGTGATACTCATTCGCGAATCCTGTCATCATCAGAAAACCCAAGGCTTAAAATGCCAATGCATTCTACAAATATTATTGATAAATCGGTTCAGGCCGCTCCTTTGTGGAATGCATTACCGATCTGAATTAGACGGGCTCAGTCACTACCGGTATTCAAAACCCTAGTGAGAGAACATTACTTGTCACTGTAATTATTATTATTAGTATTATTTTTCTTGCTTTTACTCTGCCTTTTGTTACATCTTTGATATCAGGTGTCCTAATTTTGTTTATACTTGTATATTTATATATTTTGTTTTTGTGTTGTGTATATATTACCATATATGTATATAATTACGTATGTAGTGTATTTATAATCTTCATTATTTACATATTTAGTATAGTATTATTTAAGTTTAAGGATATTTATTTGTGTGCACCATAGACTACCCCATATCTTGTCCAGTATTTTTATTTTCCATCCTAAGGTTGCCTGAAAGAAATCGCCGTGTGCGATAAGGCCGCCCATTGTACTCTATATTCAAAGTGTTACTTTTTAATAACAGGTGTACAATAAAGAATATAATAAATAAATAATAAGAGTTGATGTCGTGTTTTAGTGAGGCATCATTTTTATTACAAAATATATCTAACGTATCTTCTGCATAAATGGTAATAGGAAACCTTACAGCGTTTGGAAAATAATTAATATAGACTAAGAAATATTAAAGGCCCCAAGACGCTGCCCTGCGGTGCCCTATATACCAGTTTCTTAGTATTTACTGAACAGAACTTTGTTATTGTGTGGCTTGTTTCCTGTTACTTAAATATGATGTAATTAGATCTTATACATTTGTCTGTCATATGCGTAAAGGTTGATTTTAGTATTTCATGATTATCTAACTAACTCTCAACCATTCAGTAGCAGTGGCTGCGGTAGATTGATCATTAACTGTTGGGCTGTTAATACTCGCGCATCTTGGACTATTTAAAGATTCGCGACGCCCGTGGTGTTTAATTATTTAAAGATAAATGTGATTCCATGGTAAGGTTTCGCGAAATGTGATTCCACTTTCATTGAACAACAATAAATTATATTAATTAAAATAAGTGTGATACCGACAAACAAGGCTAAGCGATTATGTCAGTATGGGCCTTCAGCTAATACACCATAATTGTGTGGGTTACAAACAAATAAGTGGTACAAAAAAACCGGACAAAAGCGAGTTGCACTCGCGTGGAGAGGGTTCCAAAATTGCTGATTATGTTATCTATTGTCGAATTGTCTAATTCGGTCTTGTACCAATGCTTTATCCCAAGAACAAACTTAACATCGGAGTTGAAAAACATGTTCTCCCATACATTCTAACTGCAAACGTAAGTTTGTACACACAATATTGAGAGATTTACCATGTTATTTTAAGACCATAGACTTTGTGTAGGTTTTCCTGTAATCTATAGGTAAATAGCTTTTACATATTTTTTTCGTCAATTTTCATCTATTTTCTTAAATAACTTTAAAACTACATATTTAGAATTATAAAATAAATATATTTGATACCCTCACAACAAGCCCTTCCATTTTATATGTTACACAGTACAGTTTGCAAAACTTAATTCTTTCCTTTTCACCCAAAAGTTTATTTTACAGAAATCCATATGTGTACCAAATTTCCAACTAAGCGGTCCAGTAGATTCGGAGTAAATTGGCTGTGACAGATGGACAGACACATGAGTGATCCTATAAGGGTTCCGCTGTGTTTTCCTTTGGATGTTCGGAACCCTAAAAACAATGTGTTAAGTGATTAAATAAGTGACACTAATCTACACTGGTTTCCAGTCTGTCCACTTATATATCAACAATACCTCACTGACTCTACACCTCACCTAGTGCAGGTCACTGATTTAGCGGTTGAGTTATGGGATATTCAGCAGTCAGTGTTTACAGGCTGATATGATAATGTTATAAATGACTTACCATTATAAAGTACTCCTCTTGAAATAGTTGTGTACACCATTAAAATAGGCCATGATGATATTTTATTGTTATGTAATCTGCATTCACTTCCTGGATCCCAACAGTTAATTGCAGAAAATAGGACCTGCAACAACACATCATGATAAAAAATCGACCTAAGCAACCTACCCACTATTACAAGGGAGTATTACCTAGTTAATTGAATAGCAAATGTATGGAATTTTGGTATGTATTTGTGGTTTTAGTTAGGGGAAGAAACATGTAACTCCTAGGCTACAAAAGTTATATAGGTATAAGACCTCAAAAAGATAAATCAATGAAAACCAAGCTTCAAAAATGTAAACAAAGTAGTCAAAACTTACATAATTTGAACTATATCAAAAGCCTACTTCTTACAGCTAAAATTAATAATAAATCTAATCCACAATCTTTTCTTTTGGATTTGGGATTGACAATTTGTGTTATTGTATTAAGTGTGAGTCCTCAAACGAGATGGACGAATGACCTGGTGAAGGTTGCTGTTGGATGCCTATGGCATGTGACCGGACTTTGTGGAAATCTATGGGGGAAGCCTTTGTTCAGCAGTGGATGTCGTTTGACTCATATGATGAGTAAGTGTGATCTTAACCCAAAAACAGATCAAGTTCAAAATCTAAAATCTATTATTTTTTATTAGATTTATAATTAATTTTCATTATACAAAAATATATACGATATATATACGAGTAGATATGAGATATGGATATGTAATACTCGCTCTCTTTTTTTCATTATTGCTTTACATTGTTAATGCCAGAACTAAATAAATCCAATAAATTATTTTCTATAATCTCAAGACAAGATAATAACCAAGGTTAATACTTACACAATCTTTTAATAGAAAAGCAGCTTTCTCAAACTCTCCTCTTACATACTGAGATTCTGCATCCCAAGGTGCATAATACATGACAAATGAAACATCTGCATGATTTACCATAGCTAGCACATTACTCAGTTGTCCTCGATACCAATCCTGAACTACTGAGTCTGATCTGAAGAATCTTGTAGCTTGTGGCTGTTTGGAAATCTTTGTTGGTCTGAAGCAACTTGTTATTTAAATTATACAATACATTTTCATTAATTATCCTAACTTAGCTAAGTTTGATGATGGATAGATTTTCCTTTTGCCACCTTTACTTCAATTAAACCTAAATACAAAAATCCTGTCAGTGCCAGGTATATCTGTTACAGAAGATTCAAACATTCTTTATTATCTTGACATTTATAATTTTGTCAAAATCTTATTCTCAGGTGAAATAATGATTTGTGATTCTAAAAAAAGTTGATGAGTATTGTAACCGTTCCTTCTCATCTTAAGGTTATATCACATCTTAAAGGGTGTAAAAATTTAAAATAATTATTAGAAGCAATTTCCTGTGTGTTTCATGATTTTTGGAATCAAAACATTTGGCTTAAAGAACATGGAAATTTTAATTAGTTGATTTAATAGATGTAAAACGTAGTACTACATAATTACGCTATCATATATTATAATAAAGTCATTACCCATTTCGTTCATTTGTTTAAGTTATGTTAAGATTTACATGACTGGAAAATTATATTTGCAAATAATAAATAAACAAATGAGTAGCTTACGTGTTATGCAGGGCACCGTACGTGGTCAGAGCCAGAGCTATGCAGAAGACCATCTCTTTGATTAGCATATTGAGTGTTAGCTCCCTGTTGCTTTGTTGTGTTGCGACTTGAGTATTTTCATCAGAGTTTTGTTGGGCATCGCTACTTGCACTTGACTTTGTTATTAATGACGTGACCTGTGAAATATCTTCAGCGTCCGCCGTTGGAAACATTACACGTCATTCAAAAACAATGTTATTGAAATTCGATCATCAATAACAAAGCATTGCAAGGGGAATGTGTAAAAATAATCAGCGTTGGCACTAATATAAATAATACTAAGTGGGTTAAACGGAAAATTCATAATAAATTTTCACGTAACAGATACAAGTGAAGATTTTATTTAATTCATAACAACCAATTTTAATTTTCAGTCGTCAGGTGCTTCTCATCTGTCAAATGTCATGTCACTGTCAGTATGTCAGCTGCCAAAACTAGAGACGAGTTCCCAAAGATATATAATTATATAGGTACCTATAGTACAGGAGTTCCAGGATCTATGTGCTGGAATGATATCGGTCCAATCCGAGATTTCAACTAAAACAGGTTGTACAATTCTACATGTGGGGACAGCGAGTGGAATGATATTCAGACCGAATGAGTCTCCTCCCGAACCGAACCGACCCGAGCTAACGTTAAGTTTTATACGGAGTACACGAATGCGCGTGCGAGTGTACGGCTGCATGAGCCCCATATGCCATCTGCTAGTATGCTGTTACAATGAACAATAAATCGCCGAACTATCTAGTTCCACGAAAATGTGTCCTGAACATAGTTCCTTTAAGAAAAGGAACCTTACCATGTTCTACTCCAGGAACATGATTTGTGCATGGCTAGCCAAAACGAAACTGTCCAAAAATTTGTCCAACAGAGATGAACTTCGTTTTTCAAATATTTTGCTCTCCATGCAGCGCATATTGCTGTCCATGTGAGTGAGCCAGACGCATTACAATAGAATGTGTGGTATAAGTATAGAGACATATTGAATATAATTCCTACGCTGTGGCAGATTATACAAGACAGAGGAGTATAACTACATTACATACTAATTATAATAATACTAATATATTTATTCAAATGTATTTATTTATTTAAATTAATAAAATATGCTCAGCTTTTGATATTATGAGAAAGCCTTCGATTGGATCCAAACCTGGGTGGACTCTCGGAATGTCTTCTTCAACTCTCGGCTAATATATTTGATCAGATTTTGTATATCAATGGGTTGTGCATTTGTAGGAGAACCAGTGACGGATTCATCTTCCTCGCCGTCGTCGTCTGGCATCAAGAACAATGACCTACAAGAGAGGTTCTTCATGCAATCTTCGCAACTCCATTCGTTACCAGGGGAATTTCGAAGGGTATTCAGTTGCTTATTAGATAATTTGGTACACGTAGGATCAGCATGTACTATCTTTTCACATCTGCTACACTCTAAGCCAGGTAGTTTTTCCGTTATATTCTTCTTGCACTTGAAGCATTTTTTTACTACCATTGCGGCTTCGTGATTTGATCTTCTTCCCAATAAAAACCTCGGCAACGTTTTATCAATTCTTTCTGTTGTATGTATTAAGAATGTAGACACTGGTTTTTCACTTTAGTGCTATTTTAATATTAAAATATAGCAGCAGGGCAAACGAAAAAAAATAATTGTTTATTTATTTAAGTACAGCCACATCACTTACATTACAGTTATCGCTACTCAATATAAAACAGTATTTTGGCTGATGTAAATGACAAGAACGGCGTACATAACAAGACATTAAGCTGGGGAGAAGGAACGGCACAACTAACTCCCCAGCAACACGCTAGTCTGTCATATGCAATATTTATAAATACATGCAGGCAAATGATTAAAAAATTATAACAATACTAAAATGTATGTAATGTCACAAATAAAAATATAACGTAAAAATAATAATATAAATCACATGTCAAAAAACTGTATAAATTTCTGTCTTCAGTGGGAATTTTATTGTAAAAACGTATGCATTGACCCATGAACGAGTTGCTTACTCTGTGTAGACGAGTACAATGTACAGCAAGATTATGTTTAAACGTGGTGTTAATACACTAATATTTTTTATTGTAGCGATACGTATTGTAGACAGCTGTATCGATACGCAGATTTATTGGCATTTGCAGTAGATTGTATCTACGTTCTATGTTTTGATAAGTTTTCTACTGACAACTGTTTTTATATAAAATGATCAAACTTTTGCTTTTATTATCATTATATCATATCAGCGATAGGATGTCTACTGCTGAACAAAGGCCTAATTCTACAGTTTTTCTTTGTTTTCCTTTTTAAAACGTTGACCCCCCACACTAGGATTTTTCCTGTGTTGTGGGTGCGTTTACAAACACAAATTCCACACACAATACACCCAGACCCGGAACAACTACCTGCAGATCATACAAATATTTGTTCCGTGCGGGAATCGAACCCATGACCCGGTGCGCAGCAGCCAACTGTATCAGCCACTGCACCAACCGTGCCGTCAAAATGTGTAATTATTTTGCCAATACTTAAGTTCAAAATCTTAAATCTAAAATTAAAGTAGGAATACGATATTATCGATTCGTAACGTATGATTTCGTATCGATATATCCTATCCTGTTGAATAGATGCACAATAATAACAATTTATGTCGTGCATCCTTAACTTGTCATTGTCTTTCTTTTCGCAGCCATTTTATTTAATTGAAATTCACTGTTTTGGATTTATGACGATGAAATTGTGTCACTTTTTGTGTTTTAACGGCTGACAAAAACGTGAAAATTATTAAACACAACGACTTCGATACGATTAAGTTGTAAAAATAAAGTCTGTGCAATTGTGTGTAACTTGTATTGTAATATTATTTTGTTATGATTCGATAAATATCCTTGGAATCTCGTTTATTGAAAGTAGGAAATTGCTGAAAACATGGAATCTCCAAGACAGTCAGATGCAGATAATATCGAGTATTGGAAGAAACAAGCTAAGTATTATGAACAGAAGTAAGTAAAAAAAACTACTGTTAAAAATAAATTAACATTGTACTCATGACAACATTTCATGATTCATTGCATTACTTATATTTTTATTTCAGGGTGATCGATATACAGCAAGAATTAGACGAATATACTGAAAACTCAGCACAGCTGGAAAAAGAATTAGAAGCTTCTTTAGTCCAAGTTGAAAAACAAAACAGAGATCTAGAACATCAGAATCAACGTCTGAAAAGTGAAATTGAAATGTTACGGGTAAATATTGTCTTAAATATTAGTATACAATGACATTAATATTATAAATGTATACTCTATCACATGCAATGATACAATAATATTTTTATTTTGCAGAACAAATTGGAAAGAAGTCAGCATGAAACAAATGCTTTAGAGAATGAACTGCAAACATTAAAAATAGACAAAGATAAACAAGGAGTGTATATCCGAGAGTTAGAGCAAAAAAATGATGATTTGGAGAGAGGTCAGAGGTAAGAGTTACATCATTTGTATTGATTAAAACAATTACTTGGCAGTAGTACTTGTACTGAGCTTGCAATTTGGAATGGTTTTGATAATATTGTAATACAATAAATTATTCATTTCTTTAGTTACCCTGCTGGTTTATCATAGAATTATAAAAAATTTTGTAAACATGTAGGGAATCTAAGTGAGGTCCACATTAATATAAAGCACCACATACAGTAAGCGTTCATAAGTGTAGTAACATGTTAAGGTTTGTATTGCTGTAAACACATGGTACTGTCCGTAATTGTTTCTACATGTAACTAGTGTCTCAACATAGTACACACACCACAGTGTTCGCACACTGCTGTCACTACATGAGACAGAACTGTTTTCGTCGCAGATCTTGGCCAGTTTTATACAATTGCAAAAATTAGCAGTGAATTAATATGTTCCATGTAGTGAAGTGTCACATTCCTCGACAAGATGCAGGGGTTTACAAAATTGACTGTGTTTGTCATACATAGGGCAAACAAACCATAGTAGAGCCACCAGAATTAAAGAACACATAGCTGACGTCAAGCGTAGATGCTCCACAAAGTCTGCAGTGTGTAAGCAAGGCATGTTGCCTTAAGCAAACCTAACCATTTTCTTCGATTTGATCATCCTCAAGTCCTTGCGAAGCAGAACTGTTATGTACCAAGAATGTTTTGTGAGGCTATTGAGATTAAAAAACATCCTAATTTTAATAGAGAAGATGGTTGGTAGGTACCACCTGTTTGGAATCCGGTTATTAGATTAATAAAATCCCAAACAACACATCACTAAAAACATCAAGACACTGTGAGTGATTACTGCATACATCGAAACTAATTATTGATTAAAATTGTGCAGTGGATAAAATAAAATAACTTTAAATGCCTGTCACCTTAGACATCCTGCGACCACCCTGCAAAGGGTTTGAAACGTTGAAAAAACAAAAATCTAAAATATACGCAACAGAATCCGTTTAAAAGTGTTTTAGTATATTGTATTGTTAAAATTCTGTGTGCTTTTGTTTTTTATTGATCCTGTGGCAATACGTCATGTACTCACGGGGAAAGGGCGGGCGGCTCCAAGAACTCGAATTGTCTCCATCTAGAGCCACCCATTGGTGCCACGCCTTTAAGCACATTTTGGAGGGAAGGCGACTTGACCACATGCACACCACCGTCTTCCCAGGGGTCACTCAGTATGATTGTTTACAAATTAGCACATTTAAAAAATTCTTTAACTTACTTTGCATGGTCAAATAAATGTGTCCTACTTCAGATTGTTGGTTGATGTAAATTCTTTTTAGAGCTTTATTTCATAATTCTGTAGCTACTACTTCTTTACATTTAACCATGCAACTCGCAGAGCGGGTCTTATGGCTAAATGGATACCATACATACTATTTATCCCACGTCAAGTTATGATGTTGGTTCCAATTGCCATTCTAATACCTGAGGGAGTATCTACAGGCAGTAAGAAGCCCTAACAACTAACAACTCTAGCCTAAAGCTGTAAGGCACCTTTATATGTTAAGTAATACAAAGATTGTTACTTATTCACATCTTAGCCTGGATAACTTACCCTACTAGTTGGAAATAACTAAGACGATGATAATGGGTGTATTGGATTACCTTTCTTTTTTATTTAACCCCCAGACATACTTTATGGATTTCGTCCTGGGGAAGGAAGTAGCATATTGGGTCATTGTAGGCACAGTAGGGTGTTCCGGGTCCTCGATACAATTACACTAGAGCCGCCCATTAGCGCCACGCCCTAAGGCTCGGGCTCAGTGAGGATGTCTGTAAAGCGGTCACCCCCGTGACCCTAGCCCGTGGCCCGTGGCCTAGACATATCTTGGTGGGGATTATAAAGGATCCCCCTGAAGCCTCGCTGTGCTGTGCACACTGCGGCACGTTGCCACGTGCAAACCTCCGTCTTCCCGGGGGTCGCTCGGTATGATTGTTTGCAAATTGGCACATTTTACTGCCATAATTCTAATACATCTTTACAGAGTCATATCGGAATCTGTATCATTCATTGAATCGCTGCTAAATCAAGCATATGAAAGAAATGCTGTTTTAGAGAGTGAAGTCGACGAAATTGAAAATTTAAGGGTCAGGTTGCAGAGAGCGACAGATGAAGCTAGAGGTATATATATAAATTATTTGTTCCTTGTTTTTTTTTGTAGTATGTTATATGTATATAAACATCTGTAGAGATCTATTGGAAAATCCAAGGGATTGGTTTATATCGTAGATGTGATAACTTACAGAAGAGTACAATCGCAATGTATGGTATTGGTGACAACACCTCCTTTGACGCACGTACTCCACGATGTGCTCCGCCTTAGTGGTGTAGTGTAGGCGAGAGATATACACTGGAGTGTTCGGCTTTGCGTCACGTATCGTAGTTTTGGACTCCGCAGGAGCCGTGCCGCAGCGGTTCTTATTGGTTCGCTGACGGCGCTTTCTCCTTTGCACCAACAGAAAACCATCCTCATCAGCTTGCTTCGATGCCTTTTCAAGCATGGGCTTTTTGGTGCCCACAGTGGGGCTGGTGATATTCACCGTTTCGGTGGTGCACGGAAGAGCCGCAGAGACGGGAGTGGAGTTGGGGGGCGCGCGAGGTGCACACACTGCAGGCTCAGCATTCGATGGTGATGGCGGCGATGATAAAACTGCTGACGCAAAACTTGCCACCGATATATCGCGGCCCGCGCCGCGACGCATGCTTACGTTCGATGCACCGGATGTTGTTGACCTAATTACCGCTACTGTTCTACGCAACTCGATAATTTCGTTGCGCAAATCGTTAATGGTGTTTTGGGATGCATCTAACTTCTTCTACACATCTGCTAAGCTTGTCTTCAGAAAAACGATATCTTTCAGAAGGCTCGAAACGTCGACATGGTTTCGACCATAACGTGTGGGAGCTTCTGCAAGTCCTTCACCACAAACGTTGGCACATCGTCCGGGTCGCTCTTCTTTAGCAGCGTGATGATATCTTGTATGCTTTTCTTACTCCCGTCACGCCGGCGGGACACCATCTGGTCAGTCTTGTTCAGTCCTCTGTACCAGAGTATCTTGGAAGCGGTGATATCACTCTCACTGAAGTTCGTTGTGCAGATCTGGATTGCGGACACTTCGTCCATCACGTCCAACTTCTGCTGCAGGAACGCCAGTAGTTCATTCGCCACAAGTTGTTCACACATGGCGATTAAAATTACGAGCGGTGGCTTACGCCGCGCTAACCGATTTAAAAATAATAAATAAACTTCAGCAAACACGTCCGCATCAAAATGCGTGTAATGCGAGACCCCTAAATTTAAATTTAAACTATTTACGCTAAGGCAAGCCAAGCGGCAAAAAGTGGGAAAAGCTGAATCACTGTGAATCCACCCATAGGGGTCACACAGCGGGGTCCAGAGGACAAGTGCAACAAGGAGGGCTTTATAAACCGGCAGGACCAAACCACCTATTGCGTCCTGCAGTACCTAAGGTGCTGTTGTACCTGTCACGGGCCACGCTACATTACTCTACGGAGGTCGAGGAGATTGTATAGTTCATCCAAGTCAAGACCATATTTTACACTGTGGGTCGAGTGAGTCTCCTCACAATGTGAATTTCAATTCCATTGTGGTGAGAGTGCCGACCGAACATGAGGCAAGGTTACCGGACACCGAACGACACACTCTACACTTGGCTACATATGGGGGAGACCTAGCAGGGCGCCACCTTTGCTCGGGCCCTCCTCGTGAGTAGCGGCAGAAGCCACTAATTGACATCGAAAATCGAAAAAACAGAAGAAACTAATTACTACACCACGATGGCAAACCAAAGTCTCAATAGTCCGCTAAATAAGCCGGCTCTCTGTGTTATCTCGGTCAACATGGAAGGGTTTTCTCAAAATAACAATAAATAAATAATAATGGTGTTATCTGACGCCTCCAACTTGGACTGCACTTCGGCCAGGCTTTCAGAGATATGATGTTCCTGAGCAGCCTGGTGATATCTATTTATCATTTTTTTTTTTAAAACATTGCCCTACACTAGGATTTCTCCTGTGTCGTGGGTGCGTTTACAGACATGAATTCCACATACAATACACCCAGACCCGGAACAACTACCTGCAGATCGTACAAATATTTTTTCAGTGCGGGAATCGAACCCACGACCCAGAGCGCAGCAGCCGACTGTATCAGCCACTGCACCAACCGTGCCGTCATCCGATATCAATGTGGTTGAAAGTGACGGGTGGCATCCAGTGTCGCTCCTTTACCCCGAAAACGGCATGTCGTCCGGATTAGTCACCTTAAACAAAGTGATGATGTCCTGGGTAGTTCTCAGTATCTCTCCTGCGTGACGGCATCTAGTCAAGCTTTTCAAGTGTTTAAAATAGCAGCATTTTGCTACTGCTCGTCTCATCTTCTTTAACTTCATCCATAGTATCGATGGCATTTTGTATGAATGGCAACACGACGGCACGGTTCCTCTGTGGCTAAGCGATTGGCTTTCTACACAATGTGTCGTGGGTTCGATCTCCGCTAGGAACAAATATTTGTATGATTCACATCGTTGATTGTTGTTCCGGGTCTGGGGATTTGTGCATGTGAAATGTATGTCTCTAAACTGTACCCAAGACACAGGAGAAATACTAGTGTGGGGCAATGATTAAAACAATGATTGACAGCAGCTATAGCCGCGCAATGCGCATAGGTACTGTGGAAACACTTCCTTAGCCGCGCACGCATCACGCTGATGTACCTTTATGCATGTAACTTATTTTGACTACTATTCCCCGACTTATCACAAACTAGCAATATTAGGCTTTTTCGACTAGACACCCCAGTTGGTACATCGAATATTTTCGAAGAAATTGTGCAGGGTAGGAATTTAGGGTACATACAGTAGTTTAGTATCCGTCAGTGCAGAAGTCTTCAGAGTATAGTTATTTTTTACAGATCTGAAACAAGAGCTGAAAGTAATGGAAAAAGTTCCAAAACAAAAGAAAGAAGATGACAGTACAAATGAGAACTCATTAGTCAACGGACACATTTCAAACCCATCTCGAAATCAAGTTGAGATAGAAACACAAACTTCTCTGATGTCTCCACAGAAGCGTAAGTGTAACGTTTATTTATCTACATAGAGGAACTCCTTTAGGCTTCCTGTACATGGCGCCAGACCCGCATGCACCGGTCCCGCACGTATGTATACGAATAAACTGCCGCTGCACCGCTATTCTGTGTATATCACACGATGCTCAGTGTCATTTCGCTCTCGAAATGTTCACACGTGCATTTCGTCCCACATTTTTTTTTTACCATGGACGAGTTCGATTATCAATTGTATGCAAGACTTTTATATAATACTTTCCGTATTGTCGGATAAGACGAGTGAATCGTTTAAAGATAAACGGAAAAGTGTAAATGGCATAGCAAGAGATTTGATTATACTGTACTGTGATCGCAGCTTTACAATTCAACGTGGAGACTGCGGTATACACGCGGCGACGGTTCAATGGCGACGCGGGTTTGATGTGAATACACAGTATTGCGATGTGCGTCAGTGGAGCTCCGGCACCAAATGCAGAAAGCGTTTGCACTAAACAATAAATTGATGCCTAACTGTCTAAGAAACCGTTACAGCTGATACTGAAACGCCACTTAATATTTAAACATTGAGTGGCATTTAAGATTTTTGTTTTAATATTAATAGTATTCGGATAATAATTTAACTAGTGTTTATTCTAGTTTCGTTTAGGTGCTGTTGTGAGGCGGATCTGCGATTTCTTATGATGTAGATCCCGCCCACTGACCCGTTTTAGCTGAACATGAAAAAAACTAAATATAAATGTTACTTGGAATGATTATGTACATCGTACGTCGTAATACGTATTATCCTATTTCATGCAAATATTTGGATAAAATGTTTGTTTACAGGTGAAATAAACGGCAACGCAATGACACCATCGTCTCGGGTAACGGCAATAAATATAGTCGGCGATCTTCTACGTAAAGTGGGGGTGAGTCAACTAAATATACTTACACTAGCCAAAGCTGTGTTAGTCTTGATTGTAGTACTAGTCACTTTAGAATGCACCAGATAGTAAGGGATTAGCTAAGGGAAATTATAATATTTATTGTATTATATTTATGCATTAATGTATTTATTTATTATTTATAATGCTGTAGAAAGCACAATTGCCTCTATTTTATAATAATTTAATATATATTTTTATGTATACAGTTTAATCTTCGATAGATGTAAGTATGGATACAAATAAAGTGAAAAAGCGACTCGTATTATTCATTTATATAGGAATTGTAGATGATAGGTATATTTTCTTTAAACATATTTTACGTTCTGCAGATTAATATCCGAATGTCATTATTATTTTATATAGTCATATACACACGGCTACACATCAAGCTATAAAAAAAAGTAAAAGCTGATCTCGCATTGTATAGGCTTTAGGATTGGTATGATGAGAGATCAGCGTAAACCGGTTTTGTATACTTTGATGTGTAGCCGTGTGTACTATGTCGAATGTGGTCCAAAAATTAAAATCGTTAGATAAGCCCGTCCAAAATTTGCAACGCTCCAAAGGTCGTTCAGGTAAGGTAGGGTCGTTACTTAATCAATTATAAGTGAAAAGTAATGGTGTTTTCCTTGCAAGTATTTTTGGTGTTGTTTTTATATTGAAGACGCACGACGTCTTTTTCATATATTTTTTTAAAATTAATATAAGACAAAAAATTTCAGACGAGTACACGATCGGGTCTGAAGTTAAATTCACTCTTGCACTTGTTTAATACAACACATTACCCTTTTCAATATTTAGATAAATGTCTAAATTCATAACCATTTTTGTTTATAGTCATCACGAACTAACAATAGAGGTAGAGAATGAACTATTTCAACTAATTATGGACACTGACAAAGATAGTTTCGTGCATACATTTGTCCCAAACTACATGTTTTCCATTTATCAAAACAATTGTTACGCGTAAAGTCGCAAGTACTCGACAGTGTCTTGTGTGTTTACGCTATTGAATATAGTTTTACAATAAAATTGTGTGAGTAATCTACGCACACGTGTAAAGAACATGCCAGGGATTTTGTTGTTTTGGGCCTATCCAACGGTTTTAATCTTTGATTAACAGCCAAAATTAATAATGAATCTAATCGTTAATTTTGATTTAAGATTTTGAACTTCATCCGTTTTTGTGTTAGGATCATGTTTAACACAAAAATATTGAAAGTACCAAATCCAACGATTTGGATTAGATTCATTATTAAATTCAGCGGGTAGTCAACAAAAATCGTCGCTTTGGTGGTAAAAATACCACAATGTTGTCCAACATGAGATAAATAGTAAACGTGAGTTTTACGATGGCAAAGAGCTTGTACTATATTTATACATTACTTCATAATAGACAGTAGTCAAATAATCGAATCTGCATAGCTTTTTTAACTAATTGATACAAGTATTGTTATGTGTGGGTTGACACATCACTACCAAAGTGACGAAGTATAGTTGCTGTATGCATGTGCAGATAATGCAATAAGTAGCCAGACTGCACGTTTGGGTTTGTGCTCTGCATCCAACCTTTTCCGGTACAAATACCTACCTCCTATGTAAAATATTGTAGTTATTTTACAAATACAATACAAATTGTACGTTGTTTTATAATAGAATTATTATTGTTTGTTTTATATTTGGTCTGTATTTTCTACAGTTTGGATGGAATGTAGTGTACAAATGCAATAATTTTACTGGTGGTAGGTAGATCTCTTTTTGCCGAAGTTCGGTTAAGTAAGTAGTAGTACTACCGCAGCGCTAACTAGTCTGTTGCCAAGCAGCAGTGTTTAAACATTAATGTGTTCCGGTTTGAAGGGCACTGTAGCTAGTGAAATTACTGGTCATCAGATTCTAAATAACAATTTTTCGAGGTGCCGAGCGCAGTGTGGTATCCTATCACGCAGGACTGGTACTGGGTAGCATTTTGTTACGGACAGGCATGACGCTTATCACCAGGGGTACGAGAAGTTCGGATCGTCTCAACGTTGTATGAAAAAAAAAGCCTACACGACATCTCCAGCCAAACTGCAGTCCCTCAAACGTGCTGATTGTACATATACGTTGGTCTGGCGGCCATAGTCCCGCTGCTTAATGCATTATCTGTAATATCATTTTGGTACATATCTTAGGCCTATCTTACACTGACTGTATGAAATCTAAATTGTGGCTTATCAAGAACGTTCGTAGCTTTATTATATAACCTCTAACTATATATTATGTATATATATAAAAGAGGTCAATCGTCGAATACGACTCGGTTGGGCAGCGTCCGGGAAACTTCACAACGTCTCTTCGTCATCAATACCATAGTGCCTCACGACCAAAATCTTTAACCAGTGTTTTACAAGTGATGAAATATGGCAGGGCAACGTGGTAACTCACTACTAGCCTCATAAGAAAGCTCAAGGTCACTCAGCGAGATATGGACAGAGCTATGCTTGGTATTTCTCTACGAGATCGAATCAGAAATGAGGAGATTCGTAAGAATTAAAGTCGCCGACATAGCTGAAAGGATTAGTAAACTGAAGTGGCTATGGGCAGGGCATATAGCAGAGAGGGCAGAGAGAGTATCGAGTGGAGACCATGTAACGGAAAACACAGTGTACGGTCTCCAACGAGATGGACAGATGTCCTGGTAAAGATGGCTAGGAGTCGTTGGGTGCGGGCGGCATGTTACCGGTCGTTACGGAAATCCATTGGGGAGGCCTTTGTTCAGTAGTGGTCGTCCTTCCGCTGATATGATGATGATATACTTGAAACTATAAAATCCATTTCTATTAAATACACATAGTATAGAATATATATTCAGAAATATTAAAAATAGGCATCGGCATCTGGAACAAAGTCCAAGTTATCGGTGAGAGCTACAGAGTGGAACCTCATAACAATACGGACCGTGTCCAGGAGAATCGCTTCCTGTATTGATGCATGACGTTGACCCGGCCGCTAACGAAGGTTCATGTTCATTAGGCCATTGGTCTTTACGACTATCGGTACAATTACAAGTGCAATGCAAAATTGTATTATTAGTTGTAACTTTCATTTAATTTTCTGTAAGATCGATGTCAGTGTTAAATAGATCTAGTCAATCGCAAATAAAAGAAACAATTCCGAAAATCTGCAGTCATTCTTTAAATATATTCAAATTTACTTTTCGTATAAATTTAAAAAAATGTATGCTATTGTATTTGAATAAGCCGTAAGTAATTAAACCAGCATCAAAAGTTGAAAGCTATATAACAGCGTCAGTAGTTCCTAATAATATACATAGTGACATTAGTTTCTTTAATTTTGTATTCGCATGGTTTTGTTGTGTAGTATGCATGATATTTATTGCTTGCAGCTTGAAAGGTTTCTTTGCCGTGAATGTGGTAAGGTTAAATGCTGCTGTGACACGCCTCCAGCTGCTACTGAGCATATAACTACGACGAGCGACTCCAGTGCTAACACAGATAATGGATTGAATGGCGGTGAATTAGATAAGAGTAAAACTGTGGAGTACAGAAACCAAAGAGTATACGTACGGTCGCATTCGGGATCTGAAAACTATCCTTTGACGGAGAAACCTGTTTTAACACAACGCGCATCGGAGCAACCGTTTGTACGATCTTCACAACCCGAAAACGGAAAGTTGCGAAAATCATTTGCCGTACGATCTCGGGAGGGTTTAGAAAATCTTTTGAGTCTTGCTTCTATCAGAAGACCCCATGAACAGGGGAAAACAAAACAAGTACAAACTAAATGCGATCTTTAGTGTTTTTTTATTACCTCATAGGAAAATTGTTAATGAATATGGTAGCTTTACTTACGCATAACTGGTTAATATTTAGTTGCTCTATTGTGTATATTATGTAACTTACAGCCATAATAGTGGATGATGTAATATAGATAAAATAAACTAGGTAAAAATGTAGATAATTTTATGTTACAAATTCTATATTATAGGATTAGCCGAACTAAACAGTATCTATAATCATTTACAATATTTATATAGCACTTAATTTTAATTCGTTATTGTATTTTCAGCTTTTCATGCGCATCGTTTGTACATATTGTACAGTTCGCTTTTAAATAGGTGTTGGTTATCACCATGCATGTTTTCCTGTCACCTACTAATATTAACAACAACATTTACTGTGAACTTTTCTTCATTGTAGGCTTTGGAATCAAAGTTAGCGTCGTGTCGTGGTACAGTTAGACCTAAAGAACATTCACCAAATTCAGCTTCGGATGTCAATAAGGACTACAGGTGTGTACTCAAGAACTAGATACGTCCCTAATATCATCACATTTGTATTGTTACTTGCTGCAGCAGCATTCGGTTTTGTCATAATGTGATAATACATCAAGTGAATCTTTAAACATTGCTTAATCTTGCTGATCATAACGAATTCAACTCGAGTACTGTGATCGTAATCACATTTTCCTAATTTTACTAATATCTGTGATGATAATGAAATAATTAAGAATCGCTATATATATGTAAACGGTTATGGCCTACCCACCGGAGAACTAGCACTGTGTGAATGAAATACCACTCACCATGTAGTTGTTAGCTTAATGCAACATGTGTTGTTCTATACATGATAATAAAAAATAAACAAATCGTCCATCGTTACAAGCGTGTTTCTATTACTAGTAATATGAAGGTAACAAACTTGGAAGAAACCCATGTCCAGCAGTGAACTGCAATAAGCTACATTAAATTAAGGTTATAAACATCTATGTTTGGAATAACTCCATCATAATAATTGTTATATTCAATTATTAATATATCACTTGAGTGCACATACATATTCTTGGTGTAAAGTTAGGAACTATTAGAATCACCTTTATATGATTACAATAAATAAATAAATAAATAAGGTATTTTAGTCTATGGTAGACAAAAATATTTTGGAAAAATATTTATGTAAATAGTAGGTAAAGAGGTATGTATGTATGAAATTGTTAAAATTAAATATAAAAAATTATCAACAGAATTTGTGATGCCAGATATAAATGTATGTATGTATATTATGTATTTTGTACTTGCATAATAATTACATATTTATGTAGATAGAATGAGATTGATGTATTCAACAATACATTGAGTTGAGAATATAATTATAGCAATAAATGTATATTCTCTGTTAGTGTGGTGTACATGAAATAATATATGTATTCATATTGATGCTTTTTTTACAATTTTCGACAACATTAGCTATTACGGCCACTATAATTATATTCAGGTGCTCAATACACAATTAAATACTTAGAACTCAAACAGATTGAATAGTAATTTTAAGAATTAGTTTCTAATCAATTTGGAATCTTTCTAGATGTTGCAGTAGGAAATTATTTTGTGGCTAACAATTTGTAACTATTGGGCAATAATTGCATGAGTGCATCACTACATCGTTCTTGGCATGCATTAATGATTGTGTTAAGTGTTTCCCATAATCTGTATAGAATCATAAAACATTGATCATAAAGATTGTCACTTACAATACCAAGTTACCAATCAGCCTAACTCTCCCTAAATGTAGTATTTACTCTAACTAAAATATTGTACAAAGTAATTTGGTAATTGTACGTTATGCCAAATGAGTCGTATCTTGCCTACATATTAGCGAGTGGCAATAATTGAATTCTCATTATAATTAGGTCACATTTACATTAACTTTATTAACATAATAATCACTTGAGAGAAATGAAAATAATTTACTGTAGGTAGGATTTGTAATTTAACTATTTCTGTTATCTAAAACACTGCATATAATACACATAACATCTCTCATCAAGTAGCCCCAAACAAAAATTACTTCTAAAATTAAACCATTTGTGTGACGTCTTTATTTAATATATTGAAAATTGTTCTAGTAATATCTTCATTTAGCTGGTCAAGCAAGGTTTGTTATTTGCGTAATACTATTCAAATGTATTAGCCCAGTTTGCTGCAAATAGTTTTTAAGTATCTAGCATTTATATGTTCACGCGTGTGGTGACTAAACATTTTATTTTTTACGCAATATGAGATATCGAACGTTAATAAAATAAGTCAAAACAGACTACCTTCTTTATTTACATTTTCCTTAGAAATATCCTACCTTATAGTTACAACAATAATCTGTTCTCAAACTATTTGCTTCCCAACAAGCACATTCGATAGTAGATTAGTCCAATCTACTTTATTGGGCACTTCAACTGGAGGCTGAAAAATCTTTACTAACTCTGGAATAGATTTACTTAATAATTTAATCCTTAGTACTAGAGGTGAATTCGTCTCTTGACTTATTACCTCCACCAGAATATTCCCTGCAAATAAACACAAATTATTTTTGTAAAACAATAATATTAATATACACACAGCTACATAATTAGCACTTACCTGTAACTTTAGGAGAATGTGTTAACCATAAGGACACTACATATAAAGGTAGTGTTTGTACGATGTAGATTAGTTTAGCCAATAAATACTGGATCACGAGAGATAATACTCTGAACTGTAAAATTACAAAATAAATAATTATATCGCAATAAGGCGATTAATGTAATAAAATACAATGAAGGCATTGCATTAACAAACCTTTAAAAATATTATGTCTACGTGCATCATGTACACATGCAGTTAACAAATCAGGGGTTAACTTTATAATGGCGACTAAAGGTTAAACTAATAGGCGTGACTAAGGGGTAACTAACCTACAGGCACGACTAAGGGGTAACCTACAGGCACGACTAAGGGGTAACCTACGGTCGCGACTCAGGGGTAACCTACAGGCGCGACTAAGGGGTAACCTACAGGCGCGACTAAAAGGTAACCTACAGGCGTACCATCCCAAGCATTTAATTACCCGTAGTCGACGGGTAATTAAATGCTTGGGATGACGTACGCTTAACGGAAGCGTAAAAGAGTGATGTTTATGTCAATTTGTAATTTTATTTCTGTCTATTCTTTAAAAAAGATATAAAACAATACTAATAATAATTATTATTATTTTATTAATTAATATTCAAAATCAAATAATATTAGTAAATCATAAATAACTAGCTAAAATTATCCTTTGGACACGCGAGTCCATCAATATCTAAAAGAAATGTTCAGTTACATATAATTTTCATAATGAATGGCTAGTGAATTCTGCTAAATTCACTTGTTATATTTATAATGCATTTGGGTGTAAAGGCACTACGGCACAGTAGTAAATATAAACAAAAATAGTGATAATATACACTATGCGTAACCATTTGATAGGTGGTGAAAATTACACATACGCTGTGCGGGCTCGTTTGCTCTGACAGAGCAGTGCTCTGTCATTTGCTTATGAACGCTGCTTCCGAAAATCAATCAGAAGTCCCATAGTCACTAGGGGCATTCTTCTTTGTAATTTTGTTTACAATTATGTCCCATTGTAAATTTTATTGAACAGTGCACAGGGCCCAGTTGGTGGAAATGTGGTTTGGCTGTCAGGGAACACTGCTCGCAGAGTAATTCAAAGTCATTTTCACATTAGATTAATCTCAAGCATGGTTTTATATGTTTTAATTAACTGCAACATGTTTCCTTACCATAGTGAATACAATATAATAGAGAGCAGTTGTTGGCAACAATAACAACAATATTGTAAATGCTACAGTGCCTACGAAAAGCTCTTGGTTAGTATACTCGCAGGAGTCAATACCGCCTCGCAATGGATTGTATTTTCTTCCAACAAATAACCTTAGTAACGCAATAAGTCCAGATATTTGAATATTGAATAGCCTAAAACAAAAAAATAAATAAGGCTGTAACATCAGTTGCTGTCTGTTAGAACCAGAGTTGCTGCCGATAGTAATGACATCTGTAAATGTAAATATAGATTTTCTCTGACGTCTCTAAATACCTACAATATTATTATCATATCAGCCGAAGGACGCCCACTGCTGGACAAAGGCCTCCCTCAGAGATGTCCACAAAAACAAACATTAACTGGCAAAACTGGAATCGTAACGGCCATCGCACACTAACGACTCGACACCATCGAACTCCCAAGTTTCGATTCGGCGTCAACGAGTAGCCATCTCGGCGTTTAATCACTAAGCGGTTTACAACGCGTCAAGGAGTGGACTACGCATCGTTAAAAATGCTACAGCTTGGCGTCAACCTATATCAAACATTTATTTTTCACGCTTTGAACATCCTTCCTGGACTTCCTCCGCCCCAGCGCCGGTGGCCGGCGAGTGGGCGACGCGGATCCGACGAATGGCACGCGGGCCGACAACAAGGTAAGTGGACTAGAGATGATGTTAAATCGATATAGTGTACGATGGCCTTTAGTCTGTAGCCTACTCTTATAGTCGCCATTTACGATTATTTTAGATAATGTGGATATTTTATTTGAAATTCACGCATCTCATATGGGGTTAAGCAGAAACTACAGAATGATGTATCATAAAATATGTTTACCTGGCTGCATATACATATATGCAATAAGAATGGAAAGTGGCAATGCATATCAGATCAGATATCAAAGCTGTCTGAAATGTGATTCCAAAATATCCTATGTAATGGCATACATGAAGGATAATGTCTAGCTTTTCCCCTGCAACATCTGGAATAGAAATTCGGTATTGTTGATATTTTTTGTGATAACTTAAATCTTATTTTGAAAACTGTAGTTATTTATTTGTTACCCAAAAATAGCCACCACAGTTGTACATGATACGAAAAGTATTTGCCCAACATTTTATTGAATGCATTATTGAGTTTCAATCCAACTGGCGCACCCATTAACCATTTTAGTAGAGAGTAAAGTGAATTGATCAATTTCTGCAATAGAAAAAATTATGTTATGTTGAGCCCAGTAGGATTCAGCGTCAAAACCCACACCTCTAAAAAGTTCCATTCAATATACTTCTTAACCCCATTTAATCAATCGTAAGAGTATGACTGAGTAACTATTTGAAAGACGATTTATTCTGATTTCGGAAATTTTTTAGTTATTCTTGTATTGGATCAAATCTTTCATCAACAACAGCGCATCTTGGAGGGCTCGGAGAGTCTATCAGGGGCAGGACCCCCGTACCCGCACTCGCTATTTATGTTCGTCCCAAAGGCGCTCATTTGGGTTCAGGTCCGGACTTCGCGCTGTCCAGCTCATAACGGGGATCCCAAATTCTTCCACTGTCTCTTTAATACAGGCTTGAGGGAACCGTTCCCACTGCTCCATTGGTCTATTGTCCAATCCGCATGGTCGCGGTCAATTTGCAACCGGTCTGTAATGTGCTATGCAGTCAATTTTGGGCCTGTAGAATGTCTGTGGGCCCCAACTTTCTTCTTCCGTAACATTCTCCTAACTATGGAGATGCTTATCGAAGTTCTGTAAGCTGATCGGAGCTGTTGTTGAACCTCAACAGGATCGGGGAACCGATTTCTTAAAGACGTCGTGTGTTCTCATCAAAGTCTGGACAGCGAATGGGTCATTCCATTATCGTTATATATTAGGGGGTAGCAATAAAAGATTTTAGAAAATTAAAAACGTTATGATGTAGGAACCCATGATTATTTTTATTGTTTTCTAAGTAATCTCCCTTCCTTTCTAAGCACCGTCGCATGCGATGGAACCAGACTAAATTAGTGAGCCCACTCTTCTTTAGGGATCTTTCCCACGTTTTTTTCGAATGCAGCCACGGCTCCTTCGGGGTTCATAAAATCTTTTATTTTAGTAAGTAAATAAAAGTTGCTAGGTGCCAGTTCGGGACTGTGAGGAGGATGACCGCGGAACGGAGAAAGAAGCGGAGGCAAAATCTCTTTAGAAAGAAACGTCGCCTGAATGCGGGTGACAGGGTGACGAGGTACAGTTATGGTTCCATCCCATTACGGAAAACACGCCCATTATTAGTAAATCCATCTTGCGGTGATTATTATAGCGTAACAGAACTAACAATGTGACATTTTGCTCCATTATATCGACGGTTAACTACCAAGACCTCCTAACTGACATTTTTGACAAAATGCTTTTTTTACGAATTCTCAACGTAAACATTCTATCTTACCTAATAGAAAAATCTCTTATATAGAATTCACAGTATTTCGAGTATTTTTACAATCGTAGCAATATCTACTAAATATGCGAATGCAAAATTTGGCGGCAATTACTGCTAACTTCAGCGTGTGCATACAATTTGTATGAACTAGAGGCGTCTTTCGCACCCTCTCCGCTTTAAAAGTAAGTTTTATTGTTTTTTTCTTACATTGTACCAATATCTTGTTGTTAGAAATATGTATTAGTATAATTCTAACGTTTTTTGTGTAATGGTGATTGTTTACTATGAATAAATTTGCTGTAAACAGGATATCTGTAGATAGAAGTAATCAGTTGTAACATTTTTAGCGCGATGGCTCACTATACGAACTCTGTGTGGTAGCACTTAGGAGTTATTATACTCTAATGTAGAGTAGGTGTTTTATTAATTTCATAATTAGTTCTCATAGATCAAGAAACTTGGTCCAGCTCTGTCTGAAGCCTGAAAAACAAAATGCTGACACAGAACAAAATGAAAGCCAAAGACACAACAAGATGTACAAGATCGCAGCGCACGACCACCCACTGCTCCTCAGATTTCTATGCAGATGTGTTTTTAGACCAATACTTCTGATTCACTACAGATCTTTAGCATTGAGAGAGAATTCAGTCATCAACAGCACGTCTTTAATTGATTCTTCACAAATACACGCAGTCTTCCAAGAAATAATAGAATTTACGTTAGAGCATAGTGCTGCCGAATTTACAAAAATATCGAATGTAGATGATGAAATGCTTACCTCCCCTAAGACAAAAAGAAAGTCAGGTAGTTCAGAACCTTCTACAGAAGTCTATAGAAGTGTCCTCAGCAATGATCCGACACTGATTCAGCCTTCAGAGTTAGGATTTAATAATATGTTTTTACAGTCAACATTGCTGCAAAGAGCCGACGACAATGTTGGTATGTCGCCCAAGGAAGATGGTGAATATTTGCCTAAAGAATCTGATAGTTCGTCTTCTGAAAGTTTCCTGAGTGATGTAAAAAATACATAACCAGACATGCAAAGTAGCCGTAACTTAGAATTCGGAAATAGAGAAGATACAGAAGCAATTTATAAGAAGTTTTGTATTGATAAGAATTGTAATAAATTTTACAGAAAAAAGTCTGACGTAGTTTTCTCCTATAAAAAAACATTGCAATACACAAATAAAAAAAAAGACGTGTAACCTATCAGAAAGGAAACTTAAATGAAGATGATTAGCAGCAGCATATTTCGATTATGGATTGATAAGAGTAAACTTGATTATAACTCTGAATGGATTGATATTCCTCAGAGACCAAAAAGACTTCCATTATGTATCCTTACATACCATGATGCTAAACTAAAATATCTTCAAGAATTGAAATCTTTACTGCCGGAAGATTATCAGCCATTATGATTCTTTACCTCGTATTTTAATTGTATTAAGCTCTAATATAACAAAATAAAACCTAGGATCTCAATTAAATACTAGGTACTAGACTGATTATACTAGCCGTACTATAGGAAAGAGTGGTGTCCGGATTAAGAATATAGCACCACTCCATCTCCTCCCGTGGATGTCGTAAAAGGCGATTAAGGGCGTATTCTAGCCGATACGATGACGATGACTATGGGAAGTATTAAGTAATGATTGTATTGTGTTTTTTTTTTAAAACGCTTGGATTTCTACTGTGTCGTGGGTGCGTTTACAGACATGAATTCCACAGACAATACACCCAGACCCGGAACAACTACCTGCAGATCATACAAATATTTGTTCCGTGCGGGAATCGAACCCACGACCCGGAGCGCAGCAGCCGACTATCAGCTGAAATTTTAATACTTAATTAATATTATTATTTTCCAGTTATAATATCTTTCACTAGTTGAATTATTGTAAAATCCACATCAATGTTAGGACTACTTCCTCCCAAATGAAATAACAAATACTGCTATCTTGATATTCGGTCGTAAAAAAGTGTGAAAATTTCTTCTATCTTACCTACTTATTTAATTTATTGAAACAAAATAATAATTTTGTCCTAATATTGTAAATAGTTATATTTTAAACCAACTATATATTTTTTTTAAATTTCATTTGCACTCACATCAAAGGCAGAAGATTTTTTGTGGCTACTGCAAACTTTTAATATATTGAGTTAGGAGGTCTTGATGGTTAACCGTCGATATGTGGGATGTGGTACCGCCACGCTGGCGGTACCACATCACTAAGATAGATAAAATAAAGATCGTGTACATAAGTAGGTAGTGCCATAGATTAGATAATAGTTACTATGTAACAGATACATCACTTCCATACAAAAGCGAAAATACCTACGCTATAATAGCCTAAAAATGGCAATAATAATCCCAGGCGATAACTGGATAAGGATATAAGGATGGGCGATATTCGCCGCTCACCTATGTCCTTGGGCACGGTCTGGGTCCGGATCCCACTGGAGGCGGCCAAGAAGCTAGCGTCACTTGCCGCATTTGCGTGGGTTGGACGTCGGTTAGGGTCGAGGTATTAGCAGCACGGCCATTACAGAGCTCGGGCATGTACGCTTTCGGTGCACATTACATGGGGGGTGGATCGGAGCGACCGTACCATTTGATATCGTGAGATACTGAGATCGAGATAGAGCATCATGCTCCAGAAGGATGTCGCAGAGCGAGCTCGGAAGAGGGCACTAGAACTGATTTGCTTGGATTTATAATTAGGTTGTTCCCATCACACCATCCTTCTACTTTGTTCAAAGCCTCTTGAAGCAGGTCCGACACAGTTTTCGGGGACTTGCCATTTACTTGTATGACTATATCGTCAGCATACCCTGCTGTATGGAATGGTCCTGTGTTCAGTTCTACCGAAAGAAAGTCTACTACTAGGCTCCATAGTATTGGGGATAGAACCCCTCCTTGTGGCCCACCTTTCGTTTCTTTTATGGCTACCCTGTCAAGCTACTGGAAGGCTTTGATAATTCTGCCCTGTAGCATAGTGTTTGTCCCTTTTATTATTGTGGGCATGGCTCTTGCAGAGAGACCACCTCTGCAAGAGCCCTTGTTGTATTGAAGGTCATCAAACACCCCTTCAATATCAAGAAATACTGCTGCAGAGACCTCTTTAGTTACCAGAGCCATCCATCCATCTCTTATATTCCTGTCGATTATCTTCTCTAGTGCTTTTAAGAAGAAGGATGTCAATGTGCTTATAGGCTAGTATGATTTAGCATCTTAATAATCTGCTTTTCCCGGCTTGGTAATAAAGATTACTAACTTGTCTCCAGACTGATGGGATATAACTAAAGTAAAAGAATGTCCCCCCACTATACATGTAGGGGAGGTTTCCTAAAAATACCCATTTTTTCGTTGGCGGCGTCATAGTAATTTATAACCATGCCAATTGTCAACTTCATGGCACTAGCTATCTGCGAGTTAAATGACAGTAACAGAGAGTCTGGCACTAGACGGATGAACATAGCGAAACTTAAAGGGTTCCTTGTCAGACTACGGAACTCTAAAAAGGTATTGTTCTAAGAAGATTACAATACTTGTCCAAGTAATAGATGTGTTGCGTATGTACTGCGATAGGTTGAGATGATTAACAGATTTATGAATTTACCTCTAGGACTCCCATGAGTATTGTGCTGATTTCTTTTTTGTCTTGTGATAGGAAGTGTAGTGCCATGTATCCCAATAAGATATCCATCACTACTGCCAAAATTAAATTCCCTTGCTTTACTGCTACCTACAAAAAACAAAGTTTAATATAAATTAAAATAGAACTTTCTTACTTAACTAAAATAAAGCTTGTAAACTATTTGTGTGCTTGTATAAACTAAAGTTTGCTTGTGTAAACTGTACGTAATTAATATGTAGATACATTTTCCCCTTTTTTTTATACAGGTACAAAGCAAGGTATGGATATGGTTCTCCATAAGCAACATAATTTTCCTCACAGTTTTTACCCATCCTCTCATGTAACACCATGTTGAACTTTAGCTTGGCGCCTTCTTCCCTCCATATCGCATTATCACAATTATACATCCACTAAAGGATGACGAATTAATAATAATAACTTTATTGCGGATATTAAAATGAGATCCATAATGTTAGTGTTTCAATTGAACTACCAACCTACAACCTACCTTTCTGCGCAACGGGTCGGGGTTCGATCACCGCACGGAACAAATATTTGTATGATCTACAGATAGTTGTTTCGGGTGTTTGTGATTATAACTATGTTAGTACAATGATTTTAAGAACCTTACACGTAGTTTTATTTAGCACATGAAATCCGTCCTAGCCTTCTAGTATACACGTGAGTGTTTACCCAATGCCCAAGAAAAGGATTATCGTGCTTTTCAACAAATGTGCCAGGATGCCCTTGGCACTTCCACGCGTTCTGCTTAACATCGATGCCACTCTCCTAATGATGGCATAGAAGTCATCGACACGTGCGTCAGCAAACATCCATGACGCGCTACAAAAACGTGGAAGCTCCATCATCAATTAGGTACGGGTTTTTATATTTTATTTATTAATACGAAAGCCATTAAAATGCCGTGCCTATTTAATACATCCATTAAGGAATGAGGAACTAGGTTCAGTTTAGGGTTTCTTTTCATTTATTTAGTAAATACTTACGGAAGCAATTGAAAATATGTACATATTTTTACATCTACTAAAGGATGACGTGTGGTGTCCAGATTAAGAATATAACACCTCTCCATCTCCTACCGCCGGGATGCTGTAAAAGGCTACTAAGGGAGTCTAAACCTGGGGAGGGCAGCAGCGTCCCTTCTGTTGAACAGCAGCAGCTATTCTGCGCTCACCAACACGTCTGCCAAATGTGGTGATTACTTTTTGCAAATTCCTGCTTTTCTTGACTTCATAGTGTACAAAATAGCAAGACCCAAACCAAATAATAAAGAGACTTGATAGTATCATCATAGGTGTACTTAATAATTTATGTTGTACTTACTCTTTTGTCTCTTTTGATAGTTGAAAAAAGCCAATTTATTAAATTCCAATAATTACAAATATGTTGCAAGAACATAGAAGCCAGCCATGGTGGGCTCCTTAAGTATGTTTTATAATCTGTTCTATTTGACTGTCCATGTTCATCTTGGATCAAATACACTAGATTTGTTAAATAGTCATCAGTTGTATCACAAATTGCTTGGGAGTTTTTAATACTGTCATAATCATAGAGCATAAGAATACAACTACTTATACCCATTTGATTTCCGTTTATTATTAAATTGTTAATTTTAGGCGCCGCGTTTTGTACAATAACAATGAAATTTAAAAAATTACTAGATACTTTCTTTGGCAAATAATCTCCACAATATCCGTATATTATATTGCCCCATTTTTGTTGGCTGTCTGACCATAGTTTAATATTGTTCGTGTATTTGGTAATTTGAATTGTAATAATATTATCTTCGGAGACACTAACATAACCTCTGAAATATATTTCCTTAGAAGTATGTGGAAAAATAGGAAGTAATACTCTGATAGTACTAGTCATTCTTACTTTATTTTAAGAAAAATATTATTGTAAAGAAAATAGCTAAATAGCTGCAATATCGAAAGTGTACGATGTTGAAACCGAATTATCTTCTTCTTCTCTTAGATTATGGCTTCTATAGAATATCTTCCACAATTTTGCCAATGTCAAGTATAAAGGCAACGTTGTACGGTATTCAGATTTAATCAATCTTTACATATATATTCATAAAATATTTCTCAAAAATGAAAAAAAAAAAAAAAAAAAATTTCGGCAACGTCGTACGGTTCAATTGTTTTCTAAAACAAACTGTAGTTACTAGTTTGTTTTGATTTTGACAACTGACAAAAACCTCTAGTGATGTCACTCATGTCCACGATTACTCGATTGAAAAAGATATTGACTAGAGTTCACTCTGAATAGAGTTACTCATCCAGACAAGACTAAGGGTGAGATTCAGAAACGAGTGTTCGCAGACGGTGCTGAATGCTGAGTCTCATTGCGGCAAGGTGGGCACGCGGTTCACAGCCAAAGATGTGGCTAGGATCATCCGATCTATGACTAGAGGGAAGTCTCCTGGTCATGACGGACTTAGTATTGAGCATTTTCAGCACGCTGGCCCTCACTTGCCAAGGGTTTTAGCGATGCTATACAATTTATGTATCAGTCATTCTTACCTACCCCCCCACCTTATGAAGACGATCGTGGTTCCTATAGTTAAGAGTAAAACAGGTGACCTATCAGATAAAGACAACTATAGACCTATTTCCTTGGCGACCACAATCGCTAAGGTGCTTGATGGGCTGCTTGATACACAACTGAACCAATACCTTGTGCTGCACGACAATCAGTTCGGTTTTCGGCCCGGGCTTTCAACAGAAAGTGCAGTTTTGTGTCTCAAGCAGGCCGTCAGGTACTACACGGAGCGAAAGACACCTGTTTATGCATGTTTCCTCGATCTGTCGAAGGCTTTTGACCTGGTTTCCTACGATGTATTATGGAGAAAGCTTGAGGCTATTAGCTTGCCTCACGAGCTGATAAGCATTTTCAGACACTGGTACGGAAACCAGGTCAATAATGTTCGATGGGCGGGTGTATTTTCGGAGCCTTATAAATTAGAGTGCGGGGTGAGACAGGGGGGGTTAACCTCCCCTGCCCTATTCAACTTGTATATAAATGCTCTGATTGAGGCGCTTAGCAGCCAGCATGTCGGTTGTCATATAGACGGTGTCTGTGTCAATAATTTAAGTTACGCGGACGATATGGTATTGCTGAGCGCCTCGGTCAGTGGTATAAGACACTTACTGGCCACATGTGAACATTACGCTACAGAACATGGGTTAGTGTATAATGTAAAGAAAAGTCAGTATATTGTTTTTGAGGCTGGGACCAAACACCATCTTGATGTGCCACCTATACGACTGAAAGGCATTCCTCTTGATCGAGTGGAAACATTTAGATATCTCGGTCATCTGGTCACCACCAACCTTAGAGACAATGCTGATATTGAAAGGGAACGGAGGGCACTGTCTGTACGGGCGAATATGATAGTCCGCAGGTTTGCTCGTTGCACTAAGGAAGTAAAAGTGACTCTCTTTAGAGCCTTTTGTACATCATTTTACACCTGCAGCCTGTGGGAGAAATATTCGCCGACATCATATGGAGCCCTCCGTGTCCAATACAATAACGCGTTCAGAAAACTGATGGTATTGCCTTGGCGTTGCAGTGCGTCAGGGATGTTTGCAGCGGCACATGTAGACTGCTTTAATACTACAGTGCGCAAACGCGCTGCATCACTGGTGAGACGAGTCAGGGCCAGCTCCAACAGGGTCCTGAACATGATAACTGACAGAGCGGATTGTCCATACATAGTTCGCTGCTGTCAGTTACATGTGTCAAAATGTATATATTACTAACACTTAGGTATAAGTAAATTGTTACTAACCCTTTAAGAGTCTTGTACTTGAAATAAAGATGTTATTATTATTATTATTATATTATTATAAGCGTGAATGACGCTTCCATCTGTCAAAATTATGAGCGTAAGTAGTGCGTTTTGACAGATTGAAGCGTAAGTTCACGCTTAGACTCGTTTCTGAATCACCCTAAATTTGCATAAGTAACTATTAAATAGATAGTTTTAAAATAGTTATTTTTTAAATTATTGCCATGCAAAATTACTAAACTTGTAAAAAAATGCATTTCAAGTCTGTTATTATTTGGTTTAATAAATATTCATATTTAAAATTTTGATTATTTTAATATAAATGTTGATTTTGTCCATATTAAGAAATAAAACTTTTGATTATTTATTAAGCTTGCAGTTTTATTAAGACTTAACTTACATGACAATAAAAACAAGGATTATGACAGGTGTATGACCCGTATGATGCGAATGTTCGAGTGACTCATCTCGACCTCACGAGTGACTCGACCACTTGAGAGACTCAACCACTCCAGTGACGCGACCGCTCGAGTGACTCAACCACTCAAGTGGGACTTGAGCAAAATTGAAAAATGACTCGATTGACTCGGTTTGGTAAATCAGACTCGAGTCTTCTATTCTAACTATACAAGTAGCCCAGTACCCCTAGTACAAGGGGAGAAACTACTAAGAGAACTAACGTTACAACCGTCACAACTATCTACACAGTCTAGTAGAATTGTATTTTGTGTCACTCCAGTCCACTCAAGTTATTTTTGTAAAATTCATACTGGACTATAAAAAAGAAGAAATTTTGATTCCGTTAGCACTCGTGTCAACGCCGCACCAAGTGGACTAGGTCAGCACTAATCAATGTCCTACAAGTGGCCTTGAAAATAAATGTTTGCCTGTATTCGCCGAATGCGCATCGTAGGTTTTTGCCTCCAATATCGTGAAGCCATGGACGCACAATCGCTTAATTCATTTATGAATTTGAGACTGCTTGCAAAGGAATTTGAGGCAATTGCTGCTGCAGCGTATTTGGCCAGTGTATCATGCAGACACATAATTTAAATGTGTATCGCAATAAAGTTGTGATAACCAGATGGAGAAAATCTGACAATAATATTCAGTCGATTTAAAACCGACTGATATGCAATCATTGAATTAATTATCTCTGTAACCGTATTAGGATTTAGGTACTAAATCCAGAAAAGTATGTAGGATAGGTAAAAATATGAAACACAAAATATACTAATATTTTTCTTAATTTTTATCTGAAGAAGATAAGAAATCCTATTACAAGAGAATCCTATCCGAATCCTCCACGGAAGTTGATCATAAACAATATAATTCAAAACAGGCATTATTGACATCATGAACTTGTGACACACATTAGAATTTAGCGTTACTGCCCATGGGTCTTGTCAATTGAAAGTTTCTTCATTAGAATAGTATTCGCATAACGCACCGTGCCACCCAAAGAAAAAAATATCCGCTTGGTGCCGTTAACGTGCTTGTTAACGGCAGATCCTGTAAGAAAGTACTCTGTGACACAGACTGAACAAAGTTCGATCATGTTACAAGTGGTACAAAGTACAAACTAATGTTTCAACAAACTTCTGTAGGGCCCTCAAAACGAACCCCACAAACCGCCAAACCTGAGAACATTCACGTAGCAGCATTGGTGGGGAGGATTAGCAAAACCATAACATCATATGCAAAACCATAATATCACGGCACGGTTGGTGCAGTGGCTGATACAGTCGGCTGCTGCGCTCCGGATCGTGGGTTCGATTCCCACACGGAACAAATATTTGTATGATCTGCAGGTAGTTGTTCCGGGTCTGGGTGTACTGTATGTGGAATTCATGTCTGTAAACACACCCACGACACAGGAGAAATCCTAGTGTGGGGCAAAGTTAAAAAAAAATAAAAAAATATATATATCTGCCAAGGGACTCCACTCCACTCCACACGTCCAGTACTAAACAATAGTGGTAGATTTCCACAACAACGGTTTCTTGTTGCCCGCATCCAACGACTCCATCCATCTTGTTGTGAGAGTATCACGTGCGCGGTCTCCACTGTAGAACCTTTCTACCCCAATGGCCATGAGTTCTACGAGCAATGTGCCTCGCAGATTGCCACTTCAGCTTACTAATCCTTTCATTCAGCTATGTCGGCAACTTTAGTTCTTCTACGGATCTCCTGGGAACTCCTCCACGGAAGTTGATCATAACTTCCCCTACGACTTCTAAGCATGATCTAGATATCGACTTTACGAAGCACTCCTTCGCGAACATCTGGTTATATTGTATACTAGCTGGGACCCGCGGTTTCACCCGCGTTTAATTTAAAAGAAATTTAGAGTACTTCGACATGAACACTTGACATAGAATATATATATTGGATTTCAAGGGTTTCATTTTTTTACGCGGAAACCTAATAATTTTTATAAAATAAAAGTACCCTAAGTTATTCCTTATAACATCAGCTATCTGCCAGTGAAGGTCCCGTCAAAATCGGTTCAGCCGTTTCGGAGATTACCCGGAACAAACAGACAGACGGACAGACAGACAGACAGACAAAAAATTTAAAAATAGTTTTTTTGTTATATGTAACGTACATACTTTCATATGCATTGAGTAAAAAGCTGTTATTTTGACATTACAAACAGACACTTCAATTTTATTTATTTGTATAGATGTATAGATTCAATTCCGTTGCCAGACGTTCCGATATACAGAATATTGGTGCCCCAGAATCTACTAAAACATTTAAATTTCGATTAGATAATCCTATTATAAAAGGAATGGACTGACCGTGCGTGATTTTCCTTGGGGGCTTGTACATAATTGGACAGAGTCGATATTCCCCCTGTTTCCTCTCCTCGCTGTGTCCTTACTGGTTATGGGGAATTTGTGGTTTGGTTTCCTGCATTGGAATTATAATTCGTATTAGTGAAACGACGAAAACGACGATGAAATTCCTCTGCATCATGTCCTTCTCGAGTTTATTGTGATGGAGGGGTCGAAGATATTGGTCTCGGACTGGAGAATTGAACTGGTGATCTCAATCTAGAAATATTTGGCAGAACTGCAAATGTAACATTGGGTTGCAAATTATTTGAGGGATGAATAGGCAGATTGACCCTCGTTTTAATCACATCATCAATAAATAACTCCTTGAGTTAGATGATAGTTTCTTTTAATTCTTTCTCTGAAGAATATAAGTTGGTTCTCAATTAGAAGTTGTAAATTGAAGTAACGCTCTTCAAGAACCTTCTAATAAAAATTAAGTCATCATTAATGTCAGCTTTTCTAGCTAAATCCACCAACCTATAAAAGAAATACAAAATTTCTTCGTCTCTCTTTTGATGAGCAGTATAGAAAATTCGCAACGGATTAGTTCACATATAATTTTAAAATCTTTACTCTCATCATATATAGATTTATAAAACAATAAGGCTGGTATGGTATGGCTTTCAAGTATGCCCCCAAATAAGGGCTTAATCAGCTTCATTATATTTGCCTAGAGCCGTTACAATGCGAAACTATTTTAAAAAGTCATCAAACGGGACTTCTAAAAACATCGACTTCTCGATTATTTACCATTGTTGAAGCAGTCGTTAATAATAAATAAAATTGCCTATCGCACTTATCTTTATCTGTCTGGGATCTATTTCTTTTATTAATTATGTATCCCGTAGTATCTTCATGCGCGGTGACCTCAGTGTGTGGGTGGGCGAGTTGTATATTGGTAGATTTGTACACGGAAACGTCCCGCATATAAACTTTGGAATCGCAATTATTACACTGCGATTATTTCTTAATATGTTTATTACTCAGAAGCTAATACAATTAATTCAATACATAAATACAATTAAATTAATTCACACATCCGACCAACTAGCTCTCTGCAGCTCGTATTTTATTCTATATCTGGCAAAACGTTTTCACATATTTCAAATAATATATTTAATTGAACCTTATTATAGTACCTAAGTAACTTATTTTATTGTTGTTTACATTTAATAATAGGCTTTGTGATTTAAGATTTATTTTTTATTATGTCAGACGATGACTCTTATTATTCTGCTTCTGTCACTAAAATATTCTTTTTTGACGAACACGTTGTTAAGTGGAGAGCTACCGAGTTTTAAAAAATAATGTTTTAATGAATGCCACATAAATGCCCAAAGTATTCCCCTGCCCCATGCAGAGTTGTTGGACGTATTTTGTAACGTACCTTTACATGTCATTCTAGTCTCAGAAAGTTGGTTCTAACCTGAACTTCCTTCTACATCTTATAGCGGGTTTTGTTCTTATTCGCAACGATCGCATAGGGAGCCGGGGCGTCGCTATTTATTTACGTAGTGATATTCCCCATAAAATCCTTCACCTATCTTCTTCACCGTCACTGTATAACGGAGATCCCGAGTTCCTTCTGCTTGAAATAGCAGTCACGGGGGTAAAAGCCATTCTTGGAGTGGTGTACTGTCCACCTGCTATTCATTATTTCTCCTGCCTAGATACGCTCCTTGAATCTGTCTCTTATGAGTACAAGCATCTCATAATCATGGTTGACTTCAACTCGGATCTCTTGAGGAATACCCCACGGTTTCGCAGACTGAGAGCAATCTTGGAATGGTCGAATCTCAAGTTTCTCCCACTTAATTTGACTCATCGTAATATCGACACCGACGATTCCTGCCTTGAACTAATAATCACGTCTTCTGTAGATTTTGTAGCTAACCAGGGTCAGGTAGTAGCCCCTGGATTTTCTAGACACGACCTGATCTACCTATCGTATAAAATTAAATCCCCTAAACAGCGACCTGCCTTTGTCTTTATACGGAAGTTTGCGAGTCTGGATCAAGGAAGGCTTAACAGCGATGCACAATCCCTTGACCGGACCAAAATTCTTCAAGTGTCTACAGTAGATGACAAGGTTGCTCTTCTGAATGGTTCCATTGTTCAACTTCTCGAAAAGCATGCACCGCTCAAGGCTGTAAAAGTGAAGCGTCCTCCGGCGCCATTGATTATCCCTTTTTTTTTTATTGATGTCCAGTGGAAATTCTACATGTAACTTCCTTCACCCCGGGGAAGGGCGAAGGGGTATGCCGGACTCCTACCGGCTAAAACTACTGGAGCGGTCATCTTCAGCACCGAAGGGGGGCCAGGTCCTCGAAAGATCACACTAGAGCCGTCCTTTGGTGCCACGCCTTTAGGCACATCACGGAGGGGGTGACTGTAAAGCGGTCCCCCCCTCTAGCGGAGGGAAGGCGACTGTAAAAAGGTCGCCCCCCCAGGCACTTCTCAGGGAGGATTGTAAAGGATCTCTCCAAGCCTCGCTTTGCGCTGTGCTGCGCACACGGCGGCACGTAATCATGTGCGCGCCACCGTCTTCCCGGCGGTCACTCGGTGTGAGCACGCAGACTCCCCAATCTTCGCGCCCGTGACCCCCGAGGCCCCCCACCATGTAGTGACGGCAGGGGGCTCAGGCGTGTTTTACTTGGGAGCCGGGACGATTGTTGCCCCGGCGCCGTCTCGTCATTCTCCGTGCGGGGTCGGGCCATTGAGTACCCCTGGTGTCCGAATGGCGATGAGAAGCCGTAACAAGGCCTTTCGGAGATATAGAAGATATCGCAGTGAGAAGTACTGCTGCTTGTACAAGTGAGCGAGAAGTCGGTGTAACCAGATGGTAAGAGTTTCTAAGCGCCGATACATTAGTGATAATGGTTTCAACTGCCGGCTGATAAAATCGCTTTTAAAATCACTCGGTATATCTATATCACAATCCTATATTCTACCTTCAAATTTGTCTCTCAATAACCTTAATCAGCATTTTTCACCATCGGACATTCTCGCAGACGATGTAAAAACCAAAACTATTTATGATATTAGTTCCATGGCGACATTGCCTACCGACTCATTTCAGAAGTAGTCACCACAGACAAATATATTCCTACATCTTCAAGAATAACTTTCTATCCTAATACCAATCCGGATTTCGAACTGGCCACAGCGCATCCACTGCTCTACTTAAAGTCGCAGAAGATATTAGGTGTGGTATGGAGAATTTGAAACTAACGGTCTTAATTAACCGACTTCAAAAAGGAGGAGGTTTTCAATTCGATGCGTATTTTTTTTTTTACTTTTCCAACGCTTTTAATACCTTTGACCACGATATTCTCCTCGACATTCTATCACAAATCGGGTTCTCGTCGACGTCTCAGGGTTGGTTCTCATCATATGTTCGTGGTCGCCAGCAAGCAGTGCGTGCTGATCAGGATTTATTCAGTTGGTGCAACCTGGCTACTAGTGTACCACAAGGCGGTATATCTCTCCCATTTTGTTTTCGTCTCTTACCATCTCTATGCCGATGTGCCGATGACTTGCAACTATACGCTCAATCAGACACGCTCACGGTGACCTAAATACCATTGAAGACTGGTTTCGTAAATTCGCGATTTCTGTAAATGTTGATAAAAGTCAAGCAATCCGTAAGGACACATATCAACATAAATATGAGTATTCTGAGCCGTGGCACCAGGCTCAGAATACCACCACCCCATCTCATCCTATAGGTGTCGTAAATGTCGACTAAGGGATTAGCCGGAGGATGGGCAGCAGCGTCCTTCGAGTACATTAACAACTCAACTGCGATCGCCAACCCGTCTGCCAAGCGTGGCAATTATGGCAAAACCCCACAATGAGCACACAACACAACCATATCGGTCGTTGTGGTAATCTTTTGGGGAGGCCTGTGTCCAGCAGTGTACTTCATTCAGCCGAAATTATGATGACGAATCCTTACGGGCAGCTCATTCCACGTAAAAAACGTAAATTATGATCACCTAACTCCGATTATGTTCAACAATGCTGTTATTCCTTTTTCACCCGACCTAAAGGATTAGATAGGCTAAGATGGGATAAACAAGTCTGTCAGGTTAGCCGAAGTGTTGCAGCCATACTGCGATCTCTCTACAGATTTAAATATTTCTTCCCATCTAGCTCTAAAACCCTTCTGGTCCAGTCCCTTGTGCTTCCTGTAATTGATTATGGATATTACGGATGTCTGTTACTCGGATTTAACTCAAAACCTTCTCAACAAATTGGATCACCTTCTGATCAACTGCATTCGTTTTATTTTTGGACTCCGTAAATATGATTATACGATTATATATGTATCTCTATTTACTGTTCTCAGCTCAAATGGCTGCCTATCCGTCATAGAAGATCCCTCAGATCTCTGTCTCCTCTTCTCCATTATTAATGATCCTTGTGATATTTTTAAGATACTCAGGAGGAGTAAAATATATTTCCGAATTTTGGGTAGTTCTCATAATCGTAACTTGCGTGCTGCTGAGAATTTGATTCTTCAGATTCCTTCTCACCGTATAGGTTATATTTCCAGTTCCTTTTCGGTCTCAGCAACCAAACTCTGTAATGAGCTTCCCCTTGACTTAAAAATGCTTGTAGTAAATTTGCATTCAAACGAAGAGTTCGGGAAACTATCTGAAATCCGCTGCATTCCTAATCGACAATTTCGGGCATCGTTATTATGTTTAAGATATAATATGTACTCAATGTAGTATCTTTTAATGAATGTATTTAGCTTGTCTATATATTTTACCGTATTTATTGTATATACATGTATATTTGTATGTATATATTATTATTATTGAAATATTTGTGTTTTGTACTTCTTTCAATGTATTTATTTTTAACACGCTTTTATTAGCTTCACCTGTATGTATGTTTGTTTGTAACCGACTCCTTTGAGCTCGATTTTGCCCTACTTTGAACGATCAGATTTGATCCAAACTTTGCACACCTGTCAAAGGTCGATGACAATGCAATAATCCGATCAAAATATCCGATTATCCTAATTAGATTCGCCAGGATTAATTAATTTCTTTCCGCATCCTTTGCATGCGAGTAAGAGAGACAGAGCTAGTGCGCGAACTACGCATGCGTGCAGTTATTAAAGCAAAGAGGTTTTAATAATCACATATTGTTTTTCTTTGGGACTTCTTCATTGTCGTCTTTTGTATTGGTATTCTTGGTAGCAGAGCGTGGTTGAGAGATTTCAGGATGTGTGGCCGAAAGATAGAGATTGGGTGTGCAAATGGAGGTAAGGTGTTTGGTATAGGAGTAGGGTCTGTGATATGCGAGAAAGAAAATGCGAGCGTAAGTAATGTGATATATGTACCCGATTTAAAAACCAACCTATTAAGTGTGAGCACTATTGTAAAGAGAGGCTTTGTGGTAGTGTTTTCAAGGAAAGGTTTTCAGTTGTTGCGAGAAGATGGATGTAAGGTTACAGGTGATGTTGCACATACAGGTGTTGAGGAGAATGGTGTTTATAAACTAAAACTCTGTTCACAGGAAATCGCACTAGCTTCGACTATCAGTGAAGATATGGAGTTGTGGCATAGGCGTATGGGGCACCTTGGCATACGTAACCTTACATTGTTGAGAGACAAATTAGCCACAGGAGTAAGTTTTCCTAACACTTCAACTAACTTAGAGTGTACAGCGTGTTTAATGGGGAAACAAACGAAACAACCGTTTCAGAGAGGTCGTGCGAATAGGGCTAAAGAAGTTCTCGGATTAGTTCATTCTGATGTTTGTGGACCAATGGGTGAAAATTCACTCAGTGGATACAAATACTTCTTGACTTTCATTGATGATTTCACGCGTAAAACTTTCGTGTATTTCCTCAAGAATAAGAGTGAAGTATTTGAAAAGTTTCACGAGTTCAAGACTTTTGTAGAAAAACAATCTGGGAAGACTCTGAAGATTCTTCGGTCGGATAATGGCAAAGAGTATGTCAACCGACAGATGAACAAGTTGATGAAGGATTGTGGAATCCTACACCAACTTACAGTGGAGTATACGCCCGAGCAGAATGGTGTTGCAGAACGTGCAAACCGAACGATTGTAGAAAAAGCTAGGAGTATGCTTCAAGAGGCAGGATTGGAAACAACTTTCTGGGCCGAGGCCGTAAATTATGCCGTTTATTTAAAGAATAGGTCTCCGACAGTCGCAGTCAAAGGGAAAACGCCAGAGGAAGCGTGGACGGGGAAGAAGCAAGATCTGAGTATGATCAAAGTTTTTGGATGTAAAGCATTTGCACATATCCCCGACGCTAAAAGGAGGAAATGGGATCCAAAATCGAAAGAGCTTATTCACGTCGGTATCTGCGGAGAGTCAAAGGCTTACCGACTAATCGATCCGGCAAGCGGACAACTTAGTAAGGCGAGGGACGTTGTATTTTTCGAAAATAAAAAATTCAACAGTGTGAATCCTATAGAGAATAAGAATGAAGGGCATGTGATAGTCAGTCTTGAAGAAAATTTGACTAAGAATGTAGACGAAGGTCTGCACCTGAGAAAAGCTCAAGAAGATTTTCAAGGAGATACTGAAAATAAAGAAGAGAAGATTGAGCAACCGCCAGTGCAGGAGTGCATTGAAGCAGAGAATCAAGTTGTTAGTGATGAAGAGTGGATGACATCTGATGAAAAGGAAGATGATGATCATCATGTGGAAAGGAGATATCCTATTAGAGAAAGGAAGAAAAGAGACTTTCCAGGTTATATCACTTACCAAACAACCGCTGGTGAAGATGATCCACAGAGTGTCGAAGAGGCAATGTCTAGAAGAGACAAAGAAATGTGGAGAGCTGCTATTAAGGAGGAGCTGGAAGCGCTGAAGAGAAATAAAACAAAGAACAATTGCTTTATCAACTGCGGAGGCAGAATATATTTCACTATCTGAGGCTGCAAAGGAAGCGGTATTCCTTCGCAGGTTTATAGCAGAGATGGGGCGAGAATCAATTACGCTACCATCAATTACTATATTCACTGATAGTCAGTCGGCTATGGCGATAGCTAAAAACCCAGTGCACCACCAACGTACGAAGCACGTGGATGTGCGATATCACTTTGTCAGAGAGGCAATAGAGAAAGGTGATCTACAATTAAGGTACAAGGAGACAGCGCGGATGGTAGCGGATGTTCTGACCAAGGCGTTGTTAAGACAGAAGTATGAGTGGTGTGTGAGTAGTATGGGGTTGAGATGATGATGAGTGATGAGAGGAGTGCCAGGAGATATGAGATTAAGGAGGAGTATTAAAGCAAAGAGGTTTTAATAATCACATATTGTTTTTCTTTGGGACTTCTTCATTGTCGTCTTTTGTCTTTTCTGATGTGTGTCACAAAATAAATTTCTATTCATGTTATAATGTTTTGTATTTCATTTAAACATTATATGTGAACGAGAATACCAATCCCGTTCAGCAGTTCCAGACTTGCTCTTTCGGGCACTCAGTTGTTTTTTTTTGTGTCAGCGTGTTTTTTTAGTTTTTTTAAACTATTATTTTATTAATTTATTATAGCTTTAGTTTATGATGGTTGTATTTCTAGTATATTTAGTTCTTCTGTACGTAACAACACAAACATTAATTTTATTTATTACTTCTTACCTACATACTACTTTCACTATTGTTATTTGCTACAAGTAGGTATTTTTATTTATCCATGTTCTACAAACTGATTTACATCCGTAACACGTCACTACTTAAGGTCCAGTTGAAAACCAGCGCCAGGCACTAGTGGTCTGGCATGTTTGCTGAACTGGGCCTGTTTGGCGCAGCTGTGGGGCACACAACAATGTTCTCCTTGTGTTTTTTTAACCTCATAGGTTGACTGGTAGAGTATGCCACGTGGCATTAAAACAAAGAATTTTTGAATCATAATTTTAAGTATCTATATTAATAAAAATCTTTTAAAAAAGAATATGTTATTCAAATTATACAAATACATGCATTAATCGAGAGCAATATTCACGAGAAAAAAATCGCGGGTCGCGACTCGCGGGTTCCGGCTCGTGAGTCGTGGGTCGCAGGTCGTTTCATGTCGCGGTAATGGAACAAACTTTCGATCGCAAGTGCCTGGGACCTGGGTGGCGTCTATCACTTCGTACATATGCAGAAAGGCATGCGAACGAAAAAAGTACAAACATATTTTTTGATCTGATTCTTTAAATAGACTAAAGTATGCTCTAAACTTCAGATTGTAGTCTAAATCGTTTTGCGTTAACGGGTATACAAATGATCGAATCTTCTAGCGCTTTATGACCCGGTCATTTGCGATCTGGTAGTGATCGAATCAAAGTGATTCAGTCAAGCGCGATCGACACAGGTCTACTTCATCACTACTTTAACTCACCTGACACCAATATCGAAAAGTGCAGTACCCGACTCAGAAATCATTAAAAATAATTATGCATTTACTCAACAAAAGGACTGTGACACTGTTACAAATCAGATGATTTTTTTATGTATTATAGATTTATAGTCAGTATCCTGATGGATACGGCAAATTTGATCTGAATACGATAATTTTATGGCCCTAGTATGATAGCTGCCTGGCTTCATGTTGTGAACATTGCTTGGGAGAAACCTAGGCTTAAAACCTGTTGCAATACATACGTCTCACTTCTAGTACTCAGTCACAGAGTACCTTTTATAAATCTGAAACTCAGTCACAAAGTATCGCTGCCAAAAGTATTTGGTATCGGAATGAAAGTATCGGTTAATTACTTGTATTTACTTATATCGTACACCCCTATGCATATCCGACCGACCCGCCATTTTAGATTTCTAAATTGATTGATTTGTTGGCTTGTCGTTTTGAAAAGAGCTCGAGATCTAATTATTTAAAAAACTGTGTTGCTTTGTATTAAAAGAATTCTCTTGCCAGCTTAGTAGAATTTTATGAATTATTTAGGTTTATAAGTATCTAATACGGAAGAGGCTAAATCGCCGATTCAATATGTCAGCACACGAGCAAATGAGGGCAATGTTGGACCAATTGATGGGCACCGCTCGCAATGGTAACTATTTCTTAAAAATTGTATACGAGCGCGTGTATCCCTACGCTTTTTATGCGAAAATTATATAGTACCGAGATACCTTGTTAGTTTGTTACCACGTATCGATTTTAAATTGATGCATCCTTTACAAATTGTTTCAGGTGAAACAGACAGACATGGTGTTAAATTTTATGATGATGCAGTGTGCAAATCGTTTCTATTACAATGTTGTCCTCATGAAATCTTGTCCTCCACGGTAAGATATTCGGTTTTGATAAAACTTTATGGGTAATGATTCTGAGTTTTCATTAAATTTTTACTACTATAAATGAATATTTTTATGTTTCAATCATACTTGCATTTGACATTCTGAAGTGTTAATGAAATCTCGGTAATTTTAAATTGGGAATGGCAGTGCTTTTTTGGTCCACATACATTGAGATTTTACCCATGTCTACTCTCAATTATATAATTTATGAATACTTACTACAATGATCTTAATGTATGTGTTTGATTTTCACTCTCACATCTCTTGCCGTATGATACTGTAGTGTCGCTGGAGAATCCTTACATCGGAGTGGCATTAACTGTGGTGAAATATGCTTTTCAGAAAATGCCCAACACTAGTCTTTATTGCTCATCACAATACTTAACAGATGAGGGATAGATTGTATGAGTTAGGCTGTTCTGTAAGTACCAAGATGTACGTATAAAACATTTATAGTTAGCTGATTGTATTATTACTGCTAAGCAGTACTTAATTTAATAAGGCTCATGAAATAATTAAATTTTCCAACGGTTACTAATGCTGCTTCGGTGAGTACATGAGAAAATTTTAGGAACATGAAAAACTTAAGTACGGGTGAGAGCAATTTGGTGTCATACATTCTAACTACATTGGGTACGTACTGTGCTGTTTAAATGGCTAGCATATCCAATAAACTACTGCATGTAATGGGCAAAGAAAAAAGTCAAATTTCTAAAGTACCATATATTTTAGTTAAAGTGTACACAATTTAATATCTTTGACAAACCATCTGTTTCCAATCAACATTTTTTTTACATAATAAAGATTTGCCTGAATATGTATATATAAGCAAATAAACAATGTATTGTTTTGGTTTCTATAGTTTAAAATATTTATTACTGTGATTAAAATACTGCACAATAAATTTCAATCTTAAAATCAGCATTAACAATAATGAATGGTTTTAATTGTTAAATATTGAAATTTTTATGTAAATGTACAAACATAGCTATTAATTTAAATTGCTATAAGTTATTTTCTTATTAAGATAGACTGTGACCTTATATTTGTTCTATTCCCTCTAAATACCTTTGGCCTGGTTAGGATATTCTGGAGGGTGTTCCTCTAACATTTGTAAGTATTTATGATAAATTACATTATCCTGTGCGTGAACCTGGGCTGTGTGAGCTGTGGTGATGTAGTATGTATTTCTTTAAAATATTTTTATGAGAAGTTTTTGTGTATTAAGAATATATTTTAATAAAACATTTTGAACAATACTTTTCTGTTAGGTAATGATTATGCAATAAAATGTATAAAATTAATATAATTAATTGTCAATCTTATATATGTCACCTAAAATTTATCTATGTTGTTTTTAGGGCACTTAGTATTTATATGGTTTTAATTTTTATTGCAGCGTATGGATCTAGGTGAGTGTCCAAAAATACATGATCTGGCTCTCCGTGCAGATTATGAGTTAGCATCAAAAACCAAAGACTATTTCTATGACATTGATGTGAGTATAATAGATTTATTAGAGTTATTATGAAGTGTAACATTTCAGGAGTATTCACACTATTGTTAATTAATTTACATGGGAAAGTGTGATTTGATGGATTAATCCTATGGCTATGTGCACTTATTCTTCTTGATTACCAATCATTATAAGGCATTAACTAGTTTGATTAGCTTATTACAATCAAATTAAAACAAGATAATTCAAATATAAAAAAGTTAAAACATCATGTTGAGCATCTAGAATTCTAGAGGAAGCACTTTTACATTTAAATAAAAATATAATATGATTTTATAATGCATAGGCAACAGAACATTTAGAGGCATTTATAGCAGACTGCGATCGACGCACTACAGCGGCTAAACAGCGCCTCGCCGAAACCCAGGAAGAACTGTCTGCTGAAGTCACTGAGAAAGCAAATGCTGTTCATGAGTTAGCAGAGCAAATTGGACAGAAGCTAGCTCGTGCAGAAGCACTAGGAGAGGAGGGTATGGTCGAGGAAAGTGTGAAACTAATGGGAGAGGTGAGATATGTAAAATTATAATTGACAATAGATGATGTGTAGCCCACCTCATACCATTGGTGTCTTAGAAGAAATAAGGAATAGGACGCAGGCGGGTACCATTAAGCCCTTTGAGTTATCCATTGGAGGCGGATAAACCATCAACACTAGCATATACCCAAGGAAAATATTGGTGTCAGGCAGGTGGCTGACTGTAAAACCCTTAAGCCAAAGCTTTTGCAACATGACTAACATATTGCGCCGACCCCAAGTAACTTGGGACCTGGGCATGTCTTTTATATATCATCCCCATATCATCCAAACATAATTTCCAGATTGATGAACTGCGCAAAAAGAAGGCTTTAGCTGAACAGGAATATCGTAATTCTATGCCTGCATCGTCATATCAACAACAGAAATTACGCGTTTGTGAAGTGTGTTCTGCGTACCTGGGTATACATGACAATGATAGACGGCTAGCAGATCATTTTGGAGGAAAACTTCATCTTGGTTTTATTTCCATTCGAGACAAATTGGCTGAACTGAAGGTAGGTATAATTATTTTATAATATATATATTTTATAACTAGCTTTTGCTTGACTTCATTTGTGGTATGCATCATTTACAATTTATATTCTAGATGAAAATTCAATGTTATGGCCAATGCAGTGCCATTATATTGTGCCAATCAAGGATACATTTATTCTATCTCTGGCATAACTTGGTTAATCTGTGAGGTTTTGTCACTAAAATAACTATATACTTGCTGGGGAAGAAATATTTAAAAGGTCATTAAAAGAGAATGAACACCTAATGCACCAGGTAGTGGTAGATATTTAATTGAGCTAATGTTCCCTGTTTTTAATTCTAGAAAACCGTAGACAAACGTCGCGAAGAGCGTGGTGCTTCAGAGCGCGAGCGTAGCGGTGGTCGTCGTCACTACGTCGGTGGTCGCGAGTTGGATCGCCGCGCTCGACGTCACCGCGAGTCTGCAAGAGATCGTGACCGCAACAAGGAGACCGACCGCAATAAGGAGTCCGACCGCAATAAGGAGTCCGACCGCAATAAGGAGTCCGACCGCAATAAGGAGTCTGACCGCAACAAGGAGGCCGACCGCGACCGCGAACGTAAGGACAGGGATCGCGACCGTGAACGTGAACGTGAAAGAAGGTAAGTTTAATATTTTCATCTGCCTGCATAATTGAGATTTGAATGATTTTTGGCATACATAATCGTTCTTACTTAAAATTATCATTTTGACGGCACGGTTAGTGCAGTGGCTGGTACAGTCGGCTGCTGCGCTCCGGGTCGTGGGTTCGATTCCCGCACGAAACAAATATTTGTAAGATCTGCAGCTAGTTAGTTGTTCCCGGTCTGGGTGTATTGTGTGTGGAATTTGTGTCTATAAACGGGTGGTTGGGTTACCAATACATGACACAGGAGAAATCCTAGTGTGTGGGGCAACATTAAAAAAAAAACTATTTGCGAGAAATTGTCTTAAAAGGCGCAAAGTTGGAATCACTTAAAATATCCTTGATTTTGTTAAATAATTAATATGAGGTGATGATTATAGCGGATACACTTTTTTAAACCCTCAACCACCTAGCGTCGGCCACAGTGACTCCTGTACCTACCATATCTTCATCCCCGTCAGTACGCGCCATGCACTCGTTCACATGATACGTGCACACATGAAAATAATAGGTAATAATCACGGAGGAGAGAAAGAAGCGGAGGCGTTGCAAGGCTAAATCTCTTTAGAAAGAAGCATCGCCTGAATGTGGGTGACAGGGGACGAGGTACAGCTATAGTCGCACCCCATCGTGGAAAACCCGCCCATTATTAGTAAATCCATCTAGTGGTGAAATCGATTATTATAGCGTAACAGAACTAACAATCATTCATTTTAGTTTGTCAGCTGGCCACCATGGCCTAACAAAGCACGACATTTTGTTCCAGAACGTTAAATGTGCGGTAGCGTGGAGTTACCACATTACTAACATTTATGATATAAATAGTCTGTAACATAAGTAAGTAACATATTCGTACAGAATAACATTATTTAGGGCCGATTTTTCTATCGTCAGATAAACAGACAGCATTTATTCAACAGATGGCAAAAAAATGACCAGTAAGTTTAAGCAGTATGAAAATGCGCTGAACATTCTCTTTTCTTCGATTCCATTGGAAATAAAATATAATTAGTTTACGTACACAGTAACGGGAGCCTTTAAACAAACTAAAAGTAAACATTCACAAACAACAATCATAACCTCGAATTTAATATAAACAATACTCCATCTAGTATAACAGTGTTATATTTTGTCATACGTAGAGCACGGAATACTCTGTCCTGCTCTAACATCTGTCTATGCCCTATGTTTGTTTCATCTCCCTGAAGTGAGCGTCGTTCGAGGCGAAATAATCGGCCGGATAGTTATTCTTTAGATAAATAGCAATTGAAAAATTGACAACCAGTTATCAGATAGATAAACAGTCAATAATTCGTTAGGTAGTTATTGGACGTCTTATCTGCTGATTGAAAAATCGGCCCTTAGTATAAAAATAATAACTAAAGCATGTTTTCCAATTCTATCAACTTTTCAAATATAGTAATAAGTAATAACAAAAATAATTGGTGTGATTCATTTTCAAAGGATTTAAGAGATCAGTAACATCTAGAACACAATATGACTCAGAAGTACAGAACATGCTAACTCTATCAGCAATAAAAAAAAAAATTTAATTTGTTTTCTGGCTCTTACACCCGTCTACTACACAATAATTTCGTGATTTAGGCATTTATCTTAAAATTTGCGCTGAATACCTGATGTGAGCGTGCTCGTCTTTTATTGTTCAACATTGAGTTAGATCTATATCAGGAAATACACCAATAAATCAAACTTCAAAAAGCTGTTAAAATCAATGAAACTTTATTAGTCACAACTGGCGAGTAAGTTTGTCTAAGAGGCATACATAATTGTCTCGCTAAATTAATTGCTTAACTTATTGGCCACTAAGTTATTATCATATTTGAAATATTTATCATTATCATACCCGATTTGGTATAAACAACTTAGTTAACACTCCTTGCTAATTTTCATAACCATTATCAGTTTTATAGAAATCATTATTACGATTGAAATGAAGTAAACAGATTTTCGCTTCTTATGTTGGAGTCCAGTTATCAGGTTTAATTATAATACGTATCCATGTATTTCTAGTTGCTCTATTAACAGGGAATCTAACACTGTAGCACAAATCTCTAATTATCATAAAAATCACTATCAAACATTATAATTATCATGAAAATAGATGGTATTGCTGGTATGAATGTGCATACTACACGCGAAAGGCGTTGATGGTCTTCTGCGTAGTTGGCCCACAGACTGCACGTATAAAACTGCTGACAAAAAGCCTTAAAAACTGCTACTTTTATTTATTTAGTGCAGCCACCAAATCTACGAGCCAACATATTGCTTCTGACAGTCAACGCCCGACGCTTCCTATCGATGTCCCCATAGTCTGCCTCACAGACTCTCTCCGAGAATCAGTGGCCCAGGTACTTGAATTGCGAAACTCTGGCGAGACACCATTTATGAAGACGGGTGGTACAGTGTTAACTTTATGAACATTTGTTTGAAACACTAATAGTTCCCTTTTCTTTACATTGTACTTGAGCCCATGGGCACCAGCGTAATCGACACATACTTGGAGGAGCTTCCTTATGGAAGGACCCAGCAATACCATATCGTCAGCGTAACTAATGTTGTTGATGAATTTACCGTCTATCGAGCAGCTGACTCCGCAGTTCTTTGACAAGTCCGTTTACGTACAGACTAAAGAGACGAGGAGAGGTTATTCCCCCTTATCACTCACTCACTCCACATTTCAGACCGTACGCATCGGAGACCGCGCCCACCCACATTACAACATTTACTTGGTTGTTGTACCAATACTCAAATATTTTAATAATATCCTCTGACAGGCTCGTTTCGGATCTCAGTTTGTGCCAGAGCACATTATAGGACCAAATCAAAAGCTTTCGACGGGAAGAAAACAGGCGTAGAGAGGAGTCTTCCTGTCGGCGTAGTACCGGACAGTATGCTTGAGGCACAGTATAGCCATATCTGTAGACAACCCAAATCTAAAGCCAAACTGGGCGTCATTTAGCTTCAGATGATTACACAATATACAATCAAGCAGACTGTCCAGCACCTTCACAATAGTGGTAGCTGGCGATATGGGCTTATACTTGCTCTTATCCGTCAGATCACCTGTTTTGTTTTTGATTGACACAACCTCCGTCCGCATACACTCATGGTAGGTATGAATGCCTTGGTGGGATCCTTTACTATCCTCCCCAAGAAGTGCCTGGAGGGCTACCTTTTTACAGTCGCTTTCCCTCCGCTAGAGGGGGTGATGACCGCTTTACAGTCATCCCCTCCGTGATGCGCCTAAAGGCGTGGCTCCAATTGGCGGCTCTAGTGTGATCTTACGAGAATATGGAGCCCGCCTTCGGTGCCGAAGACAACCGCTCCAGTGGTTAAGGGAAGTTAAAAAACAGGTATGAATATACATGCCTTACACAAAACGTGTAAAACATTTCTAGCACCCTCGGTAAATGAACGCGAACGGTAAATGTTGTAGAAGCTCTGTACTAAGTCCATCGCACCCGGGGTACATTATCCTGGTCATGTTCTTAATAGTAGCAGATATCTCATTAGCCGTAAATTTAGTTGGTAATTCCGACGACTGATGGTTCCTAGTCTCAGGTGCCGGCGGCATGCAGGCTCGTAAGTAGTGCTCTATCCAAAAGTTATTTTGAAACATGTTAGTGATTTCGCGTAGCTCGGGCGCTCCACCAACATTCATTTTTATGATATGGAATGTACCAATTTCTTTATTAATAAAACTACCATCTTTTAAATTTATTCATATCGTTAACTATCTCTCAAAAACACCTGGGCATCCGCATGTCCGCATCCGGAGTATTTTAGCATCAGAATATCCGCACCCAAATTCACTTCGGCGGATGTTAAAAATCTGCATCCGCAAAATCCCTAAAAACTCCATACAATTTAAAAAAAGTGTACCTGCCGCTATGATAAATTAATTATATATCAAGATCAAGGTCATTTTAACCGATGCAAATTGGAACATATTTTTAACCAACTTCAAAAAGGTTTTTTTTTTTATGTATGTACACACGTACCGATTACTCCGAGATTTGTAGACCGATTTGAGAAATATTTTTTTTAACTGGTGCATACTGCTTTCGAATTGGTCCCATCTAAATTTTATTACATTTGAACGAGTAGTTTTTTAACCAGCTTCAATAAACCGGTTAATTTGATTGCGCTTATCTAGATGATGTGCAAAATTTATTGTCAAATAAATCTAGTTTCGATTCCTCTCAGATCAGAGAATCGATTTGTGTCATTCTATTTTTAGTGTTAAATACTGATACCTAATTGCAAAAAGTTCTTACATTTTTTTACACTAAAAAGCAACAAATAAAACTTGTTAACAAAAAAATACCGACTTCAAAAACCCCAACCATGGTTCATGCAGACCAACGAGAAGTTATATTTTATACCTGGCCCCGACCCACTTCATAAAGTTTTTTTCCTTTTCAGTAGTTTTAATATTTTTATCGTGTAGGGTTTTTGAAGTCGGCTTTTTTTTTGTTATAAAGTTTTATCGAAAATAAACTTCTAAGTCTATGAAACTTGTTTTCAGCCAACTGTGAACACGTTGGAGCACTTTCCGAAGTGCATCAAAGTATATAATTATTAAAATCCTTAATCAAATAACAATGACACGTACTAAGTTGGGGCGGCCTGCTTATATTAAACAAAACACAATCCTTTTCCGAAGTTTGTTGGTGTTCGGGAGAATTTTATGCGACTGAATATAAGTTTTTGTATTTACATGTACATAATGTATTACATGTTATGTATTTTACACAGAGTGACTGCCATCTGATGTCCGAACCCGAACCCGACGAGTGGGATATACTGGTATGGTTACAGTTAGATGAGCTATCAGAGATAGTATAGCCTCTGTCTATAGTAGATGTAATACTCTCCGAGGCATGGAAATGTGTGAAGAATGGTCGCATCCACGTCTGGCCACGGCTACATTACTAAATCTCTTAAATCCGGTATCACACATACTTTTTTAGTTACCAAAACAAATTTGGGTCAGATTAAAAAGAACATGATAAAGAGCATGTAACATTTTCACCGTGCAGAACCCTCTCCACGTGACTTCAACTCGCACTTGTCCAGTTATAATTTGCATGACTGGGTCCTCTCTTCGCTTTGATCTCTCTTGATGTAAAGCGATGGATGAGGTCTACGATGGAACGACCATACCTAGAAGTTGGCTATATAATCTTACTTTAAAGGTTAATGGTAAAATATACTGGCAAAGAGTTCCACTCCTTGGCTCTCCGCATAATGAAGGTTGAGGAAAAGGTTATCTAACAATATAATGCTAAAAGACGGGTCGGTTTTTCGTTTCTTGACTAAAGACTTGGAAACTTGTAAATGGCTCCTTTAAATCAATCGAACTATAGGATTTATTTAGTCATAAGCATCCAATTAATTGTTGTATTTCATTTTCCATTCCAATAGACGCAGCAGGTCTCGCAGTAGAAGCAAACGCGAAGAGTCCCGCGAAAGGTCTCGTGGACGGGACCGGGACCGGGAACGCGAACGTGAATCTCGCCGCAGCCGTTCTCATCGTTCATCCTCTAAAGAACGCAGACGAGACTAGCTCTGAATTTATTTTATAACCTATATAAATAATTTATAGTCCTCTTTCTCTCTCAAACTTATTGTATGGTAAATAATATCCCAGACTCCTACAATCATCAAAATTTGTCTTAAACATAAATTGATTTAGTAATAGTCACACAAAAGACATAAAATGCGCGTCTTTAATAGCATGTACTAAAGAAGCTACTACTACTAATAATAATTCAGTTTTATAACTACTTAATCACAATAATCCTCAATTGAAAAGCTTATACGCAAAAACGCGTTTTGAGTTGCATACTTATGTATTTCTTGTTTTACACAATGTGTTTTCATAACCTGTTTCATAGCCTATTGATTAGTTGTGTGTAAATTTTAGTTTATTTTGTGGATTTCTTTCTTTAAGGTACAAAATTATATTCGTTCTCACCGTGATGTATATTTTTAACTTCTAGTGAGCTTAATTAATATATTTTATGGCAATTTAACAGACTATATATATATATATATATATATATAGTCTGTTAAATATATACATATATATAGTTTGTAACTAGCACTGCCGGCATAGTAATGTTAATTTACGCCTAACAAGCCTTATATCATTTGGACACTGCGTTTTCGCATTACGATGTTTGTAACGAAAGATATGTAAGTTCCAGTTTGTATGTATCCGTATTTCTTGGACGATCCTGCACACAAATTTTAATGAATCGCTTGTATACTATATACAGAATACAATGCATGTAGTATAGAACTGAATTCTACGTTGGATCGTCCAGGCATTAGCATAGGTGATATAAAAAAGTTAAAGTTTAGTTTTAGAATGTATGTGTAAGACTTGTTAGATTTTAATGAAATATTATTTGTAATAAGATAAGTATATTTCATTTTGGTATAGGTACCTTGTTCGTTTGCGCTAGTTGTGTGATGGGACGATATTGTTTCAGATATCGTGGAAGCGATATAAATTCAATATTTGATGAGCAAGTCATAAAACATTACATCAATTATTTTATATGAAAGCATTATGTATAATGTAGTAGTTTAGTGCTTTTCGTTTGTTAAAATTAAAATCATTATAACTACTGTTGCGTTTATTTTATGCCAACGACTCAAGTCAGTAATTCTTATTACAAGTTATCTTTACAGGATCCAAAAGGTCAAGTAGATCAATTATTTCCGGTATGTCCCCTGCTGTTTTCTCGGGGGACAAACGGGAGTAAAAAGTTCGATCTGTCCCCCTACTATTCTTAGGGGGACAGATAGGAATAAAATGTTTGACCTGCTCCCCTGTCAACCTGGGGACGAAACGAAATAATTTTTCATACCTGTCCCCAATTTAAAAATAAAATAGGAAAGTAAAAAATAAAGTGGGATACTATAAATATCCTACTATAAATAAACATATTCAGCTAATGGTATAAAAGTATAGTAGTACTTATAAGTTAAGAAAGTGTTAGTATGAAGCACAGTAGTTATTACTTCCTTTATTGCTGGCAAAATTAACTCTTCTCCGATGTTGTGTGGTTTGCCTTTTTGAGCAATTAACAAAGAGATATTGTACGAAGCTCGAAGTCCGTCATCTTGCTTAGCAGCCGCCGAAAATAGTTTTGATACACTTGGCTGAGTATTATGCTTCTTCTCTAGGTCTTGAAAATATGCTACATTCTTTTCTGTCTTATCTGGATGCATTTTATTCAAATGATCTTGCAGTCTTGAAGGCTTCATTGCTTCGTTCGAAAATGTTTTTAGACATAGAAGACACAAAGGCGACGAAAATAAAATAAATTTACGTCGTTTATATAGGATTGCATAAGCAGCACGCACCAACAGGAATAAGACAAACGTGCATAAACTCGTTTATCTCATTCGACACCCAATCGTACTCGACAAGCAAGAACATGTATTATAGAACCAGCCGATTGGTATAGGAATGTACAATTCGGATTATTTAACAAAAACTTGTTAAAACATGATTGCCCGCGGTCTTTTATATCGAACCGAGTTTGAGCTATATCTTAATTAATATTAGTTGATGTTCACAAGATGTAGTCGAGAGTCGAGAGCTCAGTCGGTGTCTAAGAGTCTTCCTAGCTAGGTAGATGAAATTATAAATCGACCCCATAGCCCTACACAATGCCCCCTTTTTTTTCTGGGTCTCTTACCGCCCCCCTTTAGGCCTGCAGCGCCCACAAGGGTGCGTTATCGCCCACGTTGGGAAAGACTGGTTTACGCTAAGCTTAAGTCGTGTTCCGATCGTCTGTGCAAACAATTATGAGCGTAAGTAGTGGATTTTGACAGATGGAAGCGTAAGAGTGCCTCAAGACCAGTCCTTGGGTTATGATGATTGGTATTTCTCTATGCGATCGAATCACAAATGAGGAGTTCCGTAGAAGAACTAAAGTTGCCGACATAGCTAAAAGGATTAGTAAGTTGTACTGGCAATGGGCGGGGCAAATTGCTTATGGAACTGATGGCCGTTGGGGCAGAAAGATTTTCGAGTGGAGACTACACACCGGAAAACGCAGTGTGGGACGGCCTCCAACGAGATGGATAGACCCTGGTGTGACGGTCGCTGGGAGTCGTTGGATGCGCGGAGCATTTAACCGTCGTTGTGGATATCTATAAAGGTGGCTTTTGCAGCAGTGGACGTAATTCGGCTGATATGATGATGATGATCCTGTGAATGACTACAGGGTATTAAATAAAAGAGAATATTTGTCTATGATAGGTAATTTATTTCTTGCTTTATTGTGCATTTCATGCTCACACAAGTACCTACTTTGTTTAGGTAACATTTCTGTAACAACACAAAACGGATATTTAGATAAATATCTGTCATATCAAATAGAAAGCACCTACATAAGTTTATACATTAGAATTTCTAAGTTAAGCATACTACGAAAAATAAACACATTTTTGACCATTATCAAGAGAATTTTCTTTGATTAGGTATTTTTATTTGCAATTTGTTTAGGTACTTATTTTTAACTAGCTGGGACCCGCGGTTTCACCCGCGTTTAATTTAAAAAACATTTAGTGCTTCGACATAGGCACTTGACATAGAATAAATATATTGAATTTCAAGGGTTTTTTTTGCGCGGAACCCTAATTACTTACCTAATCATATGCATTTAGTAAAAAGCTGTTATTTTGACATTACAAACAGACACTTCAATTTTATTTATTTCTATAGAATATTATTAGTATTCGTCTATGAATAAGATTTAATGAGATGTATTATTTTAAAAGGTAAAGACGAATACGAAAGTAAATCCGAAAACTTATTTGATGGGCATTGTATGGGTAGGTACACCTATCTACTAAAATGTATCCACTATATAAGTAGTATAACTTTTTATCTTTTAATAGAACAGAGGAAGCGCTCTACGAATTTGAAATTAGAAGGTCACGAACGTTTCTCTCTAGTAGCCGTTGTAACTGCACCGGTGTTAAATAAAACTATATACCTAAAATTACATAGGTTATTAAAGATCGTGCTCAACATGTTTTTTCGACAACTTAGTGAACTTTATTTGAACAAACGCAAAAATCAAAAACAGGGAAATCGGTAGGTTAAGGGGTCGCGTTTATTGATAAACAAGTAGGTCATTGTAATTTATACTTTTTGCAACTATTTGACGAGTAAAGTTTATAGTTCTTAAAATATTAACATTTTACTGCAGTGGCGCGTTTTTTATTTGTATGTGTTTTAGTAATAAAATAGTAAAGAATGATCTTTTTTAAGCTCAATTAGTAGTTTTATTTATAGATTATTAAAAATATTAGCATAATAAGAAATTGGAAATTACATTTTTTTTTCAATAAATGCGATCCCTTTGACATTCTGATTGTATTTTTGTACGTTTCCGTTTCCGTGGATGTGTCGTGATTTCATTCTATATTATAATTTATTATTATGTACGATATTGAGTATATTTTCACTGTGAAAACCTAAATTTTTTAAAGATTATCAAGGGCTGCTGTTGTATTCCTATTCATATGTTAATATTATAAAGATCAATGTACGGATAATAATAAGATTGACCGGCTATTGTCACCTATATTAAGGTTGGCCAAGGCTGTTTAAGGCCACTTCTAAATCAATTTTTAGATGGACCAATTTGTAAATTAAAATTAATTTTGTAAATGGTATACAACTAATATTAAATAAAAGGGGTGGTGAGCCTAACTTTACTGACGGTTATGTTGCCCACAAGGACCTAAATTGGATAACAATATACGCGAAATCTTTGCTGGATTACCTACATTTTAGCCAAAGGTAGCCCATTTAACATCAGCTATTATGAGTAATAATCGCGAAAATCTAAGACATTACTATTAGCTAGCACTTCTGAAAGGGAAGCAGCGCATCGTTCTTTAATCGTAGATTAAATATAATATAGAAAACATAACGATATTATAAGAAATAACTTATCGGGGATGTAACGTTAAAATAGTATAGCATCTTCAAACCTATCGTAATATCGCTATACGGGGTGGATACGCAAGATCGTAGCAAGAAGGAGGATCTAGGAGGGTCCGATTGAAACTAGTACTACCGACCGACATTACCAAGAAGTTTCGTGTCACAAAATAACAATACAGGTACAGATTATGTACCTATTGTATCTTACTTTTAATAAATTCTACTTTTCATATAAATCTGAGGTGGGCCAGAAGGATTCTGAAAAAGGTGGGGGTCACTAGCCTCCTTCCTTGATACGCCTATATCGTTACGTTAAGTTAGATAGCTACGGTAAGCAGACTCGCCGCTAGAAGAATACCCGTCGCCCCTCTTCCAAGGGGCGTTCGACGATGCATGATCTGGGATCTTAAACTACACTGGCCGCGGTCCATGGTCTGATAGGGTGACCAGTGACCACCAACATCAAGAACCCTTCGTGCTTTAGAGAGTACGTTAAGCTGTCGGGCCACGATCGTTACGAGCACCCCAAGCCAATATGACAACCGCTCTAACCTTATGATATCGTTTATCATCATCATCATCATATCAGCCAAAGGACCTCCACTGCTGAACTAAGGCCTCCCCCATAGATTTCATAATTAAGTCGTCATTATAGGGGATTTTGCCAGTACTTACCACGCTTAGCAGGCGAGTCAGTCCCTTAGAGGCCTTTTACGATTCATCCACCGGATTAGATTCACAATTTAACTGGGAAAAGATTCGGTAGATGATGGAGATAGAATAGGCGTCAATAGATCAAAGTTTCCAATATATTATATACTATTCACGAAGCAATCGTCGGTATTACACATTTGAATATATATAAAATTATCTCGATCGTCTTGCATGTGAACAAATCACAAAACAGTGCGTATTCGTTCGTCAATTGTCATTTAGTTACGTACTTGCGTGCGGTGAGGGAAAAAATCGTGCGATAGAAATGGGGTCGAAAGGCTGAAGACCGGCCTTTAAAAATAAATCAGTTTTTAAGCGGTCCGTATTAAGAATATAGCACCACTCCATTTCCTCCTGTGGATGTCGTAAAAGGCGACTAAGGAATTCTTAACTGGAGGGATGGGCAGCAGCACCCCTTCTGTGGAACAGTAGTCATTCTGCGCTCACCAACCCGCCTGCCAAGTGTGGTTCATCATTTCGGCCGAATGAAGTCCACTACTTGACACAGGCCTCCCCCAAAGATCACCAAAACTATCGATATGGGTTGTTGTGTGCTCATTGTGGGGTTTTGCCATAATCGCCACGCTTGGCAGACGGGTTGGCGATCGCAGTTGAGTTGTTAATGTACTCGAAGGACGCTGCTGCCCATCCTCCGGCTAATCCCTTAGTCGACTTTTACGACACCCATAGGATGAGATGGTGGTGGTATTCTGAGCCGGCACCACACTAGTACTGGAAAATACCCCCCAAAATGATAAGGCATGTGCCGGTCGTCTTATGGGGGAGGCTTTTGTTCAGCAGTGGACGTTTTTGTGCCGATATGATGATGATGAAATACCTGCGACCGGATTTTCACTTTTAGGCCCTAGTAACCCTACCTTGACTGACTTTTTTGTTTAACAAACGCGTAGGATATTGCCTAGACCTTGATCGTGTTTAGTGCGAGTTAATTTCTATACTCGTATTATTAATTATTCTTATGGTAGAAGAAAATTTGCCGTGTCGGCTTGCTAAGCGTAATTTGCACTTAGACTTTTACTTAACACTGTTATTAATAAATGTATATTTTTTTAATGTATACGTTTATGATTGTACTGTTCAGGGGACTAACTATGCACTTTAAGTAGCATTCGTTTTGTTCTACTGATTTGCTCTTAAGAGTTCTTGGTAAGCCCCTAGTTACACCATGTGTTAACCTTTTTGTCATAATAATATAATGAATTTGAATATAAAATGTGACCCTTACGTTAGGTACGTAAAATTTATATGTATAGGTACAATAAACATATCATATAGGTATCAGTGTTTAGCGAAAACTGAACAGTTTTACACAATATTAAAAAAACAGTAAATATAATATTTAACTACAGTTCATTAACGGATAATATATAACTATGAGTAAAAAATGAGATCATATCAAATCAGCGTCGGTTTTAATTAGGAAAATTAAAAATATGCGATTATTCTTGTGACAAAAGATCTCTTCTATCAGTTCGATTGATAAATGTGCCATTCGTAATTGGCATCAAATGAACGAAAACGAACGTACGAACAGAGAACAAGATAATCTTATAGGTCAGTAGTAGATAACCATATCTAATCTAAGAACCGAATTATGCTACCTATTACTAGAAACAAAATGGTGACCATGACGCGCCTGCTAACAATAACCACCAAAATTAAATGAAAAAATAAACATGTCACGTGGCACCTCCAAGTTTACCTAGATAGATGTCATCCCTGAGAAAACAAAATCACAGAAATGATATTACCTATATGAATGTAAGCAACTTTTCCCGCGGGAAGTTATCACATACTTCGTCAAAGACGCCGAGCGAACGTCGGTCGCCCAGGTACTAATATATTACGTAACATAATTTATATTGGCACGTTTTAAGGCTACGTATATAATAAAGTATTTTAAGTAGTAGGGAATCTGTATCTAATATGTAGACAAGAGAAGTAAGATTTTCTTGATAATAAACTACCGATTTTCTGTTTATTTAAATAATTTATCAATTTTCATGAAAAAAACTGTATTCGTTGTTGGACTTCCAACCGTTCCAAAAACTGAGAATTGTTTTAGTATCGATTTGTTACATGCAAGCATATTCACCTACTTAGTAAGTTGTAATATTATATTATACCTTCGGATAAAATCTAGTAAGTTTACTTTAGCTAAAAAGGGAGCTGAAGTGAGTTTAAATATTGTATAAATCTGTAATGTTACGATTAAGTAGACAGCAAAAATATTTCTTTTGCATACAAATATACCTGTTTATAAATAACACATTATTATAATACTAATATTCCTACTATCTACTGCTGCTAAAGTCTAAGGACAAATATTGTTGAAAGTATGGAATTTTCTGTAGTGCGTAATAATCTTTTTTTAATAATTCATAATAAACGCAATATTATATGAGTTACAATTATAAACTCTCTCTACATGTTTGTAAACATGATTTTTATATGATCTAATATATTATGCGCACATGTGAGATTATCGTCTATAATAATTTACTCTTAAGTATCTACTTGTGAATGTGGAGCGGATAAACAATATAGGTCATACAACTAAATGGCCACATAGACTAGTCAGCGATATACGCATTACGTAAACGTAGAGCAATATTGTTGTGATCTCGCTTTTATTTGATTTTGATTTTGTGTAATTTCAGTTTGAAGCCCAACATCTCTGATAGGACCCCGGACAAGGCCGATAATATTACCACCTTAGTGATAGTGTAGAGGTAGTGGTTCGAGCATAGCGCAGATATCTTGAACGGTGCATCCAACTCCTGAAACAAATGATAACATTGTAATGTAAACTGGCTGTAGAATTGTAAGTTTTACTTTTTATATAACCTACAATAGAATTAATTATTCTTTATTGTACACCATTAAATAAAAACAAGTCCGTGTGGTGTCCGGATTAAGAATAAAGCACCACTCCATCTCCTCCAGTGGATGTCGTAAAAGGCGACTAAGGGATTTTAAACCAGAGGGATGGGCAGCAGCGTCCCTTCTGTGGAAAAGTAACCATTCTGCGTTCACCAACCCGCTTGCCAAGCGTGGCGAGTATTGACAAATTATCCCCAAAAAGCTGACCTAATTCTGGATCTATAGGGGAGGCCTTTATTCAGCAGTAGAGGTCATTTGAGTGATATGTTGATGATGACAAAAACAACTACTAGGAATCATTCTATGAACAGTAATTGTAGAATAGTCGGTCTTATCGCTATTATTCTTACAAACAACCTGGTGGGTAACGCGTTCGCCCGGTGGTAAGCGTCACGCCTGCTCATAGCAATCGGAACGCTACCCAGAACTAGTCCTGCGTGGCACCACACTGCGCTCGTTAACTCGAGACATTCGTTATTTAGTCTCTTATGCCCTGTTGAGAACATCACTGCGCGTGCGCTCACCGGCCGACACATCGACACTGCGTCATCGTCCACCTTCCTAAGGGCACACCACGTCTCATAATTCTTAATTCATAGTTCGAACTTCCTTTATTGAACCGTTTATTAATGTATTACCGTCCACTATATTAAGTTATCGGTGTTTCATTCCTACCACCACCCGTAGGATACTCTCACTCCTTTCCAGCCCAGTATATTTTCACTAGCCACTGTGCCCTTTAAACTGGAACACAGTAATGTTTGACGTTTAAACACTACTAGTTGGCAGCAGAATATCTGGCACTGCGGTGGTACCTTTTTATATTGACCCGATGGAAATACAACATGTGCTTCTCCGCCCCGGAGGAGGGCGGAGTGGCATGCTGGAGTCCTACCTGCTAAAACCACCGGAGCGGTCTTCGGCACCGAACGCAGCTGCCCCTAGGTCCTCCTCCCCTAGTACAGTTTTGGTGCTACGTCTTTAGGCACTCTCGGAGGGGTTGACTTTAAGGCGGTCAACTCCTCTAGCGGTAGGGAAAAAACTGTAAAAAGGCCGAATACCCAGACGCATCTCGTAACGGAGGCATTGTACAGCGTGGTTTATACCTTTTTTCAAAATAAAATAAAAATTAGTCCCCAGTGGAAATTTATCATGAACTTCCTCCGCCCCGGGGAGTCTCCTACCAGCTAAAACCACTGGAGCGATCATCTTAAGGTCCTCGTAAGATCACACTAGAGCCGTCCATTGTCCATCCGTGCTACGACACGCTCTCCAATCTACGCGCCCGCGACCCCCGGTGGTATCTACCTAGCCTAGCAGTTTTTATGTATCGAATACATCAAAATTATCAGGTACATGTAATACCTAAATATTAAATTAGTAAACCTGGCGGCATCCGTAGGGCGAGAGCCGGGTGCTGTGGGCTGGGAGGGGAAGTAGGTGTATATAACGTGGTGTTTTGGCCACGCACAAAGGAGATTCCATTCTACACTCATTTTATTAATTATTCTTATGTATTAAATTTAATATGCATGCCGTTTAGAGATTATCAGTCACTAGGTTGACGTATGTACTACATTATATATATTAGGTTTCGATTTAGTCACCTTCAACAGACCAATTTAATAGAGCTCTGACCCATTAATAAAAAAATGTTTTTAAACTCATACCAGTAAAAACTATTGGTATGAGTTTAAAAACACACAATATGTAGTGTAAGTTAGTGTTTTAAATTTTATTTTTTTATTTATGTATGTGCTGCTGCAGAATATGAGTTAAATTATATTTAACTAATAAGAAAATAATTAAAAAATGTGCGGTCGGGGGCCCCCGCCAGAAACAAAGTTTCTTACTTGCAATAATGCCACAATATAAATCCCATGTGAATTAAAACAATAACAAAAATAAGATTAAATAATATTTACACGTGTTTAGAATTGAGGTCATTATACAGGTGACCGCGCACAATACTTGCTGCTCGAATCTCGATAATCGCATGAACACACACATACAACCGTATAAATAGAAAGAGACAGAGAAAATGAAAGAGAGAGGGAAAGGTCGTCTGGACGGGGCATAACGCTTTTTCCTTACGTGACGATTTCTGCCAGTTCACTCTACTGTAAGCGGCGTAAAAGAAATCCGTTCCAAAAATAATAACGTGGCAAAAATGCATTGGCAGACAGCACTGAGTGAGTGTGTATATATTATGTGTAGATTTGTATATTGTGATTGTTTAGTGTATATGTTGAGTATATCGTAAATAAGCGTGTAAGTAAGTATACAACCAAAACACTTGGAGCTTACATATATACTCGTATACAGTATACATCCGTCTCGTATAATGATTGACTGTGAGTCGATTATATACACACCCGATAATATTGGAAGGCGCATGACGCCACTGCCTGATTGGAGACTTTATTATTATTTTATATTAGAATTAGCAACATTTTATTCAACAGAGCATATAGTTGACAGCATATAATAAAATTAATAAAACCAACAATACTACTAAAAATAAGTACGCTAACGGACATGCTCACACCGAAACGGTTACCAACACAGCATTTGCTGGGTTAAACACCCAGCGCTAGTTGGCACCTCGCTGTGAAACACAGACGTAAGTAAGTAATCATTATTAAACAGATATTCTTGCTATAGTAATAATAACACGGGGGTATGACCGCTCATTGTAATGATCATTGGACGCCAGCAGTGGATGTTTACGGGCTGATGTGTAAAATGTGTGTGCAATATAAATAAACAGGAACATTTTGTTATTCCAAAACATTAATAAATTATGTAATTATCGGCACGGATCTCAAGCCCTGACTTTTACCTGCGCAGAAGAAAACTTTTGGGTCTGTTTGGAAGTATGAGGAAAGAGCCGGGTGCGTCATTTAAATGACGTGCTTGGATCATTACGGGTGATACTAGCTTGTCATGATGTGTTCTCTGTTCTATGCACACGTCTCACTCGACAGCAACTACGCTTCCGAGCATGGGGACAGACCGGAATAATTGTTTTTTTATGTGTCTTAGTTTTAAACATTGATGTTGTTTTTTGGGTAAATGTCGGTAGTAGTTGGTATTAAAGGTAATTTAATTAAAATGATATACATAATGTACGATTACAGTTTGTTCATATTTAACCTTTTTTTGTGTAATTTCAACAACATGCCTAAAAGTAGAAATACTGTATTAAATAGATAGGCTAGAATAATGAAATAAAAAGAAAATAGCTTAAAAAAACAGGGAGGTGTCAGATTTCAAATATACTTTAAAAAACGGACGTATTTTATACGGACCCAAATGTAATAAAAATTTTTTTGGAACAGAAAAGATTTTAATAATAATTAAAAGACACTCTGCTTACACTAAACGAAATAATATTTTATTCAACTAACAGAAATATTTCTAGGATTAAATAGATCATAATAATTGGGCGACTATTAATTTTGCCATAAGTGAATATGAGTAAACCGGTTTACACTTTTACAGAGGGCTTTTAAGATCCGTGCCCTACTCGGCCTATAAATGTAGTTGCATTCTTCCACTAATAGATGGGTATTACATACCTTAAGCAAATCGGCAGCCAGTTTGAGGACGTTGTTTGCGACGGTGAGTTGTTCTTTGCTCTCCGGTCGTTGTTCTATCGCCAGATGTAAGTTGATCTGTTCGGTCAGTATCGCGGAGAGGCAGCCCCGATACTTCTTGTTCACATTGCTGCCCAATGTTCCCAGCCGTAACAGGTATAGCCCGATACAGAAACTCCACAGCAAAACCTCCAGTAGCCAACCACTTTCTAAGGTCACTGAATCCTGCGTATTATTACACTAATATTAATCTTATTAATTTTCTGAACTTATATCATACACTCGTTGGTTTTGTTTTTGAATACATGTTTGGTACAAATTTAGTCGTGGCCAAGTTAAATAAAAACACCCTAATTTTCAGCACTTTTGGCGACAGTAAATGGATGGCGTCAATTTTAAGCAGGATAACGCATCATGTCATAAATCTACTCGCACATTCGTTTCGAGAAAATAGCACTGAACTTCTGGAGTGACCTGCCCAGTCTACACCTGAACTCTATGGAACGTTTATGGGGTATTTTAAACGCAAAGTCAGGCTCCGCACTATGTACTCTAGAGAAGAGTTAATTTCGGCCTGCGCCAAGAATAGTACGACATCCCGACGACTATAAAAACTGAAAAGCTCTACCCATAAGAATTTCTGACTTAATTAAGGCAAGGGTAGACGTACAAAATATTATAATATAAGTAAATAGTAAAGTTAGCTGGTATAAATATTTTCAATTTCTTTCCATTTGAAATCTCGGAAAACACTGGGTGCTCTGGTGTGCGACTATCATGGGTGCTCACTTTTGGCCAAAGCTGTTTACGTTTTCCAAAGCCAACGAATGTTAAAAAACTACTTTGGGATTCTATGTATATTATTTTTTCTGAGTGCTGGAGCCTAGCCTGAGTGCAGCATTATACTTAATGTGTCTCTTGTTAACGAATTATTGTTTTATAATATGGATGTGCGGATTCACTGCTGGGTCCACGAAATTGTCACAACCAAGGTGCCCACACTGAGATAAACTAATATAGGCAGATCGGTCGAGTCAAGCATACAAACAAACAAGATAAAATCAAATAAGTACCTAATGATGTCATTCAAAGATATAGTATAGCAAAAGTAATGGTACTTACTCTCAGTAGGTGTGTGCTGACGCATCCGAGCAATACCACTATCAGCATGAATGCCGCTGACATGATGACCTCCACTGATCGCTGAGGGCCACGACGCTAAAACAATAATTATATAGTATATTTTATATGATGCTCCAAACTAGGATCGTTCGTGTAATGGTTACAGTTTACCGACACAAATCTCACATACACAAACACCTAAACCAGAAACAACTTAACGCTATGTGACGCGGGTTCAATTCCCGCAAGGAACAAATATTGTACGGACTACATCTTGTGCCAAGTTTGGTTATTTATGCACGCGAGATTCATATCTGTAAACGGTATCCAAGACATACATACATACATACAAGACGTACATCCTAATCCGAATCAAGCTTTTTTTCAAATAGAATGAATCAAAATAAATTAGACACTGATATAGTTCAGTCAAAATGGTCAATCCGCGTGGTGTTTTAAGAATAAAAAACCGGCCAAGTGCGAGATGATCTCGCGTGGAGGGTTCCGAAATTGCTGAATATATTGTCTATTGTTGGATTCGGCCTTGTACTAACTTATCCCAAGAACAAACTTAACATCGTAGTTGAAAAACATATTTTCCGATACATTTCAACCACAAACGTAAGTTTGTACGCACAATATTGATAGATTTACCATGTTATTTAAAGACCATCGACTTCTTATAGGTTTTCCTGTAATCTATAGGTAAAGAGCTATTATTTATATATTTTTTCATTATTTTAGGCTTAGTAATTTCGGAGATATTTTTGTCTATTTTCTCAAATAACTTTAAAACTATATATTTTAAAATTACAAAATAAATATATTTGAAACCCTCACGCCAAGCCCTTCCATTTCATATGTTACACGGTACAGATTGCAAAACTTTATTCTTTAATTTTCTATATCGCCCCCCAAAAGTGACCCCATATTCAAAATTCATTCATTTCCGTTACACGACCGTGTTTGGGTCGCACAAATTCATATGTGTACCAAATTTCAACTTAATCGGTTTAGCAAATTCGGAGCAAATTGGCTGTGACAGACGGACAGACAGACACACGAGTGATCCTATAAGGGTTCAGTCGTTTTTTTCCTTCGGACGTTCGGAAGCCTAATAACACCGCCCCATCTCCTCCCGTGGATGTCGTAAAAGGCGACTAAGGAACTCTTACCAGAGGGATGGGCAGCAGCGTCCTTGCTGTGGAACAGCAGCCATACTGCGCTCACTAACCCGCCTGCCAAGCGTGGTCAGATCAGCCAAAGGATGTCCACTGTTGAACAAAGGCCTAAGATTTCCACAAGGAGCGGTTACATGCCGCCCTCATCCAACGACTCCCAGCTACCTCACCAGGTTATCTGTCCACCTCGTTGGAGGTCGTCCCACGCTGCATTTCCCGGTGCGCGGTCTCCACTCAAGAACCTTTTTTGCCCCAACGGCCATCAGTTCTACGAGCAATGTGCCCCGGCCATTGCCACTTCAGTTTACTAATCCTTTTAGCTAACTTTACTTACTAACTAACTTTAGTTCTTCTACTGATCTACTCATTTCTGATTCGATCTCGTAGAGAAATACCAAGCATAGCTCTCTCCATAGCTCACTGAGTGACCTTGAGCTTTCTTATAAGGCCCATTGTGAGTGACCACGTCTCTGTTCTCTACATCATCACTGGTAACACACACTTTTCCTTGACGAAAAGACGTTGCGAAGTCTCCCGAACACTGCCCAGCCGAGTCGGATTCGACGATTGACCTCTTTCTCGAAGTTGAACCTACCTAACTGGACAGTTTGTCCCAGGTAGGCATATTCGTCAACAATTTCGAGAACGTAGCTCCCAACGGATATAGGCATGACATGGGCATTCGACATGACTTTCGTCTTGCCCATGTTCATTTTAAGGCCCACCTGTTGGGAAACTCTGTTGAGATCATGCATCAGAGATCAGCAAAGACTGCAGCACTGCCCAGGTTTCGATCGAATCAAAGGCTTTCTCATAGTCCACAAACGCTCAAGCATAGTGGCAGATTATACTCCTCGGTCTTCTGTATAACCTGCCGCAGCGTAAGTATGTGGTCTATGGAACTAAAACCTTTTCGGAACCCGGATTGTTCGGGAGGCTGTAAGTCATCAAACCTGCACTCGAGACGATTCGTGATGACTCTTGAAAATAGCTTATAAACATGGCTCAGAAGCGAGATGGGTCTATAATTCTTCAACAGGGTGTTGTCACCCTTATTGAAGAAGAGCACCACCTCGCCTCTGTTCCATGCTTCCGGCGCTGTGCCCTCAAGTAAGACGGAATTGCGTAGCCTCTGAAGGACTATAAGTACCGGTGTGCCACTCGCTTTCAGAAGTTCTGTCGTAATTCCGTCCCCACCCGGCAGCTTGTTATTTTAAGGCTGTTTCAAGGCCATCCTAATCTCGTACAGGACAAGCGTGGTGCGTACTGCAAATTCCCCCCAAAATCACCGTAACCGCGTGCTGTCGAAGTTTATAGGGGAGGCCTTTTTAGCAGTTGACGTCCTTTGGTTGGCTGGTTGATATGAATGATGAAGATGATAATTCGGTCCAATCATAACCAGATGGACGGCATTGCACCACCTTTATATGATGGATGTTCCATATATAGGCACGAAGCGTTCTGCTCCCAATTTTTTCCTGCGTACCTCTAAGGAGTAGAACTGCTTACCTGAGTCTGTTTCCGGGTAGTTATAACCTAGGAATCTTCAAGACACGAGTGAATAGGTTTTTTTCTAGGCAAGCGTGCTCCATTGTAGACAGCAATTTCGCGTAACATCAGGTGAGATAGTAGTCAAAGGGAAGCCTATTCAAGATTTCTGGATGGGGTCAATTTGTAAACAGTACTCAACTGGCAATCAGTGTGGTGTCCGGATTAAGATATAGCACGGCTCCATCTCCTCCCGTGGATATCGTATAAGGCGACTAAGGAACTCTAACCAGAGGGATGGGCAGCAGCGTCCCTTGTGGAATAGCACCTATATTGCGCTCACCAACCCGCCTACCAAGCGTGGTGCGAACTGGCAAATTCCCCCGAAAATGAACAGACAGTTGTGGAAATGGAGGAAGCCCTTGTTTAGCAGAGGACGTCCTTTGGCTGATATGATGATGATGACGAGTCAACCGGTAAGTCTTTGCTAACAATCGATATATCCATCTACACATTCACGTATTGAACACTTACACGCAAATAAGACCTCGTAGACAGCCAAGTTTTGATGTTCCTCACGGTGTTAAGCCTAAAGTGTGGTAGTTCAGATTTGCGGGCTCGTCTTGCTGACGTCAGATGAGAGAAAAGCTTCGCGTACAAGAAACGTTGTTTCAACGCCCGCTCGGCTACAGCCAGAAGAAAGAACACCAGCGCGCCTAGTGCGAACCTCAGCATGCATGACAGCAGGTTCGTTGACACCACCCTGTATACAAATTGTTTATTGTTGAGGATTACTACTGGTAAATTAAAGCAATTGTTTCGGATGGAGAGTGAGACAAGGTTATAAGCAAAGGTAAGGCAAAGGCAAGGTTACAGCCAAGGGTTAAGAAGAGAGCAAAATTTTTCGTTAGAGCCAACATATTTTTTATGTAAGTAATATTCATTTTTTTAAGCCAAGGGTTAAAAAGAGAGCAAAACTTGTCGTTAGAGCCAACATATTTTTTATGTAAGTAATATTCATATTTTTTATGTAAGTAATATTCATATTTTTTATGTAAGTAATATTCATATTTTTTATGTAAGTAATATTCATTTTTTTTAAGTCCTAAGTAAAATTTTCATGTTGCTTGGGGAATTTTCTATTAACCCGTGACAGATAACGCAGAAGACTAATAGCTCAGCCACTGCACGCGTGCTGACGTTGTACGAGTATATAAACGTGTAACATTTGACACATACAGTAGGTGCGAAATTAACAGTCGACTGCTGAGGTCCGGGTCACAAGTTCGATTCCCGCACGGAACATATATCCGGGTGTATAGGATGTGGAATTTGTGTCTGTGTCTAAAAAAGTCTAATTGTAGTGCTATGACTCCAGCGTATATTCGTGATGATAGCGATAGAATTCAAGAAACGCAATTGGACAGTATCTAGATTCTAGACAAAACACACTGTGACAGCTCTAACATAGATTGAGAGAGATATCTAAATGTCATTATGAGTGACACGTAGTACTCCAGATACTTTCTTTTTTAAACGATGCTCCGCACCGATGTTTCACCTATGTCGTAGGTACAGTCTAGAGACATAAAGCTCACATGGACAAACAGTCAGACCTGAAGCAACGATCTGCAGATCACACAAATATTTTTACCGCGCGGGAATAGAACGCGCAACACGTAGCGGAGGAAGCCAGCCTTTCTTTCTTTTAAAACTTATAAGTATCGTTACTTTATAAGAGCAAGAAAAAGATGGAGTGTCGTACTTTTGCTAAGTATGACTTTGTAATGAAAATGTTAATCTTTTTTTATATAATAATCAACAACTTTCGTATTTTTTTTTCAACTGGGTGTATAATCTATCCTTCCACTCTCCCCTGTGCTGTCCATAAAGCGGTAAGGATGTCGTAAGTGCACAGTCCCTTCACTTCATTGATACAAACATAAGGTTAATTTTACAATGTATGCTTACACAATATGAAATTAGTTACCAATATCAGAGAATAAAGATATTATTACTTTTCTTAGCAAAACGTATTTAAATAGGACTGATAGAAAAAATGTATATACTAACCAAATATTATCACCAAAAGCACCAATGAAGACAGAAAACAGAGATCCCTTGTAGTTGGCCATCAGTGTCGGAAAGTAAGTAATAACGGACAGCGCCAGGAGTTCCTCCTCTGTTCTGCTATCTTGTTCCGCAGCCCCCTGGCAATGCCAGATTCATCAAACATTACAAATCAGCTCAAAAAATGTTTAGTGGTAATTTGGAGTTGTAAGGGATATTATGCTGAGACATGGCTGTTGTTCCTGACTAGGAATAGGCCACTCCCTGTGCACCTCTGGGTGTGATAATACGCTACCAATGGATTTAATTATCAAGCCCCTTTTTTTGTTAACAATAGGATAGTACGATCGACAATCCGTCTCCTAAACGTGGTGATTATAGCAATATGCCTTAGGCTATGACCATGAAATGTGATCACGGGTATTGACGGCACGGTTGGTTCATTGGCTGATACAGTCGATTGCTGCGCTCCGGGTCGTGGGTTCGATTCCCGCACGGAACAAATATTTGTATAATCTGCAGGTAGTTGTTCCGGGTCTGGGTGTATTGTATGTGGAATTCATGTCTGTTAACGCACCCATGATACAGGAGAAATCTTAGTATGGGGCAAGGTTTTTTTTTTAAAAAAAGACAAAGAAGTGGGTAACAAGCAGTTCGCACAAAAATATTATTGACTTAAAAACTTTTTTAATTAAATTTTTATTAATTATTTTCGTATTCTTCTTAGCACTTCACTCACACAGCAAAAGTGTAGCAGTGGACGGTTTTCTGGCTGATATGGTGATACTACCCAGGGGTGTCTTAAAGGCGACTAAGGGTTGATATCAAGGATGGGCATTAGCATCACCCGTGTGCCAATAACAACTGTACTGCGATCATCAGTCCACCTGCCAAGCGTGGTGATTACGGCCATATCCCTATGACCATTCTAGCGATGAAAAGCCCATTTTCAATAGTGGATGTTTACGACTTGATGTGATGAACCGTTAATTCCGGCTTGTTACCTGAGCAAATCGTATGACGGGTTTGACGAGCGCCACAGCAGCGGCCATGGCGAGTCCGGCCCACAGGCAGCCGTCGGCCGCCATGACTCGCTCAGCTCTCGCTACGACGTACCAGCTGATGTCCACAGCTGATAGTTCCGCGCGCAACGCTGAACCACGCTCCCACATCGTGCATTTCACTAAGTAAAACAAAAATAATACCGAAATGGTAGTAGCACAGTATCTCTGAACATCTGTAAAGCCATGCCTTTTTTTATGTTCCTGGATTTTAGAACTATTCATGTTTTTCGTGTGTAACAGGATACATGCAGCGGAAGCTGTATTACCTGCTGGGTGATTGAATATACAATTGGTAGAATAAATTAAATAAACATTTAACTCGCTATCATATCAGCCATTTAACGTCCACTGCTGAACAAATGCCTCCCCCATAGATTTCCACAATCGCGTAATTTTGGGAGTATATGTACATGCCAAGCAGCATGCAGAAGGGACGCTGCTGCCCATCCCTCTGGTTTAGAATCCCTTAGTCGCCATTTACGACATTCAATGGGGGGAGATGGAGTGGTTCTACATTCTAAATCCAGACACCACACGGAAATTTCACAACTCCGTTTCAGGCTATTCGCCACCGGTGGTTGCTTGACTGCGCGATAGCTGCTGTCGCTGTTTTTAGTTCATTTGGGTGCCGAAATAAGGTCCTAAGGTTAAATAACATATTGGATGTATTTCCCATAAATTTAATATATTTATTTATTTAAGTCGATTAATGTCCGTAATGGACTATAGTCTATTTGCGTTAAGAAAATAGTGACTCGTCGTTGTCACTCAGCTTAGCCGCGCCCCTTGACCAATTAGATTAAAGTAAATTGAAAGCCGTGTTCACATTGACCAGTTACTATAGAGACCAATACACAGGCCTGTGAAATAAAGAAAGTAGCAACTACTTTGTAGTAGTCCCGATGTATATTTTCAGGATATATGAAGTGGCTTGTATCACATGATGTAAAAGTAAAAATCCAGTAGATACCTGTATCACTAGCTGGATCGAGAATAGCGAATGGGTCCCAGGAGCTGTCGGCAGTGTATGGAAAGCTCACATCCGAATGTCCACCTTCTGATTGCGAGCCGTAACTGCTCTCTTCACCTATCACCACAATGTCATTAATAGTAACGTATTCGTTGAATAATAAAATAACATGCAGCATGCTAAATGGTGCCAACAGATTTGCTGAACTATTGGTTGAAAAAAAATATTTATGAAAAGTTCGATTAAGTGTAGCGCTACTTTGGATACTTTTATACAGGAACCCGGATTAAACACCTGCAACACTCCAATGCGATAGAGCATTGATCCATTAACAGTAATTAAAAATGTTTTCTAGCCCATGAAAATTAAAAAATTCGCGATAATGTAATTAGTAAGTATCTATCCAAAACACTATTAGCTTGCATACGCACTCGTTTCATACAATGACAGAACGCGAGGCAGGCACTTTTGCGGAGATGTTTGATACCTACCACATGTTCACGGTAGGCGCATGATCCCATTGACCTGCCTGCGTGGTTTTCGGTTGACAGTGTTAGAAAATAAGTTACTCATTTATTTTATACAACTTGGTGACGTGATCAGCCCGTCATTCACCTGATCACACATCACTAGTTCCAGGCACCACACTGTTCTCGTCACCTCTAGACATTATGTGGTTATTACGTCTCTTATCACGGCGTGATAACAGACGCAAAAACCAAGAATACGCAATAACGCAAAAACCAATTTTGCAAGAATGCAGCTCGGAAATCTGTCCAAGTATCTCCCGTAGTCGGCAAGAGACACATTGTGGGAGACGCAGCAACCCACTGCTGCCAGAAGTCCCCCAATCAAGAGCGACAAAGTCCTAACCACGGTGGCTCATCTTCTACCCCAGCCCAATAGATGGGGACGGAGTCCCCGGCGCCCAAAAACCAGCGAGGATGTTCTAAGACGCCATAGGGCTCCGCCAAAACCGCCAAGGCAACCGTACACTCGGTGGAATTGACTATTGTAGGCTATTGCTACAGTAGTCAATTCTGAGCGATATGGGAGTGGTTCAGGTGCTGCAATGCAATGCAAAGATCTACCACCAGTATAAAGTATTTTACTGATTCGGGTAGAAAATCGTGGGCTGATTCACCTCCGAAAAGTTTGCAGGTGATTAAATCGGCGCATACGGTTTCAGAGGAACATCCTACCACGCATGCTAAGTTGTGGAATCAGCTCCCCACCAAGGTATTCCCATGAGACTGCAGGATGGGCCTTTTTAAAAATGCGTGAAACGATTTTTAAAAAATCGGCACAAGTGATACCTCTTATGTTGCAAGCGTTCAGGCCGTATGCATGATTACCATAATAGTATAAAAGAAATGCAGCACTCACACTATAGGCTAAACTTAACGATGTTGAAATGTGTAGATACTCATAGTCAATTATTGAGCTAATTTTGTGGGGTACTACTGACAAAGTTTGGTATCAAGAAACTTCATAACCTAACAAAATTCATCAATCAAGTAGATTGTCAAATTAAATCTAGAAAATATGTAAACACCATTTCAATAAAGCAAATTAGTAAAATAGTCGAAGGTTAACATACATAATTGATGCTTACTGTTAGTTTGCCCAACCCAATCAGACATGGTATGGTGGGATGGTAGAGCGATGGATGGGGCAGACGCCGAGCATTCCCCGTCCGATGACGATGTCTGGTAATTGTTTAACATCTATGGAATAGCATTGAGTATTTTAATTAAACCTGAATATTAACTGGATATTTACAAGTTTATTAAATATTTTGGAATTTCCCTATGTGGATGTTTTACCAAAATGACTTACTAACTTACTACTCCTTAAAAAAAAATCCAATAAAGCTCTAACACTGACTGACTGACAGACAACGCACAGCTTAAGCCGAGTCTAGGAGCATGCAATTTTGCAAAGGAGGCCTGTATAAAATATGTGACTAAGAAAAGATTTTTAAGAATCCTATCTGTACGGGGTTAAATAGATGTCGGATGGTTACAGAGATGTTACCAATGGGAAATCCCAATGGGCACACTTAAATTAATAAATGTACCACGTATTTAGCATCCGAATAAATAAAGAATTGTTCTGAAAATAAACTTTTTACTCCACACTTTAGCAATATAAATAGCTGTGTATCGAAATAGAAATTATAATCAGACGTCATAATTATACGTAGCCAAAACGACTCGGATAGTGATATTTTTGTTTGTGCTCGAGGAAACCTATATATCGATATCTAAGTCTTGGGAGATTTTTATATAGAGTGAAAACTGTTTATTTTATGCCTTTTTTTATTGGTTTCCAGTTGAAATTCTACATGGAACCTGCTTCGCCCCGGGGAAGGGCGAAAGGGGTATGCCGGCTAAAACCACTGGAGCGGTCATCTTCGGCACCGAAGGGGGGGGCTTCAGGTCCTCGTAAGATCACACTAGGGCCGCCCATTGGTGCCGTCGTCGATTGCATAATCACATTAGAGGCCACGATATAACAAATACAAAGATGAACGCGTGACTGGTAACACATAAGTAATGGGCTATTCGAGCCTATTAGATGTCGTTTAATTTAACGTCAGATTATTATAGACATGAGTCTATTATTTCAGATTAAGGCCCATACTACAGATCGAGAATGAATAATCAAGTAGAACTTCGGTCGAAATTGAATGTTTTTTTTTTTTAACTTTGCCCTACCCTAGATTTTCTCCTGTGTCGTGGGTGCGTTTACAGACATGAATTCCACACACAATACACCCAGACCCGGAACAACTACCTGCAGGTCATACAAATATTTGTTCCGTGCGGGAATCAAACCCACGACCCGGAGCACAGCAGCCGCCTGTATCAGCCACTGCATCAACCGTGCCGTCAATGCTGGGTATATGCATAGGGTTCATATTTATTAAACGTCTAGACTCGAGTCTTACTATAGTTTTGATTCTCGTTCTGTAATATAGGCCTTAGAGAATTAAAGTGCTTGCTTAAGTAATATCCTAATCCTATTGCTAAGTATATCCATACAGTTGTATTGTAACCTATCCAAAATCTTGCCCTAGGCCAGTCATGGCTACTTGAAACAACATACCTCCTATTTTATTTTTCGTAACTAAATAAAACTAAAATTAAAGTGATAGTTAAATGTTAGCCCCACGTTAGACAGCTACCTTAACTTGCGTGCTGTAAATTCGATCCATCTACCTATTGTTAAACGATAAGCAAGTTAGTAAGGTGTTGCAACTTATAAACGAAGTGCATTTCATATTAAGAGTTTAATGCAATTTTATTTAAAAGTCGAATCCGACTTGGCTGGGCAGCCTTTGGGAAACTTCGCAACGTCTTTTCGTCAACAATACCGCAATGCCTCTAGACGTCTTTAACCAGTGTGTGTTACCAGTGATGACATATGGAACAGAGACATGGTCACTCACAATGGGCCTCATAAGAAAGCTCAAGGTCACTCAGCGAACTATGGAGAGAGCTATGCTCGGTATTTCTCTACGAGATTGAATCAGAAATGACGGGCGTAGAGGAACCAAAGTTAGCTATGTCGGCGGCATAGCTGAAAGGATTAGTAAACTGAAGTGGCAATGGGCAGGGCACATTCCTCGTAGAACTGTTGGCCGTTGGGGTAAAAATGTTCTCGAGTGGAGACCGCGCACCGAAAAACGCGGCGTGGGACGACCTCCAACGAGGTGGACAGACGACCTGGTGAAGGTCGCTGGGAGTCGTTGGACGTGGGCGGCATGTAACCGCTCGTTGTGGAAATCTAAGGGGGAGGCCTTTGTTCAGCAGTGGACGTCCTGTGGCTGATATGATGATGATTTACAAGCATGCTGACAGGAATGAAATATGTAATTGAAATTACCTTTCCTTTCTTTTTAACAGCAAAGTCTTCGTCGCTCGATTCTTGTCGTCTACCGTCTTGTACCCACGAACTTCTGAATCGTACTCCAATTCTTTTCCCAGCACTAGGGCTGCTCATTGGAATAACACCATCTGAATCGGCATCTTCAGATTTTTCATCATCCTCCTTCAATATATTTGGTTTTACGAATACTTTATTTGGTATATCTTTTTTAAAGTCTTCATTTTTCGGAGTAACTTTAGGAGTTTCAGCTAATTGATCATCTAAAATATTTTTGTCAGCCAAATTTTCAATATTTTGTTCTTTGGGGCCTGCGTCATTTTGTATTAGATTAGCCGTTTCATTCTTAACTCTTTCACCTTCACTGCCGTTAGAATTATACCCATTCAGGCTTTCGAAGCCATCGTCTCCGTCGGCAAGTGCTCTAGCAATGATTATCTGCTGGTTCTGTCTCACATTAAACGATTCTAATTGTTTCGTTGTCAACAAGTTACATTTGTACTTGAAAGAGGTGCTAGGAATAGCGTCGTCTGGCGGTGGGGTGAACGTCACTATAGGTGCCGTTAGATCTGGCTTCTTCCAAGCCATGTAATCTTCGTCGTCGGAATCTTTTGCTTTCACTTTTATCATATCTTTGCTTTTAACGGGTTCTAGCTTTTTCATCAGATTCTCTTTTATAAGTTCATTTTTTCTTTTTCTGTAATAGAAGAGATACTTATTATCTATTATATTTAAGGCCTGCTTAAAAATAGTTTTCCATGTATCAGTATACTGATTAGCGTATTCACATAATAAATTGATGGTAAAAATTGCTATTTTATTTATCTACGAATTATGTGGCATAGTAATACCAATAAGTACTAGATAACAAACTGAGCTCGTCAATAAAACGATCAAATTGGATATACCTCACTCCATTCTCGGCGATTTCAGTGCGTGATTGTCTACGGCGAAACTTGGCGGGTTTGGATTTTGGTGTCTTACTTTGACTTGAGGTAGCGCCACTCTCAGCTGAACCACCACCACTGCCTCCATCACATACTGATCTCGAACGTCTGCATTCAAGAATGCTTAATTTACTTAATACTTCTTAAACTATTTGAGGAAGTTTAAATTTAGAGAACCATCACAGTTTACAGCGTGCATACGTGCTGTACGCACTCGGCGAGGACTCATTGAAAATTTGCCCTTGAGCCCTTGGTGCTCGGGCTCACCGTCTAGATACTCGTGGATACGTTTAAAGTGTGGATACTCGCCAAGACGAACATGTGAGAGGCTATAACTGCTCTATTTTCGTGCTATTAGCTACTGTAATTCTTTGACGCGGTTCTACTTGCAACTGGCGGACAGACCACACACCAAATAAGATAAATTCATTCAAACCATTTACGGGCACTTCCGAATACTCGACACTTTAGTTGCCGCGTTCCAAGATGTAGATTTCCTATGGAGAAGAACAAGCAAGAAACTCCATGGTTACTCTTTTAAAATCATATTACGTTGCAATATTTATGAGTACATTGTTCTCGAAATTCAGGTTATGTGAAGACAATGTTCCTACATTAAACATAGTAAAGTCTAAGCTTCTTAAAAAGTGTCATCATCAAATCTTAATAAAATAAATCAGGTAAATATAAAAAAAAATACTAGGTCATTAAATAAAGTTTATAACAATAATTTCAGATGAAAATAACTTGTAATATTAATGTCAAAAAAAAACAATAACATTAATGTCAAAAATAAAACCATCATATTAATGTTAGAAAAGTAATGGCATAAATAAATTGAAGTCGCAAAAAATGTCGCGTGACGGCATGTCAATAAGTCAACATAATGAAATAAGAATCATTTGTTATTGTGGTCTTGTGGAGCTGGACGATCAGTCTGCCAAACATTTATATCTCTAAGATAATCCTCTAATTTATATACTTGTTTACATAGTAGTATAAATGAAGTATGGACGTACTAATTTAGCTGTACTTAGTAGTATATCTTGTATTATAGTTATGCCCATCAAAGTTTTTTTGGAAAACGTTATATGTATATTTTTTCTAACTTATATATTATTTTCATAAATATTTTGACAAGGCACTGTCATTATGTTAATGTTTTTGAATAGTTCTCTCAAGGAAACACGACTACCAAGGTTGTAAATGACTTTGATAGCTCTCTTCTGCAATATAAAAATTGATTCTATATCAGTAGCCCGGCCGCAAAGTAAAATACCACAGGACATTATGCTATGAAAGTAGCTAATGTAAATTAGTCTAGCAGTAGGATCTGTAAGAAGTCTGATTTTTCTAACAGCATAAGCGGCCTAACTCAACCGTCCTCCTGGAGATGTAATATGGGAACCCCATTGAAGCTTTGAATCAAGTGTGTTTCCTAAGAAAACAGTTTGATCTACAAATTCAAGTTTCTCATTATCTATTAAGATATCACAATCCCCACTTACTACATTTGGCAAAGTAAATTTTATGTGTTTAGTTTTCTGCCCGTATAATACTAAATTATTAATTATGAACCATTCATAGACCAGAAGACCGTTATATACATCGTCAATATTTGTTACACGTCTATCAATTTAAAATTAAAGAAGTATCATCACCAAATAACACTATCTTGGATGAATCCTGAATCATATAAGGCAAGTAATTAATGTACACTAAAAATAAGAAAGGACCAAGTATCAAACCCTGGGGCACGCCCATTCTCACTTCAGAGCCAGATAAATTAACCCCATTTATCCGAACATTTTGTTGCCTGTTTTTCAAATAAGATTAAGATTTAAGCCTAATCCTATAATGCTCTAGTTTCAGCAGAAAAGTCCCGCGATCTACACAATCAAAGGCCAAAGAAGACACCAATAGCATCTCAAGACATAATAATAGTATTTTCGAAATCGTGATGCAAATACTGTTGGCTCCCAACTAAAGTAGCGAGTATGTACACCATAGATTATACTGGTAGCGTACACATCCGCTCGCATCTACCTCGCGAGAGACAGCGAGGGCCTTTAACTCGGCGCGAAATACCGACACGTGATCGAGTTAACGGGCCGAGGCGAGAGCGATTGAGGCAAGACCAGACCACCATATAAGCATTCCCACTCGGCCTATCACTGTTCGTCTCGGCGAGTGTGTACTGGCGGCATTGAATAAAGCATCTTTTTCGCCAATCAACTATCGGCTTTCATTTTAAATGATGTCGTTCTAATACAGATCTTGGGCCAATTGTACAAAATGTAGTACCTACATACATCTTTTTTCGGAGTAAAAATTTATTTTCTAACCAAACGCAATAAAAATCTTTTTTATTTTATATGAATAAATCAAATCAAAATATTTATTTGTAGAAATAGGTGATTAAGATGTTACAGATAATTGGAATACAATGGTCATGTCTTACAGACAACGATGAACAAACATTTTCTTATACAAATGATATGATGTGATTAAATTCATCAATCACATATAATTTTATCTTAAAGAACGTTTCGAGTTCCTGAGTGACACACATTCTAAGAATTTGAGATCATCGGAGAATATGAAATCCCTATGCATTCAACAAATTTCGTTGACAAATCGTTTACCGTCCAGTTCGACTATGGAATGCATTACCGCTTCCTGTGCGACGTGCGCAATCATTGCCAGTTTTTGAAAACCTAGTGAAGGAATATTATCTGTCATAATAATTTGCTATTTCTCACTCATTTCTTTTCAATATTCTGATTTGCATACAATATTTATTAGTATTATAACATTTTTATGTATTTTATTAATTATATTGGTGTAATATTAAGTACAAGTATGTATAACGTTGTACGTGTACACCTAGACTGCCCGTTATCTCTTTCCTATCTCACATATATACATAGGCTGCACTTTCGAAGTGGTTTAACACAAAAACAGTGTGTTGACCGGATGATTTCTGCATTTGGTGATGAAGCCCCATCCAAAACCACAATTTATCGCTGGTTTGCTGAATTTCAACGTGGACGTGTCAAGCTCAGTGATGATCCTCGTCAAGGTCGTCCAAAAACTGCAGTCACCCAAGAAAACGTTGATGCTGTGCGTAAGCTGATTGAGGAAGATCGACATGTGACATACCGCGAAATTCAGGCAACTTTAGACATTGGCATGAGTCAAATACAAATAATCTTGCATGAACAATTAGGTGTAAAAAAGTTGTTTTCCCGATGGATACCGCATTTGCTATGTGAAGAGCAAAAAGCGGCTCGCGTTACTTGGTGCGTCAGAACTCTCGAAAGATTCCACGCAGGATCCTCAAATGCTGTATACAACATCGTATCAGGTGACGAATCCTGGATATATGCGTACGAACCCGAAACAAAAAACCAGTCACGAGTTTGTTCGAAAATGAGTTAAAGCCAACAAAAATTGTTCGTTCACGGAGTGTTGCAAAAAAAAATGGTGGCCACGTTTGTCTCCAAAACCGGCCATGTTACGACTATTCCTCTTGAGGGACAAAGAACGGTTAATGCAGAATGGTATGCTAGCATTTGTTTGCCACAGGTCGTTTCCGAACTCCGTAGAGAGAACTGCAACCGCCGCATCATCCTCCATCACGACAATGCGAGTTCTCACACCGCGCACAGAACAAAAGAGTTTTTAGAGCAAGAAAACATAGAATTATTAGACCATCCGCCGTACAGCCCCGACCTAAGCCCTAATGATTTCTATACTTTCCCTAAAATAAAGAATAAATTGCGTGGACAGAGATTTTCATCACCTAAAGAAGCTGTGGACGCCTACAAAACGGCCATTTTGGAGACCCCAACTTCCGAATTGAATGGTTGCTTCAATGATTGGTTCCATCGTATGGAAAAATGTGTCAAATTTCGCGGAGAATACTTCGAAAAGCAATAAATACATTTTTAAATAGTAATGTTGTGTCACTTCCTTGATTCCCGAAATTTTCAGTGCCGCCCTCGTATCCAAAGGTTGTCTGGAAGAGATGGCTGTGTGCGATAAGACCGCCCATTGTGCTTTAGCTATTGTGTATTTTTGTTTTTCCTTATTTTTGTTACCTCGTGTACAATAAAGTGTATATGAATAAATAATTCATTAAACATTCATCCGACAACACAACCAGGTCAATACACATATCATCATACCAGCCACAGGACGTCCACTGCTGAACAAAGGCCTCCCCCTTAGATTCCCACAGAGAGCGGTCACATGCCGCTCTCATCCAACGACTCCCAGCGACCTTCACCAGGTCCTCTGTCCACCTCGGTGGAGGTCGTCCCACGCTGCGTTTTCCGGTGCGCGGTCTCCATTCGAGAACCTTTGTGCCCCAACGGCCATCAGTTCTACCAGCAATGTGCCCTGCCCATTGCCACTTCAGTTTAATAATCTAATCCTTTCAGCTATGTCGACAACTTTAGTTCGAGAGGAGGAGATCCGTAGAACTAAATACACATATACAAATATTGAATATTATGAATATATATAACATGAATATTTTTCATATTTTTAATTTATTATACCTAGTTGTAACTCCATTATTTAATAATAATAACCAACCTAACGTCGACAAGTTAGCGTCGAACGAATGGCTAAATCGAGGTGAATTATTCCCCGAAACTGAAGGGTTTATTATAGCCATACAAGATCAAGTAATAGAAACCCGTAATTACCAAAAACATATCATGCGAGTCCCTCTACTAACCGACTTCTGCAGACGATGCAGTAGTTCCCCGGAAACCATCCAACACATAACTGGAGCATGTAAAGCGATAGTTCAGACCGATTACAAGCACAGACATGATCAAGTGGCCAATATAATCCATCAAAAATTAGCAATAAAGTATAACTTAATTACTACACCACCTCAACCTTACTATAAATACAACCCCGAAACTGTCCTCGAAAACAACACCCATAAGTTATACTTTGACCGTGCGATCCTTACCGATAGAACAACGCATTACAATAGACCAGACATTACTGTACTAGATAAAATTAACAAAACCGCACAAATCATAGACATAGCTGTACCAAACACACACAACCTACAAAATACTATAGCGGAAAAACTTTCAAAATATATAGACCTGAAAATTGAAATTACCCGATTGTGGCGATTAAATAACGTAGCTATTATACCTATAGTATTATCAACCACAGGTGTCATCCCCAAACAACTTCACCAATCTTTACGACCGTTAGATCTACACCCTTATACCTACCAAAGCCTACAGAAAGCTGCTATTCTGAATACTTGTAGAATAGTCAGAAAGTTCTTACAAAATGGTAATGAAACTTCAACGAACACATTACACGTACAATCATCAGGTACCACATGAACACAAAACACAATCACGCCCGCTCACAAACTCATCACAAGTTCATTTCATTTCATCGTAACCTATCACCAACCACTAAGGTTAGCACTTGGCTTCGGCTCGTGCTATCCTATAAAGCCGGTAAATGATTACCGAGATACTAAAAACGTATGAAAACAAATAATAATAAAACGACCCAGTTCTTGAAAATGCCCATGTCACATTGTACTGGGATCGATCTATCATCACTGATAGGACTATTGTCGCTAATAAGCCTGACATAGTGGTGATAGATCGATTAGAGCGCCGCACGATGATTGTTGATGTTACAATTCCGCATGACGAGAATCTCGTGAAAGCCGAGAAAGATAAACAAATTAAGTATCTTGACTTGGCACACGAGATTGTCGACATGTGGGATGTGGACTCTGCAATCATTGTGCCGATAGTTGTAACAGCCAATGGCCTCATTGCAAAGAGCCTCGACCACCATCTAAAGAGGCTCTCGTTAGGTGGCTGGATCAAGGGCCTGCTACAGAAAGCAGTAATCCTCGACACGGCACGTATAGTGAGGAGGTTCCTCTCTCTGGAGCCCTAACCACCGGTAGCTTGGACCCTGTGCCCGCTGCCGGTTGGTCTCTATTTTTTATATTTTTAAATGTATGTGTTTTTGTTTTTTACTTCTATATATATTTAAAAATGTAATGAATATGAAAGTATCAGAAATAAAGGAATAATAATAATATTTATTTGCGTAAAACATGGTATAAAAAGCGCATACATGTTTTGCTAATACATAGCATGCAAAATAAAATAAAACAAATTTACAATCATAATTAAATTATAATATATCTGCGAAGTAATCCGCCACGAAATAATATGTTTCTTCCATTTAGGAATAGATACAAAAATAAATTTACCTACTCAATTAAACTACAACTATTATTAAGTACCTGAAATATCTGGGTAGCTTGCGGCGGTAGGTGGCGCGAGGTCGCACTCTCGCGAGCTCCATTTCAGTCGTACTGACTATCTGTGAGTGTACCACACTCAGCACCAACATCAGACCCAGCGGTACTAGCCAACAATTTGGCTGGAAATAAAGAAAATATGAAGACTATATTTTAAGAGCATGCATGCACCAATGGTCTTATTTTAATTAGTTGGCTGGGGTTTCTAAACCTGGCATGTACCAATTGACTTCTTCAATGTACTTTTTTTGTTGATACAAGACCCCACTGACTTTAACCATGATGGAGAACATGGTGAGGAAACCTGGATCCAATGGTTTGAAATCGTAAACACGAAGTGAGCAAGCATGGCAATCAATGCTCATTCCTTATCTGTGCGAGAGGCCTTTGCCTGGAGTGAGACAGTTACAGGCTAATATTATATTAAGCATGATGGACAAGTATCAGCGTACTTATATGGTAATGTGTAAAATATAGTAATATTGCACTGCAAATTGAGTTAATTATACATTATATGTATATATATAAATTTAAAAATAAACTAACATCTAATTAACAGCGCTGAAATTCATATGGCACTTACATCAATGTCGACGATGTCGGGCGTCATGAAGTAAATGGTAACATTGAGGACCTGCATGAGCCACACTGTGAGCAGGAACTTGGCGCATGCCGGCGAGGTCTGCTGCGTCCACCACCGGTACAACGCGGGTAGGAACAATAGTCGGACTAGAGCATACCAAATCACGCGTCTCATACTCAGTGTGCGCTTCGCTTTTGGGAATGAAGATCCTGTTGCAGAGAAATAATTTTGACTTTGAAATAACTTTTTACCATCATCGGGAAATCCTCTTCCGGTCCGCCAATCTTTGTGCCTCCCTGTGTAGCAAGGGCAGATTCAGAGATGGGCTCAGGGGGGCATGGCCCCCCTAAAACTGTAGGATGCAGTTGACCTTAGACCTAGTAGTAACAATGATCTCTGAAAATATTGACCCTCTCAGAGGAAAATTCTGGATCCGCTCCTGCTGCGCAGTCTGACCAACCGCATCAGAGGCGCGCGCTGTCTCTGATCGTGCACCGGATTACCATAAGTCCGCCGCCGCCCGCAGGCCACACCTAATGGACTTTGTAGTGCCGAAGTTAAGTTTGACGGTATAATGCTCTAAAACTACCTAAACATTTCGGCCAATGCAATTCGATGGCATTCAGATACCATACCCAGTTTTGTCCCATAATATTTGGACTCAATCTTTAAAAACATCCATGATATTACAACCAAATTTTATTTATGAACAGTTGTCTATATTTTTAATTTACACTACTGCAACTTTTGACTTCAATAGATCATGCACAAGGTATATTTAAATAACATTTGAATTAAAGCAGCTCCTTAGGATCGATACACTGGATACCGATCATGACTCGGACATCATCATGTGCGAGGTTAGGATGGCCTTAAAACAGCTAAAAACAACAAGGCGCGGTGATGACCGATTTACAACTGAGCTTCTGTAAGAAGGTGGAACACCGGTACTTAAAGTCTTTTAGAAGCTATTTAATTCCTTCTTACTTGAGGGCACAACGCCGGAAGCATGGAACCGAGGTGGTACTCTTCTTCATCAGGGTGATAACATCCTGTTGAAGAATTATAGCAGAATTGGGTTCGTTTTAAAATGTTTGAGCTAAGCGATGCTGATACTCGCGTCATACTCGTGAGCATGTCTGTCGGGACTGGTAAGCCGGTAACTGCCATGGCAAATAAGTTATTATATTATTATTGTAATATTTTCCTTCTTTGCGCATTCACCTACATCTTTCTCATTATACCTATTAATTTATACCAATCAACATTGTATTCTAAATTATTTTAAAATAGTGTCTATGAAGTTTACTGCGGTCGCTTCTCCATAGGACCAATTGGAACCGTGCATCTTAAATTCAGACGTCACAAGGGCAAATAATTGGTTTAAACGGAAAGAATGTCTATAGTTGTTTTGACGACTTCCAGCTTCCCCAACAAGCCGGTTTCCTAAAGGTTTCAGTACCATAGACCATATCTTAATGCTGCGGGAGGTTATACAGAAGTATGAGGAGTATAATCTGCCACTGTGCCTAAGCACTGTTTGTGGACTATGACAAGCTTTTGATTGGACAGAAACCAGATCAGTGAGGTTTGAAATGAACACGGGCAAGATGGAAGTCAGGTCAAACGCCCATGTCGTGCTCATCCCAATATCCGTTGGGAACTCTACTGCTGAAGTTGTAGACGAATATGTGTACATGGGGAAAACCGCCCAGTTAGGTAGATCCAACTTCGAGAAAGTTCGAATTCACTCGGCTTGGCAGCGTTCGGGACACTTCGCAACGTCGTTTCGTCCACAATACCGCGGTGCCTCAAGAGTCAAGACTAAAGCCAGTGTCTATTACCAGCGATGACGTATAGCACAGAGTACAGGTCACTCACTATAGGCTTCATTAAAAACCTCAAAGTCACTCAGCGAGTTATAGAAAGGGCTATGCTTGGTATTTATCTACGAGATTGAATCATAAATGAGGAGATCCGTATATGAAACTAAAGTTGCCAACATATCTAATAGGAATGAGCAGAAGTGGTAATAGGCAGAGCACATAGCTCGTAGAACTGATAGTTGTTGGGGCGGAAAGGTTCTTGAATGGAGAGCACGTATCCGAAAACGCCGTGTTGGCAGCCTCCAAAGAGATGGACAAACCTAGTGATGATACCAGGGGATTGTTGGATGTATGTAGCATGCAACTAATTGTTGTGGAAATCTATGGAGCAGGTCTTTGTTTAGCAGTAGACGTTTTTCGGCTGATATAATGACCTTAGTACCGAGTAAAATACAAGAATAACACGCAAGAAAGCAATTTACGCATTAGCTCAAGTAAGTATATTGACAATAAAAAAAACATGGCAGTTTATTTAAAAAAATAAGCGGGATATACCTCTGACTAAGTCAACGTCAATGAGGTAGGAGCGCGGATGCGAGGAGAAGTCCACGATGCGCCGGCGATAGGTGCCGCGCATCAGCAACTGTTCTACCATCGTCTCCCATTCCTCTTTGTCGTATGAACTTATTTTCTTTTGATACCTATGTGACATTTAGATGTAGGATATAATTATGCAGTACTTAATTTATTATCAAATATGTAGTGTCAATGTTCAGGATATCCTAAAACGCGACTATAAGGGTGAGATTCAGAAACGAGTCTAAGCGTGAACTTACGTTTCCATCTGTCAAAATTATGAGCGTAAGTAGTGCAGTTTGACAGATGGAAGCGTAAGTTCACGCTTAGACTCGTTTCTGAATCCCACCCTAAGACTCCTAAATCAGAGGGATGGGCAGCAGCGTCACTTTTGTAGAGCAGCAGCCATTCTGCGCTCACCAAACCCAAGCCAAACGTGGCGAGTACTGGTATATTCCAAAATGACGACATACGGCATGTAGGCATGTAACCCCTCTCTAAAATGATGGGGGAGACCTTTGTTCACTGTAGTGGATGTTCTTTGGCAGATATGATGATCGATGTGGATGTTTTAGTGCCTTAAAGTCTAATAAATAATAGTATCAATTATTAATAATTTTACCTTCAAGTTTTCTGATAAATTTCTTACATAAAACATATTTTATACAAAAAAATAAGTTTATTGGTTTTTCTATTGACTATAGTATTAAATCAGCCAATATCATAATTATTTTTAGGAGTTCATGTAAAGAGAGAAGAGAATTGATGGCCTGTCCTTTTCAACCAGAGACAAATCGCACAGCAATACTAATCATGTTTTTTAAAGATACTTACCATGCCGCTAATTGCTTCATGATGAACAGAGTTCTTGGAATAACTTGTTTCAAATAAACTCACTTTGATTTTACTTGAAAGCTGGAAATGTAATAGAAATTAAATATTGTTTTAACCTCCGACGATATAATATTTCTTACTGCAAAAAAAAAACCAGATTTATTATGTTTCGAGAGAGTTTGAAGGGAAACCTGATTGGTCAATCATATTAGCAATGCATAATTAATAGTCTTCGAACCCAGACTGAAATTAATCAGAAAAGGAGGAACGAAATGAGATATATGTACTTTCATCCAAGCAAGCATTTATAATATAACTGGACAGGCAGAAAATATAAGTTTATACCTGGGATTTGACTAAATGGGTAACATGGGTATGAAATAGAAGATTGCTCTATTACAGGTCTTATGTTATAAGCAGTGACCTATATCTGATTGTAGGTAGGCTAAATATGTTTGAATGAAAGTTTGTCCATTGTTACAAGGTCCATCCATATACATAGTAAAAAACTGTATGTTGACTTGCAAGCTAACAATAAATAGAGTTCATTTTGCCAAAGAATACACCCCCATAGGATATGATGTGCAGATTGGTTGTATTAAGCCAGGAGTCTTGGACATTGAAAGAATTGTTTGGCACCAAACATGATGGAGAATATTTGACTTTTAAAAATTACATGACCTGTAAGGATGAAGCTATAAATTGAGAAGAAGAAGCCATCCAGCCATTAAACCAGTGCGGTAGCGCACTGTCTGGACCAAACTTGTTGCTGCACCTGCTACACCCCTATCAACAACAACATCAACTTTAAGGCGTTTGTGGTGCAGGTTCCACAACGACATCTTGTCACCTTTACGAAGGAAGAGTTTTGGTTGAAGGGTGTCATATACCAACGTTCTGGTTGAAGGGTGTCATATACCAACGTTTTCATAGAAGGCTATGTGATACCACACTACAGTGCAGCATGTAATTACAGACACGACTTATTCTATAGTATATATATTTTTACACAACAAATAAATAAATGAAATAAAATAAATTGGTTTCACCCTCAGCCATGCTCCTGCGAGGCACTCACAAACATATAGAAGAAACTGGTGGAGGTGGCCCTCACTTTACCTAGGGCTACCTAGGTCCTACATTGCCATTGTACAAAATTTCATCTCAAATATCAGTTGGCCATCTACATAGTCTATCGATTTTAACACTATCACATTGGAATGTTTTAGGTTTTCGCAATAATTACTCATTATAATAAAACAATTTTAAACAGATTACATCATGTATACTACAGATTTTTGTTTTTCTGATGTTTCAAACACTTTGCAGCATTTTAGGTCGCAGGATGATCTGCAACCACTGCACATTGTTTTATCACTATCGCATTAATATAAAATTGGTATCCAAGTTTTTCTCATTGAGCACATTCTCATTGAGTACATTACAGCACATTGCTGTACTTCAATATTGACTGGTGAGTACAGGCAGAGCTTCAGTGCTAACTATATGCCATACATATCAAAATTAAAGGCTTGCTTGGCCTTAGAGCAATTTATGTCATACTGCACCAAAACTGGCTCTATCCGCCTATACAGGTGAACAGTAACATACACATACATCCTAAATAAGTAGCTACAATTATAGTTTTTAAAATAGGCCATGAGATACCTACCGCATATAGCTGCTAATATTGTTATCTCAGGGCACCAAAGTTACTTTAAGGTTTTTGATGAATGTTAAAATGTGTTTAGTAAATACCATATTTTTTAAGTTTAGTAAGCAATCGGCATACATTCTACTATTTTGACATTTATTTGAATCACAAATATTTTTAAAGCATTATTACCAAAGTTACATGTTACATATATGATTTTAATTTAGAATCATTCGTTTTTAATGGAGGGATCTATCTATATTATATCAGGATATAAGTGATGATATGTGTATGGTACTCACCATTTGGCTAATTGATGTCCAATTGTTATTGGAATATTTCAGTGGAATCAAATCTTAATGTATTTAAAGACATCTGAAATTGAAACATTACTTCCATAACTGATCAGCGGTTCAATAGTTCGAACAAAGAATGTTTGATCAGCTGTATGTCAACAAGTACTTGTTATGAAATATCATTTTGGGATTACTTTATAACCTATTACTTAAAGTTCAAAGTAAAAGCAATATTAGAGGTTAAAGGTTACCATAACATTGATATGCATGTACATTCTATCTTAGAAATCTACAATTTTGTCAATGTTTTATTAGAACATTCCCGTTATCTATACCTTACCGCTACATTTTCGTATTTCATTTATCATAAGCGTTTAGTCTAGTACACTCAAATCATATAAACCATAAAATATCTAGCATGAATATCTGAATTATATACAAAACAACAATACTATGATAGAGTCCCATAGATTTAAACACTTTTATTAAATTACACCCTGCTCCTTGTTATCGACGTCTAAACTCTAAGTCTAAACACTTAAACAGTGCTGCCAGCCTGCCAGATGGTTTGACCAAATTTCCCTATCGCGTCGTCGTAACTAAAGTCTTAAAAGAATGGTTTTAAAAAAAATGCTCATTATAAAATTTATTTGTATTACTTTTTATGAAACCAATGAAAATTCAAATGATGATAACAAATTCCTACATGAATAAAAATACAATCGTTTTTGTGCATGAAAATAAATTAAGTACCAATCTTAGAAGTTTGTGGTGGGCGTAAATCTTGTAGTAATAAGCCCTAAACTAACAATCCCACAGTATGAGGCTTGCAAAGGTCAGATGGTAGTCATGTCTGGTTAAATATTATAATATGTGCTTTTAATGATGTCTATATTTTTTTTAACTATGACTCAAGTATGCAAGACACCTGTGAAATCTAAGTGCTCAGTACAACATACTTATAAGAATATAATTATCTTGCATTATTATATTATTTTAAAGTGATATAAACATCCGTGAATTAAATCCAGCTAATAAGTCCGTCTACGAAAAAAGGTTACGCTTTATCTAAAGTGATAGTAAATTATAATATTTTATTGCTGCCCTTTGAAAATTCATCCAAAACATACCTCCCAAATATATCTCCAACGCTCAAAGAATCCCCAAACTATGAGGGGAAACCCCTAATTCTGGCACCACTGTTTCTGAACCCCAAGTTGACTGATGCAGGAGACAGCTGTATTTATTTTAGGTTAGTCTTTTACACGATTGGAAGTTGGTCTAAAATATTAAGTCATCTTTCATCTATCATACATGATTGGAAGGTATTGCTTACTAAGCCCGTTTTTTTAATAATTGGTGTTCTGTTTATAAATTATTTATAAAAAATCCTTTAGACACATTGGTCAAACGGAGAAATTATAAATTGTAGGAACTAGCTGTTATCCGTAAATTATGTTTATATTCATATATTATCTTCAGAACCCTGCAACATATCGAAATGGAACATACACGAACATTTTAGTTAAATTCCTACTAGACCCCATTTTTTATTGTTGACCGTTACGCCGTTTCGAGACAAACTTTCAGACATACAAAATTCTGAAAACAGTCGGGTGACACTTTAGTTTTGTTATATTGGTATAGATTTAAGGGTGAAAATACCTATAGATTAGTAAGGTGCTTGAATTAATTACACAAGATTGTATAAATAACAGCGTACTTATGTGTCTATCTTCACCAATTAATAATATGGTGATATGTTAAATTACTGAATATTAGTATTTTTATACTGAAGATACCGTATAAAAATACTGATATTTAGTCGCTTAAGTTTCTTTAATTTGTTTTATTTTTACTTAGTCACTTGAAAATATAAATGGGAGTAGGGTTCAGTAGCCAAAGAGTTTAGAATAGTGGCGAACAGTCGATGCCATTTGCTTGTTTTATTCATCATCACTAAATCAGAGGGCGTAATATGAGCTCTAATCGCTTGTTAGATGGAAACCGACTTGCAAAGTATATTAGAGTTTAAAGCTGCAGGTTGGGACAACCTTCCAACCGCATAAAAGACGTTTATACACGTAGTTCAAACAGTAAATTTAAATTGGCAAAATATACTTAGGTTTAGTAGTTGAATAATTACACTAGATTATCTAAATAAAGACTCGTGTGCCTATATTTACCAATTTATAATGAGGTAATATTTCCATTTTTGTGTGGTGCCGGCTCAGAATACCACCACCCCATCTCCTCCCGTGGGTGTCATAAAAGTCGACTAAGGGATTTGCCGGAGGATGGGCAGCAGCGTCCTTCGAGTACATTAACAACTCAACTGCGATCGCCAGCCCGTCAAGCCAAGCGTGGCGATTATGGCAAAACCCCCCAATGAGCTCACAACACACCCATATCGGTCGTTGTGGTGATCTTTGGGGGAGGCCTGTATTCAGCAGTGGACTTCATATGGCCGAAATGATAATGATGATGATTTCCATTTTTATTATTGACGTAGCCTTCGCATTTTAAAATACTGCTAATCACTTGAATCTGATGAGAATGCAAGCTAGCCCTAATATAGTCGGGAATAGGCTATTAGGATGATTACCATTTAGACGCCCCTACGTCTTCTTCTTCTTTTTGAGTGGTTAGTGGCCAACCTTGTGTCAGAATTGTTCAAGCTGCCCAAAGGCTTCCAACTTGGCTTATCGACTGCTGCCTGATGACAACGATCGGGACCGACGATTTAACGTGACCTTCGAAGCACGGAGACGCTCAGTTGAAATATCACTATGCGATCATCCATCACACGCCAAGTAATAGACCACCAATCGTATAGATAACTTTTATTTAGGTATCTACGCACGGATAAAGATAATACTGACTCAAGGTGATCTGAGAGTGGCATGAATACATCGTCTCTAGTGTGCAAAGGGTTGCCCTAAAGACTCGTTACGTGATAATCCTTGACAGTCGCTAACGACGAAGCTCCGTCGATGTAGCAGTCTTCACATGACCTCTATACTCAACCAATTTTACAACTTTGTCCAGGCCTGCTTGCTCGTCTACTGTGTCAGACAATCTCTTGCGTGACGATAATATAGGCTCTCACATCTGCACAATGGCCAGTTACCACTGGTGAGTACTGGCAAATTCCACTCACACATAATTAAAAGATCGGCTTCTAGTCCCCGGTGGCCCCACTATTCCTGGTCATGGTAGCAGCCACGGTAACGGCGTGGCAGGGTCTGCGCAGAATCTCCGGAAGAAATCCAGTTACTACCCTAAACGAAAACTGGCAATGGAGGATCCCTTCTAGCTACTGGGAAAGTTTTGGCAGTAACATCAATGGCGAGTATATGACTCACGTTTAGTTTGCTGACGAGATCGTTGTTATGGCAGAATCGATGCAAGACCTCAGGTAGTTTCGTAGGTCCAACTACGAGAAAGTGGTCAATCGTCGAATCTGGTTTGGCTGGTCAGTGTTCGGGAATTGCCGCAACGTCTTTTCGTCACGAATACCGCAGTGCCTCAAGAGAGTCTTTAAGCCAGTGTTTGTTATAGCCTGACCAATACCGCTTAACCGCGCCTTAGGTATGCGCGAGTAGGTGGGAGTGGGAAGGAAAGAGACAACTTGACAAAACGGAGCGGCTGCTCGGCCTCCCGCCTCGCTGCTCGCATACCTAAGGTGCGGTACAGCGATATTGGTCAGGCTATAACACCGATGACATAATTACCAGAGCCGCGGTCATTCACTGTGAGCTCTATAAAAAAAACTCAGTTACTCGGCGAGCTATGGAGAGAGCTATGCTTGGTATTTTTGAACGAGGGCGAATCAGAAATTAGGAGATCCGTAGATAATATAAAATATATCTGTTGATGTGAAAGCATTTACGAGCACATATGAAGTCAGACTTTAGTTGCCACGTTTCAAGATGTAGATTTCCTATGGAGAAGAACGGGTGAGAAATTCCGGGGTTCCTTTTTTATATTGTTCTCGAAATAAAGGTTATTTATTCAGCACAACTATAGTATAATAACACAATATTCAAAGACAATTGAATTTGAAATTTTGGACTCCGTAAATACGACCACATCTCTATTTACCGTGCTCAGCTCAAATGGCTGCCTATCCGTCAGAGAAGATCCCTCAGATCTCTTTGTCTCCTCTTCTCTATTATTAATGATCCTTGTACTCCTGAGTATCTAAAAAAATATTTCCTAGTTTTGGGTAGCTCTCATAGCCGTAACTTGCGTGCGGCTGATAATTTGATTCTTCAGATTCCTTCTCACCGTACAGGTTATATTTCCAATTCCTTCTCGGTCTCAACAATCAAACTATGGAATGTGCTTCCCCTTGATTTCAAAAAAGCTTCTAGTAAATTTGCATTCAAGCGAAAAGTTCAGGAATACTATTTGAAATCGCTGCACTCCTGCAATTGACAATTTCGTGCATCGTTATTATGATTAATAAGATATAATACGTACTGTATGTAGTATCTTTTATTTGATGTATTTAGCTTTTGTATATATTTTACCGTATTTATAGTATGTACATTTGTATGTATGTATTGTTATTGAAATGTTAGTTTTTTGTACCTCTTTCAATGTATTTCTTTTTTAACCCAAAGGTTGACTGGTAGAGAATGCCACATGGCATTAAGTCCGCCTTGTGTACCACCATTGTACATGAAAGTGTAAATAAATAAATAAATAAATAAATTTGAACATTATTTGTTTAAGATACAAAAAAATAGACAAATCTCGCATTATATTCAGGAAACGATTTTAGGATGCTATTTCTTATGCACGAATACCTAACAAAACGAGCCTGGATGGATTCTACACTGTCTGCATAAGTTGAATAGTAACGAGACCATATAGTAGAATATATTATATTATCTATGTGCTGGCGGAAATATGTATCAAAAGTTATTCCTCCCAAGTCACGTACAGTCGATACTCTGTCCAGATAAGCTACATCTATATGATATCTAAAATCAATGTATTTAAATCTTGTTTGTGAATGTTATGGACTAACATTTCTTTACATTTAGAGTAATTCTGTTATCTAAACACCGTTGCTGGAGAGTGTTTAGATCATTTTGTAGTTTCATACAATCGCTAAGTGCAGCCACCCTACAGTATATTTTTAAATCGTCAGCATAAGCCAAACAATCACACTTCACTGTTTCCAAAAGATCATTTAAAAATACCAAAAACAATAAACGACCCAATTTCGATCCTTGAGGAACGCCAGAATTCGGTGTAAACGCTACAGACCCATAACCTGCCAGCGCAACAAGCTGAGAGCGATAATATATAGAACTCTCGAACCACCGCAACAGACAGCCATGATTTCCAGCATGATTTAATTTGATTGATAGTAATGAATCATTAAAACGATCGAAAGCCTTCGCTATATCTGTGTATACAGCGTCAACTTGACCTCTAGCCTCAAGGATGTCAGTAATAAAAGTTTTATATAATGTAGTTGAGCGTTTGGAAACAAAAACATGTTGCCGAAAACTTATTAAATATCGGAGATGTGAATAAACTATGTTATACACAAGTCCCTCAAAAATGTTAGCAAATTGTGACAGAACAGACATTGCTATGTAGTTAGTTACGTCATTCATACTACCTGACTAATGTGGGGACAATGTAGGAGAAAAGAGTCTAATCTTCACAAAGTCTACACCGAACAAGCCTGACTTGAATATTTATTAAAGTTTATGAATACATATTCCCTGCGCTATTTGGATCAAAAACGTTTCGGTCACAATCAGACGAGCCAACGGTGGAACGTGTCAAACGCTGGACATAAATTTCCAAGGTGTATGTAACCGGGTGCAAAAACACCCACAGACCCCTACTGCCCATCGAGTACGAGTCGGTGCTTTCCCGTCTGGCGTGTCCCCGCTGCGCTTCACCACCTCGTGTCATCACCACCGTGGTCACCATCACCACGCAGTCATCATCACCGTGACCTTCACCACTTCGGGGGCTGAGTCAGGAGAGTACCTGCACTGACCTACCTTAGGAAGTCAAAGAAAATTAATGACGGGCCAAAACTATTGTTTAAAAAAAAAGTTTACCTTTGGCTGTGGAATTATTTTACTACTACACCCTATCTGCAACGTAACTTAACTTTGACGCCTTCAACCTGATTTTTATGGTTCTTTTTTTTTTACTTTCTACGGTCGGTAATTATTTTCTTTGGCTGTTTGTGTGCTTTGAGATTTTACGAACGACAACCTTACAACTTTTGTGATATTTGCTATTAGCAGTAGGCACAGCCAATGGCACTGTATACGTTCGTGTCATTTGCACATTCGACATATAACTACAAAAATACGGCTTTCTGCGCTACGTGGCGCGGGGTCGAACGCACTGAATAAATATTTGTATTATTATATGTTTCTCTGGATATCTGGTGTTTGTGTAGGTGAGATTTATGTCTGTAAACTGTACGTACTTTGACCACGACAAATGAGAGATCCTAGAGTGGTTGCCCAAACTCGGATCTCAGATTTGTCGTTTAAAAAAATGGATTTCTGTATCAGATGAAATTAGTGAAATATTTAGTTTCTTATCGTCTAAATATAATTGCATTGCCAGGCGATTGCAGTAGCAATTCGATACGCATTTTAGTTTACACATATGGTTGAATGCACGAATATTATGGGCTTATTGTAAATAAATCGTGAACAAGAATATATTCATCTTTATTGATTTAACAATAATAAAAAGTAATTTATACTACTTTAACAAACTTTCGTTGTTTATATAACAATATTTAGGCACTTATTCTTATCTAGTAAATACATCATTATTATATTATTTACACGTCGGCAGGTATGTAACTACCTAGTAAAATATTTTACTAAGTAGAACAAAATATTTTTTTCAGAAAGATGTGTCTATTTACGTTAATTGATTTATGCAAATTCTTGGCAAATTCGGAGTCACGATTTCGCGCCTTTATTATATGTTGCATTTATTCTGATTGCATAACTTTTGAGTTATCATTTAGCCTCTACCAGCTAGGTAAAGATGATAGTTCTGTGATACAGTACTTGAATATTGTGTTAATTTTAGTTTCGACTAATTTGATAAATAACTAATTACCTGCGTGGTTTTTAAGAGATAGTAAATAAATAATTTTATTGCTTTTGAATTTTACAATTAATATATTTTTACCATTTTGTATTTTATATACAAACAAAAATTGTTTTCGTTTAGAAATAGGTACGTACGAGGTAGTTTACGAAAAATAGCAAACCATTCGTAACTAATTTCTGTATTTAGACTAGATAACTATTATACGTTCTACTTTGGTTTTATAGTGTGTTTTTCTGCATCATCTACTTCTTAAAGCATACCTTTATTTGCTTATATTAGTTTTTATTATTACACACTTATTAGACGTGTTCATAAGATTTTTAATTAGAAAATTACAATATGAACTTTATGCTGCAGCAGCGAGTGAATTTAATTTACTTACGCTGTACGTAGGTAGGCACGGCTACATATCATATCACATTTCCAGTATAAGCTGATCTCGCATTGTATAGGCTTTCTGTACGATGAAAAATCAGCGTAAACTAGATATGTTTAGCTTGATTTGTAGCCATGTGTACCTTTTATATATAAATATCTGCGATGCATAAACATGTAGAGCAGGAAAATAGGTTCTTATTTACAGGGTTGAAAGCACCACTACAAACTTACAAAATAATCATATCTAGGTGAATATTAGTAATCTTGTATTTTGTACTTGTCAGACTTGGAATGGTGAACCAAATGCTTATAAAATTTATTATTACACGATTATAGTTCAGTGGTAAGCTCGTCTTGAGGCCGCCTAGTCATTTCGAAGAATTCATCTTCTAGCCAAACGCTTTCTCTCCTAACAATCGGTCTTCTCTCCCATGGATCGGAGAGAACGATGGTCTCTCTTTCTCGCTCTACTTGCGAATAGCTGGGTGGTCTGCCAGCGTCACTCCACTCGCACTCCATCTCCTTGTCTATGATATTGCTGTCATATGACGTGGGGGAATACGAAGGAGGTTTGAACGTTGAGAAGGATTGTTGAGTCGTCTCCGAATCGGAGCCCTGGCTCGGTGGAGCGGGGAGGATATTTACAAGCTGGCCTTCTTGCTGTGGACCGACGCTCGTACGGCTGTAGCGCTTTAGAATCCTGTAACAAACATTTCGTAATCTAAATTATCTCGTCATATTGTTGAGATAGGTATTATTTTTCGTTATAAATAAAGCAATAAAAATAAGAACTGATGAATAATTTAAGAGGCAGATGAGCCCTACAGCCAAATCATTCTCATGCTACTCTATCGGGCTCAGAAGCCGGGCTATACGGCTCACCCACAGAACGACGAACGGTACTAAGTCTACTTCTGTATTTTTTCTCTACTTCAGGGAATAAAAACGTGATGTAAGATTGAAATAAGTATTTTTTATTTCATTAAAGACAGTGAAAATAAACGACAGCAGGGTATAAAAAAAAACCTACCTTTCAGCCCAGCTAGCGAGTCGCGGCCACTCATCTGGTACAACAGGCACCTGCTGCTTGTTCAACAATATGAGCAACTTGGCCAGATCACTCAGGATGCAACTGTAACAGAAGCTAATATTAGACTCCACTATCTCGAGTAGCTAACGTAAATAAACATTGCGCTGCAGTGTTGCGGGCGTTGAGGCACTGCACTGTTTGTGTTTTTTGTATGTTGCGTTGGCAGCTCTGTCTACAGATTCGCTTGCCGTGTTATTAGTGCAGTTTTGCAACCTCTTTATATCAGTCTCTTGGTTTATAGATGTGCACGAGTAACTAGTAGCATTAATAAAAAGTGCAGGTGTAAAAAAGCCTTGTCGATATATAAAAAAATTGAAAAAATTGGACATGTGCGAGTTGAACTCGCGTGGAGAGGGTTCCGTACGATGAATGTGCTATCTTTAGGTACGCGAAGTGACGGATGCCTGGCCTGGTTAAGGCAAACGAGTAGTACCAATAATTAATCTGAAGTAGAAACTCAACATTGTAGTTGAAAATCATTTTCTCCCATACATTCCAACTGCAAATGTAAGTTTGTACTTATTATGTATATGGTAAGACATGGATGTATGCTTTCGATTCCTATTTGAGGCAAGAAACTATCGTAGCGAAACGCCTCTACACAAAGATCTGATTAAGGTATAAATAATCAAAGGTACAAGGGAGTTCCCTTTATGAGGACAGTTTTATGAGTTTATAAAACTGTCTATAACTCTGACCATTGTTAAAAGCTCATATTAAAACTGTAGCATACCTGTAAGCCATTGCAGCATCATTGTTGCCAAGCTGATAAAGCTCCCGCACTTGATGTCTCGTGTGATTCAGTATAGCCAGCAACGTATAGGCGTGAGGCTAAAATATTTATAATAGTATTATCAATTGCTTACTCAGGTAATCTTAACCGGAGCGAATTATGAAATGTTAGAAGAAAGTAAGCACGCAGTTATGACATATCGTGTGATCATTGCATAGAGTGGGCGTTGATAAAGCTTCTTATTTCTTAATATTCCAGCTAAGTTCATTCATTTTTTATTGTAGACTGGTTTTGTGTGATTATGCTATTTCTTAAATTGGAAGCCTATATCCGCTTTTTGTCGTGGGTTTCGAAACTAGTTTTATACATATACATAGTTGCTGTAATACATTAACAATTGATTAGATTAAAATATGTCCGTTTTGATTATTTTGAAGAGGAAAACAAGGCAGAGATCTTTAGAATTCTACTACTACTACTACTTGTCAAGATATAACATTTTTTATCTAACCCGATGAAGTATTTGAGCCTATAATAATAATGTAATGTTATTGTTTCATCAGGCAAATAAATTTCATTTCATTTCGAGACTACTACCAAGCCGGCTAAAGTAATAATCTAGTTATGTTTTTTTAAATTTGCACTAATGAGCTATACTGCCAGAGTAATAGTAATAGAGTAATTTATATTCAAAAGTTGTTTCAAAGTCATTCCAAAGTTGTTTCTCCAGTTATATTGTTAACTTACTTTTTGAAGAAAGTCTACAAATAATACAATTTTACCTATTTATTTTGATTTGATGTCTAAATTACCGGTTGTTCGTCGTAAATGCTATAGCAGTAAATAGCTTACTTACTCGTAAACAGTCCAATTGTTTGTGGAATTCTCGGAGTCGTGTGTCGTCGTCGTGGTGAGTTCGCTGCGGCAGCGGCTGTGGCTGAGTGCGCGCCTTGTTGCGACAGCGCGCGTACACCGCCCCGGCTGCTACCAGCGCGATGCACGCAGCCACCCCGCAGGCACCACCAACTATCACCTAAAGATAATTGATTTTACTAACATAACTGTAATGGATTGTCGGTAAATGAGTCTAGAGTCGTCGATTCATCTGAGTCGTCAGGCAGTGGTTGCCAAACGGTGGACGACGTCGTCAAGGTAGGGTGAAGAAAAGTAGATGCTTTTCAGAGAGAAATAGAGGTTACTTTATCTTTTTGATAAAAAAAAACCCGTAAAATATTTTGGGCAGAGGCAAAAGACAATGATAATGCCTAATTCGATTAACACACAATAATATTACCTACACATAACAGTAGGTAACAATAGCCGAGCACTTAACACAGTTTATTGCTTCATTGCCTACGATTTGACCAAAAGTCGTGAGCACGACAGCGACGTAAAACAGGTTGGTCGGTTTTGATTTTATGGAACAAAGCAGACAATCCGAGTCACACCAGTAATCTGCTAATAGGTAACTGGCTAGGGGACTTTCAAGTCAGGATGGAAGGGGGCAAGTTTAGGACAAGTGGGAAACATCACTTCAACTCTGCGCTATTCGCCCTGCGACTGTTCAAAGATTCCCTTACTACTACTTATTCTGTTGAACGGAACATTGAATACACGTTCCGTTCTCCTCCTGCGTAAAACACGAATTTCCAGCTATTGCAACCACTGCCACTGGGCAGTCAAGGGATATCCAGTTTAATTTATTTAAACATATGGTATTATACTCGATATTGTCTTTTACCGTTGGCAGAAGCGTGTGTTTAGGAATTGAATTGTGAACTTTGCTGTTATATATTTATTGGTCGAGGGACGTCTCTTCGGCCTGGAACATCCACGTTTGCATTGATGCTGAATCGCGTTTTGGTGAATATCAGCGGCAGGATGATGATGGTATTGTTTTGACTTCTCGGTTGAAAGAAAGAGAAAGCGACATATTTGGCAACAGTATTCTGCAACTAGAATAGTGCGATCGTAATTTTAAGTATTTCGGGGCTATTTTGCTTCGAAAAGGCCAGTAGTATAGTGGGTGCGCCGGACCTAACAAGTTGTAATTTTCAATCGGATTGACGCGCCAGCGCTCTGCAAAGTAGCCACGACGTAATAGCACCTGCTATAATAGAGTCGTTTATTTATTTAATATGACGTTACTTCTTGCATTCGTCGCGAAGATTGTATTCGAAGAGAAGTATAGTAGGTCGAATTTGTTATAAAAAAGCGGTAGCAATAATTAAATTACAAATGGTTTAAGCGTCATTGTAACGTTTCGTAAATTTTACGGTTATATCTTTTATGATACATAATCAGCCTATCCCACTACTGGGCTCGGGCCATTTCTCACCATAAAAAGGATTAGGCCTTAGTCCACCACGCTGGCCAGGTGCAGGTTGGTGGACTACATACACTACTGAGAACCTTTTGGAGCCCCCTCTGGTGTGCAGGTTTCTTCACGATGTTTTCCTTCACCGTTAATACAAGTGATAATCAAATTCTTGATTCGCACATGAATCCAGAACTCAGAGGTGCGGTGAGGTTGGGATCAAACTCAGTGTCCCCTGTATGGAAGGCAAGCGTTCAACCACTAGGCTATCAGTGCTACTCTATATAGTTACTCTATCTTTTATGATAGTTAAATAAACATTACCCACTTTAATCTGTTTAGCGGCCGCCATCAAAGTTTTGAGTGCAGAATCATTCCAGATTTTAAGTGATTTAGATTGCATGTACCATGGACCACAGCTGTACCGCGCATCAAAGCCGTTGCATCATTGTGTTAATCTATAAGACGTTGAACTTTGATGTTCTGGCATTTGAGAAATTGGGCTAATTATATTGATGTTTTTATGTTTATAAATATATCATTATTTCAAATTCATGGGTACTTGTGCCCTCACTATGCATTAAAGTTTGTTAATGCAATATCATACGGTGTAATCTTTAATAAATACAATAAATTTTGTTCTTAAATACATGTTCTTAAATGTATTTGATATAGTAAAATAAAATAAAATATGTATCATAAACTCATAACGCACGTATGTAACATAATTATGCTGCTATGAAGCAGTTGTAGACTAAACATTTCAATTGTACTGTAATCAGTAGTGTATACAGTAGTACCTGTAAAAGTAATATGTACCAATACACTTAATTAAATTTCACTCCTCACTCGATGCTTTTTTATACGACTAAGGTGCGAGACAAGCATACGGCAGGCCTGATGGTAAGCGGTTACTGTATGCTTGCAACACACGCGTTTTGCCGTAAACTCTGTAAAACTTATTTCATGCCCTTTTGAAGAGCCCCATGCTGTTGTCTCATGGGAAAATCTCGGTAGGGAGCTGATGCCACAACCTAAGGGTGCGGGGGAGGAAGTTCCTCTGAAACCGTACGGTACGAGACCATATTGGTTCTAGGGTATGTGGATGAAGTCCTCGAGGAGAAGTACCGCCTTGCCCTGTTTAGCACACCAAGATTTTTGGACGTCGTTCGTTCGTTCGTTTCGACCGAATGAAGTCCACTGCTGGACACAGGCCTCCCCCAAAGATCACCACAACGACCGATATGGGTGTGTTGTGGGCTTATTAGGGGGTTTTACCATAATCGCCACGTTTGGCAGACGGGTTGGCGATCGCAGTTGAGTTGTTAATGTACTCGAAGGACGCTGCTGCCATCCTCCAGCTAATCCCTTAGTCGACTTTTACGACACTCACGGGAGGAGATGGGGTGGTGGTATTCTGAGCCGGCACCACACGGCAAAGCCGGCACCAAACGGCTACTTGATCTTATCATCTAAGAGCGTGCGGAACTGGACGCTGCTGAAAATGTCGACACCAAGGATCCTAATACGGTTGCCATTGTTAAGGGACATATTCTGGAATTATGCAGCTACATCAAATAGGGTTTTTTAGCGATGAACGCTCAGACTTGTGTCTTGGTGGGATTAAGTTTGGTCGTTCCCAATCGGAGACTAGAGAGCTACTCATGAATAATCGTATCTATCAGTAAGAAGGAAGGGCTGAAGCGCACAACTTGCAGCTTTCACAAACTGTCAACTGCACTTGAACATGGAGCAAGCTGCCGCCAATACACGAGGCTCTGGTGTCTTTTAGATGGCGGGATAGTAACCCATATGAGTCGCCCGAAAATAGGAATCTATGTTGGTGATGGGCATTAGCATAATCGGTAGGAGAGGACCATCATCCCTGTGCTGTCACTAAAGACATTAATTAAACATTTTTGGCTATTTACGGTTGAATGAAGTTGTAGAAAGTTCAAAATACCTCGTTATATGTCTGCGCCGGGTAACAGACCCTACCCATAAGATGGTCGTCATGGGCCCAGGCCTCGTGGCTGCCGGTGGGACAGTCGTGTGCGCAGGTGCCACCTGGCCAGACGAGTAGACGTGCGCACTTTACACACCCGTCCGCCGCGCAGCGCACGCATTCTGTACCGCAGCCTGAAAACAATACTGGAAATTAAAGCTAATTATTACAATTTCTGCAGTATTAGCATACATACATAATAATCATTAGCAAAGGACCAGTTCGATAATCCCTACAAATGGGTGCTGCAATTTAGCTGTGTACCCATTGTTATTTATGATGTTGCTATGCCGTACGATTCTATTAGTACACCAATCGATATTGCAGAGAAATTAATATTGTGGTAGAGAAGACCGAGTATTGTAAGTGAGAAGCGGATTATATTCAGTTTCTCCAGACGTCAATCTTACTGATACATGGTCTTGCTGCTGACCACGGAGGCTTTGGCTGTGATGGGTTGCCGCTTTTCTCAAAGTGCTCTGCATTATCTGACTAGCTGGCTCAGGTTAGCGACTAGAGAGGTCGGCCGTATTTCACGAGAGTCAGATTAAAAATCTATTGTGTCTACACGGCTGCCGGCAATTGACACGCGAGAGGATATTACGTATACATTTTGATGAATGCAATCTAGTCTCGAGTTTTATTTAAGTTTTGATTCCCGTTCTATAATAAGTCATTACTGAGGAAGGTGTTCTTAACTTGCCGTGTGGTGTCGGCTACGAATAGCACCAACCCATCTCATCCCGTGGGTGTCGTAAAAGGCGACTAAGGGATTAGCCGGAGGATGGGCAGCAGCGTCCTTCGAATACATTAACAACTCAACTGCGATCGCCAACCCGCCTGCCAAGCGTGGCGATTATGGCAAAACCCCTCAATGAGCACACAGCACACCGGTACACAACATATCGGTCGTTGTGGTGATCTTTGAGAGAGGCCTGTGTCCAGCAGTGGACTTTATTCGGCCGAAATGATGTGTTCTTAACAAAAAAATAAATAGGCTATTGCCATTGTGTTCAATGAAATTGAAGGTCAATATAGGCTTGTTTGTATTTTATATGTAGAACCAACGTGGAGATCCTGAGGTTCCCGAGCATATATTATATGAAATGTTCTGATGTAAATTTTAAACACCGGGCTTGTTACAGCTTACTAATATCGCTCACTTAATGTTTTTCAAACAAGAGTGAGACGTACTGATTTTTTGCAAAAATAATGGGTCGAGATGTGAATAACAAACGGAACCACTTGTATTATAAAAGACTGAAAATATAAAATAGCTTTCTCTATAGACTCAATATGAGGAAGTTAATTATAACGTAAAACCGAAATAGAATGCTAAGCGTCCATATAGTACAACGACTAATTTGTATCAGATGAGTAATCGCCATTTTGACACACTGCAGTGTGAACAAACAACAATTTTTCGACTAAAACATCGATCGAACGCGTCTGTTATTTTCGAATATACATAAATGCAATGTGAAGAACTTTAGCCTCAATCAGTTTTGACATTTCGGTACGGCAATGAAATCGGATCCATTATTGTAGTTTTCAACAGTCAGCCTTTTACTTTTATAGTTGTTTTACAACTTGCGCACATTTTAAAGTTGACTAAAATAGTTATACAAGTATGTTAATTTTTAAACCTTGATTTGTTGACGTTCAGTCGACCTCTGTAATTGCACAGTATCATTGGAATATTTCGAATTTCTATGCTGATAAATGGTACCACCATGTTTAGATGTAAAGTATTCATAGCGAAGCACGACGACGCTTGCTTCATTACTCGATTCAAACTCGAAATTGAAATTGTAAAATTTAACCTCGTATACATGGCAGTGCCATACACAATTAATGTTTATAACTTATATTGATGGGCGGTCAAAACAAAGCTGTGTCCTAAAATGCTAAAATGAAGCACCACAAATGCGGAACTTATGTAAGAAATCATTATTTTTATTAGTTACGTTGGAAAAGCGACTCATAAGCGCATTGATTTGCATATACGAATGGGTTTGCGAGCGGCTTACTTAAATAAATATAAAAAGTATCGAAGTAGCTTTGAAATAAATAAAATAAAAGGTCATCAGTGTTCTGTTAAGCTTTAAGTCTTGTTCTTGGCATTCAGTTTAGAGCGCCCGTATCGGTATGCGAAAGTACACGTACACTTTATTCTCCATTTCTGAAGCAATATGACTTTGAAAATCAATTTATATTCAACTTCAGTGATTTGAATCGTATTTCGATACTTTCCAAAGGGAAAGCGCGCACAATATGCGATTAGAGCCCGCTGTTCAATTAACGGGACCGACCGGACGAGTAGACACATTACTGTGTTTTGTTTATTTTACGTTCAGCATTACGGGCATAATATAGCTTCGATGAATTGTGGGGAATGATGGGCAATATCTATCAATCACCATTTTGGTGCTCGAAGCAAATTTTAAAGAAATTCCGGCGATGGCAGGGACGTAGGTCTCGGGACTGTATGCGCAGATAAAGCAACAGTTGGTGCGGTCATTCCTTCATTTCGCTGACGTGTTTTAGCCACCGAGACCTCTCTATGACTCCGTGAGGACGTTAAGCTATCGGTCTCTGGTGTCAGATGAATACGAGTATATGGCGATCATAACGGGTAGTCAGAAGTTCAAGTGTGACAGCCATATAACGCCAGATGGTAGTCACTCCGTGTTACGCAATAGTCTGCCGCATTGGTGTTGGCAAACCCGAATCCAACCCCAATGTATTTAGTTTTTAATTCGGTGGTCACTGTGGGTGGTACACACGGCTACATATCGAGCTATACTTTTCCAGTATAGGCTGACCTCTCATTGTGCTGAAAGCGTGCAGTGCGAGATATGAGGGCCAATTCTCGTAATTAATTTACACTATGACTGAAATTTGACCGAACTGAGATTAAATTATGAATTGACCGAAACAATGGTATTCTGCTATCCTTAAAGTTCAGTCGGATTTCAGTATAATCTCGATCTAATCTCATTTCAATCTCAATTTTGACGTTTATTTAATGACAATTTAGTACATGTGACAGTTCGAAATGTAAGCAAAATACCGTTTTGACTACGATCAACTTTCAATCCATTTTCGATCTCATCACAGAGTAAGTTCACGTTTGACGTTGTGGTTAGTTTACGAGAATACCATTTGTGACATTTATGACACTGAGACTAGATCGGAACTATATTTTGAACATTTTTAAATTACGAGAATTGACCTTCAGATTATACAATAAAGTATAGTTTGATATGTAGCCGTGCGTACAGACTGGTAACCGGGCGTAAATTGTTTAAAAGGTATCTATTTATCGAACTTATACTGCCTTCAACATTTCTATTAGGTATCACTATTGTATAATGTGTTGTTAACAACTAGTATTAAACAGTTATCTGTAAGGAGGGTAATAGGTTGTATACAATTATTATGCACATAAACAAATATACTACAGTGACTGTAGTCTATTTTGTTTATGTTACTGTAGTATAGTGCATTATTTTCGACCTCATTAGTATAGGTCTAAATCATAATTTATGAAGATAAATAGTGTTACCTGGATTAAACGCTTGGGTCCCACATCATACCAGCTCGTTGGTAGATGTCTACTTTTGAATGTGGAAATCCCGATAACCGCTATAATAAACAATCACTTTATTGAAAACTTGTCAGAGGACTGGAACTAAGAATTGTTCACGGCAGTGTATAGGGAAAGTCGGGTTCAAAATATTGAGCCGTAAACAATGTAAACATGACGGAGCAGAAAACAATTATTGTTTGCCATAAAGCAGACAATTCTAGAAAATTAAACTACACAAATCTTGTCTTAGCCTATTGGGCATTCAAATTCAAACGCGTTTTTAGAATAAGGAGTGCACTGCGATCGCTATATTTTAATGGAAACCTAAATCAAAACAATATTAACAAGGTCTTTAGCTACGATCCCTCAAATTACTGGTGATATCAATTCAAAATGAATTATATTAATTCATTTTTAAGTACGATTGATTATGCCAACTTAGCACTTTCGTTTAATTATTCATACTTACAAATCGTGTTTCCACAAAACATCGTGTTTACAAATTTGCTTCAAGCAAGTAAAATACATAGTCCTAACAAAGCATATAATGTCGTGAAATGACATGAGAATGTTGACATCGCGGTGAAGTATAGTTTGACAGCACGGTTGGTGCAGTGGCTGATACAGTCGGCTGGTGCGCTCCGGGTCGTGGGTTCGATTCCCACACGGAACAAATATTTGTATGATCTGCAGGTAGATGTTCCGGGTCTGGGTGTATTGTATGTGGAATTCATGTCTGCAAAACGCACCCACGACACAGGAGAAATCCTAGTGTGAGGCAACGTTTTCATTAAAAAGAAAAAAGAAGTTGATCGGAAAAAAGATTTCTGATCAACTATTTCTTGCAGTTTAAGTTCTCATTATCAATGCTAAGAAAGCTTAATAAATGTTTTTCAGGTGCTATAGATAAACAAAAGAGATGTGGCCATTGTTTTGTTTTGATTTGTATAGACAGTAATGAGTATTTGTAATTTATGGTTTGACAATTCCGGGACTAGAAACATATTTATTCTCTAAGGGTTTGGCATATTTTATGTATTTTCTGGATACCAAAAGAGGATTCCATTTTAAGGACTCTTATTAATTAATAATAATATTATTACGTACACATACATACATACATAACGTATATAAATAAATTGTTTTAAGAATGTTGGTGAGCAATTCAAAACGACTTTAAAGTAAATATAAATACACTCGTATAATTAAGTTTGTAATGAAGTATGAGTAATCTACCTATAGGCATTTAATTTTTAGTGAAACATTAAAATGTTTAATTAAATATATAAATGGATTTTGTAAAAAGTATAAAGTAGTCATGTTTTATACTATAGTTAAAATTGTAAGTAGGATCCAGTGAAAGCGACGCTATGTTTAATAACTATTAAAAGTTTAAACAGAAACGGGTGTTTGTATTTATGAAAAAATGTCTAAGTGTCCATTAACTGTCATATAATTAAAATTTGCCAGATTTTTATCTGTAAGCTATAAACTTGATTAATATATAAACGTGAATAAATAGGTTTTTATTCAAAGAGAGATCTTTCAACGATAAACAATAGATGAAGATAAACCTATGGTTTAAATTTAATGTTATACGTCGTAGAGACGATGGGTACATAGACAATGGAAACTGATGTAGGTACAAAGAAACGAAGATCGGTTTCAAAACTTGCAATGTGCAGAGCTGTTGCTGCTTAACCTGATAACCTGGCAAAGTCGAAAGTGCATTTCATACTAATCAACACAGTCACACAAGGCCCTAGTGGGAGTCGGGCCTCGGCTTAGCGCGGTGCTGGGGGCTGGATCAGAATGATTATTTAGGTTTTAAAGGCGCGGGTCAGCGTGAGCATGGCTCGGGGTGGGCGTATTAATGCTAATATAATATCTCCTTAATATAGGTTTCATTGTGAGGTGTTTTCAAAGATTCTATCAAAATCCCTTTAAACTGCAGCCACATGCCGTCAAGTCCCTGTGTAGATTAACTCGTATCACTATCATCAATTCAGCCGAAAAACACCCACTGCAGGACATCGGCCATCCCCATCGATAGCCACAACGACCGGTTAGGGTTTGTGTTCCGTGCTCATTGGGGTTTTGCAATAATCACCACGCTTTGCAGACGGGTTGGCAATCACAGATGATTTGTAAATGTACTCGAAGGACAATACTGCCTTGCCCATCCTCCGCTTAATCCTTTTACGACGCTCACGGGATGAAACGGTGGGTGCTATTCTTTTCTTACATCTAGATACTATTTAGTTCAATAGCACGGCGATATTATTATCGGGTTTTTATGGCCGTGGCAATAGTCTTTTATAATCTGCTGCTTTGGTGTGTAAAATTTAAAGTACTAACTAAGGGACACATGTCGTTCAGTGAGCAACCAGTCACTACTGTATTGTATCCTACAAATAGTTCTACAATGTACTGATTCTGTAAAGTGTCTGTGTGTGTAAGTATCTTTCATCATTATAACAGCCCGCAGTATACCTCTTTTGTTGAACATAATAGATAGGACACTGATCCCTCGAGCGACATTCGAAATTCAAAGCGCACTAAAAAATGTTCGCGCTACACTTATATAATTTATGTTCAATATATTAATATACTAGCTGGGACCCGTGGTTTCACCCGCCGTTTAATTTAAAAGAAAGTGGATTATTTATATACAATTTAGAGTACTTCGGCATAGACACTTCACATATTGGATTTCAGGGGTTTTACTTTTTTGCATGGAACCCTAATTATTTTTCTAAAATAAAAGTAGCAGACAGACAAAAGAAATACAAATAGCTTTTTTGTTGTAGGTACCGTATATACTTTCGTATGCATTTAGTAAAAAGCTGTTATTTTGACATTACTAACAGACACTTCAACTTTATTTATTTATATAGATTTTGGGGCGCTAGGCCATAAGGCCTCTAGCAGACGCCACGCAATTTCACGGCATTCTTTTTGCACGTGAAATGGACCACACACAATTATATGAAACATTGCATAAGGCGCGCAGAAGGAATGACGAGATTGAATCATAAAAGAGGAGATCCGTGGAAAAACGAATGTTGCTGACATAGCCGAAAGGATTATTAAGCTGAAGAGGCAATGGTCAGGGCAGATCGCTCGTAGAACTGATGACCGTTGGGCCGGAAAAAATCTCGAGAGCAGAGCACGCACCAGAAACCGCAGCGTGGAACAGCCTCCAACGAGATGGACAGATGACCTGATAAATATATCCGGGAGTCGTTCGATGCTGGGGGCATGTAACCGGTTGTTGTAGAAATCGATGAGGGACGCCTTTGTTCAGAGTGGACGCCCTTCGGCTGTAATGATGACGATGATGATGATGATCCGGCGCGCAAAAAAACGTCTTCTTTTAAAGGTCTCGTAGATCACCAGTAGGTAAACTTCACAGGTATAGCGATTGCAAAACTGTTTTATATATAACAATGAAATTCAATGAAATTCTACTTTATTAGCAGCATGACAACACAACATTACCTTTATAGCAGATACAAAATTACAAATGACCAGGATGATAATCCAATTTGCTAGCACCAGGTATACGGTAGTGCTCTAGTGTGATCATACGAGGACCTGGAGCCTCCCTTAGGTGCCGAAGAAGATCGCTCCAGTGGTTTTAGCCGGTAGGAGTCCGGCATACCCCTTTACCCTTCCCCGGGGCGAAGGAAGTTCATGAAGAATATCGACTGGGCACCAATAAAAATAAAAATAAAGTATACGGCAGTACGTTATTGGTCCTAGAACCCTGGCCTCGAGATTATCAATCTTTCGCCTCTTAAAATAGATCAAGTACAAGTATAGGACTCACTCACGTGTGTCGTTGATGGCGAGAGGTGCGTCGGCGGGCCTTAGCTGCGCATACGCAGCATTTGCCGTCACCAGCATCGCGACGGCCACCAGCGCCGTGCACGTCATCGTACACCGCTACTCATCGTAATTTTACTGTGGAGGAGAGTTTTTTTATGAATAATTTTGATCCCGTGATATAACCTTCTATGACCACTAAAAAGTTAACGTTAGTGGCTAAAATCGTAAAAAAACTGCAGTCATAGCCTAGTGGTAGAACGTTTGCTTTCTATACAGTAGAGTCTGTGTTTGATCTCGGCCCGCACCGAATCTTTGGATTCATGTGTGTATCAGAATTTGAAATTTTAAAATAACGGTCTCAATGGTTTGTTTAGTCCGCCAACCCAGCCATTAGGCCAGCTTGGTGGAATAAGTCCTAACCTTTCTCATCATGGGAAAAGGCCCGTGCCCAGTAGTGGGACAGTGATGGGCTGGGCTGGTTATGTATAAGTTATGTAAAAAAGTAATAGAAAAATCTTGGGAGAACTTCTACGAACATATATAATATTTAAAACTTTTCTATTCGAGTTCTTGAATGAAATCACACTTGATTTTCACGCGTAACAAAGTCGTTTGATTAAAATTTGCAAATGAAATTCTCACAGAACTAAGCAGGCCTTGTGCCTTATGGCCAAGCCCTCTCTTCCCGCTGGTATCGAGAAAAGTGCCTAGGGTATTTTGTCAAAGAGGATGGGATGCAGCATCCTCATATGCGCTAATAACAACATACAGTTAACCAATCCGTTTGCGAGCGAGGGATGACCCCCGAATGTAGCGGTTTGATAGGATCTTAGAATAATAAACCTAGAATACTAAACCTAGACTATCTGTCAGTACACGCAATGCGTAACCCTTTGAACGGTGACGGATATGACACCATTCGTTGGGCGGGCCGTTAGTGCTGTGTGTGTCATTTATTTGTGATTTTGTGATGAGACTTAAATGTCTGACTTTACACTTTGAGCCACAATTAATTAGCCCACCCATCTCAAGTGCTCCAATTATTTTCTTACTAGGGTAAGATTATTTTTTTATGAATGTTTCTTGTTAAGTGGATACTTTTTTGTGCAATTTATTTGTTTAAAACTGTCGTATTAGGGACTTGTAGACAAATACAGCTTTGGTAGTGAACGAATTGTCGTAGCCGTAGTTTGTGTTTGTCATCTTGCTGGACATTTCTTACTGTTTAAATGAAATTTTGGACGAGTCTTTATTAATTGAAACACACAATAATGCCGCTAGATGCAACTGAAGTAGCTTGGACCCAGAGTCCTCTAACCGACCCAGGGTACTGCCAACGTCGAGTCACTCGTACTCTTGGTGTACCGCGCCCCATCGTCTAAGACGCTTTAGGGAGACCGGTTCCTTCTTACGTAGACCAGGTCAAGGCCACCATCACTGACCTTCAGCTCGGAGCGACCGTTTTATTGTTTGAAATGTTGACCAAATGTGACCCGTAACCAGCATTTCGTAGTGTTAGTGAAAAGACGCTAAGAAAAAGGATAGCAAAACAAAAATGAGCAATGGAAGACTGTGATTGTGGTTTGTCATACATAGGGCAAACAAAGCGTAGCATAGCCACCCGAATAAAAGAACATATAGCTGACGTCAAGCATAGACGCTCCACAAAGTCTGCAGTGTGTGAACATGCCTTAGGCAAACCCAACCACTATCTTCGTTTTGATCAACCTCAAGTCCTCGCGAAAGAGAACCGATATGTGCCTAGAATGTTTCGTGAGGCTATTGAAATTAAAAAGCATCCTAATTTTAATAGAGAAGATGGTTGGCAGGTACCACCTGTTTGGAATCCGGTTATTAAATTAATAAAGTCCCAAACAACATACCGCACTAAAAAACATCAAGACACTGTGAGTGATTATTGCGGGCATTGAAACTAATTTTTGATTAATATTGTACGATAGATAAATTAAATAACTTTATAAAATCTGTAATGACGCCTGTCACCTTAGCCATCCTGCGACCACGAACCCTGCGAAGTGTTTGAAACGTCAGGAAAAACAAAAATCTAAAATATACGCGATATAATCCGTTTAAAAGTGTTTTATTATGAGTAATAATCGCGAAAACCTAAGACATTACTAGGTACTTACTACAAATATTTGTTACTTGTGAGGATCGGATCCACGACACGCAGCGCAGAAAGCGATAGCCACTACGCTAAACGTCCTGTCAATCGAAACGAAAACGCGTGCGACTCGTTTACCGCGTTCGGCGCTGTGATTCGCCCACTTCAAACTTTTCAGCCAATTGGTCGGCTCGAGTCATCAGTATTACGTTTTTGTAGAGTACTAGTTATTCTATGTTTCGTTAGTTAACTTTCTAAATTATACTCAATGATTGACGGGCCCCTTCTGTGTGCGGCCTTGTTGGCCGCAGCTATCCATCGGAGAAGCGCGCGCGGAACACGCGCGCCGCCATCTCGGGCCTTTTTCTGTTCGGGCGACGGACCGCCCCTGGTTCGTCGCCCGCAGGTCGCTCCTCATGGTGGCCGGAGATCGTCCAGCGCCCCACCCCGGCGCCAACGCCCGGTGTGTCTTCTGTGGAGGGGATCGGAGATCTCCCTCCGTCTCCGCTCTGCCGCCTCCTTTGCTTGCATCACTTCCTCGCAAAAGGAGGCGACGGCATCCCACGCGCTCTCGCTCCGGACGATGGACTGAACCACGGCCGGAAGCGATAGGTCACCCCCTTCGACCGCCACGACGAGGTCACGGTGCTGCGCTGCCACTCCTCCAACGTGTGCTGCGCCGTGCCCTCCGGGCAGTCTCCGCAGTGATGACAACCAGGCGTCTCTTCTCGGCCTATTCGACACAGGTACTTCCCGAAACACCCATGGTTCGAGAGTACCTGCGTCATCCAGTAGGTGAGGGCGCCATGCCACCTCTCCAGCCATTCCTCCATTACCAGTCTTACCGCCGCTATCGTGCGTGCCCTGCAGTGGGCCCGCTCCAGTCGCCCTTTCCACACCGCCACCAGGATCCGCCGGAGCTCGAACCGTCGCACCTCGATCTCACGAGGTACTGGCGGTTCGCCCCGACTTAGCGCCTCCCCGCGCCACTGATACAGCGAAGCGAGGGCTCTCGCTTCTAGATCCCAGGGTGGTGATCCGGCAACGAGGCTCCCCGCCTCGTAGGAGACCGTGCGGTATCCCCTTATTACCCTGAGGACCATCGTTCGCTGCGGCCTTCGCAGCACGGCGACGTTGGCTACCCTCAGGGATTTAGCACACATTGGGGCCCCGTAAAGGGCCATGGACCGCACGACCCCCATGTAGAGCCTCAAAGGCAGGAGGAATTTCCGCCCCTCAAATTGGGCAGCAGCCGCGAAAGTGCAGACGCGGCCGCCGTCAGCTTGGGGGCCAGCCGCCTGAAGTGCGACAGGAAGTTCCACCGGGTCATATTTGGTGAAATAAAGATTATTACATATTATATAATATATTATATTACGTAATCTAATCCCGGGCTACTACAGAACTTTGCGAAAAAACCACATTTACACTTGAACCCCCTGGAGCAGTGTTTTTCAGCCTTCATTAATACGCGACCCGACGCGAAGTAGAAATTCTGGTGACCCATGTCTTTCTATTCATACTACACCTACTAATCGAGAAACCAAGCATTGTGCATAATTTTTACATTTACCTGGGTTGCAACCGCGACCCCCCGGGCAAGCCATTGCGACTCCCCTGGGGGCCGTGAATTGAAAAACATTGCCTTAGAGGTCGAACTCAAGATCATAAACCCATTAGCGTTTCGGCGCATACTTCTTGTTACCACTTCGCCTATGAGGCGATGGCACTAATGTGTAAAATACATACCTAATTATGTGCCATAAGTAGCTTCAGCTTGCAACATCGACGCCTACGTGTTTCTTTTTAACATTTTCTCAAGTCGACACTCACAACTTTCACATAATGACAAGTGGTTTTATGTTTTTCTTCTGGATGCGGTACGTGATTATGATGAAACCATTTTACCGGAATTTTACAGATTAGGATGTACTAATAGAAGATAGAGTACAACGACGCAAGTGTTGGAAGGCCTACATCTGGTAGTAGATAGCTGCAGGCTGAAGAAGAGTGAGAAGTATGGCTTTATTTTAATAGGGCTCAACGATAGCAAATATTGATAACAAAACGGTGGAAAAATTCCAAGTAACTGTTAAGCCGGGTACTCACTAGCGAGCCGTAATCGTTACCATGCAGCTACTGTAACGAGGTTCTAGTGTGTACGTGATATCCACATCGACTGTAAGCGTACCGTACCGTACTGGGGTGCAATTCCTTAAGCTCAAACTTCCATACATCCTTAAATACAGTATCGAAATAACGGTGTAAAACCAATTTCGGTATTCGCTAAGACATGATTGAAGCTATTCAAGGACACGTCGCAGAAGGTTAGCCATGACGACTAGTCTTAGCGAAAACCAAATTGGTTTGTCAGCGTTATTTCAATTCTGTATTCAAGGATGTATGGATGTTTGAGCTTAGAGAATTGCACCCCTGTTCCGTATTCGTTTGGAACTCCAAGATGTCGGACAAACTATTTATCGCTGCAGCAGCATAAATATTAATAGACTCATTACTCGATCATTATAAACGGCCACGAAGATGGTGGATTCATCATATGTAAAGAACACAGGCGTAATTTTTCAAATGTATTTTGTAATATTCTTTGCCCTTACGATTCTATAGGACACTGTTTTTCTTGAAGACGTCTATCAGCAGAAGATATTTTATCATCGGTCCAATCACTCATGATTACGAAAATAATGAATTTGTAGGTCAGCAGCATGCAGCGACTCTCGTCATCCACAAGGGCACGAGCGCATTGCGAGCGCCCTTTGGTTCGCGGCAAAAACCAACAAATGATTAGCTCGCAGCGTTGGTTACACTACAACCCTATGTTCGGCTCGCGGCAGATTCGCGAACCACGTATAATAGTGTAGTGATTTTTGGTTACAGTAACGTGCAACGGTTACGGTTCGATAGTGAGTACCCGGCTTTATGATCGCTCCATAACTGTTTGGTGACGTCACTTGTGAGAAACACGTTATGTTAGTTGAATATAAATTTTGTATCTGCATATGTAACCCAAACCCACAGAGTTAGTTTCTTTGAATATGAATGAAACCTACATAAACAAAACAGTTAAGTTTTAATGGCAACTTTGAAATCTTTAATGCTAATAAAAGAAATGTTTTAATGCGTGGCTTATGTTCTAATCCGAATAACGCACCGCAGAATAGATTCCGTGCACGCAAAACCTGGCATTAACTTTCACTATGACGTATTAAATATGTTATGTTAGCCATGACTACATCTATAGCAATTTCATGAGAGTTATTATTACGTCTAACCGGTTTAGACAGCCCTCATATTTTTAAGACACGTTCTTCTATTTATAAAGCTTTTTTGTAAGTTTTTTTCCCTTTAAGTAGGTAAATGGGTGTTTAAAATCGACTGTCATTAACATTGATGACTAACGGCTATTCATGTATTATTTCTTTGGTGTTAAAGTTTATGTTCATATTAAAACAAGTTACAGTGCGGTCGTAAGCTATTGATTTCCTCAAGTAAATTATTATCGTGTTTATAAATACACAGTGTTATAAAGTTGAAAGTTTTGATTGCACGTTTATTCAAAACGAATTGATTATTTAAGTAATTTATCGGAGACATCATAATACTTTCAACCGAAAAACGTCCACTGCCGGTTACAGGCTTCCTCCAATGATCGCCACAACGTCAGGTCTGGGTTTGGGTTGTATGCTCACTCATGGTTTTTCGCATCGCAGTTGGGTTGTTATTGTACTTGAAGGACGGTGTTGTCCATCTTCCGGCTAATCTAGGGTTGCCAGCCCCAAATTCAAATGACTAGGATTTCAAGTTGGAAAAACCAGGACAATTCAGTTAAAAAACAGGACTTAGTAATAGAGTTGCAATAGTTAAATTAATATATAGTAAAAATTGGTTAAATTAAATTCAAGTAATGATCATAATCATATTATTTAATAAAAGTAGTATCTAATACATTTTTATATTACAAAATTATTTATTTTTACTATACTTTTCAACCCCACCAATTTCCTTCAGTATGAGTCTGTCCTTCGGTTGAGTTAACAAATAATCATAAAATTGGTCATACTTCATATCTGTTATAGATAGTTTTGATGATTGCAGCTACTGTTGTTGGCAGTAACCGATTTCTTTCTTTTGACCACTGTGAATTTATGAGAGAAAAGACTCTTGAAATTAGCGTTATGACCCGGTATTCTAAATACATTGCTTGAAATATGTTAGCCACAAGGCGTATAAGCTGTCGTTTTTTTCAGTAGGACTCAAATTTGTGCCAACATTTTTCACATTAACCCACTCGTCAATTAATTTTTCATCGTTAATTTCAATACCGTGATCTTTTATAAAGGCAAAAGATTTTTCAATGTTGCTCCAATCTAGCAAATCAGACCCTGTTAGATCAATCCAGTCGAAAACTTTTAGATCATCAAATGGTTCAATCCACATTTTTAAATAGTCATTGATTTCATTATAAAAATCATTAATTTTAGTTGAAATTTTTTCCGAGTTCTTCCTTCGTCTTGCAACTTTTTTAAAATTGTCCTTACTCTGTCTGTCTGAGAACAAAAGTTGTCTCTTATTCTCTCCTCTAGTAATGAAATAACTTTGCCCAAAACTTTCCTTTCCACTCTTTTAATATTTGTGTGAATTATCGCCATTACTGAATGAACGAGGTACAGGTAACCCTCGGCACTCATTAATATAAAACTGCGTAATGTACTTTGGAGGTTTATCTAAACTAAAAAATATCCTTTTAATGGCTCATTTCAATAGTTTTTCAACTGCCGAAAAAATGCTTAACTAGTAGACTTAAATAGTAAGCTGGCTGGATAACTCTGTATGTCTAATGCAAGCAAGGGAAGAAAGAGAGAGCACTGCGCGACAATAGTAGAGAGAAAGAGATATCACCGAGTGGCACGTTGCACCTTTGTTTTAAAACAGCACGGCAGCTAGGCAGCGCGAACACCCACGAGGCCGCCTGTAACGAAAGAATTGTAAAAGTGGCGCGCGAATTTTAAAATTCATGACCTTATCAGGGCCCTTCAAAAACCCAGGACGCTGCTTAAAAACTATCCAGGACATCCCAGGACACTACAAAAACTAGGACATGTCCTGGGAAAACAGGACGGTTGGCAACTCTAGGCTAATCCCATAGTCATCTTTTACGACACCTACGGGCTGAGATGGGTGGTGCTATTCTTAACGGGCACCATTATCCAAGTACTGGCAATTTTATGGAAGTACTTGCGATTAATATATCGAAAAACTTATGTCTACGATGATTTGTTACTAAAAGCAATCATATTATAAAAGTATAAATCATTAATTATCCTGTGCAAGTCACAAGAATAATGAACGAGACGGGGCTTGCAACTGATGTCTACATACAGTTGTGTTTATAGACTTTTATCAATAATCATGACAATCGTGGCTTAAATGAGCGCGTTCACTTTCTGCAACACGTCAGTGACCGCTATTTTATTAAACATTTATATAGAAGACACAATGATATCCTTATTTGACCGATACAGTGAGACACTCGTCTTGTCCGGGCGATGTCCTATTTAACAAAAATCTGTGGCTTTAATATATTGTTAGGTCATGTAGGATGTAGGTCAGACGGTCTCGTCCAGCAGTCTCTGTGTAACAGCACGACGGGTTTGCAAATCAGTTGACATTGGCATTCGATTATTGCCACTGACGAGGCTCCGCCCACACGACACGTGTTTTCAATATTTATGTGATGTATGCTCGTTGTAAGTTTATGTTTTGACTACTATTATTTCGCCTACGTAACTAGTGTAGGTTTTATTTAACTAGCAGAAGGTTGCCAGTGTTGGCAGTTGTCGATTTGATAGGCTTCGAGCGCTATGCTTCAATATGTCGATACTCGTAAATCAACAGCTTTCTAATTTTATGAGCAAGATCTATATGTATGAGTGTGTAATCAAACATTCATACATATAGATCTTGCGGATGAATTATGAATATCGTATGATGTATTAAATATTAATACCATGTTTTTCCATTACAAGACAAAATTCAACAATAGGCAATACTTTCAGCAAATTCGGAATCCTCTCCACGCAAGTTCAACTCGCACTAGTCCGATTTTTTGTTTTTAAACTATGTCCCACACTAGGATTCTTTCTGTGTCGTGGGTACGGTTTACAAACAGTCACAAGCACACACAACAGGACCTGTCAACCTGAACTATATGTAGATCATCCAAATATTTTTTCGTGCCGAGATCGAACCCGTGACAGCGTCTTGCGCGTAGCGCGGAAAGCTAACTGCTTAGCCACTGCACCAAACTTTCAAGTTTTGTTTATACATACGGTATTACAGAGCTGTCGTTATAACTACTCTGCTCTACTCCAGCTCAGGGATCGCAGTCTCGTGATAAGATAGATTCAGAGGGAACTGACCGTGACCATGATAGAGTCAATCTAATATCATTTCACAATGTATGCTGCCGTTTATTTTGTGTGACCGACACGGCACACGCACTACTGCCTACCTGATGATAACTAGCAGGCGTCATCATGGACAGCGGCAATCTAGATCCGCGTCGTCGACCTAAGATGGAACGCCTTGTGGAAAGTTTACGGGCTGTTCTTTCTCTTCACCTGGAACACCGCTACGCATGTGTAAAAATGGTTGTTATTGCAGGTAAAATAGGTAGTACTGTTCAACAGTTTCAGGGGAATCGTTCACATAGAGCTAGACTACAAATAAATGAATGTTTGATATATATATATATTTGATAAACTAGAAAGAGTAACTATCACTTAACTCTACCACCAAGTAGAGTTTGGTGGTAGTTACTCTATATTGAAGACTATAGCATAATTAGATACAGAACGCAGTTGAGGTATATCTATATATACAATAGTATAAATAAATGTTACTATATACTTTACTCGATTCATGAATAATTAATTTCTATAAATATTGGTGGCGTCGTGTATCGGGGCGCTGCGGCAACTCTAAGTCCATACAATACAGTTGAACGACGCTGATGCATGCGTCAGGCTCGTACACGAGTGCTGTTTCTTGGGATTGGTCAAATTAATGGTGTTGTGACAATTTAATCAAAAAAATTAATAAATGTTACAATAAGGCTTATTTAATGTAGACTTTTTTAAGAGGCCTTTTCCTTCTTTATTTTCTTCACATAAACTTCATCAACACATCAACATCAAATCAACTTCAATTATTAGTATTTAAAAAGAGTACCCATGAAGTGTCTTGCCCGTTCTTTTTCATAGGAATCTACATCTTGGAATGCGGCAGCTAAAGTCTGACTGTTCATAAGTGCTTGTAAATGGTTGTACATGAATGAATATTTTTATGTTGTGTTATCTATTATAAAAGCGTTGATATTGGAATTCATTTAAGCAAACGTTTATAATACTGGAAGGCAGTTGTGGTGAACTGGATGGAAGGGTGGAGGACAGACTAATGTTGCGCAACTTGGAAGAACCCTAATACTGTATAAGTGTAATCGGATAATGTGGCGCTTTTAATGGTGTAATATAACGTAAAAGTATGTTCGAACTAGCAAGTATATTATTTTGGTACGTGGACATATTCTCATGGACGGCTAAAACCCCAGATGATGTACCCCGTACACGTTACGGTGGGGTCATGGAAGGCGCTTTTGCATTTGTCCGCGATTCCGGCACTGCTGGTCCCCCTGTTGAGACCTCGTCTCGCCGGAGAGGGGAAGGGTGTTATAACCCGCATCGAATCCATATTGGAGAGGTACGACCTGTTTAGTGATGGAGCGACTGACTTCCCCAAATGCACCGCTAACGGGTCTCTATAACGAGGACCTGCCTCTACAGGCTTTGCTTGCCCGTCGTCGTACTCGAGATCATCTGCTGTGTGTTGGGAAAGCGGTTGTCGTCACCCACTCGCGCTCTCCGCAGCAACTAGCAAGTATTACATTTTAACCATGAACAACTTAAAACTATTGTTTTCAGGGTTAGTGCTATTTTTGGCTAGGTGGTAGAAGGTTAAAGAATTGATGTAACATTGTAACGTAAGTCACGATCGCGTGTGAGCCTTTCTTGTAGTTTTAGCGTGTTTACAGTATGACAACTGTTACAGTGTGCGTGGAAATAAATGAACTAACTCTCATACATGTGGACCTGAAAGGGACCACACGTGGAGTTTATAGGCATCTATGGCAGTAGGCAAAAATAGCACTTGGATCTTTGTAGGTATTAGTCATGTGTTCAAATTGTTTTCAGATGGTAGAGTTGGGACCCGGTGATGTGCCAGTAATAAGATGAACCACCTGATAGGTCCAAAGAACAAGCTATCAGGATATGGAAATAATAAAAATGAAGCACACGTATATAAAAATATTTAATCTAAGCAGCAGAGTAGTAGTATTTTTGACCCGTGGCTACTTTGCATTTATTACGATAGTATAATATGAAGGCTATCGGTAATAGAGTTTAATTTCCATATCAATATGCTTCTTTTACATATACCTATAAAGAACGAATAATTAGCAACATGCTTATTATATTCAATATGTTTTGTAAATTAGGTATGTTTTCATTTTGTTCACTTGCGTACCATTCATTGGTGTGTTTATGAAAACTAGGCTGGATCTGACTAAGCTGAGGTTATAAAATGGTGCAATTAATGGCTCTGAACACGACTTTATTCTAAGCAGAACTAGTTTAAAGCCTTCGATTTTGCCTATTCAAACTTGAATGTATCTGCTGATGATCTGATGTACAAAGAAATAAAATGAACTGTCCGAAAATAAAAAAGTATAAATGTATTAATCAATTCAGGCTGATGCCATTGATTTAATCCTTTGCTATCCTATGGTAACCTTAATTTTACTGTGTATTAAATATAGTCGCCTTAAGAAAAGTAAGGAAAAACAAAAATCTAAAATCTAGCGATGTAGTAATCCGTTAAGTGTTTTATTATAATGAGCAATATTTGCAAAAACCTAAGAATCTATGAAGTACATTAACATTTTATTTAAACTTATTTTTATGTAAATTTTAACAATATAAACAATTTTATTTTCCTGAAATTTATAAGCTAACCGTTAATATGCGTATTTTAAGTTAGGCTGTTGTTCGTGTTTTTCATATATTCTAACGACTTAACGAACATAAGTCGGATGCTATTTTGTCAGGAATATTTGATAGTAAAAGCCTAGGTTCTTATATGAAGGGTATGTATCTATCATATAGTGTTTTGCGTTCATCATATTGGATTATTTACGACGTCAACGTAATCAGTAACTACTCTGGAACAAAGATGACTCTAACGATACGTCATTTGTCAAAATTCATGCAAACGTTTCGGTCATACATGATATAAAAACCTACTTAAAAAAATACCTTCCAGTTTTTGGCAGGCGAGTAAAAATACTTCTTTTCCCAGGTGTTTGGACATATTTTATATACATAATAATGTCTTAGGTATACCCGATAGAAGCCGCATAAAAGTGTTTTATTATAATACAGATATACATTTTACAGTTTATTATAAATTCTAAAATAGATTCTATAAAAACCACAGATTACATTAGTAGTTAGTAGCCTCTATTAATGTTATTATTTAGATATGCACAGGTACAATTTAATTTATATGTATTAGTTTACCATTAGTACTGCATCTGGAGTGGTAGACATTAACCTACATTGAAGTAAGGTCTTAATACAGTCCTTGTAAATCTTAACTCCGTGCTTTAGATCAGCTAAACCATGTTTGTTCGTAGGATGTTACGTAATTGTTTTGATTAGCTAATTAGCTATTAACATAATATTATGATGTGCTTTATGGAACTGGCTCGCCAAGTGTAAAATTTAATATTAGTTTGCACAATCAGTACATACAAATATTTTGCCTGTGTATTCATACATATTATATTACTAGTGTCCGGATTAAGAATATAGCACCACTCCATCTTCTCCCGTGGATGTCGTAAGAGGCGACTAAGGGATTCTAACCCAGAAGGATGGGCAGCAGCGTCTCTTCTGTGAATAGCAGTCATACTGCGCCCACCAAACCTCCTGCTAAGCGTGGTGAGTACTGGAAAAGTTCCCCGAAAGGATGACGTAATTGTGAAAAGCTATGGGAGAGGCCTTTGGTCAGCAGTAGATGTCCTTTGGCCGATATGGTGAATATTATTAATGCGAACGTGCGTTTGCCACACTTTATCGATTTTGATTCAATTTGGCGAATATATACCCGAAAAAGGACGTAGTTTAATTTTCTCTTGAGTAAATAACAAGCTCTCCATGTCGACATGTGCACATCAAAGTTAGTTTAAAAGAGTTTTGTAAAACGTTCTCTGCCTTATGCTACGCCTGTTTGTTTTTATTGTTTAAAAACCTGCACATATCATTTTAATATAATACGTTGATATAAATTGTAAACAGGAAAGTTTAATGGAATCGAGGCTACCACATACACGGTGCGTGCGCATGCGACTGTGGCTGGAGTAGTGAGTACCTAGCCGAGGTGAAAGTTGCCGCTGACGCACTTTTGTATTCACGCAACTCACGACCGTCGAGTAATTTACGCCGCCACTTTAATGAGACCTTCTCGCCCCTCCTATTAATTCATCAGATATATTCACAAAGGAGAATCTCTATTGAAATCTGGCAGCTCTCGTTAGGTAGGTCGTTTTGTATAAATCGCCGGTCATGGCCCTTGCAGCCGAATCGCCGGATATGCCAAGAGACATGCGGGCTTCTCTATCACATGAAATATCCGGGTTAATGACTGTCAGTGCTTACTTACTATTTCTAACATAAACAAAATATCCAAAATGTTTTTATGATCATTCGGATTGTGGTTTCGGAATTCTAACCTTCTTTGAAACTGGACATCACTACCCAATGCATAATAGTTTGAATCCAAAATTCGTTTAATACTATGTGTTCCAGGAGCTACAGGCACAAGCAAGATTTCAATTCACCACAGTAATTCGTGAATCAGTTATTTCACAAAGTTTATAAACGTAAGTTGTGACATTTTAAAAACATTGACATACCTTATCGTGTACGATACGCGTATCGTGAAGTAATTAATTTTCATCATTGATTCTTAAACTCCACGCGGTTTGATAATTAAATAATACTCATTTAATTTCTCAATTTATGTGTTAGGTTACGTTAGGAAATTTTCAGATTAATAATCTAGACTTGGCGAAAATATTTATGGATACAGACAACGCCTCAAAGCTGTGTATTGTCTTTATATTATATATTTATCTCTAAAAGATAAGTAACATATGATTTATTCTTTAATCAGTCGATAATTTCACGGAAGTTTTCAGAGTAACTGTTGGAGATATAAATTTATTTGGATCAAAACAATTTACATCTCTAAACAGAAAACATGGACCATATTATTCTTATACAGTAGAACAATAATTTGTACGCTGCTGGCACCCGAACTAGGTAGAACCTGTATCTCAGGTGGCAGCAACCCATAGATAGATTAGGAATTGAATTTATAAAAGTTGGACAATCACCAAACCTGTTTATGATGCTATTTTCGCATTTACATAAGTATATCAGAACGGCCCGAGTTTAATTTGTAATTATTAAATTATTATGGCAACAACACATTCATATCGGTCATTGTGGTGATCTTTGGGGGAGGCCTGTGTCCAGCAGTGGACTAAATTCAGCCGAAATGATGAATGAATGAATGATGATGACATTTATTTGTAAAATATAAGACGTTATTCTGTTACGACTAAAACTGTAGTTAATTGCGATTGCGTACAATATAATGCTATCATCAAATGTTTGCGACGATGAGGTCACCTTATTCAGGTTGATCTGGAATCATTTCCATATACTTTAATTCGTCTTGGACAATTCTAAAATAATCGTCTTCTACTGCTTGTTCTAATTCATCATCATCAGTGTCTTCATCTGATATTTCTTTAGCGCCCGCATCTACCTCAGCTCGTGCTTTCAAGCGAATTTCTTTTAAACGGCTGTCTAAGATATGTTCACGCCTTGTCTCCCTTTCGTAAGTTTGGCCCATCAGTAACTTGTCGCGGCTTCCCGGTATGGCCATATTTTCGGACAATCTCAGTAGATGCAAGGCTCCATGGCAGTCTCCCACAGCAACTGATTCGCCCTCTGAATGAGGAGTAATTCTTGTAAGTCCATGTTCAGATACTTGTAGGGTTACGACTGGCTCTTTGTATTTACGTAGTAAATCCCAATAATAAAACATTCCACCTGCACATACTGACATATAACAGGAGAATCTTAACGGAGCCCAGGCCGCATCTGATACTAGATTTTTGTAAGGCCGTGTGACGATTATGGGTTCGGTACGAACTTCCTCGCTCCATACTTTAACTGTATAATCTCCACATGTAAGAAACATTCTAAATGTACAAGGACTTCTTTGTACTGCCTGCACCGATCCATCGTGTGCATTCCAGTATGAAATTAAAATATCAGAATGACTTCTACCCATGCGATTTCCATTAATGACCAAACCAGTTTCTGTTCCACAAAGGAACTTTGTTGGTAAGCCATAATTAAATTCTAAAGCGCTTACACCCTCCGCATTACTGAGATTCGGTTGTTCAGATGGTGAAAGCCTGATTGACATTGGCAATTGATCCAGAGGATGCGAAAGATCTCGTAAATCCCACCAAAGGCATTGGCCATCCGAAGATCCAGTAAAAAAATCTGAATGTGTGCGAGAATGAATGTAAAGCATTGATGTTATCGGTTCCCGGTGAGAGTTGTGGATAGTACTGGATGACACAGCTGTTCTGCCTACACGGACATCGAATACATTAACAGTACCTTTTTCAAGTCCGCATATTAACAATTCAGGGGTTGCGGGAGAACACGCTAGTTGCCAACAAGGATATTCAGGTCGTAGCTTGTATACTGGTTTTGTTTGTCTATGTACATCCCATAAATAACAATCATTTGATTTGTTAAGCTCCGGGTCTGGCATACATGTTTTGAAGCAGTAAGCAACTGCTAGTTTAGGATTTTTTTCATTTGTCCATTTTACGCATGATATTGGTCTGTGATTTTTGTCCCGAAACACGTTTGCGATTCGGATACTATACTTCTCTACAGGCTCTTGGGAAGCCATTCTTTCGTAATATGTTTCATACATTTCTATTGCATTATTTTGATCTACGCAGTGAAACAATGATGATGATAGGTTGAGGATAGAGTGTATATAATTATCTTCATGCATAATTCTGCGGCGATGTCGTTGTACTTGGTCTTCATTATAAGGGTTAACTTCTCGCGGCCAACCGCCTTCAGTGTGATTTATGCCCTGATCATGAGTTTTTAATTGCGGTGTGTTTGTTTCATTTCCAGACGTTGGCTTTGTTGCTTGTACCTCGCGATGCACAGGGTTGCGAAGGATATATTGCTTTTGGTCATAATTATTAGGATTAATAGAGTCTAACATGCGAGCTGGCACCACCTGGAAATTTGTTTGTCTGCCGAAGTTTCGTCGTACCTTTGTGTACTCGTAGGTCCACTTAACGTAAGAAGACATAATTCAATTATTTAATCGTATTAAGTCCGATAATGCAATTGCACAATGTCTGACATATAGGAATATAAAATCAGCAAGGCCATGGCGCAAAATGAATAATTGATGACGGAATTAAACAATATCAAGAATGACTACAACGTCATGTTACCAGAACCATATGTGTCCTTGTTTGGCCGTGAAGTTATTTTCTGCGACATTACTTAATAATTTTAGCCTTTGTGTCGATTTTACTTAGCACGTTTAATTTGCACTTATGTTGTAAAAATATTAATAAAAGTCCATGTATTATTATTTTAAATTTGAATAAAAAATCCAATTGAATTACGCATTCTAGGCATTGGCCTAGAATGCATAAAATTGGATTATTTTATCTGTTGGCTTTTTGTTGCGTAGTTTCCTATTACTCCAGCTGTGATCATACCAGGAAATGTCGTAACCACAATGTTGGAGGCAAGGAGTTGTTATGCGGTCCGCATTAACATGCATCGAGTCCATATGGCAATAGCTATGTGCGAGAGGTGAGACGACTCTCGATGTTACGCGGTTACGCTGATTCAGTCTACTTATTCCAGTTTCATTAACATTTGTTTGTAAAACAATTATGAAACTAGAGAAGCGTGGCTTGCTATGTGCAAATATTAATAACATCGAAATGTAATAGACTTCTACTGAATTGTTAGTTATTTCAAGACGCGTTTGTGATTTCTTTTATTACAACATAATCCATTACTGCCATTAATGATTCCATTTGTAATTTTTGTAGACCTCGGACTACATATTATTAATTGTCTACAGTCTATACTGATATTATAGACAGAGAGACTGTGAGTTTGTTTGTTTCTTAATATTATGTAGGAGGTAGGAAACCTTATTATTCCTGATGCCTATGGACGAAACAACTAAGAGGTTTCATTTATGTTAAAGATTATGTACTATAATATTCTACATGTAGAGTTGATACACGCTTTATCGTATGAAAACGGACTCTTAAATTTTGCCTAATTTAATACAGTTCATAGTTAATATCATGAAAAATGAATTGCGAATATAACATGCTCGCTCACAATGTCAACGAACCCATAAAAATAATAATAAAAAACATACTTCCTTACCATAAAAATGCAAACGTTTTCCATACCAGTATTGAACAATCACATATCTGTCACTTCACGTCATTTTATAATTGTTTATTCTGTGTTGGTAACATAGGTGCTATCAGTACACTGTCACGAATTGGCACAAGTCACAACACTCTTTTGCGTCACGATTAGAAATTCGAATGCGGTACTAGATTTATGCGCGCGCGCCGTACGCTTGTACGAATGAACGTCTCAACGGTGACTGGCGCGCGTGACGCCGGCGACTGGGAGTACAGAAAGAAGTCAGGTTGTCGAGAACTACGACTGGTTTGGTTCAACCGTATCCCGGCAATTGATGTGTTGACTGATGATTATACTGCCTGCTTGGATAGTGTTGACAGTAACTTTGACGGGTCGCACGGTGCTAGCTAAAATAACCTCGCCCTTTTTCAACTTTCGATATTATGGTGCGCTGAGTTGACTCACAGATAACTTGAAATCCTTGAGGATTCAGTCATTTTGATATTTGAAGAAACAAAGGTAGACCTTAATTTTATTGTCCTTAAAGTGGAATCAAAATACTCTTTGTTCAAAATGCAGGCCTTTTCTATTATATCGTTGAGACCGACAAAAAGTTATACTAAGTTATGCTGGGGATTAATGCTTTACTTAAAAAGTGTAGGGAAAAGTGGATTCGTTAATGTGGGGCAGAGTAATGACCGAGTCACGACACGGCGACCGACAGTGCAACTCGTCAAAAGCGACATACTACCTACAAGCAACAACGAGCATGACGGCCACACCACTCCTGGTTTTCCTAGGTCCCAAGCTTACATATACTGTTAACAAGAGAGAATCATTGCTGTTTCATAACCTACGCATTTTTTATATTTACGTGGTGGTGTGCTACTTGTTACCCTTAAATTGTTTTTAATTAGCCTAACAGGTTTTTTTATAGATTGAATAGGCTTGCGTTTGACCACTATCTCACCTGATGTTAGGCAACGATGCGGTCGACGATGGTGATGGTGCACGCTTGCCTAGGAGAAACCTGTTCACTCGTGACTTGAAGATTTCCAGGTTATAACGGTCGGGGAAACACAGACTACGTATGTATTTATAGACATACCTTTCGAAGTCGCTTCGCTACGCCCAGTTCTAAGCATTTCACATCCAATAATGTAATTAAAATAAAAACTTATCTCTCTTTATTGTATTCAACACTAGCGAAGCGGGTAACGCCGCCCGCTTCGCGGTGTTTAAATTAATATTTTTGATTGATGTTGGTCATAATCCAAATGAAAGTTTCCAATATCCTATTTCACGACATAATCTACCTCTATGCTTAATACCATTAAAATCTGCTCAGCTATTTAAGCGTGGTGAAGCCCCAAACATATAACCTTTCATATTTATTAGAGTAGAATAAAAATATTAGTTATAAAAATAAAGTAAACTATAAGGAAATCATTGACTCTACTATAGTCCAACATAATTATGATTTTTCTTTTTAAACTTGTCAACACAACTGCTGTAGGAAGCCCTATTGCCATTACTCGGACATTATTATATCTAGTAATGTGGACACATGGTGCTGAAGATTGCAAACTACGTAAATGGCGAACTTAACCAAAAATATATCACACTGTTGCCTGCGTGAGAAGTTATTATTTTTGTTTGTACAAATACAGGATAATTTTTAGGTTACTGCCAAATTTGATCCAAATCCATTTAGGTCTGCACCTGACTAATACAGTCTACATCTATACATACAAATAAATAAAATTGTAGTGTCTGTTTGTAATGTCAAAATAACAACTTTTTACAAAATGCATATGAAAGTGTATACGGAACATATAACAAAAAATGCATTATAAACATTTTTGTCTGTCTGTCTGTCCGTCTGTCTGTCTGTTTGTTCCGGGTAATCTCCGAAACGGCTGGACCGATTTTGACGGGACTTTCACTGGCAGATAGCTGATGTTATAAGGAATAACTTAGGCTTCTTTTATTTTAGAAAAATAATTAGGGTTACGCGCAAAAAAAATAACAACCCTTGAAATTCAGCATATAGATTCTATATCAAGTGCCTATGTCGAAGTACTCTAAATGTATTTTAAATTAAACGCGGGTGAAACCGCGGGTCCCAGCTAGTATTGAATAAAATTTGAACAATAAAATAATTGCAATGATCACGGACAGATTGCCCATGGTTTATAAAAGGTTTGAATAAAAGTGTTTTGGTCAAGAGTTAATTGGCGTAATTGGTCATTAGTGGCTGAGAGCGACCGTTCCTTGAGTTGATTAGTAATTGACCCGGTGGAGACCTTGTGCTCCTAGCATCACATTGCCGTTTGTTATGATTACGAATATTAGGTTATCGCCGAGTACTACGTAGACACAGGGTAACCTGTCGATACAAGTGCACTTCGGAAGCGGATTAACAATATCGAACATGATAATTAATCCGAAACTCAATATAAGTATATGCTTCTTTGATTCAAAAGAGACCAACATTTTTGGTAATCACTTTCTGTTGTTATTAATATAATAGTTATTTAATTCTAAGAAAATATACCGCTTTTTAAAACGGACTAATAAGTATTAAATAATTTATCTTGGCCTCACAGGATTTAAAACTAATGACACATAATGTAATAATTGATGAATAAATAGTTCATCTCCAGACCAGAGAGTGGTAAGTTATTAATGTAATAATTGATGAATAAATAGTTCACCTCCAGACCAGAGAGTGGTAAGTTATTAATATATATATATATAGTTCGTATTCAAAGTAGCTATTTAATATCTAATATATCTAAAGCTTAATCTATGTGAATATTTAATTCACACATTTCGATAGTCCGCTGACGTGACAATTACCATCTTAACTATATCGCACTACACCATATACCTATGTGACCCCGATACTGTTCGTCTTAGCCACAGATTATATATACTACTGTGATATTGCGAACTGTAGCTTTATTAAATTATACTGAGACCTTAGACCGTTTAGATCCATTATCATGGCGCATTCAGTCATAGGTATAATCACGTCGTCCCATACATAATTAAAAGAGGCCGTGGCTACGATTGGTCACGTACAATCACTTGAAATATTACCGTCAGTTTGCACAATACGGTGGGCATCTGTCACTGTCATTTTATGTTTCAGAGGAATTGTGTAACGTAATGATGGATAGAAGATAAACGGGGTTCATTGGTTATACGAAGTTGGTACACTTGGTCAGAAAATAGACAATAGGAGTGTGATATATCGACACATTGCAGCGGTCTTCATTTCGCACAAATGAATAAATTCTTTGTATATACAATGGACAATGGAGCGTGCCGGAGAACTGATGGAGATGATCATAAAACGTTTGTGTTAGTGTATAGCTTGTATAGGCATTTTACTGAGAACAAAGTCACGGTCAATGTGTTTGTGTGCGCAAATTGTGTTTAACAAACATTTCATTAGAAAGCGTACGCTGCACATCATTATGTAGGGTCATACAATATAGTAATACTTATTATGAAGGGATAATCAAGCGATAGCGTTTCTTTTTAAATTATTGTGATTTTAATTCTTAATTTTACAGTTATTTTGTATATTTGATTAATAAGTTGCTTTTTGAACACTAAAACTTTCTATTTTACAATTTGGTTACACAATTAAAGAAAACGCGCCGCTGCAATAAAACTTTGATAATAGATTTTTTAAGTACTCGATTAGTAGCTTTACTTATCATTTATTTATTTTATAATGCACACGAAACATAAATATGAAAAAAATGAACTAGGACTAAAGGTACAAAGGTACTGCTTATTTCTTAAGAAATCTCTTCCAGCAGACCTGCATATCAATGATTGATAAACAAGATGGACAACTGTTTTTTAATAAACCTTAAAATAAATTTCACTATTTTTGTAAGATCCTAGTAGTTGATGCTAGTTTTGTAGATATAAGACTTATTTCATTTTTTGATTTGCAATAATATTAATAACTAGCTGTTTCCCGCGGTTTCACCCGCGCGTTTATTTTTATTAATATTAATACAAATATAGCATATATCACTCAAAGATAGTGTAGCTTTCTATTAGGAAAATAAATTTTAGAATCGTTTCAGTAGTTCAAGAGACTTCCCCTATGCATATAAACAACCAAAACCTCTTTATAATTTTAGTATAGATGAGCAAATCCAACGATACAGCACAACTACTCAACGTGAGATCCGGGGTTCAATTCGCTGGTTGGGCAGCTATAGGCTGTGCGTTGATATGTCAGTCAGTCAGTTTATCTTTTTATATATTAAAATATAAATAATGTTATTGCACATGTCACCTTGTCTTACATTATTTACAACTTTAACATTCGTTCACCTACCCAATTTAACCCCTACACAATTTTATTTAGAAAGGTTGTCTTCCTGTGTGTGCGTACATGTTAAGGAAAACGTAGTTCCGGAATTTAGAGTATAAGGACGCTAAATCCGGGTAGTCATTACTGAACGGACGGCCAGTCAGCCGACTGATTGACCTTGTAGTTGTGCCATCCCCTCGTAATTGGGCCTTTGTAGCTCGGATCAATCCAATAACATGACCGCCTCGACAGAGGTGCGCATTTTATGTTCCTTTGCACTGTATATCTCAGCTTCTCGATGTTATGTGTTTGATATCGTGTCGATAGTTGGTAGGGGTTATGTAGCAAAGCTTGGCTCTAGTTCAGATTTAAATATTATGTTTCAAAAGCAAATTATTTAGAAAGGATAGGGACCAGATATTATATGAAAGTATTGTGTAATTCTGGATAAAGGGTTTATGAAATATACTGATCACAGGAAACAATATTCGTTATGAATTTGTTTTATTTGCCACGCTTAAGATAATTTAAAACATTATATTACTTTCAAAAAAGTTAATTCAGGAGAATACCCACATAAAATATATTTTCTTATAAATTTAATTCCCTAGTCATATAACGATAATATATTTCATTTAAAATAATAATCGTGTACCATAATATTTTGTTAAGCGTTTCGCGTTTACCAAACCGCAAGAGCGTCGGTAATATCTTTAGATTTGATACCGCAACATCCACGTGATTTATGCGAACTTGGAAACCCATTAATCATGAGTTGTCAATTGGAAAGCGACCCATTTTCGCGCGAAGGATATTTGTTTGGTTTTCTCCCACAATTTACTGAGAGCAGATGACGGAACACTTTTTCTCTGTATTTTATTACGGTGAGAGTGTTAACCGAGCAAATTTTCAAAATATGAGACTGTTATGCTCGGTGCCGTGTGGTGCCAGGCTCAGAATACCACCACTCCATCTCCTCCCGTGGGTGTCGTAAAAGTCGACTAAGGGATTAGGCGGAGGATGGGTAGCAACGTCCTTCGAGTACATTAACAACTCAACTGCGATCGCCAACCCGCTTGCCAAGCGTGGCGATTATGGCAAAACACCCCAATGAGCTCACAACACATATCGGTCGATGTGGTGGTCTTTGGGGGAGGCCTGTGTCCAGCAGTGGACTTCATTCGGCCAAAATGATGATGATGCTCGGTATTCCGTTTACATAAAAAAAAACTATTAAAGTGCGGCCGCCGAGAGTATGCGTTCCTGATATCTGTTAATAGGTCTAGTTTATTTTATATTTGACATTAAAATCCATATATAATATGATTTTAATGTAGTAACGTCAACACACAGTAAACTTAAATAGTTTAGCGCTAAATTAATTCTTCAACATAACAGAAACTAGACCGATGAACAGACGGCAGGATCCCATTCATTCTCTGCCGCACTGTAGGGTCAACTATTTTTATAAATTATTCCATACAAGTGTACTACTGTTTACTTTACATTTTGGGCGGCCTTAACGCACACGGTGATTTCTTCTAGGCAACCTTAGGATGAAAAAGAAAATACCGGACAAGATATGGGGTAGTCTATGGTGCACACAAATACATATCCATATACTTAATACATACTATACTAAATATGTGAAAAATGAAGAATATAAATACACTACATTTTTTTAACACGTATGGATTGAGTTGTTTTTTTTTTTAAATTACAAACTACATACATAATTATTTAAATATACAAGTTTAAACCAAATTAGGACAACTGTTCAAAGATGTAACTAAAAGTGATTGTTCCCTCACTAGTCTTTTAAACACCGGTAGCGATTGAGCCCGTCTAATTGAGATCTGTAATGCATTCTACAAACGAGCGGCCTGTACCGTGTAGGATTTATCAATAAAATTTGTAGAATGCATAGGCGTTTTAAGCCTTAGATTTTCCGATGATCTAAGGATTCGCGAATGTGTATCACCAAGGAACTCGAAACGTTTTTTAAGGTAGGAGGGAGTAGAAGGAATTAATAGTTCACTGTAGAGTAGCGAAAGAATGTGTGTATTGCGACGAAGACGAATAGGTAACCACTTGAACTTAGTGCGGAATTCAAATCTTCTCCCATTTCTTCAATACTTCGAGTAAATAGTAACTTGCTACTCCTCTTTTTATCCTCAACGTACGTCATCAAACGGGACGGGAAAGTAACGAGTTAGGAAAGAAGGCATGTTATGAAACTGACTGATAATGAAATGTCACAAATTAGTTAATAATAATAATCCAAAGTAAAACCGGCAGCATTTATTGTTACTATATATTTATATTATATTGTTTATATATACTATACTATGTCATCTTATTTTGAAACTTACTTCATACGCAAGTCGCAGACAAATGGACGAAAAAAAACAAAGGTCAAATTTTGCTTCAGCTTTGTCTTTTTAAACAACGGTGATCTTAATAGCGTATTGGTTTTTGTTCCTGTGGTTAGAACCCAGTTTTTATCTTTATAGCTAACTAAGCGATATTTGACAGCATATTTGGCGTAGTGGCTAACCGCTTGGTTTTCTATGTGGCTTGGCGCGGGTTCCATCCCTGCACAGAACAAATATTTATATGGACTACAGATAGATGTTCCGGGTCTGAGCTTATGTACATGTGGAATTTATGTCTGTACACTATACCCACGACACAGGAAAGATTCTAGTGATTTCCAAAACCTCAAAAATAAGCTAGATATTTATTCTAAACAGGGATGTTCGTGCATGTGATTTGTTTGTAGTGAAACTGACTTCACAGGGAATACCAGCGCGAGCTATGAGGTGTTTATTTATTATGGCAAGTTCTGGCGTAAACCATAAACAAATGACTACGCGTAAAGTGTCGCAAACGGAAGGCGAAGCGTAAGGGGTCATTGTCAAATGTAGTTACGTTAGTTTAAGATCAAACTGCACTATCGGAAGTGTCTAGGACCGCGCGGCTTACTACTAGATTTATCGCCGCGATCGAGAGCCAAATGCTTCCCCCGTTACAAGAGTGCCAGCGACCCGTGAATTTTATTGTTTCCCCTCGTACGATTCTGTACAAAGTTTTGTGTTCACACGTACTATACCGTAAAGGTACGAGGCGATTCGGTAAGCCGATATTCATTTCGTGACTTCGCAACACAGCGCATAAAATACAATGTCGTCGGAATTAATTTATTTGTTATTTTCAATAGAGCGAAAGAGCAAAATGTCAAGAGGCTTGAGATTCGACGCAGTCACTGGATCGATTTAACATAGTAATAATACAATTTACTCGTAAAATGTAAATCAATTGATTAGATTAGTTGTGTAACTATTAAATGAAACGCGTTACGAAAACTAATTCTTTTTGTGCAAGACATTCACGTGGCAGAGTTAAGAAGAAATAGGTAAACAATAGAAGGTTATAATTAGCTCCTGGTGTTTCTAAGCTAATGTCCGGTAATAATACGTAAGCGATAACTCAACTATTAGGTAATTTTATATCATGAATGCATCTTTATTCAAGAGTTACACGTAATTCGTAGATAACTAGTTATTATTACCTTCACGAGTAACAAAAGAGTCGTTGATAGCAGTTCATTGCGCGGCATTCGAGACTCCGCCGCAGGGTAAATGGCAGTAATAACAATGGAGAAAGCACCATTTATTTTGCATTGCTAGAAACTAAGTGTTGCAATCGATGATAATGTTCGAATATTAGATTTCGTATTGAGCTTACTTGCATTGTATGCATTCACATATACAAAGAAAATTAAAATAATAATATTAATCTCTTGATATTCAGGCTACTTTGGCTAGATCACCTTACAAACTAACATATTATATATTATAATAATACAGAATATGTTAGTATAAAGAAAGTCACGTCTATGTTAGTAAAAACTTCACTCTGCACCACGTTATTGTACTTTCTTGTGGCACTTGTCCGCGTAAGCGACGGAAGACTACGTCCTGCCGCCCAAAATCCTCCTCCATGACGAGGTGCAGAAAACACGTTGGTAGCACCATGAATAAGATTATATATTGTGGTTTAAAAGTGCATTAACACTATATAGATACAGCTCGCTATCAATTGTCCATCTATAAATAAGGTTATAATGACAATGTTGCAGATAATTATGGTATTAGTATTATGTATATTTATTTACTTACTTTAATTATAACGGTATCACACAAATTACAACAATTAAGGACATATTAAGCCATTACCAACAAAAAATGAAACTTAAACACAAAAGCAATAATAATAAATTTCAACTAACATAAATATCAAATTAAACACACAATCATACATCCTTCTCGCAGAAACGCAAACACTTTAACAACATTTTTGGTCAGGCATCCGCAAACAAGTCACATTCAGGATTGGCACACAGGAGAGCGTTGAGTGCAGAGAGGGTGCGCGGTATGGGTGATTTAGCGCGCGCAACGGTGCGACATGATGGTACAGCAAACAACTTGTGCCTTCGGTGGTGACGAGCCGGATAAACCTAGGGGTAAAACCAATTGTGCAGTTTCGTTAAAAGTATGTCGTTGTTAGCCCTATCAAACGCCTTCCGGAAGTCAAAGTAAAATACATCTACTTGAGAGCATCGGTCCAACCTAGCCAATATGAACTTAACAAGAGTCATTAGGCCACAAAACTCTTTGGTTTAAAGCCGTGTTGCTCGTTACAAAGGAATTTGTCCATCTGTAGTATATGATTATCTAAACACCTTTGGTGGAGACGACAGTACCGCAATCGGCCGGTATCTTTTTTTTAATTTTTTTTTTATTGATTTGGTGGAAATACCTCATGTACTTCCTTAGCCCCGGGAAAGGGCGAAGGGGCATGCCGGACTCCTACCGGCTAAAACCACTGGAGTGATCATCGTCGGCTCCGAAGGGAGGCTCCAGGAACTCGAAAGATCTCCGTCTAGAGCCACCCATTGGCGCCACGCCTTTAGGCACATCTCGGAGGGGATGACTGTAAAGTGGTCACCCCTCTAGTGGAGGGAACGGGAGGGCGACTGTAAAGAGGCCACCCCCCCGGCATCTCTCGAGGGAATTGTAAAAGGTTCCCTCGAGGCCTCACTATGCGCTGTGCTGCGCACACAGCGGTACGTGACCACATGCGCACCGCTGTCTTCCCGGGGGTCGCTCGGTATGAGCACGCAGATTTCCCAATAAGCGCGCTCGCGACCCCCAAGGCCAAGACAACAAGGGGCTCAGGCGTGTTGGACACGGGCGCCGCGGCGGTTGTTACCCCGGCCCCGTGTCCTCCTCCTCCGAGCGGGATCGGCCCTCTCCCGATCCCGCTCTGCGACCTCCTTCTGGAGCATTACGCTCTCACAGAAGGAGACCACAGCACTCCAATTTTCCTGCTTTGCCAGCATAGCCGATACAATCGGCCGGTATCTACCTTAAGTTTTAATTTATTAATTAAATAATTACACTCGTAACAGCCCTGGGCATAATTTTAAGAATATTCATATAACTACTATTGCAGCTTAAATTATGTAATTATGTTATTTATGTAATTTCAATGACATTTTTGTAATTGATATTGCATATATACACATACACCTTTGTCATTTACATGACATATAAGTAAAGACAAATAATAATCGAATTAAAATAATAATGTCTCTCTTCATGGGTTATAATCCTCTGCATGGTGGAACCCTTTTCTTTTAATAAGCTTACGCGGGGAAGTGGGTTCGACACGTAAAGGCCCTTTAGAGATTTTTTTATATAAAATGTAGGGTCTATTAACTGGGGACTCTCCATGGCTGCACTATAAAAATACAATCACGGATTGTCTCTGGTGGTGTCAACTTATTGTTTGAGATGGAAGCTTCAATTGTAAGGTCTATTGTAATTAATAATTAATTAATTAATGTTAGCTGACCGTTGCGACTCGCCAATGTTGCGGCACTGGATGCGATTGCACACTGCCTAAGCATAAACTTCTCTTATTTATTTTTATTGATACCTACTATTAAAACAATCTATGGACTTAGTCTGAAATAAACATTTATTATTATATTAATATTATAATGCCTAATAATTAATATAATGTCCCTCCATTCACGGGTTAATAGCATCTGCAAAAAGGTATCCAGTCTTTTGATAAGCTTACGCGGGGACATGGAACCAACACGCAGAGGTCCATAGAATTTTAATCTAGAATGTAATAGGTAGGACACTACTCGTGGACCATGGCTGCACTTTAAGATGAAGTCACAGATTGTCCCCGGTTGTGTAGGAATATTGTATGAGATGAAAACTATAATGATAAGGTATATTGAAGTAGGTGTTATATGGAACGAAAACTTGAAGGAAAACAGGAACAACGGCCTCTGCCTTTCAACCTATATAGTGAAAACCTGTGGCAGATGGTGGCTCGCCACTCACAAGATGGCCCCCCTAAAAAGCCACTTCTACAGGCGACACAAAGCAACACCAGCCTGAGCTGCTCAGGGTGTCGAGAGGTGCGGCACCGGTTTCACCATCGCACTTCTCGAAGACTCCGCAATTAGAAACTTCCAACCCCGAGCATATAGCTCTGGCGGCCCCCTCTGATCGCCCAACTAAGGCAAACCAGAGTTGAAAGTCCTTCGGGCACTCATGGGGTTCCACTCCACCCGACCAACTCCTCTCTGGGGCATTCGGGTACGCAGTGTCACCGTAATTAATATTATTATTATTGTCCTAGATTTCAGCATATATAAAACCCATTGCATTGGAACTTATCATTGTACAACCATCAACATATTACAATAATAATAATAAATAATAGTATATAATATTTTACCATAATAAGTTTCAGTCCGTAAAGTTTATTTTAATATTATGTTTATTGTATATTTATTTCGTATGGTGTCCGGATTAAGAACATAGCATAACTCTATCACTCCCCTTGTATGTCTTAAAAGGTGACTAAGAGACTCTAAATCAGAAGGATGGCAGAAGCGTCCGTTCTGTGTAACATATAGCCATACTGCGCCAACCAACCCGCCTGCCAAGTCTAGTGGGTATGTAACTGGTCGATTTGATTTGTAGAGTATATTTCTATCTTAGGGGACCTTAGTTCATTAGTGGACGTTCTTTGGCGGATATGATGATGATGATATAAGTACTTACATATTTTTTTAAATTTAGAGTGCAACGAAACAGTGTGCAAATACATTATCAAGCTCACATATTATCAAGAACTTCTCACCTTCGCATGACTTTGTATAATGGACGTCGGATTTAGAAAAGGGAATAATCACAAATCTACGGGGATGTACAAACGTGATTTATTACGTTTATATGAATAATACATTACCTACGAGGGATGGATGTATTCATCATAGCTCACGTAATATTGTTTGTCTGAACATGGACCCTGGTCGTTACTCGATAATAAAACTAATTTGAGTTTCAATTATTCGACTGTGACTGTGATGCAATATCAATCACACTCGTGATAAGGAGATAACGTCCTGTTTAGTTGGTTTAAGGGACTACAAAAAATGGATTGATTAAAAACTGATATGCAACCTTCGTCGTGAAATTCAAATATTGATATGTTCTCGCTTCAAAATGTTCATTTTCTCCCATCAGTATCGCTTCGATACCAACCTTCTTTTAATATATAATATCATTGATACCAACCTAATTCATTCGTTGTAAAACAATTGCATCACTCCTAGAACTTATTTACATTATTACATGATAATTATAGTATGTAAACCGAAGCTTATGCACTACGGGTAAACGTAACTGCTGAAAACTGTTTCATATTGTATCTAGTTTGCTTAGGATCCTTTTGGATGATATATTATCAACAATATATACTCGTATATATATATACATATATATGTGTTGATATATATAACTATATGATGTTAATGAAATGTTATACATTGATGAAAAATTCATATAGCAGCTAAATAGCAATTCAGATATATTTGGTTACCAGGGAAGCCACATGTACAGAAAAGAGCTAATGCCATATATCCCTATCGTCAACATAGTCTTTAATCATATGGTAGGCTTTTTGGGGAATTGTTTTAACGTGAGCTTTAAACTTCCTGTCTGTGAGATCAGTAATTACCTTAGGTATTTTTTTGTAAAATCGAATACAGTTTTCTAAGAATGATTTATTGGGATTTTGACAACCTAAATTTAGGTACCACAATTTTATGTTTATTTCTAGTATTTATACAATGAATGCCGCTCTTTACATTAAACGTTAGCAGGTTTTTACGGCCAAACATTATATTTTCAAAAATGTAAAGGGTTATATATTGTTAGTATATTGAATGAACATTTTTAAAGATATCTGTAAGTGATTCGCAAGGAGCTATATCATAGATTGCGCGGATGGTTTTATTACTATTTAATAAAAGGTTATTTGCAGCAAACCATCTAGACAGTGAGGATAAACTATAATTAACGTGTGTAACATAATTAAGTCTCCTATTGATTTTTAAAATAAGTGATGTGACATCAGCAAATAATATTTCAATTTCAATTTCAATTTATTCAATATTAATAATAAAATATTATATCAGATAATGCCGACACCATATAAGGGGGATCATTTATAACATAAATGGGCCCATAGTTGATCCCCGTGGTACGTCCATTTTCACTAGAGACCCTGAAGATGTTATACCATCTATACCTACTTTTAGTTGTCTTAGAAAGGTATGATGATACAAGCTCGAGAGTTCGACAACGAATTCCGTTTTTTTAAAATTAAATACCCCACACTAGGATTTCTCCTGTGTCGTGGGTGCGTTTACAAGACATGAATTCCACATACAGTACACCCAGACCCGGAACAACTATCTGCAGATCATACAACTATTTACTTTATGCGGGAATCGAACCCGTGACCCGGAGTGCAGCAGCCGACTGTATCAGCCACTGCACCAACCGTGCCGTCAGATTCCATAGTGACTCAATTTACAAATGAGCGTATTGTGATCAACGCAATCAAAAGCCTTGGAAAGATCACAGAAGATACCAATAGTATCACATGAACCCTCCCAGGCTTCTAAAATATGAGTGACTAGTTTCGCACCTGCGACTGTAGTCGATCTACCCTTCGTGAAGTCAAACTGTCGATCGTGGAGAAGCTTAATAGTGTTAAAATGAACCTTCATTTGATCAAGCATAATATTTTCGAATATTTTACTTAATGTTGCAAGAACAGAAACAGGTCTATAATTGCAAAGATTATGCTTTCAGCCTGATTAAAAAAATGGGATAACTTTACTATATTTCATAAAATCTGGAAATGATTCACTATCTATGCAAAGATTGAAAATTTTAGCAAGAAACGGGGCTTTGTCTGTGCAAGTAGTCAATTAAATAGTTTAAAAATATAGGTACGAGTATATGTACTTACCTATTTTACCAATATTTGTTTTTAAGTATAGCTCAGACATGTATGGAATATAAGTATACGTAAGTTTTTATCTCCCGAACAAGCCGGTTTCCGAAAAGGTTTCATTACCATAGACCACATCCATACGCTGCGGCAGGTTATACAGAAGACCGAGGAGTATAATCTGCCACTATGCTTGGCGTTTGTGGACTATGAGAAAGCCTTAGATTCGATCGAAACCTGGGCAGTGCTGCAATCTCTGCAGCGGTGCCAGATTGACTATCGGTATATTGAAGTGTTGAAGTGCTTATACAGAAACGCCACCATGTCGGTCCGAGTACATGAACAGAGCACGGGAGCAATTCCATTGCAGAGAGGTGTGAGACAGGGGGACGTCATTTCCCTGAAACTGTTCACCGCTGCAATGGAGGATGCCTTCAAGCTACTGGAGTGGAAAGGATTCGGCATTAACATCAATGGCGAGTATATCACTCACCTTCGATTTGCCGATGACATCGTAGTCATGGCAGAATCGCTGCAAGAGCTCAGCACAATGCTCGATGATCTCAACAGAGTTTCCCAACAGGTGGGCCTTAAAATGAACATGGGCAAGACAAAAGTCATGTCAAATTTCGTGCCCATCCCAATATCCGTTGGGAGCTCTGTTCTCGAAGTTGTTGACGAGTATGTCTACCTGGGACAAACTTTCCAGTTAGGTAGGTCCAACTTCGAGAAAGAGATCAGTCGTCGAATCCGACTCGGCTGGGCAGCGTTTGGGAAACTACGCAACATCTTTTCGTCAACAATACCGCAATGCCTCAAGACGCAAGTCTTTAACCAGTGTGTGTTACCAGTGATGACATATGGTCACTCACAATAGGCCTCATAAGAAAGCTCAAGGTCACTCAGCGAGCTATGGACAGAGCTATGCTTGGTATTTCTCTACGAGATCGAATCAGAAATGAGGAGATCCGTAGAAGAACTAAAGTTGTCGACATAGGTGAAAGGATTAGTAAACTGAAGTGGCAATGGGCAGGGCACATTGCTCGTAGAACTGGCCGCTGGGGCACAAAGGTTGAATGGAGACCGCCTACCGGAAAACGCAGTGTGGGACGACCTCCAACGAGGTGGACAGACGACCTGGTGAAGGTCGCTGGGAGTCGTTGGATGAGGGCGGCATGTAACCGCTCGTTGTGGAAATCTAAGTGGGAGGCCCTTGTTCAGCAGTGGACGTCCTGTGGCTGATATGATGATGATGATGAAGTTTTTATATTATGTAGTTTTTCATTTGATGCTTTATGTATAATTAAAATGAATTTGGGAAAAGAATGTACTGTCGATTGTTGTTACTTTGATTTGCGGTGTCACTTTGTTCAAAACTTCCTTATTCTTAAAGCACCACAGAAATGGATTTGACAGTAGTTTAGCTATCCCAGAAGAAAAACTACTAAATTGCGTTCCGTTTTACGCAATTCGCAAATGAAAATGAATTTTCCCCCAAAGTCACCCCGCGGATCACAGTAACCCCAATTTACTTGTACGTTCACTATGATTTAAAATAACTTTGATGCCATACTTCTATTGATTCGCAAGGGCGACTAAAGGAGTAGAAAATATACAGTTACAAGTTGTTGAGTGCTAATAGGACTTCATGCTCGAAACAACACAACTGTCATCGTGTCATAGGAAATATTTTTATTATGGGCCAATAGATATAGGCTAATTAGATGAATGAGTAAGTATCAAGTAATATAATCGATAAGTCCCATTCATCAATATAATGTAGGTATTTAAATTGGATAGAATCTACTCTCTGTGGGATTCTCATCTCGATATTAGTGAACGTTATTGTTTCAATTATCATGCTAAACAAGTACCTACTTATATGCCTACAGCGTATCTCATGAATGCAATCAAATTTACTATAGTATTTTTTACTGCAATTTTTTAAATTGTATTATTAGAATAGCTAGGTGTACTATTATATATTTTATACTTAAATTAACTTTTGATGAGTTACCTAAATACCTTTGTAATGACTAGTCCGTGATGTGCCTAAAGGCGTGGCACCAATGGGCGGCTCTAGTGTAATCTTACGAGGACCTGGAGCCCCTCTTTGGTGCTGAAGATGACCGCTTCAGTGGTTTTAGCCGGTAGGGGTCCAGCATACCCCTTCGCCCTTCCCCGGAGCGAAGGAAGTTCATTTAGAATTCCACTGGACAGTTAATAAAGGTCGGTGTATCTCAGGGAAACTACATATTGTTTTGGAACCCACAACGAAATTAAATATAATAATTCTAAGATTAGTTTAAAAAAACTAAAAAAACACGCTAGGTTGTGCTGAACTGAGTGCCCGAAAGAGCAAGTCTGGAACTGCACGCATGCGTAGTTCGCGCACTAGCTCTGTCTCTCTTACTCGCATGCAAAGGATGCGGAAAGAAATTAATTAATCCTGGCGAATCTAATTAGGATAATCGGATATTTTGATCGGATTATTGCATTGTCATCGACCTTTGACAGGTGTGCAAAGTTTGAATGAAATCTGATCGTTAAAAGTAGGGCAAAATCGAGCTCAAAGGAGTCGGTTACAAACAAACATACATACAGGTGAAGCTAATAAAAGCGTGTTAAAAAAGGTAATGACTTATGGTTATGTGCTTGTATTACGTGATTTGGCAGCTCTTGTGTCAATGCAATCTCAACATTACCTAATATTTATTTGAATTTGATATTATTAAATTGTTTAAGTGACAAAGAGAATTTGCTTCAATAGCCTATTTTGTCACAAATTTTGAGCTTTTGCTGACTTTCACATGTACGTTATTTTCTTGTCAATGCCTTGCGTCTGGAAAAGTCAGAATCGGTCGTAACTAAAAACATTTCAGGAAGCGGCCTGTTATTTTCAAAATAGTGATTAACATTGTTTACGTTCTTCTTCTAGTTTTTGTTTAAAAATAGTGTGGAACGGTCCACAAAGCACACGTGTGTTCCAGCCATTAGTCGCCAGTATCGCTTCCCGGGAATGTATTGCGCCGAGCTGCGCCCTAAATCTAACCGTAAACGGTCTAATTGCTCTTTGTACGGAACTGTTCCTTATGAAGTGTACTGCTGTTATGAAATAACGGATAATACTTTGGCTGATATTTTTTTATATTTCTTTGTTAACATATGTTTAAAGTCTTTTGTTTGTTCTAATCAGTGCCAAATGTGGTTTTGGAAAAGTGGAGCCAAAGCAAAGTTTTTCTTTGAAACTTATTGTATTATTTTTCCATCTTGATTTGCCTTATGCAGGTCAAATGCAATATTACCCTCAATAGCTACTTATGAATTTTCAAAGTTTATAATTCATAAAGTTGTTTTATATTGACAGCACAGTTGGTGCAGTGGCCAAGCAGTTGGGTTTACGCAATGCGGATCGCGGGTTTGGTGAAAAAAATTGCACGACTTGTACTGAAAAGTACACGAACTTAAACGGATAACTGTGGACAGAGTACTGGTCATCGGTTGGTGTCCCGGCAGCTATATTTGGGAATTGGACCGAGCCGCCACCAAGTTTATCAATGTGTATTGGAGCGTGGGATTGTTTTCGAACGTTGCCTCTGCCGTGGAATGCAAAGTTGTGCCTTGTGGCCTACTTGATGGCCAATTACTTGCCCGTTACCATCATAGACAAAGTTATTTTAAATATGCATGACTAACCTTAACAATTTCTTATTTTATTTAGATGTAGACCTTGACTGCGCATAATTTATATTAGATGGTGTACCTACATTCGAAGACAATGTATGAATATCATATCATCATATCAGCCATAGAACGTCCACTGCTGAACAAAGGCCTCCCCCAAAAACATCCACAATTGTGTCATAATTTTGAGGGGAATTTTCCAGTACTCACGTTGGTGAGCGCAGAACGGCTACTGTTTTACAGAAGGGTTGCTGCTGCCCATCCTGCTGGTTTAGAGTCCCTTAGTCAGGTGACTTCCCTTTTGTGACTTCCACGGGAGGATATGGAGTGGTGCTATATTCTTAATCTAGACACTGTAGTGTACGGTACAAATATACAAACATGTGTATCACCATTTTGGCCAAATTAAGTCCCCTGCTGGACACAGGCCTCTCCCAAAGATCACCACAACGACCGATATGGGTGTGTTGTGGGCTCATTGGGGGGTTTTGCCATAATCGCCACGCTTGGCAGACGGGTTGGCGATCGCAGTTGAGTTGTTAATGTACTCGAAGGACGCTGCTGCCCATCCTCCGGCTAATCCCTTAGTCGACTTGTACGACACCCACGGGAGGAGATGGGGTGGTGGTATTCTGAGAAGGCACCACACTGCAAGCCGGTACCACACGGCAACATGTGTATGCATGGTGTTAATTACCTGAGCACATGGGTAGTACCCATACAAGGCAGGTAGGTAAAGAAATGTGTATGTATCACTGAAGGTCTTCTACGCGTCCCCCGAAGGGGGGCGCGAGGATCAGAACCGGCCTGTGTGGCCTCATCTGAGGAATCGGGCGCAGCCCACTAAAGAGCGAGCCGGGAATCGGGTTGCCAACATTTTTAAAGTGGCTATTTGCCTAGGGCAATATTGCCTTAGTGCAATATTGCCTGGTTTGAGGTATACATGTTTGTGGCATAGTAGCGGGCGCCCGAAGTGCTTCACGACACTCGGGCGAGCAGACCCTACAGGGTGAGACCCCCGGTTCCCCGGGGGAGGCCCCGCAGATGTCCACCCAGCGACCGAGTGTCGACTTCAGGTGGCGCCCTCTCTACTGTACTAATGTGTCCCACTACTCACGGTTTTGTTCAGAGCTAGCCAAACGCGCCGCAAGTAGTGGGACGTGGGATGTGTGTGTTGGAGCGACTTGACCTGTGAGTAGCGTCGCCCCGTGATTACGTTTTACAGGTGCGTCTTGAGATGCAACCTGTTCCACGCGAGAGTATAAGTGCTGGTAGAGTTGTGAGTGTGTGTCGGTATTTGCTGTGCCTATCTGAACTTAGGCGTAGCGCCTACCGAAGATGTGTGTATTGTATGTTGAGTGTCTTTGGGTGGGTGAGCCGCGTGTAGGTGAATACGGCTTACCCGAGCGTCAGTGGTCCTGGAGGGATTACAGCAATGTATCCTCAGCAGCTGCGTCACGCCGTTCGGAAAAAACGATCAATGTCGCTAGGCCGCTGAGGATAATCTCGGCCGGGTCCTCTTGGTTTCTGATGGCCGTCAGTGCATCAAGAAGAACCCGGATTACAGCTTCCATGTGAAGCAGATAGTCCTCCCGTGCATGGTCGTTTGGCCCGCACGGGTGGGTGATCATCGGAGATGGTGAGGGGGTTGGTGGTTTGTGCGTTAGGGAAGACGCGGTTTCCCTGTCGAGAGCGGTCGTTGGGGAAAACTCGCTGTCCCCGTGGCTGTGTGTTGATGGTGGTCCCGACGAAAAGGGGGCCTCATCAGCATGGGTTTGGGTTCCCTCTGCTATGGTTTCAGTGGGGGGCCTTTTTCTTCTTTTGTTGCCCCGTCCCGGTCGCTTTTTGTGCGTCGGGGGGGGGGGGGGGGGGGAGCCGGTTGGGGTATGTGTATATACCTGAGGGGTATCCACGGCCGCTTCTGGTGTACAATTTCCTCCTCTTCGGTTGGGGGTGGGTCCAATTTTTTGGGCCTATGGGTGGTCTTCGCGACCGCTCCCGCCCGCTTGTTCCGTGCCTCCCTCTGGAACACGGGGCAGCTGACGCTATTTGCGGGGTGTGCGTCCCCACAGTTTGCGCAGGTGGCGGGTTCACCTCGTTGGCGACTGCACTCGCCGCCGCGGTGCCCACCGCCACACTTTACGCAAGCTATGGGGCGGTGGCAGAGATGCGATGAGTGGCGGAAGAGCTGGCATCTGTGGCATTGTGCCGGGCCCCTCCTGCCTCTCCATAATTCTATTGCTATGCCGGGCATACACAGCAATTCGGTGATCTCGTATATGCCCGGCGTGATGTTGGGTGTCCTGCGAAGCGCGGCGTGGTATATGCAGCCGGTGCGTCCGTTGCGCGCGTTTATGCGGCAAACGTACACCGGCTCATACCCGAGACTGCGGAGATCATCTTCTATGTCCCTGGTGTTTGTGTCCTCCGGGAGACCCCGGATGGCCACTTTAAATTTCTTATCGGCTGGGAGTGAGTAGGTAAACCAACTCACTCCGTCATCTTTTTCGAGCGCGGACAGGTACTTCTGTACTAGTCGTTGCTCTGTGGTACTAGTCTGACCAAAACGTACCCCTTTCCCGTAAGGGCGGGCGTTTGGGGCGTGGCCTAGGATGGCTTTAAGTTTCCTGAAGTGCCAAGCCCAGTTTGGCAACTTCTCGACGATGATGGGTGGGTAGCGGCTTGGGTTTCGTCCCTCATGGGTCCGTAGGGGGATGCCGCTGGAGGCGAAAGCGGCATGGGTTGCAGAAGTGGGGGGGTCGGCGTTGGGACTATCAATGTCACCTTCGCTGACGCTCCTTTGCGTTGGGGTGCTAGGCGGGAGGGTAGCTCTCACCGCCTCTGCGAATGTCGCAGTGTATCTATGATCAGGGTCGCCCTCCAGCGAGCCGATGGACTCACTGCGGGACACTTCGCTACGCGTTGACGACACTGCACTCACTTGGCGCTGCGCGGGGCGTGCGTACGGGCGAGCAGCTGAGTCAGGCGAACGCTTTAGGGGTGGCAGCCAGATCGGGCGGAGGATGTAGGGTCGCGCTGTGTCCGCGGCCGGCGCGGGCTGACAGGCGGAGATGGGGGCGCGGGAGCACGGCGCGATGGTGCGCGAGTCACTGCGGACTGGTATCGACGAGTGCGCGGCGGGATTACGCGTGGCGGCGGGGGTCCGGACCTCCCCACACGCCTGGTAACCGGTGCCGAACGGGGCCGTAGCGGGTGCGGACGCGGGGTTCGCGGGGTGCGCGGTGGGCGCGAGGTGCGCGGAGCGCGATGGTGCGAGGGGGGCCGGCGAGACGGATCGCGAGGGCGTAGGCGAAGCGGGGAGCAACGGATGCTCGACCCTGCTTGCTTTCGACTTCCTCGCGTCGTGTTGCCGGCGAGAGTTCGGTTTCTGAGGCATGTTCACAGTTCACTTGACACTGGTTGAGGACGTAACTTAACGCAACCGGTAGGCGATGGGTTGTCGCAGCGTTCGGGTGTGGCAGTGTTTCCACTCGCACACTGACTACCGTTGCCAGTAGCCAGGCACGAATGGTAACTTACCGGGGCCGGTCCGAGCGTGTGACTGTAGTAACTGCTAGGCGGTTCCTACAGCAAGGTACGTAGCAGCTCCGTATATGTATGATATCTTTATGGTGTATTTATACTGTCAGAACTTTCCCCCACTACGCCGCTTTTTGATTAAGATGTTTGCCGGTCTTTGTACCTACTTGCTAATAGTTTGGGACTAGGTTTTATGAAAACGGAGGATAAGAGCCTGTGATAACGACTTTGTGTGTGTAACGACAGTGTCGTCGTTCATGCGCTTCCGATAGGTCGCTCCAGCAAATCTTGGGCCATGGTTTCTTCGCTACGGATCCCTGTCTAGCGGGGCTCGATCCAGGACCATTCGCCTCGTGAATGGCCCGCTGCAGCAACATCGTGGTTGCCCGTTACACCCGAAAGGCCTTGGCAATATCTAGATATAGAGCTGTCTATGACCGCGACTCGACTAATTTTGCAACCTTTTATTTTCAACACCTGACTAACTGAACATGAAGGTGTGAACGTACGTGAACGTACACACACTTTAGAGATTTGTGGATTGTAAAAATGGAGCTGTTTATTATCCCGAAATTAATCATCGTCTGTCCATTGTTTATAATTTCAAATAATTGTCTGTTCATCCCGCAAGGAACGTCCGCATTATTTTGTATTTACATTATGAAGATATAATAAAATACGTATATTTACGCTCATCACTGACTGACTCTATCACGAGATATGCCTTAAGGCATGGCACCAACTGGCGGCTCTAGAGTGATTTTACGAGGACCTGGACCTCTTCCGTGCCGAAGAAGACCGCTGTGGTGGTTTTAACCGGTAGGAGTCCGGCATGCCCCTCCACGCGTCCGCGGGGTGGATGAAGTTCATGATGAATTTCTAACTGGCGACCAATAAAAGATAAATAAAAAAGGTAAGTACCACCGCGGTGCCAGACATTCTGGCACCTATTTGTAGCCTTTAAACTAAACGTTATTATCACTATCATCGTCATCATTGCAGTCGAAAGACGTCCACAGTTGGACATGGGCCTCGACATAGGTTGTATTAAAAGAAAAACTTGTGGGACTAGATACTAGAAGGATACTAGATGCGGAGTCAAAATTAAATCTCCTTTCCCAACACAATTTTTTCATCAATTATTTCTTCACTAGTCAGTTGTAAGGTGCCAAAGGCGCCCGTTGAAAAACTTAAAGAACGAATCAACTTACAGCGTGATAGAGTCAGTCGGTGAGTCCTGCAGTGAGGCAGTAATGAGAGTAATTATACGTATCTTATTATTTCTTCATAACGTAAGTAGAACGTTATGTGTATGTTCCTTGCGGGATGAACACACAATTATTTCAAATTAGGGATATTAAGGAGCCCCACTATCCGTAACCGACACTTTCAGGATATCCGAAATTATTGGAAATCCTTATCCGTAACCGAAATAAATGATTTGGTTCGGATAGTTTCGGTAATTACGTGGTGCCAAATCTGTGAACCAAACGAAACAGATTTCGACTGGTTCTTGCCGCAAGCGTAACATGATACATTTTCATTCTTGTTTACGTGCTCGACATACATTTTGTGGATATTAGATTTTTTCTATTTTAGCAATAAAAACTCTCCATAGTATAAATATCCTATAAATTAAAGTAAAATAATTTTCACTCACAATAATTTTAATTATTCTATGCCTTAAAATTATCGCATTTCTACAGGAAACCACATAAAAACCACGGAATAGGAGTGAACAGTTAGTGTAAAATACTAACATCCCTTACCGGAATTATCCTGCTATTCAAAATATTTTTATATCCTTATCCGTAACCGAAACTAAAAAATAAATAAAATCCCTTATCCATGTCTGTATCTCAAATTCTATATATCCGTAACATCGCTGTTTGAAATTATAAACAATGGTCGGACGATGATTAATTTCGGGCTAATAAACAGCTCCATTTGTGCAATCCATTATCCTGAAAGTGTGTGTACGTTCACGCGTGTTTATTTTACCGTACTATTTACCTTCATGTTCAGTTAGTCCGGTGCTCAAAATAAAAGGATGCAGAATTTGTCGAGTCGCGGTCATAAATATCCAAAAGCGACAGCCGGGTCCGCCATTTTCCTGTTGACAAAATCACACCCACAATACATTCAAACTTGTCTAAAGTTTCCATTGTTTATAGCTTTCCCGCAGATTGTAAGCTTTATCTTCATCCTTTTAATTCAATTAGATACATTTAGTATTTGTTCTAATGGACGTGACTGCGCCTTTTCAGGTTAAAGTAATCACAAGTGAAATGAAAAATCATGCCAAGTGTGCCGAGTTCCATTATATTATCGATGTGATGGTAGGTACACGTTGAACGATTCCACTCTACGACGTCGTGGTTTCTCGTCTCGAGAATTGATAGCGTCCATTGAAGTGCCGGGACATCGAGAGCGTCTTGAAAAGAAAATAATCTTGATGAAACGTCTCGCTATAAAAAGAGAACGTCTCCGTTGTCGACGCCTCACGCTTTCGTTGAAATAAACCGGGACACGCCGCGACAAAGCTGGAAACTTTATTTTCATACTAAGCCTCGCAACCGTTATTGTCTTTGTTAATAACCTCACTTGACTACCCCTCGGAACATTCTTACTAATGACTTTTCTTTTGATAGAATCAAATTATTTCCATTAAAATATTTTCATCATTTGTTTTTCTTACGCGTTTGGGTAAATGTATGCTAACGCGAGTGATTCGATCATGTGAAACCGGATAGGATTCAATTTTGCATTTGTGCCTCAAATATTAATAGGGAATATTGATAATGTACCAAGGTAAATAGTCATTATTTTATTCAAATATTTACATATCTTATTGGCTTGGTTTTACAGACTTAATATAGTTACAGAAATATATCACAGGGGTTTTATGAAATGTGAAGTAGACGGAAATTTAATATTACTTTTTTGGGATTTATGAACGTAGAGGAAATTTACTAATAATGTTATGTAAGTATTTGCTTCTGCTATAAGCGGTAATGCTCATATTCAATTTTGTAAAGTAAAACCACCTTGCTGTTTTCATACATTTCCTTATTGCAGGCAAGTCGAAACAAATTATGTTCCTACATTATTGTTCACGAGTATCGCGAAAGATGCAAATGGTTGGCCAGGTACATAGGTAGCGACGACACGAAACAGGAAGTCTTACAAACTGCTCTCGTTAGTTCATACATAGGTACCTATTTGTTCCCAACTCGTGATAAAGTTTAGCCCGAAAGTTTTGCGATATTCATCTTTAACTCCGAGGATAAGTTTTGGGGAACTTCATAGATCATGATATATGTTTAGCGACTTTCGTATTGTTATTCTTGAATGACGACGTTATGTTCGTTTGTGTTGTCATACCGTATTTTTAATTGGTAAGTGTTTATTATGTAACATTTTGTAGTTGTTGATTATGTTTGATTGAAGTAAGTCTTTCATAATGTAAATATATATTTTATTTTTATTTTTTTAAATACGTTGCAGTTTTTTTAAATATTTGTTCCGTGTGGGAATCTAACCCAAGACCCGGAGCGCAGCAGCCGACTGTATCAGCCACTGCACCAACCGTGCACCAATCTATTTGTCAGGTTGTATTTTGAAGAGAACACTGCAAAGTGTGAGGCTAATTTTCATGCGGTTTTACTTCAACATTATTCAAGGAAAAATGAGTGTGTATTCCATTAGTGCATATCTACTAGGCATATTTAGAACAACATTCAAATTACATGCCATAATTATCGACCGAGCCAGACAGGAAAAAGTAATTGCTAGGCTTGTTACAATTATACAATAACTGTCCCGAGGGCGAGGTTATAAAAGGACATGACGACTACGAGGTCAAGTGGCTTGATTGTAAGGATTAAGTCTTGGGTGAGGGATATTGCTACACTTGTCGCTACTTATGATTGTGATCTTCGCGAATGTATGTCATTAAGCTGATTGCTTAAGACCATTTTACAATATGACACTGTATGTTCGCTGAGTGAAAGGTATTTATATTATCCTCAAAGATTTTTATCTGTCTATAAAATTCGATGCGCCCTTTCGAATAGTCATATTCAAAAAGTTACACTATTCCGAGGAGCTGGTCCTTTTTTAGTTTTATCTCCTCTAGCAGAGGGGTGCGACTGTAAAAAGGCCGCCCCCCAGGCACTTCTCGGGGGATTGTAAAGGATCCCCCGGAGTTTTCCCGTGCGCTGTGCTGCGCACAGGGCGGCACGTGACTACGTGCGCACCGTCGTCCTGGAGGTTACTCAGTATGAGCACGTAGACTCCCCAACCCACGCGCCCGCGACCTCCGAGGCCCCGGCCATATAACGGCAGCGGGGGAGAGTAGTGATAGCCTAGTGGTTGAACGCTTTCCATATAGGAGGGTCTGAATATTTTCGGATTCATGTGCGGATCAGAATTTGATTATTAATTGCGATAACGGTGAAGGAAAACATTGTGAGGAAACCTGCACACCTGTGAGGGCTCCAAAATGTTCTCAGTGGTGTGTGTAGTCTGTCAACCCGAACTACGCCAGCGTGGTGGACTAAGGTCTAACCTTTCTCATCGTGAGAAAACACCCATGCCCAGCAGTGGGACAGTAATGGGGAGATTATGTATAGTCAGTCTACTTTTTTCACACATACCTAACTTATTACAATGTAATAACCAAAATTGCAAACTCACTTCTTATGAAGAAGAGTATATCCTTAGAGTTTATTGCCGGCTTTTATCCATAGGACCGACTTTTCTGAACCGCGCAGCGACCGAGTTCAAAATTGTGTGATGTCGGAATTCGTATATCTACAATCAAGTGGCGTCGGACTCACCACGTGGCTGGATATGGTGAGTACTTTCATCAAAAAATTCATAAATTGAGCAAAGTATATGTATAAATAATTAAAATAACCAAAAGCAAACTGGGTACCTGGCTTTGGACTGGATTGGCGTCGATAAAAAATTGTCTCCTTAAACGTGGCCTCTCGATGCCCTAGTAGTGACGGCATGGTAGGTGCAGTAGATTCCTGACAAAATGGCTGAGAGCGGGACAACAAATGGGAAGACCGATGGCAAAACGGATCGATGACATCGTAAAGTATGTATTGTAACTGCTGTAACTGTATACGAAATTTGTATCTAATATTTTTTTGGACCCCAATATGGGGCCTAGCCGTCATATCAACCGAAGAACATTCACCGCTGAATAAAGGCTTCCCCCCATAGATTTCCACAATTGTGTCGTAATTTTGGGGGGACTTTGCCAAGTCACCACGCTTGACAGGCGGGTTGGTGACCGCAGAATGGCCGCTGTTCCACAGAATGGATGCTGCTGCCCATCTCATCTTTAGAGTCCTTAAGTTACCTTTTACGACATCTGAGCAAGAATATAAAGTAATGCTTTCAAAATCCGGACACCACACGGAATCTGATAATAATATAATATCTAATAGTATATTATGTATCTACAAGTATGATGCATTTTTTCTGAAATATAGTGTACTTGGTCATATCTGGGGTCTCAGCAAAAAACGGTAAATATTATGGCCAACATTCAAGATTTTCGATTACCTATATATAAAATAAACAGACAGTTTGAATCAGGAGAAAAAAGCCGTTTAAGTTAGTGTTATGATTTATGTTAATACAATAAACTTATAAGATCACTAGCTGCCCGCCCCAGCTGCACACAGGCAGGTATATACAAACCCGATTGTAGCGCCACCTTCCTTTTTATTGGTGCCCAGTGGAAATTCTTCATGAACTGCCTTCGCCCAGGGGAAGGGCGAAGGGGTTTCCTACCGGTTAAAACCACTGGAGGGGTCATCTTCGGCATCTAAGGGAGGCTCCAGCTCCTCGTATGATCACACTAGAGTGCAATGCCACCTACCGGGTCCAATTGTGAATCTAAACCATCCAAGGACCCACTCAAATAAACACAAATCACCAAAATCGGTTCCGCCGTTCAGGAAGAGTTCAGTGACATACACACATACAGAAGAATAATATATAAAAGACGACTCTGAGAAGGTTTGAGCGACTAAATATCGAAATTACGAGAATTTTTGACATAAACACTTTATCACTAGGACCTCAGAAATATGATGCTGTGTATGAAATTGTGGAAATAAAGTTTCACAATATCGTGTAGGTAAGTCGTGGCAGGTTTGTTGGCTTATTGCCAACAATCACATCCCGAAAAAATAAAGGGGTTCTTTCATTTCACTATTGAATCTTAGGTGTCTTGAAGTCGTGTTTTTAATTTATATAAAAACAAGTTCTTTTTTATTGGTCCCCAGTGGGTTCATCTTGAACTTCCTCCACCCCGGGGAAGGGGCGCAGGGGCATGCCGGACTCCTACCGGCTACAACCACTGGAGCGGTCATCTTCGGCACCGAAGAGAGCCTCCCTCGAAAGATCACTAGATCCGCCCATTGGTGCCACGCCTTTAAGTACATCGTAGAGCGGAAGACTGTAAAGCGGTCACCACCTCTAGCAGAGGGAAGGCGACAGTAAAAAGGCCGTCCCCCAGGCACTTTTTGGGCAGGATTGTAAAGGATCCCCCCAAGCCTCGCTGCGCGCTGTGCTGCGCACATGGTGGCACGTGACCACGTGCGCGTCATAGTCATCCCGGGGATCACTCGGTATGAGCACACAGACTCCGCAAAATGGGCACCCGTGACCCCGCCTTTCGACATCCTAGCGGAGACGGATGCTTGAGTCTATGATCAGACACACTCCTTCTGCCAGAGCGGCGAAAGCGTGCCTCCAGATTTTCAGATTGAGGCGGCTGGCTCGTCGGCGCGCACTCAAGATGTGGTGACATCGCCTACGGATGAAGTTCGTGACCAAGGGCGTTGTCGAGGCCATCTATGTTTTTTATTGGTCTCCAGTGGAAACTCATCGGGAACTTTCTATGCCCAGGGGAAGGGCGAAGGGGCTTGCCCGACTCCTAGTGGCTAAAACCACTGGAGCGATAATCTTCGGCACCAAAGGGGGGCTCCAGGTCCTCGTAAGATCACACTAGAGCCGCTCATGGAAAACACGTCAAGAGAGTTGCCGCCTCATAGGACACTGTCCTGTATCTCCGTGCGATTCGTATAACCACTCTGCGTTGCAGATCGTGACGTTCTGCAGCGCCGGAAGTCTGACAGCTAGGACGACCATACCATACGCATACCCCGTAGACGGCCACGGACAGCAAGATCTCCCTGTAGAGATGGCGAATTTCCTCAATTGGTTACCCGAGATTTGGCAGCAGCCGGTGTAATTCACCCTCTCGACTTGGGGGACGAGGCGCTTGAAGTGCTCCTCGATGCCCCAAAGACTGTCCAGGGTGAGCTCCAGGTACTTCATGCACTGCTCCACCCTAATTTGCGCGTCACCAACGCGTATCTACGAACTGGGTGGTTTTCTGCTTCGCGGCAGTTTGTGAAACGCCTTGGTTTTTTGAGGCTCTATTCACGGACCCAGAGCGTGGATTCCGGCCACGACAATTGGTTCGGCAAGTCGGATGGTTTCCTGGAAGGACTCCCCACAGGCTAACACAAGAGTGTCGTCAGCGTAACGGACCAAGCTGACGCCAGCAGTGGGAATAACACGCAGGACCGCGTCGTACGCGAGGTTCCATAAGAGAGGACCGAAAACCGACCCCTTTGGAACCCTGCACGTAATCTCTCTGCGCTTTACGCTACCGTCCCTGCCCACGTAGTGAATGTGCATATAGCGCGGATAGGCCCTATGATACTCTAAAAGTAGGGTGGGCGTCGATGATGGACTAGTGCCCCCCTAATCGGGCCCGTTGGGATGGAGTTGAAGGCGATGACAATGTCTACCGCAAACGCAACCCTATACCGCCAGGATACTGCCGGTTCCGATAGCGAGCGGACGCGATGAATCTCGTCGATTTTGGTCTCTCCCAGGGATCCAAATCCAGCACGCTCCAGAACCGAGCCTCGCGAATTGCGCTATGTAGAGACTTCGTGGCCACCGGGTAGGCCAGATAGGCCTCTGCAGTCTTTCCGGCTGTAGCACTACGCCAGCGTCGGCTTCGTTGGTACCGGCGGCGGGATACCAGGCAGACGGCACGTAACGGCGTGATCTTCTCCGACCACCAGTACACCGCCGTGCACCTGGAGCACCTGGCCCTTGGCATTGATGCATCGGAAATTGACGTCATCGCCTCCAGGAACCAGGCTACTTCCTATTCTGGATCAGGCAAGATCCCTAGATCGGTCTCTGACCATGCCGCGACGTTGGCAGCAGCAAAGAGCATCTTTTGATCGGGCTGTGTGAGGGCCCAATGCCGAGACTGTGGGCTAGGGCCTGAACGGCTCAGGTCAGGTGGCCGAAGGGCCAAGTCATAAACTATGTGGTGGTGGTCGGACAGCGTGACCACCTACTCCACCACATATATAATAACTACTTATCCACCCTATCCGCCTAACCGTGAAAACCTCATTCAAATCCGTTCTGTGGTTTTGGAGGAAAAGATTAACAACCCAAAAAGCGACGACAGGTAGATAATAATTACAATCATAACTTTTAAACGGATAACGTAACGTTTTTTTTTTTTTTTTTTTTTTTTTTTTTTATTTATTTATTAACATATGTATTATTACAAAGTTAACACTTTGCCCCACAAAACCGTGTTGTCGGTTTGACTGTGGGATCGAGTCTCCGTACATAACTACATAATGTATTATAATATACTTATATCTAACACTTATCCAAGTAATATTTTTTTAGTTTACGTTTAAAAATGCGTTTGTTACTTTCATGCCTTATGACCTCCGGCAAACTGTTCAATAGATAAGGCAAGCGTTTTTTCAATGTTCTATCCCCATAGTAATTGATTATTCTAGGTACAATGAATCTGCCGGTGGCCATCGAGCGGGTGTTATATTTATTATTTACATACATTAGGTCTTGCTCCTGATTGCCATGGTTGTTTACGGCCAGTAAGTATTTGTGTTTCAACCTAATAGGTAGGATATTACATATTTTAAATAATTTTGTGTAGTCATCTTTACATTTTTCTTTACTTTTTTTGCTAACAAGGAGTTTTAAGAATCTTATTTGAATTGATTCTAGTTTATTTATATACGTTTTAAATGTAAGGCCATAGCAATCAAGGGCATAACCGAGGATAGAATCCACTAGTGACATGTATAAACATCTTAATGTGCCTATAGGAATTTTATAACTTAAGTGATAGAATTTTCCCAATAATATTCTAAGTTTACTACAGATGTAATCTATATGATGGAACCAGGAAAAACTTTCATCAATTTTCACACCAAGGTAAGTTACACATTTAACTCTTTCTATGAGTTTACACTTACAGTTTAACAACTTATTATGAAAGCATGAAAAATCATGGGCATACAGTTGTGGTTCTGCAGATGGTCGCAAGTAGGGAGACTGAATTATCAGTAACTTAGTTTTTTCGGAGTTTAGGACAATTCCGTTGTCATGAGACCACTTGACAATTGCGTCTATATCTTGTTGTACTAATCGACAAGTGTCAAACATATCGGTACCAGCTCGCAGTGCACACAGGTCATCCGCGAACATATGCGCTGAGCAGTGCTGCAGTACATTGCACAAGCTGTTAACGTGCATTAGGTAGCTCACAGGTGCACACCCTGAGCCCTGCGGCACCCCGAGGCTCACTTCCATCTTGTCACTGAGCGTGTCACTCACCTTAACGCGGTAGGAGCGCGCCGTGAGATAATCATGGAACCATTGGTTCAATGGTTCTCCCACACCGCACTCCCCCATCGCGCTCAGGAGGGTGTCAGTTTCTAAAGTGTCAAACGCTTTTTTATAATCAAAAAATACTGCAACAACGAATTTTTTCTCCGCTAAATAATTATTGATTTCGTCTGTAAATCTCGACAGTAATGTGTTTGTACTTCTCCCTCTTAAGAAACCATGTTGACAATTGTCTATTATATTGTGTTTTTGCAGGTATGCACTTAATTGATGAACTATACATTTTTCCATTATTTTATCAATGCTTGAAAATATGGCTATTGGTCGGTAATTTGAAACATTTTTACGATCGCCTTTTTTATGAATAGGGCGTACTATCGCTTCTTTTAATTGATTAGGAAATTTACAATGTTTAACGGATAAATTAACAAGTTTAGCTAAAACTGGACTCACCTTGTCAACTATCAATTTTAGGTCTGTCATGCGAATGAGATCGCAGCCCGGGGATTTATTGGTGTCCATGTTTTTAATAATATTTTTTATGTCTATGCTAGCGACCGGCTGCCATCTCATGCACACGTCCGCTATTTTAACATATATTTTTCTATTTAAAAATTTTTCATCACATACATGTTTTATGTCCTTGATTTCTTTTAAAAAGTTATTCGCAAATTTGTTGCATATGTTGTTAGCACTCTCTTGACTATCCATATTAGATAATATTAATGAATCTAAGGACTGTTTAGTACTTCCCAACATTGAATTAATTTTTTCCCATAACTTTTTCATATTCTTATTACATTGTAATATACTTTCCTTGTCATATTTGTTTTTACTTTTGTTTATGGATTTTTGGCATTTATTTCTGTACTTAGTATAAATAAGGCGCTTTAACATATTTTTTGGTTCATTATTCCATACTTCAAATAATCTATCTCTTTCTTTTATCATGTTCTTTAAGCTACTATTAATCCAAATGTTATTGTTTCTTTTACTAGTATTTACTCTTCTGGTTATATAGCATTCTTTATAAATCGAAATGAACATCTGCCTTAAAGCACCATACAGCTGAATTGGGCAGTCCATTGACATCATACTATCAAAATCAATACGTAATAATTTTTCTCGAATCATGTTATTGTCTAACACACATTTAGTGTTTACGGCGGGTGGAGGCGGGTGTACCACACGCGCTGTGCGCGACGTGCCTCGGTCAGTATTTGACGGCATAGTTCGTCTCCATTGCACCATAGCTGATACTAAGTAATGGTCGGAAATCTTATGTTTTATTACAGCCGAGTCAATAGATCCACCACTTGTTCTAACATAAATGTGGTCCAAGCAAGATTTGACTATTTTTCCCATCAAAATTTCTTTTCTTGTTACATCTTTGATGCATTGCATGAAACCATGTTCAGACAGTAAGTTTTTATATGAAATAACATGTTTATCATTACGATTTAACAGATTTATATTCATGTCACCACATAAAACAACTTTTGAATTTAGGGGCAATCTTTCTAGTAAATTACTTAATTCTGTCACGAACTGATTTATTTTGTCTTGTTTATTAATTCTTGGTGGTCTATAGATAGCAATTAAATAAACTAACTCACTATCATAATTGATGGCAATGGAAACGCACTCTGCCGATTGCATTCCAGTGACTAGCGTCGATTCGCACACACGCGCACACAGCTCCGCACGCGTATACACCAAGACTCCACCACCGCCGCGACCCGTCCGTACATAAGTATTCTGATTATACCCACCAATTTGAAACAATGGTAACAATGCGTAATTTATATTACATTCTGTTAAGACTATTACATCCAAGTATTTTAGACTATCATTTATTGCAACCAATAATTCGTTGAAATGTTTTTTAAGAGAACGAATGTTAACATGCATTACACATAGACCTTCTTTGTTTACAAGTGAATTTAACCAGTGATTTATATCATCAATATAAAAGTAATTAACAGAATTTTCTGATATAAAATCGATACTGTTGAAATTCGCGAATTTTATATTAAGAATAGACAAATACCCATAGATTGCATAACATATCAAGTAGAATAGACTTTTGTTTTTCCTAACGTTTCGATCAGTGGACAGTTCATACCACACTGTAAGACAGAGATTACTGCGGGCATCGAAACAATTTTTGACTAGAATTATACGGTAGATAAAATAACTTTGAAATTGTGATGCCTGTCACCTTACGGCCGAAATTAATAATCAGTCTAATCAAAAATCTTTAGATTTAAGATTTTGAACTTCTTCCGTTTTTGTGATGGGATCACATTCAACACAAAAAACAGACAAATCCTTAACCCAAATCCAAAGATTTTGGATAGTGCCTTCTGCGACCTGCGAACCCTAAAAGAAGGTAAAGTATTAAAGTGTTTTATTATAATGAGTAATAATCGCAAAATCCTAAGATAATACTACAAGTAACAAGTCAAAAATTGGATATATCGGACTCTTATATCGACACATTCGGCAAGATAAGGGCACCATGCTGCCAAAAGGATCAGTGAGAAAATGTCGTTGTGTGTCCCAATTCCCACATAATATTTGAGATTGGTGACCAAGCCGGAAATTTTGTTATCGTGCGTTTACGAGTTTCATAACAGGTATGAACATCCTTAAAGTATAAGCCAAGGCTTTGCTATTTTAAAATTTTATGCAAAATGTGGAAAAAATATGGCTTCATGTCGCGCTGTGTAAGTACTGATAGCTGGGAAAAAATCGGTTATTGTAATTGATTCGTAATGCATTTACATATACTATTTCGTGAACATTTGACAAAATAAATACAATAACAAATTCCAACGTATTTGTTAAAGTGATGACACAAACCACCGTAAGAGGGACGAGTAAACTCAAAGCATCGATTTTCTGTCGAATAGCTTCGTCAGTGATTAAAATGTACAAGCTTGGCTTAGTCGACCAAAGGGCTAATGTTTTGACTAATGACAGATGCATTATTATCACAGCTGAAAAGTTCAGCTGAGCGTTGTCTAAAGCCTCTTGTTGATCTATTTTGGAATATGATATAAAGTGCACTTGATACCCGACAAAAATGTCACCTTCACTACCGTTACTTACCGTGGGTGTCGCGAGAAGCGTCGAAGGGATGTCAAGAGGTAACCCGTTTCTGCTATGGACTAGTAATGCTTTTGTTGTTCTTCCGCAAGCCACGCTTGTTAGCATATCGGCATTACTTACGGCTGTTATTGGCAGGTGATCTATAAGGAGACCCACCATGTTCAGAAAATCACAGGATATTAAAAGAAGGAAAGAACGTAACAAATTTTTTTCTGCACACCGCACATTGACAGTAGTGTCTAGTAAGGTAATCATAAGAAAACCAATTTAAAAAAAGTGATAATTTTTCCCCTTGCAACACTCAAGCACAATTAATTACACTCAGTATGGTACTTGAATGTCGGCAAGCGAGTATGCAATTAATATTTCCAAAACGTTTGTGCTGATCGTACATACCTAGTTTCTGGTAATACATTTACGTGTACCTTAAATCGAAAACCGTTTAACGTTTCGGTAATCCCGTAAGTGAAAATAGCGTCAGCAATACAATACTGGAATACAAAATAGATACGAATTTAGCGGCTAACAGTATTACGTATTTATGCCTAGGTTATGTGTGTTGTGGTATGCATCCTTTGCGGTTAACCTATTCGGCACTGGGCCAAGCACGTACACAATTTACTTAGCCGCGGTTCCACCTACACCGTGATTTGAATACACTTTAAACTTTAGAATATGTCTACGTGTTCTGTTAGAAAATTGCAGCCACCATTATGTGAAAAAATAAGTCTGCCGCAGTGTAAGTAGTGAGAACGTTGCTTACATATTAATGAGATGTGGTTACACTGGGCGCAAGGTGATTCTGAAAATATGTATTAATCGAATTTCATTTTAACTTTGGTAAATACTCAGACTCAGTCCCTCGGTTAGCCAACCGAGACCTCAATCTTAATTTAATATCCGTAAAAGTCTATATTTATACGCGTTTTATGTGAGGTTTCACCTAGCTAGACTGTTGTGGAGAAAGACACGATAACAAATATATCGTATTAAAATAGCAGTTGAGTGAGGTAATCCGAGCACCTCTGTAGAATGTCCGAAAGTTGTTCTATAAAAACACTTTAGGGGTAGGGCAGACAAGTACCACGTGAAGTCGGGGCTGCCTGATTCGATTCTGTAAACCTTGTTGAAACTGTAATTTTGGCGGACAAAATGCGTTAGGCTTACCACGCTGTCCGGGGATACTGAGTTGTTATGTGAGAATTGCACCCACTAAAAACTTTGATGTGTGAACTGCATTCGCCTTTTGATGTACCGCGAGTACTGCGTAAATACTGACTTCGTACCCCATCAGCTGTTGGCCCACTTTGGCCTACCTGTCATTTACGGTGATGCATCCAGGGCAGGGAGAGAGGTCTCCCCCATACGAGATTACGGTGCTGCACCGCTAAAGCAAGGCAGTGCTCGAGAGTGTGCTGCGATGTGTCCTCGCTGCAGCCGCAATGGTGGCACACGGGGGCTGCCCCGTCTTGGCACTGTGTGTAGGTATATGCCGAAGATACCATGCCCCGACAACGGATGGACCACCTCCGTATGAAGATGTCAGCAGCCCGCGCTGGGTCCACCTATGCTGGGCAGTAGCCGGCTTAGAGTGGACGCAGTGCCGATAAGCTTCAGCACCCAGACGACTATACCTCGCATCACCAACAGTGATGTGAGAGACCGCTGGTGGCCGACGACGTGGCATGGAAAACCAGGACCAGCCCTTGTGGACACCACACGCAGTAGGTCTCTGTAGACCCAGCCGCCGTGTCCCTGGTATCTGACGCAACGCCCCCTTAGATGGTCTGCCACCAGCTGCCTTAGGTATAAGGGCAAAAGGCATCCCGTAAAACTGAACGCCTCCCCAATGCAGCTGATTGGCAGTGTTGCAGGCGTTGGCGATGTCTTTAGACATCACCAATAATACCTCTCCGGGCGCAACCACGTCATTCGCCTCCGCTTTAAGGCGCACAATAGCGTCCACGGTCGAACGCCCCACCCAGAAACTGAACTGGGCGACGTGTGAGTCCTCGAGAATCCTCTCTAGAAACTTATCCGCCTCGTCCAAAAACACTATCGGCCTGCTTACCTTGTGCAGTAGCACCAAGCGGCCTTCTTTCCATGGCCTAGGGAACTGCCTTGACCACATGCAGGCGTCGAAAAACTCTCTAAGCCTTTTCTCCAACGAATTTAGAGCCAGGGCCAGAATTTTTGCAGGCACACCGTACAATCCTGGGACAGTGTTCTTTTGGCGGAGAACGGCTGCCATCGGCAGCAAGTCCCTGTCGAGTCGACACACTGGGCGCTGTCTGCGGAAAATGTTGAGCATCAGAGCCCACCAGAGCTCGAACCCTATAGGTCTCCACGCTCTCAAGACTCGCCAATTCCGAACATGAGTGGTGATAGTAAGGGTAGCGAAAGGTCAACTGTAAAAAATAAAAAAGGGCTAGCGCAAGGCCCACCATAAACCTCACCTCCCGCCAGACGCTTTATTAAGGAGACAGCAGAAGCCCGCAGCCACCACCCATTCCTCGACCGCCCAGACTTGACAAACACATACAATGGATTTCGCGTTGAAGTCTCCCATTGCCAAAATGTGGTTATTCACGGAACCGCCCCAGGTCCTCCAGGAATTCCTTGAATTCGGCAAGGCTACTGTTTGGGGAGAAGTTAACCCCGAAGAGTGTAACCTCTCCTCACACAGCTGCGATCCCCAACCTGTTACCCGTACCCGCGAGAGGGGCAGGGAAGACATGAATGTTGAGCTGGCCATAGAACCATCCGCGTCGCCTTCCCAGTTAGGAGGGATGAAATATGGCTCCACGGCCACAGCCACGCCTATCGACCACTCCATTATGGTTTGCAGAAGCAATTCCTGTGCACCGGTGGAGTGCTTTAAATTTGATGGAGACAATGATCACGAACCTGGTCCATTAGTCTGCGACCATAGCCTCTTGCTGCGACTGCTTCAGTAGCGCCGCGTCTGGGATGGTTGAGATCGACGTGGCCGCCATACTTTTTCTTTTGGGTTCCCCCTGGGGGCCTGCAGCCCTTTCCTCCGACGCTATGGTCGGCCGGCAATTGTACCGTCTCACACACTAGGCAGTGAGGTGCAGCTGAAAAGGTTGTCGCCAGGTAACCCGGCTTACCGCAACAAAAACAAAGCTCGCAGAAGTGCTGGTATGAAATGCACTGTTGGTAGGCATGCCCGAGCCCAGGCACTTCAAACATCTCATGGGCCAAGCCTCCATAGCTTGGGCCCTAGCAGAGCTCTAGCCCACTGAAAGCCAACCCGGACCAGCAACTTCGCCGCCAAACTGGACACTGCACCCAAGCAGAGCCGACAATACCAGGGCCAAGGCGGAATGCATTGGCCTTGCCCGCGTCTGTCGAGTAGCCATTCTTCACCCGATTGCGTCCTGCATATTTTTCCCGATCATGGAGTCGTCAAGGCGAGTGATGCACAGTTTATCACATCTTGTAGGGCTCGAGACCTTGATGTCCTCCGCGAAGACGCAGTTTCTCAGCGATGATGTTGGTAATAAGCTCTGCCAAATTACAGCTCTGCCTGGCCTTCATCAGGACCTCTGCGTATGTGATCCCCTTCTCTTCCGCCACAGGCTGCAGTGTAACGCTACTGCAGCTGATTCGAGTGCGCTGGGCTTTCACTTGCACTTACTTCTCCAGGTCATAGGCTCCACCCATGGGTAAGCACTAGAATCCTTAGCCCTCGTTGTTGTGGAAGCCACAGTCTGCGCAGCGAAAGTACTCTGGTTGTTGAGAGAGAGGTAGTGCGTCCCCTGCGGTGCTTGTTTTTATTACTGATTGTCTACCAATCGTAATTTTGAATGGCAGACGTCAATGAGACTGTATTGGGGGCCTGTGCAGTCGCCATAGATCCACGCGTTCCCATGGGTGGATCATTTCACTGTGCCGTGATGGAGGTCTGAGATGCCATTGCCCACGGACACCATGGAGGTCCGATCCGACCATCTATTGACCTGTTGCATTCCTGAGGTCCACCGCCAACGGTGGATGAAGCGTCCTTTATCTCAGCGAACCAAGCGTCCTACATCTGTCCCACGATGGCGACGACAGCAGGCGTCTGCTCTTCCGTGACGGAGCTTTCTGGCACCGAAAGACGTTGGGGCCATGATGGCTCGCCCAGCTGCAGCTCATTGGAGCGTATCTCCTTGCGGAGATCACCCATCTCTTTGCGATGGGCTTCCACCTCTTTGCAAACACTCGTTCTGGAGCTGAAGCCTGCGAGTTTCCTCAGTTGAGCTCCTGTTGGCAAGCCCTCTATTGCCGTTTTTAGGCCGCCGCTTCCTTAATGGCCCTTTGGCAGGTGCCCTCCAAGTTTTTTGACTTGCGGGTCGTGTCTTAAACTACTTCAATATCTTGAAGGGCCGTTCTTTCAAGGGCTTCCACCATGCTGACAGAGCCCTCCTCTAAACATGAAACTGTGGTGGTCTGGCCGCACGTTCACCTGATAAGCGGGAGCAGCCAATTGGTTAGTCATGCCTACTGATTCCACCTGCACAAACAGCCAGACCCAGAACGACTCTCTGTACATCATACAAATGTTTGTTTCGCGTGCAGATCTAACCCTGCGGTAAACTAGCCGTCTGAATTATAGCAAATCTCGCAGTCGTAGTCATTTCTGCCGTCACCGCTATTACTTAATTTATTTATATATCCTACAAAAGTAGTGAATTAATTTTAAGAGATTTTTTTATCATGTTTATTAAAAAACGTTTAGGTAATAACAACATACTGCGATCACCAATCCACCTGCCAAGCGTGGTGAGTACGAGTATGGCAATACGGATATTAATATTATGGCCGCAAATTGTAGTGCTGTTGAGAGGCCCATTTTCAGTAGTTGGGCTGAGTGTGTGTTCCCATCGTCAAGGTAGTCTATGATCTTAAAAAAGCTGTTTATATGAGATTAGTTTAAATGTATGTTTTAAATGTCGCATCAATAAGATAATTCATTGTTTGAGGTAACTTATCAAATTATATAGATTCCGCCATGAGACACCGCTGCCGACCACTGTTTCATGAACTATTCTAATACTTGGCTTAAGTATTATTTGTCGCCACCAGTCTGCCTATCCTAGATCATAATTATTTGCACAGTGTGTCAGTATGTTTTGAATTCACACTTACTCTAAATTGCGTAGGGTGGTAAGCGACCCGTGCTTGTTATAACGAGATGCAATAAGAATTAAGTTAAGAAATAAATATTATGTAGGTACCTGACATGTTCAACATCAAAACTTTATGCCCTTAAGTGAGTTTTGTCAGTTTTGCGGTTTAACTTGCAAAGTTTAGGTAAGTTTAGGTACCTACAAAGGTAAAGTGCGACAGTGAATGTAGGGAATATGATAGTATTTGTAAAGTTTATCGCAATCTGTGCGTGAGTCAATCAACTGTCGTTATTATAAAACCCCATGCGAACACTTTTACTTTAATTTTTAATTTGTAATTAATTTTAACATAACTATTATTATTGATGAGTAACAAAATATAATACTATACATAGTTACTTAATACGTAATTTCATTATTGCATGCCGGAAGACGTCAGCCGTCACTCGTCACCAACTTAGGGTGGCGCAGAAAATCAGTGCTCCTGTGTTGTAAGTAATTTGTAACATAGAAGTGTAATGCTGAACGCCATTCCTTTTTTTTGCGGAGATGAGACTCTCTAATCTTTTCCAGTTTTTACTAATTGTCATTTTTTAAACATGTAGTGTGTTTTAACTTCGGAAATTAATAAATTGTTTTTCTTTCTTTCTTTTCTAAAGGTTCTTTTGCGATATAACTTTTAGATATTTTAAATCTACAAGTATTTTAACCGGCAAGTTAGTGAACAAAAATAATAGATTAATAATGAAATTCATTCATTCATCAAATAAATAAAAACATCCAAATATTAAAATGTTTGCCTGCAACGTTCAGCCTAAATAATATAAGTATTCAAATATCAGATTTGTTCAATGTAATTAGTAATTTGCACGTTTTGTGGGTGGTAAATGGCGGTCCAACCGAAATTATTCCTGATTCAGCAAAACAATGAAATTTGAAGGGTTGAAATAATTTAATAAGATATATATTTTACTTATGTCAGTCGATGCTGCGTCACGGGGTCATGGAGTTATGCTAACGAACTGCTATTATGTTTCACCCTCGTGTCACTGTGTGAAGGTTTAGCACTCTCGACCGAGTTACGTCGGGGGATGTTTCAGAAAATCATGTGTTGCTTTGGGGAAAAGCGGGCAGTAGAAACACGCGCGGCGGCGGGCACAGACGCGTCAGGCTCGCGAACGGCGCCAACTACGAACAATATTCCGATACAATTGCGCCAATGTCATACCCGCTTATTTCAGCCGATGAAACATAAAACACGGGTGTGATAAATGAGAAAAAAATAAAACAAATTAGACGTTGCATCATCTCACATCATTTGTTTCGTTTGTCATTAGTGATACACTGTGATCGGTCAAAGTTTATGGACGTTTCTAAAAGCGTTAATGGATAGTAATGTTTTTCTGATATTTGGAATGACTAAAATAAGTAAGTATTAATTTATAAGTTATGGTTCCATTAAGAACCGGAATACATTTTATGAGTGACCAAAACGGGAAAACTTTGCTGATGAGATTTGTTGCTGACGAAATTGTTAATTAAAGCTTCATTAATAAGGTTGTTTTTTATAATTATGTTACGAAAATGAATCGTTTATTATACCTACACAATTTACTTTGTTTTTGATGCCATGCAATAACCGATTTCAACTATATAAAAGTACTTATCACTCTAAAAATGTTTAGTATATTATTAAATTATCAAATATGTACTTAAACCGAAATAAAAAAGGCTAGGACTACAATCATTTTTCGCCTTAAATCAATAGTCTTATTTTAATATTAAATAAGGTTATTTTGTTTTATTAGCCGATAGCCGACTTTGACTTTGATAAAAAACCAAGACAAAAGCAGTTTGTTAATACTTGCGTCAGTTGTGTATATATTAAACCTGAAGAAATTATAATAAGTACATACTCTAATGTTTACATAGGTGCAGTAAATGCATTTGAGCACATACTTTTATGTAGCATTCATTGCTATTTCTTATTGATTATGTTATCCAAAAAATAACATATAATATATACTAAGTGGTGCAGTTCACTCAATGAACTCACGCTATCGCAGTCCACAGTTGGACATATGCCTCGCCAAAGCCACAGCAAGGACCGGACTCTTTGCACTCCGCATCTGGCTGGGGACGCCGAAACTATAAAATACGATAGACCAGCAGACACCAGTATGTAATTCCCTAAGTACTTCTGCAATCATTAAACTGACGTCTTGCTGCTCTGCGAGGTATCAGCTTGTTTTTATTACACAATTTTTTTATGGGGAAAATATCTAGGTTTTTTGTTGGCATGGTTGGCGCAGTGGCTAAGCGATTGGCTTTTTTCGCTACGTGTCGCGGGTTCAATCCAAGCAAGAAACAAATATTTGTGTGAATTAGCAGTTGGGTTCGGGTCTGGGTATTCGTGAATGTAAGATCTATGTACGTAAACTATACCCACGCTACAGGAGAACACTATGTGTTGTCCCACAGCTTGAAAAAACACATACATATTCGCCTCAATTGTTCTACATTCTTTATTTAATTATCAAAGAGACGTTGTTTAATATTTTGAAAAGATTTCTTTGATTTGATTATTAAGTCCAGGTAATCAATTAAAATTCAAATTCTTGTGTAATTTTAACTTGTCAACGCATTATGTAATTGTGTTTTATTTAAACTTCTGTATACATTGATGTTACACAAAGCACAGTGTGGTGCCGGAAAAAAAATGCACTAATTCCTCTTATCCAGTAGGTGTCGTAAACGGCGAATAGGGTTAGCCGGAGCATGGTCAGCAGAGTCCTTAGAGATAAATTGTTATTATATTGCTTGGGTTTGGAAGTTAATATTGCGGTTATCCTTTAAATATTATTAAAATGTTAATGATTGATTAGATTCGTCTGTAATCTTTTTCTTTATGAAATTGTTTTAGAAAACGTATTTTTTTATGTTCACAGTAATGAATTAACATTCTGCTTTTATCCCCACTACCCCCTACTTTTAGTTGTAGAATAATGAACGAATATATTTCAATTGTGATCAATTTAATTTGTATGTGACAAATTACTCTAAATTATGCAAAAGAATTTATCATAAAGCGAAATGTCGTTATTTGAGTCCCAAAATAAAGAATAGTAATAAAATAATTAACAATGACTTGGAATATTATTAGTAGTGGAACTGGAAGAGCTTAATGGCCGGGACGGTGACTATAGCTTAATTATTGATGACAACATAATTAAATCCGAATTAGAAGTGGTGACAGCTTTTAAAAAGGTTTTTACCGACATTCCCGTTTCGACTACAAAGTGTTTGAACTCTTCACCCAGTGTGGCGGAAACTTTACTTAAAAGTAATATAATTACTTGCGATAACAAACAATAATAATAATAATTGTTGTTGCTCCTTGTCGCATGCAGTGGTGGCCATTTAGGGGGCCCACCTTGTGAGTGGCAAGTTCACCGTCTGCCACAGAATTTCACTTTAAAGGTTGGAAGGCAGACGCCGTTGTTTCCGTTATTAGAAGTATATAATCCATTTAGCACCCATTACAATATACCTTATAATTGTAGTTTCCATCTTATACAATAGTTTTACACCTCCGGGGACAATCCGAGACTGCATTTTATAGTGTAGCCATAGAGAGTCCCCAGTTAGTGTTCCATTACATTATAGATTAATACTCTCTAAAGGGCCTCCGCGTGTTGGACCAGTAAGCCTATTAAAAGACCGGGTTCTTGTGACATTAACTTATAATATTCATACAAAACTGTAAATGTGTAAGCATCATGTAGCCATTAATGGTATATGTTTAGTACTTATTTTAATTGTGTCTATTGCCTGGCTGTATTAGTCTGTCATGCTCACTAAAATTTCTTGCTAACGGTGGCGTTGTGTATCTGGTCGTTTGGTTCCCTACAATATGGTTGAGCTAAGCGATGCTGATGCATGTGTCATGCTCGTGAATGGGTGCCATTTGTTGGGACTGGTCAGCCGTTAACTGCCACGGGAAATACTATTATATTATTGTGGTATGTTCCATCTTTACACATTAACCTACATTTTTCTCTGTATATATGTTTTACAATCATTTGTATCAATCAACATTGTAAACTCAATTATTTTAAAAGAGTATCCGTGGAGTTTCTTGCCGGCTATTCTCCACGAGATCATTTATTTGGAACTGTGCAACTTAGATTCTGACGTTACATAAGTGCCAATATTTGATTTATTTGAAATAAATAACTTTGAGTTGATTGGTCAGCTTTCTGCCATGACAATTTAATTATACACTTTAGTAAATATTAAAAAAAGGCTTGTTTCGTTGAGACTTTTTAATGTTTACTCTTTTTCTACATAAAACTATGTTTATGGGTGGCAGTGATCGTTTGGGTCTCTCACGAACTAACCTTCTGCTGCACTCCTAAACCATGGTTATTATAAATACAGCAATTGGTAAGCGCACAACAGACATCTATAGCCAGATAGGGCGCTTCTGGTGCACATTTACAAAAGTATACAGAGATTTCGAAGCAATTAAACTGATTTAGCGCTCGGATTGCTTCGCCCGCCACAGTTGACGGGGAATTTTAACTTGAAAAGTGTATCAGCCGGAATCTCGGGCCAAATTGCCACAGCTAACTAGTCGGATCTCTTAATTAACGAAGTCAGTATTCTAGGCAAGATTACTGGATTAATTATTAAAGAAAAAGCAAACATATTATTCCAAATTTCAATGTTAAATTCTTAGGTACAAAAAGTTTTTTTTTTTTTTTTTTTCTCTTTATTTAATGGGCTTTATCGCTTAGCGATGACGTCGCCCTATAAAGTTAACAGTAATCTTAATTCACTCTTAATTACTTATTTAAAACTAACGAGGCTAATTTATACAACATCTTAGCTTGATCCGACAGAGGATGAGCCAAGATGGCGTTACATGCACCAATATCATAATTTTTTGTTGATCCAAGCAATCTACTTCGCGTATCAGCATTTCGTACACACTCCATCAAAACATGTTGGACATCCTCAATTACTCCACACTCTACACAGTTTGGTGAAGCTGTCTTCTTCATCAGAAACCCGAATTTGTTCGATGGAATGTGTCCGGAGCGCAGTCTGAAAGCTACCACTAAACTATTTCTATTTAACATGTTTTGAAACATCCAATTATTAACAGGGAGCTGTGGCTGGATAGTCTTATACCATATGCCCTTTTCTGTCGATCTCTTGTCGAAGTATTCACTCCATTCATCAGCACACTTTTGCTTAACCAATTGTATATAGTCTGAGAAAAGAGGGGAAACCACAAAAGGGTTTCCGTCAGTTACAGCTTGTTTGGCCAAAATATCAACCCTCTCGTTTTCCTGAATCTGTACGTGTGAGGGAATCCACTGCAAGATCACAGTTACCGACCTGTTGCCGAGTTTAAATAAATGTTCCAAAATCGTATAAGCTATCGGTACTCCTCGTACGGACGAGGTGCACCGAGCTAAATGCTGTAACGCGCTCTTAGAGTCTGTTATAATAACAAACTTGTCATATCCAATGGAATTAATGTAAGCGAGAGCCTCGGCAATGGCAATCAGCTCAACATGCATTATAGATATATTGGAGTCAATTCCAAGTCTGATAGCTGTGTCCAACAGAGGATCCCACACAGCAGCACCCCTCCCAGCATCTGTTTTCGAGCCATCCGTGTATACCTTATGGTAATCTAAATATTTATCTGCTATAAAACGCATACACTTTTGTCTCAACCAGATACTATCATATTGACGCTTAGGTTTTGTAATATGTGGTATGTTATGCCTAATAATATTCTGAACGTTTATGTTACTTACCCATGTATCCATAGAAAACATTTCAATTAATTCAACTTTGTGAACAGGAGTTGATTTTAATGAGATGTACACTGGTACCAATAAAGGTTGTTTTCTTACTTTCCAGTATTGTGAATTATTATTAATACTAGATACTAAAGTATCTAGTAAATCAATTGTAATGTTTCCCTTGAAGGATTTACACTTTAAACAAAATTTACCCGCCAGGTATCTCCGACGAATATATAAAGGAGGTAAATTTAACTCACTCTCCATTACATGAATAGGAGTGCTTCTAATAAAACCACCGATTACACGGAGGGCTTGATTTTGAACTTTATCTAATTTTGATAAATGACATTTATAACTACAATCGTACAAGAAGCTACCATAGTCGAGTCTACTGCGAATAATAGAAATATAAAGCCGACGCAAATGTCTAGGGTGAACACCCCAGCTAGGACCAGCTAACACTTTTAAAATATTTATATATTTTAAAACCTTTTGAACGGACTCATTAATATGTTTTCCCCATCTGAGTGACTGATCCAACCACAGCCCCAAGTATTTTACATTATTAACAACAGAAAGGTTAGTATCATTAATCTTGATATTAATTAATTTTCTACCGGAACCTCTTTGAAAAAGACATAACTTACTTTTAGTGGGAGAGACTTCTAAACCTAGAGTTGTTATTATTCTATTGAATATATCTAATGCGGACTGCAATTCTCTAACGATTATACCGATATTAATACCTGATTTAAGTAAAACAAAATCATCAGCATATTGATAGATATCAACATTCCTTATAGTTGTACATATGTTGAGAGTAGCGGTATTAAACAATAGCGGAGACAATGGGTCTCCCTGTGCTAAACCACGACCAGTGGATCTACAAAACCAAGTATTATTAACAGAAATTCTGAGAAATCTTTCCTTTAAAAATCCCCATAAATACAAACAAAATTTCTGGCCTACTCCTAATGCATCTAAGTTTTTTAATAATGTAACGATATCAATATTATTATACGCGTTATTGATATCAATAAAACAACCCACAGTAACTAAATTTTCAGTAAAACCCAGTTGAATCTTAGCAATCAAATTACTTAGACTATCTAAACACGACTTGGACTTACGAAATCCTACTGTGTGGACAGAAAAAATTTGTTTATTTTCAAGGTACCATTCTAATCTTTTATTTAAAATTGAATGAAAAATTTTACAAATACAAGACATCAAAGAAATTGGTCGAAGGGAAGATATTAGACTAGGTTCCCGTCCTGGCTTAGGTATAGGAACTACCTGAATGTTTCGCCACTGTATGGGGACAAATCCAATTTTATAAAATTTATTGTAAAGATGAACTAACAACAATTTTCCATTTCTAGGAAGGTTTTTGATCATGGAGAAAGAAATTTCGTCACAGCCAGGTGCAGTATCTTTAGGTTTAATACTATTATCCAATTCATGAAAAGTAATCTCTGATTCCAATTTACTATTGCAAGATTGGAAACTGGGTTCAGAAGATGATACAAAATCAGGTGTTAAGTCTTTAAGAAGTCTTTCTGCTAAATCCGAACTAATACAGCGATTATTCGTCTTACAACCCTTAACCCATCTCATGTTTCGCCACATATTACTAGCGGAAGTGGTTTCATCTATAGATGAACAAAATTTTCGCCATGATTCACATTTAGCTTTACGGATGAGTCGCTGCGATTGTTGGACTTTATCCTGCCAAAAATTATAATTTTGCGGTGTTGGGTTCCGTCTAAACTTCGCTAATGATAAACGACGCGCAGCTACTGATTGAGATAAACTAGGACTCCAATAGGGCTTCGGTTTAAATTTATTGCTAGTATGTTGAGGAATAACGATATAGGGGATGTGACATGCTGCCGCTCTTTGTAGCGTATCTTCAAAAAAATCGTAGCATAACTGAGGGTCTTCTGGGATAGTTGAATTATTAAAAATATTTTCTATAAACGAAGTGTACTCATCCCAGTTGCTGTTTTTAAAGTTTCTTTTACGTATTGTTTTTCTGATTTTATTTACAGAGGTAGACAATTTAATTATTAAATGGTCACTACCGAGGGATTCATTTGAAACCTTCCACATAAATTTTAATGCCAAATCTGCCGAAACTAAAGAAATGTCTGGAGACGACTGTTGCATTACATTATTGACTAGTTTTATTCGAGTCGGACTACCATCATTTAACGTCACAAAATTATATTCCAACATGGAATCAAAAATCTGTGATCCACGTTGGTCTGTTTTATATGACCAGTTGGAATGGTGCGCATTGAAATCGCCTAATATTAAAGTTTTATTGCTTGCTAAAGACAATACGAAATCCCAATCCCTCTGCAAAGTGTACACTGTAGAGGGGCAGTACAAAGAGATAATATGTTCAACATGCTGACAATTAAATAATTTAATACATAACAGTTCAATACCAGGGTTATGATTCTGTAAGTTACATATCTGAGCTTTAATTGATTTATGAATAAAAATAGCAACCCCCCCATAACCATCACTACGATCCAATCTGAAAACGTTATACCCACTGATATTAAAATGGCTGTCTTCTTCAAACCACGTTTCACTGATAGCCGCAATATGTATCTTGTCTTGAATTAATAACTGTTCTAATAATAATGCTTTGGGCCTAAGACTTTGTGCATTCCATTGTAAAATATTGAAATTAAGTAAATTATTTTGATAATCCATTGATGAAATTATATAAAAAAGGGCTATCTGACATGTTACAAACTACTTTTAATATTAACCAATCTACTATTACCTTAATCACGCTTCGTATTTTAATAACTAGGGAGTCTTTCTTTAGCACTATATCTTTAATCTTGCTTAGTAAATAAATAAAACTTGTGTCTGTCTTGTGTGGTTCAGTAGACTTTCGTGGTGGATCAGGTCTCGATGTTGGGTGACTTTCCTTAGGCAAAGATGTAGACGAAATGTCTGACTCACAGTCCGAGTCAATAGTCTTTTGACGATATTGACGACGGTTTTGTTTTTGTGACGATTTCTGATCTATTTCATGCTCCCGAATATGCTTAGATTTTGAGGGTCTAACTTCGGAAGTATTCGGTATACACTTGACTTTATCTGCATATGTAATTTCATTAGCATCTGATACGTAAAAACTCTGTTTTGTGTTATTCTCAATCTCTGGCATAACAGTATCATCTACTCGTTCCTTGTTTGGAGGTGGAGATGGCGGAACATATAACAAGAGTGCTTTACGATAGGTGCAATTAAAGTCGAACATCAACTCACGAATCTTTTTTTCTTTTATATAAAATGGACATGATTTATCCAGAGCTAAGTGACAACCTTTACAATTTACACACAAAAAAGATGTTTTTTCACAGTTATCGTGATTATCTCCACATTTAGGACATACAACTTTTTTTGACTTGCACATCTTCATAATATGGCCATATTTCCAACACCTAGAGCATTGTGTTACGGGGAATGTATATCTATCAACTTGAACTCTCATACCATATATGTATACGTACGGCGGTAGTGAAGCACCTTTGCAACAAATGCGTATTGATTCGCTCGGTACCCATGTACTCAGGTTGCCACCAGTATTGTTTACTTCTCTGTTTTTACGATTAAGACGTATCGCTGATATAATTTTGGTGTTACAAGAGACATTATTCATAAATTCCTCCATAGACAGATCTAATTCTATGTCTTTAATTATGCCATATGAAACTCCGACTTCCCATGATTTTTGATGTTTCCAACCCATTTCAGAGAATATTTTAAGCGTGGTAAATTTTTCGGCATATGATTCGTTCTCAAACGTGATAAGTAATTTATATGGATTAACATATTTTACCCGTGATATACCACATATTTCATTAGTTTTAAACAATTTAGCTAATGCAAACTGTTTGGGGAACTTTTCGCTATGAAATACACTTATTTCAACTTTGTCCTCTGAAGTGTGACAACTTATCTCCTCCTGTGACTTGTCACTTTTAGTGATCTTCTCACGTCTAGTAACAGTAGTCCAACTCCCAGATGAATCGTCCTCCCGAACTCTTTTCCTTCCAGTAACATTGCCGTGCATATACGTACTTTCCTTCTCAAGTTGTGTAGATTCCTCCATATCTGAGAGTATTACATCCTCCGAATCTTCCTTGTGCGAATCATTGCATATATACGTAATCGACAACTCATTATTGGTTGTGTTATTCATAATTCCGATAACAAAAGAACGGCCGGCCGAGCGGCGGCGGCGCGCGGCGGGCAGCGCCCAATACAAGATTTCTTATCGTAAACCGGTTTATGCGTTATTTTGTACTCGCGACTAATTAGCTCGAAGAGTCAATTAACACTGAGGTACAAAAAGTTAGCATATTAGTAGAATTTTTTGTTTTGTAAATTACTATAACTATTTTAAAATACGTAAGAATTACAACCCTACTAGTCTTTTTGATTTTTAACCATGCCCCTATACCATTATTTCTCTTGTATAGTGAATTCAGTTGGCAGACATAAATCTCACATGCACAAACATGTAGACCCGAAACAACTATCTGTAGGACGTATTAATATTTGTTCAGTGCGGGCATCGAACCCGCGACACGTAGCGCGGAAAGCCAATTGCTTCACCACTACGCTAACCATGCTGTCAATTTATTTGTTTTGAAAACGAAAAGATAGAAAGATTATAATATCATGCGTGAAAACTAATTTAATTTGACTATACAACGTCAGATCTCCACTCGAATCCACAAACACAATGGCACTATTTACCTAAGTTTCCCAAACTACCTGTCCATATACTGATTGAATATATCGATAGAGGTAACATGTGAATCCTGTATTAAACCTCACCAGGACAACTTTGACAACGGACGGACTCGGCTCGCAATTAGAGAGGGCGAGCCCTCCCAACATTTACATTTTAATTTAAATTTCGACCTGACGAGATTCAAGATAAATTGGGCTGCGTATTTAGCGCAATAATTCGAGCCTGGCGCCGACTCGCGGTCTCCAAATTAAGGAGCAGGATAATTGTTTGCGTTATAATTAATAATTGACATTAATATTGTGAACTCGAAACGGGTTCGTGTAAACGTTGGATTATAAACCCGAGCTGTGCTGCCGTTAAACTTATTTAGGTGCTTAATTGAATAAGTGTACATGGCTTATTCGGGCTCGGACATATTTCCACAAAAATATTCTACTATTTTTTTTGTTCATACCAAATGTTGACTATGCGAATTGGACGCACCTCCCCAATAATTGGCTTCAACTAACGAAAACACGGTTTTCCATAATCTCCACATTCGGCTGGCGGGTTGGTGATTGTAGATTGAGATTGTAGAGTAGTTTTATGTATTATTCGCAATGTGTAAAGTGTTATTAGCACACGAGTATAATACCATGGTTACTCGTTCTCAAGTTATGTTATTCATAGTATGCGATATGTTGTTTCACTATCTGTCTGTTCAGGGCAAATATAACTCTTAACTTTAATTTTATTCGTTTGGTAAACCAAAGCAAACCCACTAAAAATCTGGTACTGTTTGATTAGGTACAGTAAGCGTTCAAAAGTGCAGTAGCACGCTAAGGTTTGTATTGCTGTGAACACACGGTACAGTCCCTACCTACGTCTGTATGTGTAATTTGTGTCTCAACAGAGTACGCACACCGCAGAGATCGCACACTATTACACTGTCAGACACGCATCATACGCATGGTCACGGCCGGTTTATAATATGATTGCTAAAATTGGCAATAGATTAATATGTGCCGATAGAGGTAAGCGTCTAGCGTTAAATTACGTAGCAGTTGGTTTAGGTTCCGATCTCATGAAATCATTATACATCAATAATAACCTAGGAGGTAATTTTGCAATCTTTTTATATTGTTATTGCATTATATTGATTGGTTGATAATTTAAAAACAGCGATACCAAAACAAAAATGGTTCATACCCACACAAAGTTAACAAACAGCATCAATTAATTATTATATGTTAAGGTTATAGCTTAAGTATTAATTTTCTATACAAAAAGAAGATTGAAACTAAACCTCAAATTTTAATCCTTAAATAAGCGGATATAGCTCAATATATTTAAAATATAATAACATAAAAAGAACAATGTAAACATTTAGTAAGCTTTAGTGCACCTTCGCACCATCAAAACAGATAGATTGATCTATATCTGTAATCAACCTCATCAACACGAACTCACAGTATTTCTCTAGAACAAAAAGAAATATATCTTTTACTACTTACTTTTTTTAACGTGGTCAAGCGCAAGTATAAGCAAAATACTAAGACTGATTACTTTACTATGCATAATTTAGAAACAAAACAATATAAATATCATCATTCATCATCATCATTTCAGCCGAATAAAGTCCACTGCTGGACACAAGCTTTCCCCAAAGATCGCAACAACGACCGGTCTGGGTATGTTGTGTGTTCATTGGGGAGTATTGCCATAATATCGCATAATTAGATGGCGGGTTGGCGATCGCAGTGGAATAGTTACTGTACTCGAAGGATGCTGCTGCCCATCCTCCGGTTAATCCCATATTCACCATTTACCACACCCAAGAGATGAGATGGGTTGGTGCTATTCGTAGCCGGCACCACACGGTTAATCATTAATTAATCTAAAAGAACTAACTTTAAAATTATATAACATATATTTTATTTTCTTGTATAATTTAAACTCATGATGAATTTAATACTTGATTTTAAAGAATAATTAATGAATCAACAATCAACTTTGATTCAATTTTATGTTTAATAAAATATAAAGTATTTATAAATCGTAACACTCACAGTCAGTCCGGTTTTATTAGATATTTATTCCGTGTGGTGTCCGGCATTCCGTGTGGTGTCCGGATTAAGAATGTAGCACCACTCCATCTCCACCCGTGGATGTCGTAAAAGGCGACTAAGGGAATCTAAACCAGAGGGATGGGCAGCAGCGTCCTTCTGTGAAACGGTAGCCATACTGCGCTCACCAACCCGCCTGCCAAGCGTGGTGAGTATTGGCAAATACCCCCGAAAATGATGACACAGTTGTGAAAATCTATAGGGGAGGCCTTTGTTCAGCAGTGGACGTATAAATGGCCGATATTATTGATTGATTGATTGATATGCTCAGACTTTATTAGGTATTATAGTCAAAGTGTTTGTGTTACACCAATAACTTTTACGCAACGTTATAATGCATTATATATATTTACATTTGATGGAATTTTTCAATTAATAATCACAACGCTACATAATAGATTTAACCACACGTTACTAAACAAGCAACAATATTCTATTTGATCTAAAATTCTAAATGAATAAGTCGTAATTGTATCTACCTCACAGAAATCACATCAATTTATGAAGTTTTCTGTGGCCTACTTCCTAACTTTACTATTTATGCGAATCAGACGAACTAAGTAAATATTATAGAATCATTACGAGTTTTATTAAAAACTTAAAAAAATTACTAACACCACATGTAAGATTCGAACCCACCGTTAGCCATTACACGCATCGGAATATATTATCCGCTTAACTAGCATGCCATATCTTACTAGGGCGAAATTATGAACCATAATCAGTTGCAGATATTAGTGAGTATGCGTGTGTGTATAGTATTGAAACTACTAAATAAAAGAAGGCCATAAGTCAAACCAAAGCGTCAATCTATTTCTTTTGAGATTGCTACTGGACTTATGAACGCAACTGTACATGAGAAAAGCTTTTTGGTAAAAACTAATATTATTAGAAATTACTCACATTGCTGTATTCCGATTGGAAGCCCCACTATATCTAGTGAAATTACTGGGCATAAATAAAATACTAAATAACTTAATCTCTCGAAGCGGCGAGCGCAGTTTGGTACTTGGCGGGACTAGTCCTGGGTAGCATTACAATATGGGCAGGAATGACGCTTACCACCGGGAGAATGACTTGCTCGTCTCGTCACCATGTCATATGAACTACACTACTAACTAACAACTACTACGGCGAGAATCGACAACTTCATTTGTTTGTGTACTAGATCATCTGTCACTATGTCCCACTCAGCTGAAGCGATCGTCACGCGTTGTGGTCGCGTAGGTGCGCATGGCGCATAGGATATCATGGGTAGCGTCCGCCGCGCTGCTGCCATACCCGCTTCGCAGTTGCTTTGGTCACGCAGGTTTGGCCGAAGCTTAAGAGTTCATAAAATAATTACATCTAATTAATATATCGTAAAATTTGATCAGCAAGAGCTGGGCTGCAGTTTATAGTCGATAGTCAAGCTACACAGGAAGCTTTAATACGATGCCCTTTCTAAAAACTTCATCACACGTATGTATGTACGTGTACTACTCGTATGTGTTTTCTAACTTATTAACAAGGGCCTTGAACGAAAGTACCTAGCTATGTGTACAAAAAACTTTTCCAAATTAAACAATAATTCACTGACCAAAAAAGTTACACAAAGCCACGAACTAACTCCGATTGCGCTCAGCATCGACATTGATATACGAATGAAACATTCGATTCGTTAGTCGAAAAAGGAAAATAATGCAAAATGCGGAGGATTGGAGAGCATGGTTCTCATGGGCGGATAACAAAAGGAATGCAATGGGAATATCGTTTGATGGTCGTAGCGACTCGTAGCGCGTAGCACCGGCTCCGAACACGCTCCAACTATTGTGTTTTGATTGCTTGCCAGCGGCCTTTTATTGATTAGGTCGTCGACCCGAACATAAGTAGCATATTTGTACACAAGATCATTTAATTACACCCATGTTTGTATGCAAAGTAAACACGAAATTAACATATTTCAACGTAGCGCTACTACGGTGGTACAGATTTCATGAATTTAATTTCACTTACCTCTTATGAAAATATTTAAATGTTAATTGCGGGAGTATCCTTTCATCTCGTTTATCCAAACTTTGTAAGGGGATTTGTTTACAATGTCCCTAATGATGCTCAGTGTTGCGATAAAAGCTTTGTAATGACCGTTTAATTTATAATTTCTATTATCTATTTCATACCGATTTCAGGACACATTTCGTATCACTAAGTTTAAAGTAAGGACTACAGTAGTGTGCATTGTGTTGCTATTTGAAAGCGTAATAAATTATAGGTTCCATTATTAAAAGTCGCAGTTATAATTTAAGCCTAAAGACGTCCACTGCTGAAGAGCTGAAGAAGCTGCTTTGCCAGTACTTATCACACTTGGCAGGCGGATTGGTGATCATAGAATGGCTGCTGTTTGACAGAACGGACATTTTTCCCTATCACTCTGGTTTAGCGTCCCTCAGTCGACTTTTGCGACAGCCACGGGAAGAGATGGAGTGGTGCTATATTCTTAATTCGGACACCAAACGGAACTGTTATTGTATGTACAAAACTATGGCTAGGCCTACATTCGTTTTATTCTCGAAGTTTTCATTTATTTACGGTATATATTTTGATCCAGTGTTCTATGCATGGATTTAGTGACGGCACGGTTGGTGCAGTGGCTGATACAGTCGGCTGCTGCGCTCCGGGTCGTTTCCCACACGGAACAAATATTTGTGTGATCTGCAGGTAGTTGTTCCGGGTCTGGGTGTATTGTATATGGAATTTATGTCAGTAAACGCACCCACGACACATGAGAAATCCTGGGGCAACGTTTTTTTAAAAAGAAAACAAAAACAAAAGCGTCAATCGCAATATTATAGTTAATGCATATGAGATAACTAGTAGGTTTACTTAGAATGCTATTTTATAACGATTTTTATTTACGGTATTAATTTTGTAACAGTCTTATTTTAGTTTTATATTCTTTCATTTTTAGAAAGCGTTTTGTTGTATTTATTTGTATGTTTAAATCAGTAAACATATCTAACAACAGATAATATATATACAAGTACATCCAAAACCGTACTGTAAATCCGGTACGGATACGGTTGGTTCGATCCCTGCACGGAGCTAATATTTGTAAGGCCTACATATAGTTGTTCCGGGTCTGGGTGTTTGTGCAAATGAGATGTATCAATGTAAACTGTACCCGGGACACACAAGAAATCCTAGAGTGGGATATCATATATATAAAAAACACCATATTATCCCACTTGCCAATGAACAAAAATTCTCATATACAAATGATCGGTCATAACATAAAACGTTCGTAGCGCTCAGCGCGTCCCGCATAGATGCCGGCAACGTTTTGATCCCTTCTTGAATATTAAGTTTGCCCATTACGCCACTCGGTAATTCGAAAGCGTTTAGAGCGCTCCCCACGACGAATTTATTACTTAATATCACTTTGACCCGACGCGCCTAGCTCTGATTGTGAATCAGACTGAAAGTAGTAAATATGTACAACATTATATTGGACAATTTTAAAGGAAAGTGTTTGATCTAGGTATTTCATGACTGAAATCTAATATGCAGATATAGTTACAAGTCAACCTTTGCATGCATGGGATATAGCGAGATAGTGGTTATGTAGGGATGATATATTCAGCGATCAGTTGATAGATTATGTTGGGCTGTATGGTTTTTATTTTGTGTCCAGATTAAGAATATAGCGCCAATCCATCTCCCGTGGATGTTGTAAAAGGTGACTACGGGACTCTAAACCAAAGGGATGGGCAGCAGGAGCCATTTTGCGGTCACCAACTCGCCTGCTAAGCGTGGTGAGGATTGGCACATTCCCTCAAAAATGACGACACAATTGTGGAAATTGACGGAGGAGGTCTATGTTCAGCAGTGGATGTCCTTTGCTGACATGATAATGTGTGGTATTTGGATTTGATTAGACCACCGTCTCTTTCGTTGTGATTACTAAAAGGTATCTGACGGTCTGTTTAATGTATTTTATGTCAAGAGGAAAGGTAACAGCAACCTCCTGCTCCTCATCACACGTATGTATGTACGTGTACTGTGTTTTCTAACTTACTAACAAGGACCTTGAACGAAACTACCTAGCGATGTGTACAATTTTTTTTCCAAATTAAGCAATAATTTACTGACCAAAAAAGAAACACAAAGCCACGAACAAACTCCGACTGCGCTCAGCAACGACATTGATATACGAATGAAACATTCGATTCGTTAGTCGAAAAAGGAATTTATGCTATGAAAATTTCCTAACGACTTTAATTTGTACCTGGTGATCTATTGGGTGCTCCTTGTTAAACAGTAGACGTCTCCGAAAAATAAATCAAGGAAGAAAGAATATTTTTATTCTGGACGCACATAACCAAAAATACAAAAATATTAGCGATACAGAAAATTATAAAAATTACAACAGAAACAGTTTTGTGTGCGGCGTCTGAAAAGGTACCAACCTATCTCAGAATTCAGAATAGTTAAAATACTGTACTGTGTCACTACAGCTTTATGTTAAAAATGTGAAAAGCTTAAGTTCAAATGCCTTCCTGCATTTAATAGATTTTGATTTAGCTACTATAACTTCAAGCAAACCTATATTCTTTTTACTTACTTATCTATGTAAATATGACAGTGCTAATCTGATAGGGATCAATACGCAATAAAAGCTATAGCGCGACAATATAGTATTCAAGCGTTATTGAATCTTCAGAACGACATCCAATACCTCTACTGGCATATAACATATACATAACTACATTTATTACGTAAACGTATAACCGAGTTTCTTTTTTGTATTCCCGGAGAAAGTTTTCTCTCACTTTTTTGTTCTCATTGGCGAAATTTGATGAAGCCTTTACGAGGATAACGGGATGGAAGTGGAATAGTTTCTTTATTGCTTCCTCGCATTGTTGGAAACCGAACATCTGTCGGCTTTCAAATATTTTATCACTGAAATGCGGTGTAAAAGAAATTGTGATGGGTTAATAATTCAGTCGCGGTTCAACACACGGGTGACATTTAGGAACACCTGTCTATTCCCCCGAGCGAGAATACATGGCGTTATTATTTAATGAAGTTTCAAATGGAATGGATATTCTTGAAACCGTTTGGAAAGCAATCTCCACGTGCGTTGTTGAGCTTTCGCTTATTTTATGCGGGATAAAAGTATTGGTTTAATATGAAAGATTCAATGTATAGCGTTTTACATTCATTCGAATTAGAAATAATATTTTAACTTAACTTTCGACTAGACATCGTTACATTAAATTACTTACATTCTTCATCATAACAGCCGGAGATCGTCCACTGCTGAACAAGAGCCTCCCCCATAGATTTCTACAATTGTGTCATAATTCTGGGGGGAATTTGCCATTATGCATCATGCTTAGCAGTCAGGTTGTTAAGCGTAGTGTGGGTACTGTTCTGAGGAGGCGCTGCTGCCCATCCCTCTAGTTTAGAGTCCCTTAATCACCTTTTACGACATCCACGGGAGGAGAAGGAGTAGTGGAATACTCCCACATACACGGACACGACACGGAATACTCATTCTTATTTAACTGAATAGGGGTTCTCATTCAGAGTGTTTATTTTGATGATATGTATTTACTTAATTGGTAATTTGGACGCAATGAGATTTAACTAGTGTTTTGTTTTATTTATAGATTTTTGTTATTATTTTGTTGATTTCGTGTATTCTAATTGTAGAATGTATTATATATTAAAATTGTGTTCTGCTATTTGCATGACTGGCTTGGGCAGAAGAACAGCAGATGAGCATGCTCCGCGCTGCCAAATAATATGCTGAGTCCAAGACCATTTTGTCTTTTATATTTAATACTAAATCTATATACATATTTTTACAAATAACACTGTACTTTTTTAGAAAACAAATAATTCACTTCTTATTCTTCTTCTTATTCTTATTTAGAAAGCTGTGTGATACATTTTACAAAACAATAGACCCGTATTTATGTTAAAGTTAATCAATCAAAAACATTACAGCTTTTATTTAGTTAACAAAATTTTCCAGTCGTAAGAAAACTGCTAACAACACGTTTTGTATCTGCCTAGTTCGGGTAATTAGTGATAAAAATGTTAGAAACCGTAGGTAATTATGTTCGTATTATTGTTTCAAAAGGTTTTATCAAAAGAATTTCCAGAAAGCGCCATCTAACAGGCGTACTTAATGATCAAGGGATACCCTTCCTAGCTGGCGAAAACTCAAAAGACAAACGAATCAGTCCGAACAAAGAAATCGCTTTTACTCCGTTTTCCTTAAATATTTCCGTATATCGCGTAGAGCGTTACCTATGTATGCGTATGTAAACCCGTATAAATTCGTTTAACGGCATATGAATCAAGTGTTTTACTTTCGTCGGATTGGTATGAGTGTAGGGACATTTATTTTAAAGATATTCGTTGATTAGTGTACCTATATCTATATGTATGACTTGATGCGGTTGAGAAGGTACTCATCGCTGAAAATTAAAACGTATAACGACGTTACAGAATATAAGATTGAATGGCTGAGAATTATCGTGGGTCGTAATGGATGAATATTTAATTATATTTTGGGGCTTTCGACTAGCCTACCTTCTGCTTTACTAATTAATAGTGTTGACGCATACCATGCACACTTATGGGATCCTCTACAAAATACAGTGTGGCGTTAACAGATAATAATAGCCTTCACGTCTGCTGACAATATGCTTGCACATGCTTCATCGTCCCACGTGTCACACAAACGCACCAACGCGACCTAATACGGTGCGAAAAATCAAACCACAGTTACTAGGTTACCTTTAACATGTCACTGTTTTTGCTTGTTAGAACATTCTCAGTAGTGCTCGAAGTTAGATTTTCGGACGATTAGTGGCAATATACCGTGTGGTGTCCAGATTAAGAAAATAGCACCACTCCATCTCCTCCCATGGATGTCGTAAAAGGCGACTAAGGGACTCTTAACCAGAGGGATGGGGAGCTGCGTCCCTTCTGTGGAACAACAGCCATACTGTGTTCATCAACCCAACCGCGTGGTAAGTATCGGCAAATAAACTCCAAAATGATGACACAAGTGGGAAAATCTGTGGGGGAGGCCTTTGTTCAGCAGTGGACGTCCTTTGGCTGATATGATGAAGTGGCAGTTGGTTCGCCCTTTATTAAATGGGACTCAATTCCGTAACTGACTTAAGCTGGGTGTCAGTTCACCTCTGCTTGATCCTTTGTGGAATATCTGCAAGACATTTTTATAATTATTTAGGTGGCAGTGGCATAAATTCCATATAATCCGATTCGCATCGGCTTCCCTTAAGGATTTGGTTAATGTATAGATCACTGATATTTTATACTTTTAAATAGACACTGTTTAATTCCTTTGAAGTAATAACGATTACCGCCTAAATATCCACATTTAAATCGTTCATCCTGTATGTGTGTAATTTGTTTTGGTTTGAAAATTGTGCTTATTAGTGTTATTCGTAACTTTTCGGCGTTTCTATTATTTTAAGTGGCGAGTGATTGGTGAGTTTTGAATTTAATTTGGTTTGATAAAGATATTATTTGTATTTATTCATATTGTAAATTTTTGGACCGTTTTTTGCCGAGGCGTGCATTTAATATATTGAAACATTATTATTGATTGAGCTTTTTTGGAAATCCCTACTCTACAAATATCCACCCTTCGCCACTGACAGGTGGCCTACGTAACTGCCCGTGACAGAACAACTGGCCTATTCCATCTTATCTGAAAACCAGTTCTACGACATTTTTCTGATGCTGAGATAGCTATATTTTTCCCTTTTTTTTCTACATCTCATCAGCTGTCATTTTCTTATTCTAATCCAAAACTGATTTTCTCCTTTTTTACGTTGCCGCGAATATCATTACGAGAGAAGGTGCGAAGTAATGCGATTTTTGTTATGCCTCTAGACTTTCGATTGGGTCATATCGTGTCCCATCGTAGGTGTTTTGTCTCTTACATCCTTCAGGTGGCCCAGTGAGTTAGTATTTGTACACCACGTTTAGTTTATAAGAGAAAGTTTAACGATAAAAGTCTCTCACTGGCCACAAACTTGGCGTTCACAGCAGGCTGTTCGCGCAGCCACAAGTAATCCACAAACGACCCCCGTGGGATTACAACTCCAAAAATAAATTATGTCGGATTTAATTGCAATTATGTTCAGTGACCGCAACGATGATCTGATGAAATCACAGCCTATAAAATACTCGAAGAAAACTTTTAAACAAGTTCTGTTTTAATATCGTCGCGAAAGCTTTATTATAATTGTTTTTTTCTGCTCTGTCTGCGTCTCGTGATTTCGTGCAGAAACAGAATGATGAACTTGAATTTTTCAAGTATTACCATTAAGCGAACGATAAAATACATTGAAATGCGAATAAAATATTCGAGTGTTTACTCCAAGGTAAAACCTTGGAGTAAACACTCGAATATTTTTATTATTTTAACAAACGATATTTTAAAATAAAATCACGAGATAAACGTTTTAATAGTACGGCTATTGATTTTTTCACAGGCTATAATGGACCGGGGCTTCTCGCTTCTGGGTTTGATAAACTGAGGATTTATTAATGAAACAGAAACCACGTTAATCTCTGTCCAGCGCACGGATCTGCTAAATGGGCCTTGAAATTTTAGCTCCGCGTTTTTTACGTGGAGACCTGGCAAAATAAAGATAATGGCTTTTATTTTAGTTATTATACAGATTTACGAGTGCTATAGTTTAATTTCTTTAAAAGGTTCTTGTCGTAGACTCACGCGATATTGAACTTTAATGTGCTATCGTTGTGTTTGGTGGCATTTCTTTTTAAGAAGTTTTGTTTAACGGTATCTACTTAGCAATTTCGGTAATTTAAAACAGATTAATTTAATAAGCTAACATTTTATCCAGATTAGTGTTAAAGTTAATAATTATTATACACAATAAAGGTACGAGACACAAATTAAAACTTGAGGAAATGTATATAAAATGATAGATTGTTAATGAAAGTTAATATTTTCGTCATATTGTTCTATTGTCGGGCACTTGTAGGCGTGCTTGACGTCGTAGGCTCTGACATTTCAATTATCGGCAGATGTTTCAGCTGTCTGTCATGTATTGCGTGAGTTGACACTGACAGGGACATTATCATCATTATTATTCCATGCTCCAAAAAAACACCATTAAAATACAGTGAAGAAGCATAATAGTGAAAAGATTTGTAGATAAAAGAAATAATCCAGAATATAAGGAAATTCAATGAGCGATAACATGACGTAAGACGGACGTATTTTTCTTATATTGATGGTATATACCAAAAGAACATGAGATACTACTAAGTTTGTAGGTCACCGGTAGTAGGTCTCTTACTGCAAGAGGCTGGTTAGGTATGTGTAACCCCAGTGCCATATTGCTAAGCAGTAGTGTTTATACTTTAGACATAACTGTGTCCCGATTTAAAGGGCACTGTGGTTTGTGAAATTACTGGGCATAAGATACTAAGTAATGTCTCGCAGCTGGTGGTGATCTTGAGGTGACACGCAGCGAGGTGCGATGCATACAAGTGCATCTTGGAATAGACATAGATAAAACCGACCGTTAAGAATTTATAGGAGAAGATTAAGCTTTGACAGATTATTATGGACTTTTTGGCTGGAGAAAGGAGACTTTACGCGGGGCATTATGTACTTATAGATTTCATCATATTTCATAAGCCCATAAACGTCTACTGCTGAACATGGGCCACTCAATAATCATTACAATGAGTGGCCATGGAGGGTTTTGCCATAGTCACCACGCCTGGCGGGCAAATTGGGATCCTAGTACGTTGTTATTAGCACACGGCAGAATACTGCTGCTGCTGTCTTGATACCAACCCTCAGTCACCTGTTACGACACCCATGGATAGAAAAAAAACTGTACTGTTTTTTGTACAAAACAGCAGTTTCATAGGTAAAGACTTAATATGTATATCTTCAAACTACAGAACAAAAGAGTAAAACATGATAGTATTATCATGACTATTAAATAATATTCGTCGTTAACCTGGGGACATACTACCGGACGCGTCCGTAAGCTGGGGCTGACAGTCGCGACCGATAAGTGTGCACGGACGGTCGAGACGCCTTCTTGTCCCGTAAAAATATCCAGCCGGCCAAATTTCTTTCGGACGTCGGATGGCCCAATGTTCCTTCCGTGACTTACGACCGATATTTTGCACAGTATAGTGTTTGATATACTATACAGGTACATACAAGCCGCGACTGCCAGCCGCGGCTTACGGACACGTCCAATAATATGTTTCCAGCTTTAGACGTTGCAACAAATTAGTTGATTTCGTTTTGTTACTCTATGACCAAAATACACATTACGTACAATACCACGCTGAAAAGTCTCCCTAGTATCAAGAATTTGCCTCCTTACATTTGCCAACACAGCTGAACGAATTAGCAAGCTCAAGTGGCAATGGGTGAAGCACATAACTAGTACAGTAGTAGAACATTGGCCATTGAGGCAGAAATGTCCTCGACTAGAGACCACGCACTTAAAAACGCAGCATAGGACGGCCTCCGTGATTGACAGATGACCTGGTGAAGGTAGCCGCCTGCATCCAACGACTTCCAGTGAGGGGGTCAGGCAGTCATGCAAGCGGCATGTAACTGGTCGATTTGGAAATTTATGGATGCCTTTATTTAGCAGTTGATGTCCTTGGGCTGATATGATAAATGCCACAAATTTAATTCAGATGAGTATATGAAACTAAGCCCATATACCTGAACCCTGTAGCTGTACATAACCTGTGCGGAAAGGGTCAATATGACCTGTTTAATTCAATGTTACTTAGTTTGTGTGAGCGTGTACACACGTATCCGACGCTACGTAAACTTAGATAATACCTGCTTACCAATTCCGCGTCAAGACTAATTAATAATGGAACGTTGTACAGGGCGTAAAAGCCTGTTTAATTAAATTTGTCTGCGTCGTATGTTTGAAAGGCAAACGATTAACGTCTTGAAAGCGTGCGGTGACGAAGACGGCTCGCATCAGCATAATCTAAGTTCGGCTTAGCAACTTGATTATAATGCAATTATAGATTTTGTACTGGATTGGATATACTTATATTAGCGAAACGAACGAAGTGCTTAAGAAGCGATCCCGTAACCCCCGCACTTGCACGATATTACTTGCTTGATTACTAACTACATGGTGATCTCTCTTTTTAGTCTACGTCCTAATGGCGCTAAAGGATAGCCGGCTACAATGGCGTGCTAGTACAGCTGCAAATATATGAGAGTGGATTCGGTATTTTAGAAGGGGCGTTTAAAGTAATATTTTAGTAATGCGCGTAGTATGTGCGGTATAAGTATAATAAGAGATCTTTGCAGCCTAAAAGATGCAGAAACAAAACAGTAAAAGTACTTACATATGTTTCAATGGACCTGGACATGTAGAGAGGATAAATGATAGGCGTTTTACGAGAAATTAATAGAGCTAATGTAAGTGGAAGTACCACAAATGGATGCCATAAAAGAAATTACATCGGTTTTATTGGTGATTTTCCTTAAACATGTTACACCCGGACTACATGTATGGAAACATGTATAGATGTCAAAGAAGAAAAATAAATAAATAAAAACGCATGGACCGTAGCATGTAGCGTTCTGTAGCCTCTGCCTAAACTCATGAGAAAAAGGGTTATATATATTTGTACGCCGTGTGGTGCCGACTAAGAATACCACCACCCCATCTAATCCCGTGGGTGTCGTAAAAGGCGACTATGGGATTAGCCGGAGGATGGGCAGCAGCATATTTCGAGTACATTTATCACCAACCCGTCTGCCAAGCGTGGTGGTTATGGCAAAAGCTGCCAATAAGCACACAACACAAACCCATACCAGTTGTTGTGACAATCTTTGGGGGAGGCTTCTATCCAGCAGTGGACGTTTTTCGGCTGAAATGATGATGATGATGAATTTATTTTGGGATCGAAAGGTAGCTGTGAGACTAAGGATATTTGTACAAGTTTATTTATGGTCCTCTGTTTTCTCTTTTGTAGAGCAGCACATTGAGCAGCCTGCCGTATGGTGTCGGCTGAGAGTAACAACACCCCATCTCATCCTGTGGATATCGTAAAAGGCGACTACTGGATTTGTGGGAGGATGGACAGCAGCGTCCTTAGAGTACATTAACTACAATTCAACTGAGATCAGCAACCCGCCTGCCGAGCATGGCGACTATGGCAAGAATCCCCAATGAGCATATAACACAAACCCAGATCGATCGTTGTGAAAACTGTGTGTAAATTGAAGTGGCAATGGGCAGGGCTCATTGCTCGTAGAACTGATAGCTGTTGGGGCACAAAGGTTCTCGAATGGCGACCGCGCACCGGAAAACGCAGCGTGGGACGACGTCCAACGAGGTGGACAGACGACCTGGTGAGGGTTGCTGGGAGTCGTTGGATGAGAGCGGCATGTGACCGCTCAATGTGGAAATCTAAGGGGGAGGTATTTGTTCAGCAGTGGACATCCTGTGGCTGATATGATGATTTGACTACAACAACAGGTCTTAATTTTGACTGTATTTAAAACACGCTGGATTTTTTTCAAAAACTTATAAACAGCATCCTTTTCTTAATTTTCTTTTTGGTATCCTATGGAAATTCTACATGAATTTCCTTCGCTCCGGGGAAGTGCGAAGGGGTATGCCGGACTCCTACCGGTTAAAACCACTGGAGCGGTCATCTTCAGCACCCCCATCATGACCTATGCCAGCCCAGTGTTCGCACACGCTGAATCACGCTCACTCCGTAGATTCGAAACCCTCCAAACCCGTTTCATGCGCAAGGCCACCGGAGCGCTTCGGTACATGCGAAATGATCAACTCCATTTCGATCTTAACTTGCCGACCATCAGGCAATTTATGAAACAAGCGTCTAAACGCTATCTCGATTCTTCCCTGTCCCACCCAAATCCCCTTGTGGTATCAGCCGCCGATTAACAACCCTCTCGTATCAGTAGAGTACGCCGCTCGAGGCACGTTCTGGTCGATCCAGACGACAAAATCACGTTAGATCACATAAAGAGACTCGCGTTGTCTCATTCACTTAACACCCGACCGTTTTACCGCCCTCGGCACCGAGGGTGCCTAACTCACCAACGTCGCGGAGACCTTGTCACCTTCCCGTTAAAGTTAGCACTTCTGATGAAGATGGGAGGGATCTCTTGCTCGCGACGGCCCGTGCCGAGCCTGTAGCTTTAAATGTCTCTTAATACATTTTAAATAATACCGATCCAGCTGTCCCCAAAACAATAGCTTGCTATCCCCAGCAACGCCCTAAGCCGAGGTCCGTGTCCTGCAGGGGGCGCCCTTAGCGAAATTTGCTTAGTTTTTAATATTAAATTTAAGCCTGGCTGGAGGCCTCTTTTGGCTTCGCCAGCAAATGACCGGTTAAGCAACCACATTTACCAGAAATGTATGCGAGAAACCCAACAAAAAAAAAAACTTCAGCACCGAAGGGGGCTCTAGGTCCTAGTAAGATCACACTAGTGATAAACAGCATCCTGCAGAACTTTAAAATCATATACGAATAGTTGATATAAAAACAACACCAAATTACTTCAACCGGCAACGTATAACGGTTTTGAATTTGAAGACAGCGCCTGTTTTACTCGAGCTGTCGGCATTGGGCTGGGTACACATCAGTCACACTAATCCTCACTTGTACGATACTATCACTACAATCCCTTACTACGTGCTGACAGGCCTATACATAAACGAAATTTGTCTTACGAAATGTCTCCCGCCTTTTGTAAAGCTTCCTTGAGGATAATTGATGTTTTGTTTATTAAAACTAAAATTACCTTTAATAAGATTAGTTATGTATTTATATCTCTTCATCATAATCATTTCAGCCAAATAAAGTCCACTGCTGGACACATGCCTATACATATCGCCTGAAACGACAGGTCTGGGTATGTTGTGTGCTCATTCGGAAGTTTTCCATAAACGCCACGCTCACGTTAAGTTGTTAATGAAGAAAGAAAGAAAAAAGAAAATTAATTTATTTGACACAGATTATGTACACTCTAAACCAGAGGGATAGGCAGCGTCCCTTCTGTGGAATAGTAGCCATACTGAGCTCACTAACCCGCTTGCCAAGTCAATCTCAATTATTTTAAAGGAGTATCCATGGAGTTTCTTGCCGGCTCTTCTCCACGAGATCTACTATTTGGAACCGTGGAACTTAGATTCTGATGTTTCATAAGTGCCAATATTTGGTTTATTTGAAATAAAATACTTTGTCTTTGACTTTGAAGCGTGATGAGTATTGGCAAATTCCTCCCAAACTGACGACACAATTGTTGAAGTCTGTGAGAGAGACCTTTGTTTAGCAGTGGACGTATGAATGGCTGATATGTCATTATAGTCTACGTTATAAATTATTGTACTCAATAGTACATTCAAAACGTCAACCACAGAAAACCGGCTCAATCCGTCGACCGCAACAACGATCGGCTTAGGTAAAGCTATGGTAAGTACGTCAGTAGATATAATATATTGGCAATTTGATTTTAATTACAATAACTTGCTTAGCTGCAGCCTATATTAATCGCAAGTATACATAGGTATGGGTAGGTAGGTTGACCATGTGGTGCCGGCCCAGAATACCACCACCCCATTTCATCCCGTGGGTGTCGTAAAAGTCGACTGAGGGATTAGCCGGAGGATGGGCAGCAGCGTCTTTTGAGTACATTAACAACTCAACTGCGATCGCCAACTCGTCTGCCAAGCGTGGCGATTATGGAAAAACCCCCCAATGAGCACACAACACACCCATATCGGTCGTTGTGGTGATCTTTGGGGGAGGCCTGTGTCCAGCAGTGGACTTAATTCGGCCGAAATGATGATACATAGGTAGCCGTTTCGTAACGTTTCTATCTATATAAATAAATAAAATTGAAGTGTCTGGTTTTTACTGTCGAAATAAAAGCTTTTTACTAAATGCATATGAAAGTATACACAGTACTTATATCAAAACAAAAAAATTGTCCGTCTGTCTGTCTGTTTGTTCCAGCTAAACATCGAAACGGCTGGACCGATTTTGACGGGACTTTAACTGGCAGATAGCGGATGTAATAAGGAGTAACTAAGGCTACTTTTGTTTTAGAAATATATAAATTTAATTGGGGATCCGCGCAAAAACAAAATCCATTATATATACTTTATATGACAACTGTCTATACAGAAGTTATCCAATTTCTTCGAGCACAGCTAGTTTGTTATAAAAGCTCGTAAGCTAATAAAATAGTAGATACATAAAGCAGGCAGACAGAGAGTGCCCCTCACTTACGAGACATTATCGCATCATAAACTCCTTCACGAGTCAGACGGATATAAAACGAGCTATTTTGATATATTACTGTCTATTCCACCTCTTTTATATGATATTCAGCTCATATACATGTATTTAGAGTAAGTTTGAAAGGGATAGGTAAATGTTTATTTTGAAGCGTGAAATCAGTAGCGTAAGACTTCCAGGAATCTCGACGAAATATCAAATTAACGTCGCCTTTTCTATTCAGTCGTGAAAGTAAACATTTGTACGTTATACAGTCTTCACTTCATTTCCACAAACGGGAAGACTGGCAGTGTCTTGGGGCCACAGTTTATTTTTCTCTGTGAATGCGCCAGGAGGCAGTGTTTTATTTCTTGAGAATCCTCCGCGCGATTAGTTGTTCCTTTTTATTCAGAGACACGTACGGAAACGGGGTGCTATCGATGTTCTTCGACTGTTTATTTACAGTTGTTATTTATTCTGTTTTCATTGGAATTTGTATTTCTATTCATTTCCAAAAAACCTTCTGAGCGAGCATTTCAAGAATGTAAAAAGCTTTCATTTAAATCGGTTTATCATCTATCTATATATTAATACGTGAAGAAAAAACTGCGTACCCCTTTTTGTGCTATTGTACGCACGGAGGCGTGTGAGATTTGGCATAGTTAAAGTTCATATGGAGGAGCAGTGCAGAAAGTAAAAATGTTGGTTAAAAAAGTCGAATTTCGGCCACTAGGTGACCACTAGTTTTAATTAATAACTAGATTACACGCTTTATTATTTTAACGTAATTTTATTAGTACTATTTTACGTTACATTTACAACGAAACTTTGTCGGAATTAAATCCAACTAGATTAAAATAAATACAGAACAACCAATTAGAGCAAAAGCAAAAACTTCAGAAATTAAAACATATGTAGAGTAACTGCAAATAGAAAAGTGATCCACTTACCCACTTAGACTAGTTTCTAAAAAAACATTAAGCTCATTGAGTGTGGAGAAGCGGGCAGTTTACACTAGCGTACGACAGGGCTAACCGCGTCAAACAGTTGTGTTCACAACTTTTATAACAGAAGTTTTACTGCGCACTCACTCGATAAATACACTCAGGATATTTTAATGGGCAAGTATTTGTAAACTAATTATCAATGTTTTTTTACTGTTCATTTAATAATTATTAAAGACAAATATAAAACCAAGTATCATGTTGAATAGTTAGAAAAGTAAAGCCAATTACGAAGACCATAATTCAGGTACATGTGATTTTTTTTGTTAAGCTAATCACTTGTCAATTAAATCAATAAATCTCATTTAATACAAACATCGTGCACGTATTGCCACGGAAATATATTAACATTAATTTTCCCAAATTGTTCATAAAGTTTAATTTATATGTTCCTGTATTTACCAAAGTATACTATAAACTTAATTTAGTAAATTGCTTTATCTTTTCGTCGGACGTTCGGAACGTTTTGTCAATAATCGTTTACGTCATTAGTGACTGTGTTTTATATTCAAAACGTTCCCCTCCGTCAGAGAAAATGGTCGGTGAAATGTTGGCGATAGCCTCCGATCGATGAGTACTTTTTAAGTATAAGGATGTTATAGATTGTTTTCAAATCATCATATCAGCCAAAGAACATAACTACTGAACAAAAAATTGTCGAGTGTGAGTTCACACGCGGTAGAAATAAAACATTATATTTTGGTTAATTTGTAAGAGAACGAGATGAATATACCGTGGAGGTGGTAAAGAGAGAGAGATAGAGAGACCGGTAATTACGTACGTTTACAACGTACGTACGTTACGTTTACTTTAGTTGGCAAAAGTTGTGTTGAAATAAATACCGTCGCATTAAGCTTAACCTTTGCGACTGATATGAAGTGGGGTCGAAAGGAAAACGACGCTTCGCGCTTACTTGTCACGTCCACGTCCCATCATCTTTGTTTACCTAGATTCGATGCGTAGTACTATTTGCTTGAAACATCATGAAAAATACAAGTAATGGACCGCGCTACGATTTCGTACTGGAAGTTTAAAATGAAATGAGGGGATTTTGAATCGCGTTGTTACTTGTGATGAAACATCGATCCTGTATGAAATCAGAAACGCTCATCACAATAGTTGAACCCAGAAGAATCAGTCAAATCCTGCCCTAAGCGAAAGTTGAGTCAGAAAAAGGTACTGGTGAGTGTTTGCTATACCAGTGCTGGTTTCATCCACTACAGCTTCCTAAGATCTGACGAGACAACTACGGCAGATGTGTATTGTCAATAATCGCAAACCATGATAGAAAAGCTAACCGTTAAACAACCGAAGCTGGTCAATTGCTCTAGCCCACTGCTGCTTCAGGACAACACTAGACCACACACTGTATGACAGTCGGTAGCTAAATTAAAGGTGTTGCGATTGGAACGTTTCCGGAATATGAACTTTCTGCATGGAAAAATATTTCAATTCCGATGAGGTAGTCCAAACCGCCTTCGAAGACTTTATTGATTCTAGCTCACACACTTTCTTCAGCAATGGAATCAATGGACTACCTATGAAATGGCAAAAGTGCATAGACAGCAATGGTACATAGTTTGATTGATTAAATATATTATTTAAAAAAACGTTTTGCTTTTTCCAAATAATACGCCAATTTCATACGTAAGGACCTAATATAACGAAAATGACGCTCCACGTTATTGAGTATCGAAATGGAAGAGTTCCGATTAGCAATGCGGTTCATCATCATCATATCCGCCATAGGACGTCCACTGCTGAACAAAGGCCTCCTCCATAGATTTGCACAATTGTGTCGTAATTTTGGGGGGAATTTGCCAATACTCACCACGTTTGGTAGGCGGGTTGGTGAGCGCACTATGGTTACTCTTCTATAAAAGGGATGCTGCTGCCCATCCCTCTGGTTTAGAATCCCTTAGTCGGGTTTTACGATATCCACGGGAAGAGATGGAGTGAAGCTATATTCTTAATCCGGATACCACACGGATAAGCAATGCGGTTAGGTAAAAGTAAAAAAAAAACCCGGCGTGAAAAAAAAAGAAGTGATTTTCTAAGTTTTGATTTGTGATATCAACATAATTACTCCTCATCAGCATAACTTAACTCATAATCAGAGAGTTAGTCACAAAGTATACGCATTGTCTGCTCAATAGAGAACAATTAGGATTCCCTTTCCACCCCACCCTGTTTCCACACCCCACACGTCTGGCGGAAAAGGGACTTTTTCTTTTTATTGTCCGTTAATTGCTCTGATTGGTGCGACGGAACGAAATAAAGCCGCATTCGAGGGGATTTGTAGGCCTGCCCGCGTTCAAACGTAGCAGCCTCTAATTTAGACTTGATTGTAAAACGGCTACGAGTACTTTTGCTGTTTCTATTTCTTTCTTTTATTTCGTTTTTATCTTTATTGAAATTACAGTATTCTTGATCGAAAAAAGCGCAAAAGAGGAATTGTTAAAGTTTTTTCGTTTTCATTGAATCCAAAATTCGGTGTCTGTTACTTCCGTTCGAGATAATACGTAAAATAGGGGAAAACGAAAAGGATACAAGCTATCTATCCATATATATTGCACTCGGATTTTCTTTAATTTATCAACTCGATCATTCATCAAGTGACCGCACGGGCACTAAACTAATTAACAGTATTGCGATAGAACGAATCTTCCCACTTCACTCAGAATTAATCGTTAAGGGAGCGCCCTCATCGCATTGTGGAGGAGACAAGAACAAGTTCAAGAACTCTAATCTATTGTAGTTGAAATTCTGTATATATAATATTAAGGAACAAAGAGCTCTGGCAGTAAACGACAGTTATTTCGATCTGAGATTGTCAGTTCATTCATCATTAGCATCATGTCAACCAAAGGACGTCCACTGCTGAACGAAGGCCTCCCCCATAGATTTGCACAACGACCACGCCAACTTGCCTTGTGTCGCTATTTTGGGGGGAATTTACTAGTACTTACCACGCTTGGCATTGGTTGGTGAACCCAGAATGGCTGCTGTTCCACAGAAGGAATGCCTATCCCTCTGATTTACGATATCCACGGTTGAAGATAGAATGGTGCTATATTCTTAATCCGGACACCACACGACTGTCACTCCATTGCAAGTGGTAAATGGCTCATGTGAGTGCCTGAATATATCTACATATGTACTCCTAATTCAGTTTCCTGCTGACGTAATATTCATGCGGGTCTACACAGCGATGAATTTATTACTAAGGTCGATTGAGTGTATATCTCCTAAGAGTTACTCTTGAGAGAGCTGTAAACATAATAGTACAGATAACTTTGGAAAGGAAAGCAATCGTTGGGTATTAAAAGATTTATATCCGATATCAGCTTTATCGAAAAAGCCCAGGATTAGAAAGCGTGAGATAGGTATGATGGAAGACATAATACCAAGTAAAAATGAGATGAAAGTGAGTTGAGTGTGCCAGATGTATCCTTCCGATAAAAAATAAAATCGTAATAGCATTAGTCCGGTTGCAGTATCTTGTATGTGAGTTTATCGAGGCGCTCTATATTTCGTATTACAAAAACGTGATATCTGGAACACTCTTTCGCGCTCAGAACGTAAATATTACTTGAAATGTTGCAGTGTTTGAGGTGAAGCTATAAAATCGCGACATCGCAAGCTGAATGGCTGTCACCTGGGAGACGATAGCAAGAATAACGACAGTCCATTGTTAGTGTTTGTACAAAGAGTAGAAAGTATAGAAGGTGGTTGTAATATTATATGTAGTATTGTTAAATAAATGGGTGGCTAGAACATTGCAGGAGCTAAGCGATTTCTGCACTACGCTAATGTTTTTCGCGATTTGATCACCGTAACGAAATACATTTCACTGACCTACGGATAAGGTTTTTTATGTAACGTAGTGATAAGACGAGCTAGTCGTTCACCTCGTGGTAAGCGTTATGCCTCTCCATAACTATTGTAATGCACCCAGGACTAGTCCTTCGTGGCACCACACTGCGCTTGTCACCTCGAGATCTTAGCTGTTTAGTCTCTCATGCCCAGTAATTTCAATAGTCACAGTGTCCTTCTAACAGGATCACAGTAATGTCTAAAGTTTAAACACGACTGCTTACTGGCAGAATATCTGGCACTGCGGTGGTACCTTTTTTATTTATCCCCGTGGAAATTCATCATGAACTCACTCCGCCCCGGGGAAGGGGCATGCGGGACTCCTACCAGCTTAAATTACTGGGGCGGTCATCTTCGGCACCTAAGGAGGGCTCCAAGTCCTCGTATGATCACACTAGAGCCACCCGCTGGTGCCACGCCTATAGGCACATCTCGGAGAGGGTGACTGTAAAGCGGTCACCCACCCCGGGGAGATTGTAAAAGATCCCCCTGAAGCCTCGCTGTGCGCTGTGCTATGCTGCGCACACGGCGTGACCACATGCGCGCCACCGCCTTCTTGTCGGTCACTCGGTGTGGGCACGCAGAACTGCGGTGGACTCAAACAATAAGAGACCTAAAATCAGACAATTCTCTTGAACTTCTTCCGCCCTAGAGAAGGCGGAGCGTTTGCCGGTCTTTTACCGGCTGAAACCACCACGTTGCGCCAGGGACCCGGGGTTCGTTATCACATCTTATCATTCATCATGATAAGATGTGATTCAGACTGAATGTCCATCATTCACGGTTCCGAGCCTGAGTGTTTGATTTTGTGATTTTTATACCTGTAAACTGTACAGGAGAAGACCATGTGTTTTTATCAATGTTTAAAAAGGAATTATTTCCTACAAAATCTTTTTTTAATTTCATAATAATCGGTTTAAAAAAGCAGACTCACAAATATTCTAATAGTCTAAATACAGTAGTACTAGTACAATAAGTTATGAAGCACTACTTCGTTAGCACGATCCTAACGGCATGAGTAATTATTCTTTTTCTATACATGAACCTCTGAAACCTCAGTCCCAGATATAAATTCGTACGGTTGTGCACTTCATTGTTCAATAAATAGTGGTTCAACTGAAAAGACAATATTTTCAACAACAATTCTGAAATCATAACCCTATAACTACGTAAATAACCCGTAAATTATAATTACTTTACATTCTGTTTCAAAGAGCCGTATTCTATAGGCCTCTGTTTATAATGAAAATAAAATATACTAACAGAAAAAGATTTTGTGAACCTTAAAAGATGTCAAGATTTTATGAATCAGGCGAGTAACATTTGAGAGGATTTATAAGCTCTTCTTGTAGGTTAAGAAAATTAAAACACGTCGCTTACAAAAGAAAAACATTTTGAATTTAATTACCCATAATATAAGTATGGTATTTATCTAACAGCAGCCAGATGCAATCCAATTAGTAGGGAAAATATCGAAATACTAGTAGTATTTCAAGGTTAGACCACTCCATAGGGGCGATCGTCCGGGCGGTACTACAGTAAAAAGAAAGTGTATACGTTTCAATTGTTGTGCTATATTGTCAACACACGATACAGGCCAACATTATAAAGTCTCAGTACTATGAAGACTTCATAGACGTTTACGCAAAGCAAATTAAGCGTCGTCAAATCCTATACTTATACCAAATATTTTCATACTTTACGAATCTGATATTACTGAAGAGCATATTTAGTAATTTCTGTGTACTACATTTTCATTCCCTATTACTTTTTTAATCTATTATTGGCCCTTTGGTAACCTGTATATAGACTGCCCAATCGTGTTTGCTCAGGCCGCTGAATTCCGAAATACGTCTCTGCCTGTAACGCTCATAATTTAGTCATGACAGTCGCGGCCAGTGGCTCTTTGAGCCTTGGAGTAAAATCTCATCATGATATCATCATCTTCAAATCAGCCTAAAACATCCACTGCTGATCAAAGGTCTCCCCCTCCGTTACACGCTATGTGACGATATTTTAAGGGACATTTTCCAGTACTCACTACGCCTGGCAAGCGGGTTGGTGAGCGCAGAATAGCTGTTGTTTCGTAGAAGGGACGCTGTTGCCTTTGGTTTATAGTCCCTTAGTCGCCTTCTACGACATCCACGCGAGGAGACGCAGTGGTGTTATATATTCTTAATCAGGACACCACACGCATTAAAACCTCACAGTATAATTATTCTTATTATATAACATTAGGCCGTAAATAGTAATAATATAGTCATAGCAGATTGCTGTAACCACCATGCTTGGTGGATGGATAGTTGCAGTACTTATGTTGTTGTTTCCTATCATCTACCCTGTTGCCAATTTTTATAGTAACCTAGATATATATTTTTGTATATATACTATCTGAGCTGTGCCGACGAGGGAGTTGGATTTACGGCTGGGATGCAATGAGCCGACCATTCAGAGTGGCGTTGCCGGGCCTTCATTTTGCATGATATTAAACTGGAAAAATAAAAAAGTTGATATAAAGGGAAACTTGGACGGGGAATTATCATGAAAAGCGGAGGTGCAGCAACGATGCCAAGGTAACTTCGAGCCATGCTTTTTAGTTTGTTTTCTCGGTGTAGTTTTTGGTACATATTTTTTATAGGACCATTTAGTTACGCTTTTATTATGGTTTGAATTAAAGTTGAAGTTTCATAGATACTGTTCACCAGGTGTAAAATACGTAACTGTGATGTTTATTGGTCAAATACTCTTTTTTGTTCCTTCTTATTTTGCACTTTTTGTGTGTGTACTACAAGATCCTTTTTTTCTACATGGTTTCTTGCAGATATACCTGGAGTTTGGAGCTATAGGTAGGTACTTATCCGGAGAAAACTAGCGAAGCCAAGTAAGGGCCTCCAGCACGGCAACATCAAGCAAGGCCTAAGCTACACAGTTAAGGGCGCCCTTGGTGGGAGTCGGGCCTCGGCGCAGGTCGTTACTTGTGAAGGCTTGGGAGCTGGTTCATGATATTATAATTGTCTGTATGAATGAGACTTTGCGATTCTCATTTTATACGCTTTCTGGAGAAGAGTGATTTCATCATCCCGGTCGAAGAGAACTTGCCGCTGACGGCGACATATGTAATTCAGATGGTACGGGGCACAGTAAGAGTAGCGTTCAGAGGCTCATTTCATAAACTGCTTGATGATGAGGTAGTTTTGGGTCGATATGCAGTTTTTTTTATTGCAAAGGTACCTTGGCTTTTCGTAGAAATTGATTTTGTATTTTTACTAAATTGGGAGTTTTAGCGTGTGCATGCCAGTGTCATGATCTGCGTGAACTTTTACCTTATTTCTAAGGGACGACTTACTGCGTGCATTTAGGAGGCAGTGGAGACGATTGAATGAAAGGGGTGCGAGCGTGCACCGCCTTTGTGTGAGAGCACGGACAAATGGTGTTCAAAAATCACAGCCACGAATGTGGCCTTCAGTTCCTAACGGATCTGTTGGTTGAACTGATCGGTTGGAAGTAGGAATGCTCATTGCCGTCTCGAGAAGAAGACGGCTGCCCTTTTGGTGGGGTTCACTTCGACCCTCTATTTCCTGAACCACTTGCCTAGGGCGGTGACTGAATGTTGGAGGATACGAGTTATCCTATCGGGGCTTCTGCTGGTATAACAAATGGCCATGGCCATTAGGGCTAATTTAGGCAATTCTTGTTTCGGGATGTCGCTGGAGTAACGCGTGATTATAAGTATGGGAGGGAGGAAGTATATTATGGATTTTTGAGAGACTTTGGCTCTATTGGTTTGAGGGTATGAGAGTAAATCCTTGATGTGATAGCGAAAACTGGGATTCGACAAAAGTTCTCGAATGATCAGCACGAGACCATCAGGTACGTCGAGGTAATCTCCTCTACCATTTATATAAAGTGCTAAGAAGGCTTTCACCATGTCGAAAAAGAACAAGATCTTTTGTGTGGGATACGGTAAGTTATTGGTTTTACGTGTATACGTTTCATCGCTGCTCAATACAAGATGCTATTGGTCTTTTCACAATACACAATTTTTATGGACTTGAGCTTTTTTTTAAACACTTTGCTCCGCACACTAGGATTTCTCGTGTGTCGTGGGTACGTTTACATCTTCGTTTAATATATAATATCATTGGTTTACATACACGAATTCCACACACAATACTTTATGATTTAATACAAAATTATCTATTTCGTTAAATGTAGATCATATTTTATACTTAAACTAGATTGATGGAAAGGAAAAAATGATCACACTATCTTAATATTTATTGCATATTGGGAGAAGATCAAGAGTATCTCCCTGATCACAGAATTACTTTATTACTACTGGTGGTACTAGATCTTATATTGCAAGGCGGCTAAGTTGCCGTGTGGTGCCGGCTCAGAATACTACCACCCCATCTCCTCCCGTGGGTGTCGTAAAAGTCGACTAAGGGATTAGCCGGAAGATGGGCAGCAGCGTCCTTTGAGTACATTAACAACTTTAAATATTATTGTGTTTCGATTTGAAGAGCTCGTAAGCTAGTGAAATTACTGGACTTATCAGAGACTAAATAACATGCATGCAGTCCATGCAGGACTAGCCTAGGGTAGCATTTGAATCGTAATGGACAGGTGTGACCATTACCACCAGGCGAATGAATTGCGTGTTTCGTCACTATCCATCCTTTTTTTAAGCTTCTAGATATATATTACGTTATCAAACGTTGGTGACGATAGGGGAGTGTGGTATCAATTATTTTCAGCACATGCTTGCTTGGACTCCAGTATAAGATTGTCTGTATTTTAAAGTTAACTAAAAATGTTTTTTCAATCAATAAAGAGCTTCTAAAATTATTGTGTACACCGTGATTTGTAAAAGACTATAAAAATAAGGAGAATAATAAAAGCAGACCGAGCCATGAGCTTGTTAATGCATTTTTTCTCCGGGGTTGTCGTGCACCGAAATGCATTCCATTGTATCTTTTTTTTTTTATATGACATAATGTTTCTGTTAGGACATGATTACTGAGTCCTCCTATCATATCAGCCATTTCTACGTCCACTGCTGCAATTGTGACGTCAGTTTGGGGCTACTGATTAAGTAATAAAAATTGAATTGAATGGAAAAGTAATCTTGCAGTTACTTACGGTACCAAAATAATTAGAAATTGGTGGTTTAAGTAAAAGCTGGAAACCACATGGCAATATATTCAACGACTAAAATTAGTATTTTTACCATACAATCTGTCTACTTATATTTATTTTACTGTATGTAAAAATGTTAATATATTTTACTACCGCATGTCAGGTCAGTGGCATTTCATTAGACTTTATTACTTACGAACACAAGTAAGTAGAACTATCCGTTCGTGCTGTGGAATTAATCGGCGGCTGTCGCGTCGACGTCGTCTGCTCAATCTTTCTCCTTGTCACCGCTTCCATTACACCTATTATACACTGTATACCTTTTTTATTTATCCAAGTGGAAATTTATCATGAACTTCTTCCGCCCCGGGGAAGGGCGAAGGGGCATGCTGGTCTCCTACCGGCTAAAACTACTGGGGCGGTCATCTTCGGCACCTAAGGCGGGCTCCAGGTCCTCGTATGATCACATTAGAGCCACCCACTGGTGCCACGCGTATAGGCACGTCTCGGAGACGGTAACTGTAAAGCGGTCACCCTCCCCTTAGAGATTGTAAAGGATCCCCGCGAAGCCTCACTGTGCGCTGTGTTATGCTGCGCACACGAATACATTGTAAACCTATAGGCTTATTATTTTAAGTTCCGAAAATCGAAAGCAGAATATCTCTATCTGGCTTGACCAGAGTAGGTAACCGAAACTTGGACTGAAGTATAACTTATTTGCTTTTCTAGTTCGGAAGATCGTCTAATGCGCACTCAGTTGTCTTGTATTTCATTTGAAAATCGTTAGCAGTTTCTATTAAGTAACTATTGGACTTATTGAACTCCTAAACTGCTATAGCGGTAATGAGCACTCGTAGTTCATTAGTGAAAGCGCTCTTCAGAACTATGGAGATTACTCTTAAACCAGACAAGTCTATTCGTGAGGTAATTGTAATACTACGGTTAATTGCCTATTTGTTGAATATACAAAGCGTGGCAATGAACATTAGAATATTTGACCAAAAAACAGTAAACTGAAACCTGACAGGTGTGCATGTGAGATTTATGTCCCATTCATCATTTCAGCCATAAAAACATCCACTGCTGGGCAAGCCCCCTAAAAGATTGCCATAACGACAGGTATTTTTGTGGTTTGTGTTGTGTGCTCATTGGGGGATATTGCTATAATCTATACGCTTTGGAGACGGGTTGGCTATCGCAAGTTATAAATATACTCAAAGGATGCTGTTGCCTATGCTTCCAATACGTCTTCGCCGGAATTCTCATATACTTTCCTTGCTTTATAGTATTCTGTTCAATCATAAAACCCCTTTTTACCTTAAAGAACGTTTTAAGTTCCTTAATGACGCACATTCGAGATTCTTGAGATCGTCAGAGAATTTGAGACTTGAGATGCCAATGCATTCTACCAAATTTTGTGATAAATCCTTCACCATTCAGTCTGTCCGATTATGGAATGCACTACCTGTGTCAATCAAACGTGCCCAGTCATTGGTTACTTTTAAAAGAACATTACTTGTCTGTTTAATTGTTTGTTGCATTTACCAATATAGTACTTTCTTCTGATTGTGTAATTACCATATTTTTTTTCTTGATTTTTTTATTTAAAAAAAAAAAAAACGTTGCCCCACACTAGGATTTCTCCTGTGTCGTGGGTGCGTTTACAGACATGAATGAATATATTTATTATGTTTATGTATGTATCCAATATTTTTATGGATTATTTATATTGTATTGGATAAAGTATAGTAAGGGTTGTATATATGGATTATTTATAATGTATTGTGTAAAGTAATATATATTGTTGTATATGTGTGCATATTATTTAAGTAATTTATGGAATAAATACCTATTTGTATTATATTTAATAGATTCACTATTTGATTATATTAATATAATAAGTACACCACGGAATACCCCTTTGTCTTTGTCCATCTTTTTCTTATCCATCCAAAGGTTGTCTGTAAGAAATCGCTAATAGCGACAAGACCGCCCATTGTACTATTACTGTTCATTAAATTATTCCTAGTAGTTGTTTTTAAAATGGTGTACGATAAAGAATATTCTATTCTATGCTATTCTGCCTATCCTCCGGTTAATCACATAATCGCCTTTAACGACACCCACGGGATGAGATGGGATGGTGGTATTCTTAGCTGGCATCACACGGCAAATGGAAATGTCCCATTGCACAGGTGAAATAGAAAAATGGGCACCCGTTATTAAAAAAAATAACAACAGCTCGAAGCTGTGCTTCCCACATCATTACTGAGTGTGACAATTGACTATCAACAAAAAAAAAACCCAGCAAACAAATAAAAATAGATCGTGATAAGTAATCAGTTGAGAACCCATAACTCGGCAGCACTGTTCACTGTTCTCTAATTTGAAGATAGTAATCCGTTCTGAGATACGAGTGGAGTGGAACTGCGTGATTTACTATCGTTGTCGCCTTAGTTAACGAGGAAAACTTTTTGCGCCTCGACTACACGAGAATAAATTAGCTAAATTGTACCGTCAACTGATCCGGCTGTTAGCACGCGAATTTTAAATGGTCTATATAACTTTGTGACGTTAGAGGAGTTGATTAACAATTCACTACTTTCACAAAAATAAAAGATTATTTTAATGAAAGGGAAAAGCGCCTGAAAACGAAGGCAAATAATAAATAAAACCGGACAAGTGCGAGGTGAACTTGTGTGCAGAGGGTTCCTTACGATGAATATGTTATCCACCATGTATTTTTAAATCTGACTCAAATTTAATTGTCATAACAAATATAAGTATGTACTGTGCTAGATTGTAGAGGGAAATTGCTGAATATATTGTCTGTTGTTGAATTAGATTCAAGATCTAATAACTTATCTTAAGAACAAACTTAACATCGTAGTTGAAAAAAATGTTTTACCATACATTCCAACTGCAAACGTAAGTTTGTACGCACAATATTGAAAGATTTACCATGCTATTTTAAGAACATAGATTTATTTCTTCTTTCCTGTTCCTATAAGCTATAGATAAAGAGCTAATATCTATATTTTTTTTCAAAATTTTACGCTCAATATGTTGGGAGAGGGTTGGATTTATATTTATAATAGATTTATCTATTTTCTTAAATAACTTTAAACTATGTATTTTAAAATTATAAAGCAAATATAAATAAAATTAAGCAAATTTAAATATTTCTGAGACCCTCACAACAAGCCCTTTTATTTCATTTGTTACACGGTATAGTTTGTCGGTCACAGTAAACTTTATTCTTTATTTTTTTATATATTGCCCCCAAAGTGCATATAGTGCCCCCATATTTAAAATTCATTTATTTACGTTACACGTCGATGTTTGAGTCGCAAAAATACAGATGTGTACCAAATTTCAACTTAATCGGTCCAGTAGCTTCGGAGCAAATTGGCTGTGACAAACCGACAGACAGACAGACACACGAGACTTTCGGAACCCTAAAATTTATTAATTAAATTTATTCTTGTTTTCTCGTGTCGGCACGAGCTGTAGTGCACGTGGGAATAGCTCATGCCGTGATGAAAAGATTTGACAGACAGCTAGGTTGTTAACGGGGCTGGCTGCCCAGGGTTCGACATTGTATCGCTTGTATAGACTTTTGTTTTGCACTATTTACTTTTAATTAATATAAATCCCTTATAGGACAGTCTTAATTCTATATCTTCCTAAATAACATAAAATAGTATCTTGGTTATCGTTAGTAAAACCTGTAACTGCTCCTAATAACTACCTTGGCTTTCCTTTTGATACCTCAACCACCTCCCACGACGTTACTGGTTTGGCAATGGTTATCGTACCTGTCTAAAGACCCTGGCTCTGACCCTGGCATGGCATATCTAACAAAGCCAAAGAAAAGTGTAAGTAAAAAATATATATAAACACCACCATTTGCAGGCATTACGAATAGTCAGAATTTAAATAGATGCACCGTTCAAGTCACTGGTCCTATAGAGAAGAACGAGCAAGAATTATACTATCATATTATAGAACCCGGTTTACAGGATGACGCCAGCTTACCACAGATACATCTCTGTCAACTGTGCGGTGGATACAAGCAGACTTAAGATAAGAACAAATAGCAACTATAATGTTTGTTTTTTAACAACCTTCAGTGTTGTTTATTTAATTGTTTGTAATAATCTGGCAGAGTTCTATGTGAAAATAGTACTTGTTTCTTTATCTTTGAATGTTAACTTTAATGTTTATGATTTGTTTCATTCATGGGCGTCACTTGGCGAAAACCTCATTGTCAAATGGGCATTATTACTCTTTATGCATCCGATATTAGTACCGCTTGAAACTTGTCATCCAACAAGGAACACGAAATGTGACGTTTGAAAACATTACAGTTGATTCCGCATGATCTGAATGAGCTAAAATATCTGTATTAACGAGTTCCCATTTTTATCGAAACCTAAAATGAAATCAATCAAAGATCCACCGGAATAAAACTTTCCAATTCAGTATTGGCACAAACGTCTAACTTGTGGAGTACGGTTCACAGAATCAGACACGTTTAATCGCTCAACTATCGTAAGCTTGTCCAGGTCAGTAACTCCAAGTTGTGAATTGAAGACGATTGAACTGCAATCGAGGGTAAAAGCGGCACTAGGGGGTTGAGATGGCGGACGAAGTAGTTGACCTAATAGTGAATGGATGAACGAACGAAGGAGCGATGCGAGCGACGTACGATAATACTCGTCAAACGTTGAGTTTGCATTTTATGTGTGCTTCTGTTAATCGAATTGAGTTTGCATACAAGCTAGTTAAATTAGTTTAATTTTGATTAATGCCAGTAGGTGTGAAAACTAATTATTTAAATTAGTAATTTAGTAAATGTGACTCGAAATTCATATGTTAGTGCAAAACTTTATGGCTGGCTGTCACGATGAATCGGTGTACATAATAAACTCGTTCCACAGGTGTAAACTCACGTAACTTGAAAAATAATGCTGACTGGTAGTATTGTACACTATTAGAATAAGAACTGATTGTAAAAGTATATAAAAGCACTTTTACAAATGGCTGTTCAAATGTATTAGAGTTTTTTACAGATTCTAGACATACAAGAAAAGGATAGAAAAGACAGAAGTTCAATATAGTAAATGTAACTTTCGTAAATTATAATAATAATACTTATGCAATCATACAATACATACGTATTGTTACGCCATCTGGTATATGGCGCCATCTTGGTGTTTAGTAGCGATACTACGGCGTGTAGAAAGTCATAGTGTTCTGGATAGTTCTTCGTAAATAAGGCACGTAGCGCCATCTGTTATCTAGTAGCTGTACAACACCTTGTAGTAACTTCCGAAATGTTCGGGATTGTTCTATGTGGCGCCATCTGGTGTCTAGTAGCGGTACCATATAGTCTGGAAAATTCTAGAAAGCGAACATTCTGGAACATTCTACAAAGTATCGGTGGCCCCATATATATAGCGGCGGCGAAGGAAGGACAAACAGGTCAGCAACCACACTTCCCAGAAATGTATGCGTGAAGCCCCAAAAAAAGTGGAATACCAAGTAATTATCCTGTAAGTGTTATAAGTGATATTAATTGTAATCAGGAATAAATTGTGTGTAACGGGAATATTGGTAAATTTAATTTTTCCTAACCCCGGCTTGTTACGACGTATTAATATGATATGATACATAAATAAACAATACAACGTGGACTAAACTAAATAAACAATTAAAAAGATATAATTATTTATATTATAGGTCTGACCTATAATGTACTTTTATATTTTAAATTGTTTATTTAGTTTAGTCCACGTTGTATCGTTTATAGTACTTTCAGAATCAGATTTATGTCACTACATAAATCAGATTCTGAAAGTACTATACTTTACACCTGTAATGCGCTGTAAATCAGCGTTGCCGGTGGCAGTATGGAATATGTGTAGATGTAGGTATAGGTATGTATTTTCCTCTTTGTTGTGCCTCAAATAACGGAGAGGCCTAGAAGTGCCTTTTGCTGAATATGTGTACAGCACAACTGAAGTCAACCATCTAACCCAATCGAGCCTTATTTATGTAAGTGTAAGAGCTTTTACGATGCTTAGTTTTAACTTAAACGGTATCTGTTTAGGTAAAATAAACTCTTTATCTCGACTTATTCATCACCAAACGTATACAGATTTCGTGTGGTTTCCGGCAAAGAATAGACCACCCCTCTCCAACTATACGTATTCAAGAGGATGCAGCAGCATCCTCCCGTGTGCCAATCCACCTGCCGGGCGTGGATTATTTGGTTATGGCATGAGCGCTCATTGTAGTGATCATTGGGATGCCAATATTCGGTAGTGAACGTTTACAAGCCGACCTGTGTGACTCTCTCAAGTGTGGCTTAGGGAGTCGATATCAGCACCCTAACCATAGACTTACTTTTAAGTGAATCTCTAAAATCAGAATCCCTGTGTGTGTATATTTTACATAAGAATACGGCCAAAGTAAACTTGTATGAGAATAATTATTAATTCAAGTCCCAAACTGCGCTGAAGTTGGCACTCAAGTTTGCCAATACAATTTGTAAGTCGTGTCAGGTGCTAAAAACTCCGGAGTACCGGAGCGAAACGAACTAGACAGTAAATCTGGATAAATTCAATCTGAGCAAGTTTCTCTTGCAGTAAACTCCGACTAACTTTTATGCTTGGATTTGTATCTACTACGTAATTAATACTAAAGTACTGTAATCATCACGGTAACTCAATTACTGAATATTTGCTCCTACAACTTACTAATTGAGTTTGGAGATAGCAAAGTATGGAATATAAACATGGCAGATGTTTCAAACGAAAAATAATAATTGCTTTGGCTTAGAGTTTATTACGATCTTTGTTTATTAAATCAATGCTGAACTTCGTTATTAATATTTTTTAGGTAATTTGTTGTAATTTTCTTTGTAAATATATATAGTCATGGTAGTAGGTAGTCATAGTAATTTATTGATTAACGATTCTCAGATGTCAGATTCATATAAAGGACCTTTGCCTTCTCTTAAATTGATGAAAAATATGCGCAATTACTAACCTTTAACGTTAAACTTGCGTTATGTAAGTCGTGCTTTAAATGTTTTGTACACAATTAGTTTGGGAATACCAAATTCTCATTTGAGCGAGAATATATAAGTATTTTTAGAAATAACGAAACTCAATTGATTCCTTAACGTTATCTCCTGGGATTATATTAATTTAAAAGAAACAAAAAACGTCCAATCCAATGATATATATTAAAAGAAGATCCAATCACAAAAATGCTATTCTATTCGGAGTCTGTTTTAAACTAATTTCGGGATTCGAAAAGAAACAACTCGGTGGGTCAGTATTTTATTTATTTACTTTTTGTTCTATCAAACTAACACAGTTTTATTCATGTAATCCGTTTACAGATTCTAAGTCACCATTTAAGGAGTTGCGTGGTTCCAAGTTGTAGGTCATATGGATAAAAATTAGGAAAAAGCTTTGTGAACACTTACAACGTTACATTCTTGAATGTTACGGTTCAATAGAATTTTGAGAAGAGTTATGTGAGAATAATGTAATGCCTGAATTTGAAATGTATGAAGCACAATAATAATAGATTTGCCCATTACATAACATTGCGTTGCAGGTAATATTTTATGAACACGTTACCCGGTGAATATAATTGGGAGTCGTTGGATGTGGACGGCAGCATCCGGTCGTAGTGGAAATCTATGAAGGAGGCCTTTGTTCAACAGTGAACCTCCTTCGGTTGATATAATGAATAGCCGACCAGTCTCGACTGGCGGTACCCATTCACGAGCATGATGACGCATATATCAGCGTCATCAATCAGCTATTTTCTTCTTTTTTTATAAAAATGGTAAGCGACATGCCCATAACAATTAGAATGCTACCCAGGACTAGTCACCTTGAGACGTTAAGTTATTTAGTCTCTTATTCCCAGTAATTTCACTAGCCAGTGCCCATCTAACCGGAGCGCAGTAATATCTTAAGTTTAAACACTACTGCTTAGCGGCAAATATCTGGCATTGGGGTGGAAACTACCTAGTGCCGGCTATAAGAGACCTACCACCAGTACGTAGCTTGGTAGTAGTGGTAGATATGGTTATATTGCAGAGAATTCGACGACCCGATACACAACAGCTGCACAACGGTTGCATGGTGGCATCAGCAAGGCATTTTAGTGAGCATGACATACTCGTGCTACCAGAAAACATGCGCACTTGCAATTTTTATATGCATATTACCCAAAATTATTAATATCGCAACTAAGAATAATAACAAAATCTTATTCTCTCGTATCGGCACCAGCTACATTTACTTAGTGCACATGAAATTGGCTCATGCCGTGGTTGAAGACAATAAGCCAGTCAGCAAGGTTCAGGATTAAATTTATATCCACTTCGATTACTAAATAAAATAAATTGTGTATACGTATTGCACAGTCAAAAAATCTATAAATGTCAATGTCAAAATATTGTGACAGCTTTTTGATGTTAACAATAAATTGCAATACACAACAATTTGAAGCAGTTCATATAAAAATAAGTAACACATTTTAATTTGGCTCACATCGTTAAGATATGAAAAAACGAAACGTTTGGATAAGGATGTTTTGGTAACTATATATATTAAATTGTTTCATTAATGCCTAGATATTAATTCCCTCCCATTATAGATAAACAAAAACTGCTTTAACGTGTAAATGTAGTCGTATTTCCATACCGTTATTATAACCAGAAAAATACATTACATCGATGATATTTTAACGTCTAATGATTTTTCTAGTTTGATAACAGTGCGTTATTAAACGCCTTGAGAATGGATATTAGCAATATGTTTACTTTTGCTACGAGCAGGCGTTCTTCATTTTTAGTGTTAATTGATTCGGGTTTCCAGTAAAGGGAAGGGAAAAGTTTTCAGTTAAATTTTAAAAGTATGTTTCAAAAAATATTTTTGTTTTTTAATTTATGGTCATTTTTCTTAAGATTTTATTTAATTTTAAAGTTGTTGAGTTTTATTAGGCATGCCTTGTTTAGGCTTACTGTAGTCCACCTTATCACTATATTGTATCGTAATATAACTGCTACGATAATCGCGTAGTACTCACATCCAGGTTATGGAAAAGCTTTCTGATTTTCATGAAGTAATTAGCTTTAGTGACATCTGAAATCAAAACGCTTGTTTGTAGCCAATTTAAACTAGTGGTAGGTCTCTTTTTTCCGCGCTCTATATGTATATCTGTGATATTATCGAGAACCTGGAGCCCTTTGGTGCCATTGGGAGTCTGGCATGCCCTTCCCCGGGGCGGAGGAAGTACATGATGTGTTTCCATAGGGTAATCAATAAAAACAAGATCTCTTATTCGTCCAACTACGTAGGTATCACTGCAGTGCCAGATATTCTGCTGTCAAGCAGTAGTGTTTCAACGTTACTGTGGTAACGTTTCCGGTATGAAAGGCACTGTAACTAGAGAAATTAGTGAATATAAGAGACTACATAACTAATGTCTCGAGTTGACGACAGTAGTGTGCAACGCACGATGGTCTAGGCAATACCAGTACTGGCAAATTACAAATGTTATGGGCAGTCTTGACGCTTACCAATAGGCGAATGACTTGTTTATCTCCTTGTCAGATTGTTTAAAAGAAACCTGCGTGCTTGAACTATTAAATATTACAGCAGACTAAGTAAAGGGCTAGAAGAATCCATTTGAAAAGTGCCATTTCGGCCGAATGAAGGCCACTGCTGGACACAGGCCTCCCCAAAGATCACCACAATGACCGATATGGGTGTGTTGTGGGCTCACTGGGGGGTTTTGCCGTAATCGCCACGCTTGGCAGACAGGTTGGCGATCGCAGTTGAGTTGTTAATGTACTCGAAGGACGCTGCTGCCCATCCTCCGGCTAATCCCTTAGTCGACTTTTACGACACCCATGGGAGGAGATGGGGTGGTGGTATTCTGAACCGAAAATTAATACCACCATATTGCAAACGCATGTTTGGCTGCCAACTTGACGGTTGCGACACCCTTAAGCGTGCTTATTTTGCCTTGACTGGTAAAATTAACGATAGTTATGCGCACAGAAATATATCCAGATATTTCTGTGGTTATGACTGTATGTATGTGTAACGTGTGATCCTTTAACAGAGGACGTAATAAAAGTGTGACATATGTTGAGGGCAATACCATCTAACTAATTGAGTTTGATGTGTAAAAGAAGTCTGTGAATATTGGCTTTAAAAAACTGCGAGTTGAACTCGCGTGGAGAGGAGTCCGTACTCCGTACCGATAATGTTATCCAACATGTTATTTTTTAATCTGACCCAAATTTGTTCGGCGTTACCAATTATATATTGTCCATTGTTGAATTCGGTCTGGTACCAATATCTTATCCCAAGAACAAACTCAACATCGGACAACAGCGCTGCAGTCGACTGTATCAGCCACTGTACCAACCGTGCCGTCAATGTTTTTACATTACACTTCCGTGTTTGGGTCGGAGAAACCTATATGTGTACCAAATTTCAACTCAATCGGATCGTGTAATCCTGTAAGGGTTCCGCCGTTTTTTCTTTCGAGCATTCAGAACCCTAATAATAATAAAGCATGAAGTAACCAATTTCCATTTATTTGTCTTTATAATTATTATAGAATAATAATCATATAAAGGCATTTTTCAATCTTGATTCATTCGAGACTAGCTGGGACCCGCGGATTCACCCGCGTTTAATTTAAAAGAAATTTATAGTACTTCGACATAGACACTTGACATAGACACTTGACATAGAATATATATATATATATTGGATTTCAAGGGTTTTATTTTTTTACGTGGAACCCTAATTATTTTTCTAAAATAGAAGTAGCCTAAGTTATTACTTATAACATCAGCTATCTGTCAGTGAAGGTCCCGTCAAAATCGGTCCAGCCGTTTCGGAGATTACCCGGAACAAACAGACAGACAGACAGACAGACGGACAGACAGACAGACAGACAGACAGACGGACATACAGACAAAAAAATTATAAATAGAGATTTGTTATATGTAACGTACATACTTTCATATGCATTTAGTAAAAAGCTGTTATTTTGACATTACAAACAGACACTTCAATTTTATTTATTTGTATAGATCACCCAAACTGTCATATTAAATCTATTATGGCAGAGTAACAAACATATTTTTTGCTTACATACATGTGTATGCTATCCTCCTATGCAGCTTAGGTGGGCAATGGATGCAAGATTTTCGCCGGTTCAGACAGTCAATTTGGGACTGGATCATCTTCTATAGGCATAATTATCATCACCCAAAACACGTGTCATGGCTGAACTCAACTCTCGTGGCAATTTTATACTAAATACTTGCCATTAGATGTGAGCGAGGATTCTCCACCTGGCTATTTTTTAAATAAAATCCCGTCTCTTCATTTCTTTTATTTGGTGCATATTATATAGCATTAATTCCCCATTGATCGTAAATACTTTCTGTATGGTCACAGACCTGTCACGACTTTGGATTGGTTATTACTCACGTGTGCGGAACCAGATGACGCAAGTTCTTCCTTCCCGATTGTTAGTGACTGAAACTCGGTTGGGTTGCGGGGAAGTATCAAATTCGCTAAAATCAGAACAGGGTTTGGTCCACAGACTCCATGTCACTTGTTAAAGGTATATAATGTAGACTTCCTCCTTAGACTACCACAACAAACGCATTGTGTTATCTATGCATTGGTTTTGATTTCTGAATCGTGATATTACTTTTGGCGTCCTTCAGCCTCTCCTTACTTTCGTTTCAGCATGTACATCGTAATACTTTGCTCTGGCAGTCCCCCAACATGTGCGAATCATCGTAGCGAACCCTTTTTCATTTATTTCGCGTTCACCTTGTATTTCACCTATAATATTTGTAAGTAAAACTTACGTGTTTACATGATTTTCAATATTATTTTTACGTTGTAAAGGAACACTATTCAGTGGGATATGGATTTGTATGTCTTTATATCGAAAGGACATGTAGGATTTCAGCTGAAAAGGGTAATGTAAACAAACTAAGCTTACCCGGATCTTATCAATGTCCACTTTTTGTTTTCGTAAATGTCACTGGTATTTTCTCTATACACACATTTATTATTTTATGATATCTCTTTTGTTTTGCTTGGTTTTTAAGGTCAGTCGTTTTCTCTGTTTGCCGTTGTTTATATACAATAACGATCACATGTGTTTTATTATAAGACATGACATTTCGCTGTTCATATATAAATTAAAAATGACAAACGAAGCTATGAACTCACTCTCCTGCAATGTTTGTTAGTAAGTTAGTTTCTTTATTTGAAACGCTTGTTGGTAAATTAGTTTGTTTCTTATTCGATGTTGTCTTTCTTTCTTTATTAGATGTATTTATAGCCAGTTGCACTCAGAATATCAGCCAAAAGAAGTCCACTGCTGAACAAAGGGTTCCCCCATAAACGACCGGTTACATAGCCGTCATTTTGGGGGAAATTTGTCAGTAGTCACCAATTAACCACGCTTGTCTGGCAGGTTTGTGTGTGCAAAGTTACTGCCCTGGCACAGAAGGGAAGCTGTGGCCCATCACTCTGGTTTAGAGTCACCTTTTACGACATCCACGGGAGGAGATGGAGTGGTCACCATTTCAGCCGAAAAACTTCCACTGCTGAACAGAAGCCTCCCCCAAATATTACCACCGTTTACCACAACGACCGGTGTGGGTTTGTGTTGTGTGCTCATTAGGGGGTTTTGCCATAATTGCCACGCTTGGCAGGCGGGTTGGCGACTTAGCAAGCGTGTTTGCGAATGGCGGTGGAGCGGTGCTATATTCTTAATCATTACACGAATTGAACTCACTGATCGGAAAACGATCGTCTATGAATGGGTAATTGCATAGTGGTTTTGAACTGCGCGTCTCGGTGATTCGGCGGGCACGTAACGGTTGTTGTTAGTAGACGGCAGTCGTTAAGGCAACTCGACCTATGGGTGGCTTGCACAGCTCTCGACACAGGGTCTGCTTCTTTCTAAACGAACGAAAAAAGAAAACAAAATCGTAAATATCCACATACATAAGAATTGTTGTAGTTTTTGAATTTTTTATTTAAGTTACTTTAGGTATACTTTTTACTTTACCTATAAAGTCTATGCTTTACAGGTCTACCTAAAGTACTTTCTCCTCAAAGCAAACGTAGAGATAACTACGTTTAAATATTTTAGAACTACAAAGCATATACTTTGATCGGCTGATACAATTTAAGTCGGCGGCGCTTCAGTTGAAATACCTCAGAACGCTTTCATTTTTTCTTCCGCCAGCGTCGCAGAGTACGATAGCTAAAGCTTTATTCGTCACTCATTTCTTTGAAAGCCTGATAGCTACCACAAAGGCACCGATAAAAATCGGCAGCCAGTTATCGGTACGAAGGCGTGCGATCTTTTGTACCCTCAAAAAGGATTTGTATAGCCATCGAAGCGTATTGCACCTATAGACGGTCCTTATATGTAATTCGATCGGCTTATTGCTTATTTTTAAAATTATATACGTCTGGTTATATTTTCTTCGAAACATCTAGTCAGCCACAAATGGCTGTTCAATAGCCAGTTACTCTTACTGATTAGTAAATGATTGGTGAGGTTAAGCAACGTTCGGAGCGGTCCGTCTGTGGATGGGTGGTCGAAAATTTGAACAGAGCGTCTTCATCCTTCGGAGGGCACGTAAAATCGTTAGTCCAGGTTACCGTACTAACTTTAAGATATCACTATCTCCCGTGATTGATAGTAGGTGGCGTTATGGTCGTGAATGAGTGCCATCTGTTGGGATCGTACAACTTAATGCTGCCATGACGATTTATTCATAAACTTCAACAAATATTACAATCAGGGTTGTTTAGTGTAGACTTTTAAGAAGTTTAGATTATTTTCTTCCACATTGTCCTCATATTATTTCGAGAACAATGGTGTCATAAACCATAGTGTTTCCTGCCCGTTCTTCTCCATAGAACATTTATATCATAATGAAGTGAAATAAAATCTTAACTTTAAGATTCATCCGATAGTCGACAGCAGTCTTCTGCTTACCGTTTCGGGAAATATAGGTGTGATATTATACATGCATAATGTTAATATTGCAGACTCCATGTTATACATTTTACTTAGCATATGTACTATTTATTGGTATGATGAAAAAGAGAAAAGTGCTTTTACTATTTTCTGAGAGGATTTCCAGTTGTTTTTGCTGCCAAAGAAAGGTAGAGAATTAGGGCCCGAGGGGGTGCGGGGCGGTGGTTGTAAATCCCGAAGGGTCTACTTTAGTGAGTATCTTTAGCTATACCTACTCGCACTTACTCGCAGATGAATTTAGAGACCTCGATTTTGCTCACGCAGACCCGAAGATAAATCTTTGGATATATTCAAACAAGTTTTTTGTTAACATTTTTGTAATATTTTGTTACTAATACGACATAATGACACTAAATGTAAGATTTAACCTCAGTATTCTAAGAACTCAACGAAATAATTGGATCTGTTTATTACATTTTGTTTCTTGTGAGGCCTCGTTTCGATACTGTAAATATTTTATCATTCATAGTTTTCTTTGCGTTGTAAATTTTGCTATCGAATTAATTATGTTCTATTGATTTTCTATATCCACCTTTGAGTGAACTCATAACTATTTATTTATTCAGCCCACTTTCACCCACTGTTCTGTATATGACCTCTATACTTTTTTTATTGGTCTCCAGTGGAAAATTCTACATGAGCTTCCTCCGCTCCGGGAGAGGGTGCATGCCAGACTCCTCCCGGCTAAAACTACTGGAGCGTTCATCTTCGGCACTGAAGGGCTGCTTCAGGTCTTCATAAGATCACGCTGAGCCCCTCAATTACCTCTATAACTGCTATCCTTTTTGAGCGATATCTGCTATGGAACTTCTTTGAGAGCGATGAAAGTAAAATTTTAATGTCAAAGGAAAATGCCCATTAAATTGCCCACGGAACTCCGATTCACTGTAGATGAAGCAGTTTGTTATAAAAATACAAAGAAATACAGGCCTATTATCACACTGGACTCATATATTAGTATTATATAATAGATATAGTATGCCTATTGTACTAATATAGTATTTTAAAAACACCTTTATTTTGTAGGGTTTCGCGTATATTTATATATTTCGATTCGATTTTGAGGTTGGTTTTCTAGCAAACAACCAAACCAGCAATGATATTATACCATAGATATGTTACATCCATACTAAATGGCGCGCAAAATACAGTCTCGCTGTATGTAGGTATAAAGCTCTAAACTGCACACCAACCATTTTTTGTCTGTCTGTCTGTCTGTTTGTTCCGGGTAATCTCCGAAACGGTTGGACCGATTTTGACGGGAGTTTCACTAGCAGATAGCTGATGTTATAAGGAATAATAGGCTACTTTTATTTTAGAAAAACAATTAGGATACCGCGCAAAACAAAACCCCTTGAATTCCAATATATATATTATTATATCTCAAGTGTCTATGTTGAAGTACTCTAAATTAAACGCGGGTGAAACCGCGGGTCCCAGCTAGTATATAATATAATTGCAAACCAGTAATATATTTAATTAGTCTGATATAATACAGCTGAAAATACAATACGACTCGACGGGCGCTCGTGTCGCATATAAAAGCTATAGGTAGTCAATACGGAAAGAAATTAAATAATTAAACAATCACTATTGCTGGCAAAGCGGTCGCTTTGCTTGACACTGATATTCTATAGAACTTTGTCGTCCAACTGGAGGAAAGACTCGTAATCTATTTAATTTCCCTAGTTTCAAAGTTGGCACAGTGACGTTGACTGATCGATTTAGCATGTTACATGTTTCATACTACCTACCCATACAACGATCTCTTAAATTCAATTTCATGACTCCATTTGCTTGAGGTTTTTTTAGATGTCTTACTTGATAATCGATATATTACGATTGTAGATTTGGTAGAGTAATTGACCTGTATACTCTAATGATAGTGTTTGCGGCGTGTTAATAATTTTTTAAATTATTATTTAATTAATTTTGTTTGTAGATATATACCGATAAAGATAAAGGCAAGTATAAAATATAGCACCAGTTCTTTTTTTATGTAGGTAGAGTTTACATAGCTGTATTTGTAAACGATCCAGAAATGAAAAAAACATCATCTATAGCTAATTAAAGTTAAAATAATAATGCCACATAAGATTTAGAACGACTGACCTTAGATGAATTATAAAAATATGTCATAAATTATGAATATTCTTTCATGCCCATTGGCCATGTTAGGTGACATAAAAGCGAAACGGGAATGGGCACTATTCTTTAAGTGCAACTTTTAATGTATAAAGTTGTGTACCCACATGTGCCCGCATGTACGTGCATTTTACAAACAAAACACATATGAATTCAATGTACATATATCTACAGCTTCCCAAAGAGTTCTTTATCCAAAATTTAAATAAAATTTTCATCGGCCACTTTTCTTACTGGTCAACTCTAGAAACATTCAGTGTGACCCACGGAAATAGTACAAAGTACACTTATGGCAAGAGGACATTCCTATGAACAATTTTGACTTGTTAATAAGTTCATAGACTATTATTAAACAAAAGTCGAATGATATTTCTTTTTCTGTTTTTATGTATGTGATCACGATATCTTTCGATCCCAATGAATCAATTTAATTTATTTTTATCAGCACGTTAATAATTAAATAACACTCAAAACTGATGGTATCAACTAATAACAAATCAAATATTTTTTTTATAATGCCTTTAGCTTTTTATTACTTAGCGTTCGTGGTGTGCACTTTTGGATTCTCCAATTATTTTTCTTCGCACTCTTATCTGAGCGTCACTCTGGAGATCTACCAAACGGTCTTTGTCCTGCACTTACTACTATCTTCATCCGAACGTATCTCTTTGCCCGTTTTCATTCGATTTGGTAAGTGTCTTGCCAATCTCATGAATTTATTATGTTAATACAAAAGTTACTGTTTCGCGTTTTAGTTATTGCGCTGAACTTATCTGTAACTTTAGTTTGAACATTTAATTGCGGACTTACATTGAAGCTCGCTAAATAAAGTAATTTCTTGTCACGTTGTTTCGCATATTTTGGAGAACTCGAAGAAAATTGTTTGTGTACGTAATTACCCTTTCGCATTGTTGCTTGATCTGGGAAATGGAAACGGAAACCCGTTTACAGAATGAAACGACTACTTCTACTGAATTTTGTAAGACTACCGGTGTTTGATTAAGTCATAACTTGAATGACCAAGTTTGTGTATTATTGTATAGAATTTGGCAGTGATACAATAAGAATGTCAAAATAATAAGAAGACAAAAATACTTAGAGTAAAGGACTACATAACTTTATGAAATCAATGTCTACAGGTTTTGGTAGCCTTGTAAAGGTGGCAAGTATAGGCCTACGAATTTGGTCCACTAGCTTTCATTGATCCAGTCTTGGCGGTTTACCGAACAGTGATGAAGCCTTTGTTCCGTATGGTGTCCGGATTAAATTACGTGTGGTGTCCGGATTAAGAATATAGCACCACTCCATCTCCTCCCGTGGATGTCGTAAAAGGCGACTAAGGGAATCTAAACCAGAGGGATGGGCTGCAGCGTCCCTTCTGTGAAACGGTAGCCATATTGCGCTCACCAACCCGCCTGCCAAGCGTGGTGAGTATTGGCAAATACCCCCCAAAATAATGACACAGTTGTGAAAATCTATGGGGGAGGCCTTTGTTCAGCAGTGAACGTATAAATGGCCGATATGATATGATGAAGCCTTGGAATGTTAATAAACGAGATTCGGCTAGTTGTCACCGAAATTTAATCGAATATTATCATATGTATACTGTTCCACACAAGCATACTATCATATATTCTGTTGTCCAGGTCAACGTAGTATTATGTTGTTGTGGCCTTCAACACAGGCAGCAATAAGCTTCCCCCGCCCCATCAGTGTCCGCGTGTGCACCTTATATTCGCTATTGAGCTTGCATTTATTCCGTGTTCTGAGTGGCCAAGAGGTATGATGATTATATCAGCTCGTAAACGTCCATGTGCATTTATAGCAGTGGAATTTTACGGACTAATACTCTGCTACAATAAAGGTCGTGAGGGATATTACCATAATCAACAAAGGGTTGGCCGGTGAGAAATTGCATATTACTCTGTTGTTATCTTACTACTTACTATTAGTATCAACGTAAAAGTTCGTATAATTAAATGTTTGAGGCTCCATAACGATCATTAGGCTGATCGTATTCTAATGAAATTGGAATAGGATATAGGATGCTTATTAGGTGAATTCCAAAACAATGACAGGTAACATAGCACCCAATGAAGAATCATTTCATTTCATCAGAAGTTTGCAGATGACAGTACCGTCATTTTCAATAACACTAGCATAAGTAATATTGAATCGGATATTAAAAGTACTTTGATAAAAATAATAAATTGGCTTAATATGAACAATCTTAATATAAACTTAGGTAAGACAAAAATTATGAATTTTCGGCAGAGATATAATAACAAATATAATTATGACATAAATTACTGTAATAATCAGATTGACATTGTAAAGAAACCAACTTTTTAGGACTTTGGATTGATGATAAAATGACATGGACTAAGCAAGTGGATGAAATATGCACAAAGCTTTATCAATACTCGTATGCTTTGCGGATGTTGAATAGGGTTGCCGACCAACATACCGTAACCATTGCATATCATGCGTATGTATCATCTATATTACGGTACGGTATCATATTCCGGGGCAATTCATCAGACAGAGAGCTTGTATTTAAAGCACAGAAAAGATGTATCAGAGCTACATTTAATTTAAAATCCACGGATAGCTGCAAGCCATATTTTGAGAAAAACAATATTCTGACTTTTCCTTCGCTTTTCATATTTGAAGCTGCTAATTTTGTCAATAATAACAACCATTTATACGACAATCCTCGGAGCATACGTTACAGAAACAGGATTTGCTACACAGCACATAAAACGGCCTTGTTTGATAAAAGTATTTTTGGTATGGTTTCTAAAATATATAATAGGCTACCGCATGATATAAGAAGTATAGATAATCCACATCTATTCAAGAAAAATCTCTTTATATTTTTGATAAAGAAAACATACTACACGATTCAGAACTTCCTTGTAGATGAATAAGTACTCAATTAGGGCCTGTTGTTCTATGTTGTCCTTACACTATAGACTAGGTACTTTTATTGGTGATAATGAAAAATACTAGTATAATTAATATGTGTACGAATTTGAGAATGTGCATGATGATATAATTTATTTGAAATTTTGTACGCCTCACGGCAGAACATAGAGATGCTTAAAATTATGTAATTACCATCAAACCGACCTATGCTCCACAAAATAAAAAATCTTCGTCTTTTTGTCTTTTGTCATAAAATTTGCCGTGGCTTGTGGTGCTGAGGCCGTGTGGTACCGGCTCAGAATACCACCACCCCATCTCCTCCCGTGGGTGTCGTAAAAGGAGACTATGGGATTAGCCGGAGGATAGGCAGCAGCGTCCTTTGAGTATATTAACAACTAGACTGCGAACGCCCTACCCAGGTGATGCCCAACCGTGATGATTATGACAAAACCCCCCAATGAGCATACAACACACCCAGACCAGTGTTGTGCTCTTTGGGGGAGGCCTGTGCCAGTGGACTTTATTCGGCTGAAATGATGATGATGATGATATAAAAGTTTAATTTTCGCGTGCATCGTATCGTGCTTAGTAAGCTTATAAGGGGAAGCCCTTTGCCGCCTGCTACGATACGCGCAGAAAGAGACAGAAGGTCATCTATTCTTAACTTGACACAGTACAAGTTAAGTATAAATATTAATGAGGGAATCTTTGTCTGCATAAAAAAGAGAAAAGCGATAGGATTACTATCTATTAAACAACTTGTTGCTTTTGAATATTATGACATTTTGCTTAGAGTTACCCTAGCTTAGCTTTCGCTATACTTACATTAAAATATAAAATTCCTAGGATGCATAAGTAAACATGGGAAATATGACCGAAATGTAAAACTAGTATCGAATAAGTGCTGGAGATATAAAGTTTCTCATTTTCTTCTCCGACCTGCACTGTATACAGTAACTTCCTTAACCTTTTTAAACGTAATCCCTGCGGATTTAGATCGCTAACATTTTACATTTATCTTTTTCCGGCTTAAGCTGGTTTCATTGCCGCTCCTTATAAAATACTGTTGGTCTGTCCTCAATACTTCCAGAACTTTTTATATATTTTTTTATTATATTATATATTGTATTACCTTCATCTGGTGAAGGTTGTCTATACGTCTTGTTGGAGGATTTTCCACGCTGCATTTTCCGATACTTGGCTTCCACTCGAGAACCTTTCTGCCCCAACAGTTGTACGAGTTATGTGCCCCCTTCTGTGTAACTCCTCATTGCTGATTCGATCTCGTAGAAAGTTACCAAGTATCTCCAAGCTCTCCATATCTCGCTGAGTGACCAAGAGCTTTCTTGTGAGGCCCATAGTGAGTGATCACGTATCTGTGCCATATTTATCTAATCACATATAGCATACACTGGGCTTTCGCCTTTTGTTTAATTTGACGCATGTAAAAATTATTTTGAAAATATATATCGTAACATAAAAATTATACTACGGTAACCAAGTCGATTAGAGTCCTTGTGGTGTACAGATTAAGAATATATATAATCACTCCATCTTATCCCATGGATGTCGTAAAAAGCGACTAAAGGACTTTAAATTCCAGGGCAGCAGTATCTCTCCTGTGGACTGTTCCACTATTCATACGGCGCTTACCAATCCACCTGCCAACCGTGGTGAGTACTAGCAAATTCTCCCCAAAATGACGACACAATTGTAGACATCTATAGGGGCATCTGTGGGAAGGCCTTTTTCAGTAGTGGAAGTCCATTGGCTGATATGATGTATGAAAATAAATTTTAAATCTAAAACGTATCATTCAAGCACTACACAATCCTAGTCCTATAATTAAACCGCTATGCTACGTACATATCCATCATCAATGTTTAATGGCTTTATAACAATAAAGCCTCCTTTAGATATTGTTGAGGATACAGGTAAGCGTGGGGTGGGAGTTCGAACAGTAGAGAACATTTTTTTTGTTTTAATATTACCGATGCACATGCGCGTATACTGGCGAGAAAATATTGTCTTGATAGAACGGCGGCGGCCGGCAGTGCCTGCTTTTAGAATAATATCACAGTGTGCGCGCAAAAGGACGGTAAGTATATTTATTTAATGTAGGTAAGTACAAAATTTGTTTGTTAAGAGTACCTCTATTTATATTATATAAAGAAAGAAAGAAAAGAAAGAAAGAAATAATTTATTTTGGCTTTGCATTACGTCCAATTGCCATAAATCAATAATAAAAATATAAACAAAATGTAATAAAATAATCATAAAAATAATGGTTATTACAAAATTAACATTATAAATTAACAAAAAATACAATAACATTATTAAAAGAAATTATTGTTCAATTACATGCAAGACCAAAAATGGACCCTATCTCAGCACATGCTGCAACGAAGTTACAGCGCTGATTTTCTGATAGGACCTTATAAGGAGTATGTAATATAAATTGTAGTTTGCATTTTAGAAGTGTTCAATTATTATGTTTTATATTTCAGGTGCAAATATCCTCGCAAGGCAAGGCGTCGTTTACAGATATAGCGTGATCATTTTTATTACATCCCTACTAGCTAATGCGACATGCATGCGTTGCAATGACTCTTTCGATTATTACATTATCGTATGTGCCAACAACAGCCACAAAGTGCAACTCGGTCTTATAAATGATATAGGAACGCATACGAGAAGTACAAAGAAATAAACATTCATAATTAATATATATGTTGGTTGTTTGTATATGGAACATCAGTGGAAGTTGCTAAGCTGTAAAATCGGAACACTTAAGAATAATACATGATAAAAACATTAGTTCACTAGTGCTCAGCTCTAATAAAAGACAGCGTGGTGATACATAGTTACTCTGAAGACGTGGCACAAACGAAAAACATAAACTGCGTATGTGTATAAATAGACTGACAAAAAAAACACAAACTGGTTGATCCTGCCACTAAGCTCCAGAAGATAAGAAAATCATTTAAATGTAAATGTGAACATTTTACAATAAAATTTCACGTAATATTACAAAAAACGTCTTACTATATCCATCCTAACCAGCCAAAATACGTCCACTGCTGAACAAAGGCTTCCCACATAGAATTCCACCATTGTATCGCCACGTTGGGGGACTTTGCCATTACTCACCAAGATTGGCAGGTGGGTCGGTGAGTACAGGCCGACTGCTGTGTCACGACATGGACGCTGATGTTCATCTCTCTGCTTTAGAATCCCTTAGTCGCCTACTACGACCTCTAGGGGAGGAGATGGAGTGGTGATATATTCTTAATCCGCACACTACATGGAGATATTTAAGTCATTATAAAACAGAAGTACCTTTGTAGAAAGGTATTTCTAAAACGTTACAGACTATATGGGCGACAAAAATGCTGAGGATTAAGCTGCTCTAATGTTCATAGGCTTATATTGAAATTCTTGGTATTGATGTATCAAATACATATATTAATTCCTATAATTACACTAACTGTGTCCCGCGGTTTCAGCCGCCGTTAAATTGAAAATCAATCGGATTATTTATAAATCATTATTATATAATTAGTACTTAAATTGGAACTCATGGGCCGTCGTTACTTAAAAAAAAGTTACTCGTTATAACATCAGCTATTTGTAAATGAAAGTCCCGGCAAAATCAGTCCAGCCATTTCGGAGATTAGCCGGAACAAATAGACAGACATACAAACAAAATAAAAAGAGACAAGACAAAAATATGAAATTGTTATTTTGTTATAAGCACTCTATATACTTTTATACATATATATATATATAGATTTGATACTATTAATGCGAGTAGCATGTGGGTAATTCATTTAGTTTGTTTAATTGCCGTGATTTTGGTCCGGCAGTTTGGGTGGGTCACGCCGTTCCGTGTGGTGTCTGGAAATCCTTTTGGTGTCCGGATTAAGAATATAGCACCACTCCATCTCCTCCTGTGGAGGTCGTAAAAGGCGACTAAGGGACTCTAAACCAGAGAGATGGGCAGTAGCGTACTTTCTGTACAGCAGCATCCATTTTGCGCCTGTCAAGCGAAGTGAGTACTGCTAAATTCCACCGAAAGACACGACATGTAACCGACTCTATCGTACATCTTTTAGCCGATATTATGATGATGAGTTTTTTTTTTTGCCATGATCTAGCTAGGCACAAACTTTTTTGTATTGCAGAAATCCTCCTGGACTTCTTCCGCTTTGGGAGGGGCGGAGAGGCATGCCGGGGTCTTATCGGCTAAAACCCCATGGTATTCCTGTTAATTACCTATGGCTGGTGGTGAGGTGTTCGCCGTGTAGGCATTGAACCACACCTCTGGCAGGTAACAGTAGCCATTCTGCGCTCACCAACCCGCCTGCCAAGCGTGGTGAGTACTGGCAGATTCCCCTCAATATGATGACACTGTTCAATACATAATACAATTAAACAGAAAATTATTATTGTTGAGACTATCGATAATGTCATCATTAACAAATACTTAAAATACTGTGGCAACATTGAATTATTTTTGTTATGTTTATTTTAAGTGCAACATTGTCGACTAGAATCTTCTCTTTTAGCCTGTTATGGACGTTTTAATATAAAAATTCAAAATTCCATGTTAGTTTCAATAAACTGTTTATTCTAAATTATTCTGCGTGTTATTAACATACACAATTGTGGAAATCTATGGGGGAGGCCTTTATTCAGTAGTGAAGTGTCCTGTGTATGGTGGTGTCGTGCATCAGTTAGCTAAGTTTCCCTACAATATGGTTGAGCTGAGTTACGCTGATTCATGCGTCATCCTTGTGAACGAGTGCAGTTTTATTTTAACCGAGGGTGACATAAATACATAACATTTTATAAGCAGTCCACCTAGCTACTCTTACGTAAGAATGGAGCAATCTTGTGATATATACGTACAACCATTCAGAGATAGTGTAATATATACCAACCAATTATATTTGGGTCACTATGATACGCAGAATTGTGTGTGGAGTGATATGTCTTTTTTATTCTACAGTAACATAACAAGTTCTGGGTGCCGGTTTTAATGGACCTGATCTGACATTTAACATATTATGTTCCAAATTATTATCTTTTTTCAATGATTGCATTAATTCTCATGCGCCATTTTCATTTCAATTCAGTTTTGTTTTCATTTTGGTTCCATAGTGTTTTATTTTTTCACGTTTTTTTTTCCATGTTTCCTTGTTTTAACGACAATAAGCATTCGATTGTTTAGACCAGTCGATGTATACTGATAGTTCTAGAAAAATAAAATTAATTCTCTGTTTTCATGTTCTGTTTCGAGAGAACTGTCCATTCAATCAAAGTGTAACATGGACGCAACCGAAGAAAATGACGGGGCAATACGTTTGTTCCCTAAAGATATAAGATACTCCCAGTGTGATTCTGGTTTCGGCATCGATACTGACAGTTCAATGCGGTAACTGAGCGGCTTCTGTTGCGGCTCCTGTTTGTCTTTATAAATGTTGCATGATATTGTTTGCGTTGTATCGGGTGCCCGGTCGACGACCCTGATATCCGTTTAATATGATAATCCGCATGCAAACAAGCGGCGGATTGCCCGGCAAAATTATTTATGCACCCCGGCCTGCGGGTGATGGTTTCACTTGTTGGCGACGACTCGGTATTTTATTGAACCCCCGAAGCTTCGGACAGGTGAGACCGGGCGTGACGAACTTTTTTTCATAAGTAATCCTGGACGTAAATTATTTACGAGTTTTCTGAACAAATGTTGGAGCTTGTGTGAGGCGGATGGTGCGGACTGCGTACATGCACACAGCCACTACGAATGTCCCGTACTCTTGAATAAATGATGAGTAAAAAATGTGATTGTGTAATTTTTTTTGGTACCTGACATGTTGACTTTTCCTACTAATATTTTAAATAAAGTGGTGAATTTTTTGTTGTTTAATATGAGGGGGTTATCTCCAAAATTACTGAACCAGTTTAGAAAAAACCAAGCCGGTAGGGAGCTGCACTAAGTTAGATATTCAAAGGTTATATTTGACACGTAAACAAAGTAAAAGCAATTCTCTAGTCTAAGACATGTTAATTCGGCATATTAATATTGATATGCAGGCGTCATCTTTAGTTATCTAGCAAGGTCTCATAAAGCGTCGCTTTAAATTTCAGTGTTTTGATGTACCAAAAATCAATCACATAAATGTTAATTGTTATTAAATAATTATCTTTATCATTACGGAGATAAACTACATTATATAAAATATTTATGCTATACATTTTCTTCTACGTCAGAAATGGAAAGAACTTCATTACTTATCAATCAGGGCACAAGTGCGGTGGAAACCATTTAGCCATTGAATTGAATCGTCGCTTTGTAATACATGGCCGAAAGGGACGCGTAGGAAGATGCTGGCCTCGGCTTAGACAGATGGTAATCAATTTCGTGGTAATTGAATCTGGTCAGGCGTGCATGCATCATCCGAGATCCAGACGAGGCAGCGATTGCCGTAATGAAATAATGCTGGCTGTAATTTGATTGTGCCTATGTACTGACACTATTTCATTATAGGGTGGACGTGTATCACCGTACATAATGAGCTTGTTGCCTCGCCAGTATATCATAACGTTAATTTGGACGTTAACGTTATTATACGAAACTGATGCAATATCTGTGCGGTTCTGTTCTAGTTTTGTGGTTCCCAGTAAAAAACGTTGCTTCCTCTCGTGTCGTAGGCATAAGTGGTAGAGCAGTATATTTCTGAGAGTTTCTACTCGTAGCATCATAGTATGATCACGGATGCCTTTGCCAAGTATTGTGGCTATGCCAATGACTTTTAACTGGTGCTCAGTCAATTATTGGAAGAGCCCCGCTAGGTAGGTCCCGCCCTTTATTTATGACAGGGGGGCCTTAGGGGTCGCGCGCTTATTGGGAAATGTGCGTGCTCATACGGAGCGACCCCCGGGAAGGCAGCGGTGTGCATGTGGTCACGTACCGCTGTGTGCGTATAGCACAGCGCATAGTGAGGCTTCGGGGGAATCATTTACAATCCCCTGGAGAGATGCGGGGCGGGGGGGTGGCCTCTTTACAGTCACTTTCCCTTCGCTAGAGGGGATGACCGCAGTACAGTCATCCCTTCCGAGATGTGCCTTAAGGCGTGGCACCAATGGGTGGCACTAGATGGAGATCTTTCGAGTTCCTGGAGCCTCCCTTCGGTGCCGAAGATGATCACTCCGGTGGTATTAGCTAGTAGGAGTCCAGTATGCCCCTTCGCCCTTGCCCGGGGGGAAGGAAGTACATGAGGTATTTCCACCGGAACAATAAAAAAATTAAAAAGTTGTCGGTATGTGGTGCGTATTTGCACAGGATATCACGACACAATGTCACAGCACATGCTCAAGGAGTGCCTTGCGTGGGCCAAGCGGCAGATCCTGGCCGATCGTAAGCTGTACTAGCAGAGCATGAAAATTTAAGTGATGTGTCTTCTGTGACAGCGTCATGCTTCAGCTGGAGACCGCAGTGGGATGGGGAGACTACCAATGAATCTATCCGGGACCGGGAAATCTGCGTGCTCTTACCAAGCGATCCTCGGGAGACGGTAGCGCGTGTTGACACGTGCCGCCATGTGCGAAGCACAGTGAGGCTTCGGGGATCCTTCCTAATTCCCCCTTTTACAGTCGCCTGCTCTCTGATAGAAAGAAAGAAAATATTGTTTCAGCCACACAACTAGAAACAAATTATATGTAACTATATACAAACAGAAGGATAAGTGTAATTATATAAACAACATACAGCCATAGCGCCTCGGTTTTTTGAGGCGCTATCCGCAGACCCAGGGCGTGGATTTGATACACGAAAATTGCCACCGCTTGCTCCGCAAGCCGGATGGTTCCCTCGAAGGCCAACACCAGAGTGTCATCAGCGTAACAGACTAAGCTGACGCCAGCAGGGAGAACGACACGCAGGACCGCGTCGTAGGCGAGGTTGCATAAGAGGGGGCCGAGAACTGACCCCTGTGGAACCGCGCACGTAATCTCCCTCCGCTTTACGCTACCGTCCCTGTCCACGTAGCGAATGTGCCTATCGCGTAGATAGGCCCCTATGATACCGTGCAGGTAGGGCGGACACCGATGATAGATTAGTGCCGCCCTAATAGCGCCCCACGGGATGAAATTGAAGGCGTTGACGACCGCCGGGACACTACCTGTAGGGCTCTGGACCTACTGCTCCAGAGCATAGCGGAGTGGTTGATCAACGTCGCGGTGGTCGCCGAGCCGTACTTTGTCATCCCCAGAGATTACTGGGTTGGGGACATTTGCGACTCGGTGGCCCTCGTACGTCAGTCGGCTGCTGGCTCCCCGTCCTTCGAAGATGTCACGAGGGGGCGGGGATGCGTGACGGCACTGCTGGAGGAAGTGGTGGTCGTGGGGGTATACTTTACCCCCAACCAGTCTCTCGCCGACTACAAAGTTTGTTAAGTAAGTTGCGGTCCGCGTTGGGCGCTAGGAAAGCTGGACCGGGACGAGCTCCTGGAAGCCTCTACCATACAGGCCTGGGCGTCACCGCCCGACAGGCCTGTCGATATTGACGAGGAGGCTGAGTGTTTCCAGGAGGCGATGTCGCAAGCTTATGATGCCGTGATGCCTCGGTTGAAGGCAAATGCGGCTAGACGTCGGGTATACTGGTGGTCGCAGGAGATAGAGGACCTATGATACGCTTGTATCGTGGCGCGACGCCAGTACGCCAGACACTGCAGAGCGTCGCCGCGCTCAGGATGCGGCAGTCGTTGAGGCGGAGTTGTACGAGGGGTACAGAGCTGCGAAGAAAGCTCTCCAAGTGGCAATAGCGCGGGCTAAAACACTGGCCCGCGAGGCAAGCTTCACCCGTGGGCCCCCCCGCTGTCTCAGAGTCTCCTGCCTCAGCTGCTGGAGAGCGTAGTGAGCGCTCTGTTCTGTAAGGGCTGAGCACACTCCGCCGCAGATGGTGCTGCCTTCCATGGCGCTCAACGCGGAAGACGAAGACGACAACGTGCCCGAAGTGACTCGGGCAGAGATGGGGCGGGGCCAGTTTCTACTGCGGTGGAAAACTGGTAAGCTGGTCCTGCTGAGGAAGCCGGGGTGTCCGGCGGAGTCTCCGTCAGCATACCACCCCATCGTGCTGCTGGAAGAGGTGGGCAAGCTCTTCGAAAGAGTAATTGCAGACCACCTCATCCGGCACCTAAACGTGGTGGGGCCAGATCTGGCGGAAAACTAGTAGGATTTCCGCCGCGGGCGCTGCACCGTCGACGCAATCATGCACGTTAGGGCTCTGTCGGAGGAAGCAGTGTCCGTGGGTGAGGTGGTAGTGGTGGTGTCCCTCGACATCGCTAACGCCTTTAATACCTTGCCCTGGAGCTGCATTAGGGCAAACAGAGCGGTCATCTACCCGGGTCGGGAAGGATGGGGTCGGCGAGAGGAGACAACGTGGGGTGTTCCGAACATCAGTTACGACTGGGTGCTGCGCGGTGTGAACACTCCCGGCATCGGCGTAATGAGACGCTGGTGAAGGCACGGGGGACGACCTTCCACCGCGTGGCAATGTTGACGACGATGGGGGCTGCACTAGTCGTCTCAAGGATCCGGCAATTGGGTCTCGAGGTGGCTCTCACCAAGTCGGAGGCCGTGTGTTTTCATGGGCCTCGGCGCGCGCCACCCTCGGGATCCCACATCGTGGTTGGAGGCGTTCGCATCGGCGTCGAGTCGACGATGAAGTACCTAGGACTCGTCCTCGCCAGCCGGTGGAACTTCCTGCCGCACTTCAGGCGGCTGGCCCCCACGGTGACGGCGGCCGCGTCTGCACTTTTACGGCTGCTGCCCAATTTGAGGGGTGGAAATGCCTCCATGCCGGATCACTGCCCTAGCATCTAGAAGCGAGAGCCCTCGCGTCGCTGTATCAATGGCGCGGGGAGGCGCTAAGTCGGGGCGACCCGCCAGTACCTCGTGAGATTGAGGTGCGACGGCTTGAGCTCCGGCGGATCCTGGTGGCGGAGTGGAAAGGGTGGCTGGAGCGGCCCACTGCAGGGCACGCCGCGATAGCGGTGGTAAGACCGGTGATGGAGGAATGGCTGGAGAGGCGGCATGGCGCCCTCACCTACCGGATGACGCAGGTACTCTCGAGCCATGGGTGTTTCGTAAAGTACCCGTGTCGAGTAGGCCGAGAAGAGACGCCCGGTTGTCATCACTGCAGAGACTGCCCGCAGGACACTGCGCAGCACACGTTGGAGGAATGCCCAGCTTCGGCGGTGCAGCACCGTGACCTCGTCGTGGCGGTCGAAGGGCCTCTCGCTTCCGGCCGTGGTTCAGTACATCGTCCGGAGCGAGAGCGCATGGGAGGCCGTCGCCTCCTTTTGCGAGGAAGTGATGCATGCAAAGGAGGCGGTAGAGCGGGGACGGAGGGAGATCTCCGATCCCCTCCGCAGAAGACACACTGGGCGTGGGCGCCGGGGTAGGGCGCTGAACAATCTCCGGCCACCATGAAGAGCGGCCTGCGGGCGACGAACCAAGGGCCGTCCGTCGCCCGAACAGAAACAGGCCCGAGATGGCGGCGCGCGTGTTCCGCGCGCGCCTCTCCAAAGGATAGGTGCGGCCAACAAGGCCGCACACAGAAGGGGCCCGTCAATCATTGACGGGGCGATACCTGCCGGGGGAGCGGTCTAATGCAAAAAAGCGTACAACTCACCCCCGGCTAGAGGTAAGAAGAAGGACACCGAGGGGTTTTAGCCGGTTTGAGCCCGGCATGCCCCTCCGCCCTTCCCAAGGCCAAGAGGATTTTACCACGTTAAAAAAAAGGCTTACTCATGATGTAAACACTGAACCTAAGAACTCGCCACGTTTTATTTAATAGAATATGTAGGTATACTGTATGGGTCGTTGGTGAAAATCATGTCGTGGACATTAAATACAGAAATACAGAATTTGATAGTTCATTACTGTGACACCGCCTACTCTTTGATCTTGTTTTATTAATTTGGTCGTCCGATCAATTATTATTTATATTAAAATGGATTGTTTGCTTTATTTTTCTTTTCTACACACATTTTATGCATCGCAATATTAATTTATTATTACTATAATAAATACCATACACTTATCATTATATTACATACCTACTAATTACATTCATTCACTACATACACAATAGCTGATGGTGAATCAGTAATGATTGGGGAATATAACTAATGGACTGTTTGCTCCTTCTATCTTTTCTACGCCTATTTAATACGTCGTTACATGTATTTATTATTACTGTATACTAAACAAATATCATTACATTATGTACCTACCTAATTATTACATTATATACATACAGAATTATTAAAATTTATTCTACTTGTTTCGTGCGTATGGCACTCGTGGGTTGCAGCTGAAAATCAGTGTTAGGTAGTGGTACTTGGTACTACCACCTGACATCATGCTGAGCCGTTGGCCCTTTTGGCACTTTTGTTTTAATATTATGTTTTTGTTTGCTGTATAATTGTTTGTGCCAAATGAATACTTTTCTTTCTTTCTTTCTTTCAAGTGGTTTTTGACGTGCTGATATGTGATATGGAAATTAGAGAGAGCACAGAAATATTCGCAGTTTTAAGTTACCTTTGTTCATTGCTATTCTGCAGCTGATACTTTGTCGTTCGATTTAAAGGCACTGAAGATTACCGTAGAAACCACCACCCAATACCAAAAAAGCAATAGAAAGAAGAATGCTAGGTTACAAACACCACCGACCCCCGGGAAGACAGCGGTGCGCATGTGATCACGTACCGCCGTGTGCGCAGCACAGCGCATAGTGAGGCCTCGGGGGAATCTCTTACAATCCCCTCGAGAGATGCCTGGGGGGGTGGCCTCTTTACAGTCGCCTTCCCTCCACTAGAGGGGATGACCACTTTACAGTCATCCCCTCCGAGATGAGCCTAAAGGCGTGGCACCAACGGGTGGCTCTAGATGGAGATTATTCGAGTTCCTGGAGCCTCCCTTCGGTGCCGACGAAAATATATGCAGAAAGGAGCATACCACGTACAACATTTACCGGGTGAAGGGCAGAAACCAATAATTCGTAACAATAAACTGAATCGCGTCGAATAAAGTAATCTCTGTGGTCAGCGTTGATGTTGCCGTCATTACACCAGTAGATAATGTTGTTCTGTTGCGGCTGATAGCGTTATGCTACTAAATGCGCCCAATTTGCGTTCAGTTGCGATAATATTGATAAAGTCTGGTGGAATTTACCGTTATTTTGTATGCACAATGCGATAGCTTCTTTGACGACCTGTCAGTGAAATACACGGAATGCATTCCATGGGTTATGGTATCGAGCGTATTCAAATAACTTACGTATGGGGCAGTTTGTTACTGGAGCGAACTGCCAATACATAAGTTATCATTAGATTTTTATTCTACAGTGCCCTTTTATAGACATTATCTCAAAAAACTAGAAACAAAAACTAGGTACAAACATACAGTGCCACCCGTGAGATTTTCGGCATAGATGAGGTTACTCCCTCTACCTACGGGTCGAGTAAAATTATAACTACTAACGGCCGATATTAATAATCAATCTAACACAAAATTTTTAGATTATAGATTTTGAACATGTTTGTTTTTTGTTACGTAAGACCACACTTAACATAGAAACAGACAAATTGAGGATTTGTCTATTTCTGTGCTAGGTCACAGATTTGATAATATTACTTATTAGAGTTAAGTGTGATTTTACGAAAAAAATAAAAATGCTTAAATCTTAAATCTCCGAAATCCAAAGATTTTGTATTAGATCGATTATTAATTTCGACCGTAATCGGTATGTAAAAATATTGGGAACTAGAATCTTATGCGCTTATTTAATAATATAATAAACATATTATGACTGCATGACGATCAGAGTATTTTTCTACTTTTCTATTCTATAAAAAAAAGTACATCTACTTTTTAACTCAATATTTAATTGCTTCAAGCAATATAAGTTTACAATTTTACGTTCTAATTAATTAATACCTTATTTAATTATTACCTAATATTGTGAAATATGTGTTTTGTGTATAATACGGATCATCATTGAAATTATCATTTCTTATTTGTTTAGCTGCTGTGAATTCTCTGGTCTCCTTTATTGAACGAGCAAACTTTTTTATACCAATACCTTTGAAGTTGTGACAATTTGTTGGAGACACATATAAAACAACAATGATTTCCATTTAAAAAAATGGCTACGATCATTGATGAGGTTAGATCTATGTCGTCATGGTGAAACTTACGTGTCTCGATGACCTTTGGGGCTATGTCGGTGGAACACTAATTCTCATAGGCCCAAAATATAAACTAGATTAAGAGGGATCAGTGGTGGAGTCCAAAGTAGACTGCCATTAGAACGGGCTATTTTTTCGGATGCTCGAGCTTCTGGTTAGCACAGGTTGCTGAGGATGCGAAATCGAAACGGGTTTCGTCAGCCGTGGACACGATTGACGGACTGGCAGCAATGCCAACGTCTCCGAATCGTGATCCTGATGTATGCAAAGTGTCATGGTCACGTATCGTAGCTCAGCACAAGAACCGAGAGTATTAATTTAATCGCCCGGACTGCGAGGAAGATGATGTCTATAAAATAATTGTCCTTCCATTTCATATGTTACTCGGTACAGTTAGTAAAACTTTATTCTTTAATTTTCTATATTGGCCCCCAAAAGTGACGCTTATATTCAAAATTCATTTATTTACGTTACACGTTCATGTTTGAGTAGCAGAAATCCATATGTGTCAACTTTATCAGTTCAGCAGATCCGCTCTAATAAAATACGACACTAACAATAACATCAATCTTATGAAACAAACATTTACAAACCACGGACATTGCAAATTATTTTATTATCTTGACAAATACAGATTTTACATTAATAATAATTTTAAATAATATCCTAAATAGTAACCATACCTGGAGTTAAAAGTTTGCATGTCATTCTAGAAAGACAAAATATGCTGAATTAAATTTATGTACGGGAACACTAATGATTGTAAACCATTTTTAAGCATATAAATGATTTGAATTTGAATTTAATAGAAAAAGGTTTAAATTTATTTTAAGAAATTAACAGTTAGGTAGACTAAGGGGTCACTAACATGACTTGCTAATGGCAGCCTTCATCTCAAATTTATTACCACTTCAAATCTAATTGCTTCAAATCTCTTGAGAGTTTTCGTTGATATTAACGTAAAGGCCTCTAAATTGTAAAATTAATAAAAAGTGTAATAAACCTGTACTCCTAGTACGAGTTTCTTTTTACAATCGAAACGTAATAGTAAATTAATGCATTTATCCGGTTCAGCGCTGCGATTGGCACGCTACAAACTCGTCAACCAATCAGTACCCCTAGTACGAGTTGCTTTTCACAATCGAAACGGAATAGTTAACTATACGTTTACCGCGTTCAGCGCTCTGTACCCCTAGTACGGGTACTGACGGCACATTTGGTGCAGTGACTAGTATATTGGCTTTCTGTGGTACGTGTCGGTTCGATCCCCGCACAGAACTGATATTTGTGTGATTTACAGACAGATTTTCTACGTGTGTGCATGTGAGATGTATGCCAAAAAAACTGTTCTCACAAAAAAAACTTTTTTTAAACATCAGAATTTTAACAAATGTTAGAATGAAAACAATTGGACTCCGAACCAAAGCTCCGGTTGTAGACAGTAGCAAACAGGAATAAGTGGATCTAGATTGGGAGAGGTGGAGGAAGCCCTGCAGTGAGCCAACGTAGTTTATAATCATCATCATCATATCAGCCAAAGGACGCCACTGCTTAACAAAGGCCTCTAAATTTCCAACAATTGTGTCGTCATTTGAGGGACTTTAGGGAAATTTACCAGTACTCATCACGCTTGGTAGTTGGGTCGGTGCGCCCAGAATGGCTACTGTTCCATAAATATAGAATAATAATAATATTAATGTTTAATGACGTATTTATTGTATGTGCTAGGGCTGCACGTTGCACGTACATAGGCTGCACTAAAAGTATCGGGAATGGAATATTTCCACTGTTCCTGTCATATTAAAATCTTTTTAATTGAAAACTCCTTGGTTTTACAAATCGAATACCATTTATTTATTTAAAAAAAGATTCACGGTCTTGTCACAAGGTTTTGTCAAACTTGTTTAGTCGTTGAGAAAATGGAATTGACTCGAGAAAATTCAAGAGCGATGATTTACTATGACTTTCGAAGTGGTTTAACACAAAAACAGTGTGTTGACCGGATGATTTCTGCATTTGGTGATGAAGCCCCATCCAAAACCACAATTTATCGCTGGTTTGCTGAATTTCAACGTGGACGTGTCAAGCTCAGTGATGATCCTCGTCAAGGTCGTCCAAAAACTGCAGTCACCCAAGAAAACGTTGATGCTGTGCGTAAGCTGATTGAGGAAGATCGACATGTGACATACCGCGAAATTCAGGCAACTTTAGACATTGGCATGAGTCAAATACAAATAATCTTGCATGAACAATTAGGTGTAAAAAAGTTGTTTTCCCGATGGATACCGCATTTGCTATGTGAAGAGCAAAAAGCGGCTCGCGTTACTTGGTGCGTCAGAACTCTCGAAAGATTCCACGCAGGATCCTCAAATGCTGTATACAACATCGTATCAGTTGACGAATCCTGGATATATGCGTACGAACCCGAAACAAAAAACCAGTCACGAGTTTGGGTGTTCGAAAATGAGTTAAAGCCAACAAAAATTGTTCGTTCACGGAGTGTTGCAAAAAAAATGGTGGCCACGTTTGTCTCCAAAACCGACCATGTTACGACTATTCCTCTTGAGGGACAAAGAACGGTTAATGCAGAATGGTATGCTAGCATTTGTTTGCCACAGGTCGTTTCTGAACTCCGTAGAGAGAACTGCAACCGCCGCATCATCCTCCATCACGACAATGCGAGTTCTCACATCGCGCACAGAACAAAAGAGTTTTTAGAGCAAGAAAACATAGAATTATTAGACTATCCGCCGTACAGCCCCGACCTAAGCCCTAACGATTTCTATACTTTCCCTAAAATAAAGAATAAATTGCGTGGACAGAGATTTTCATCACCTAAAGAAGCTGTGGACGCCTACAAAACGGCCATTTTGGAGACCCCAACTTCCGAATGGAATGGTTGCTTCAATGATTGGTTCCATCGTATGGAAAAATGTGTCAAATTTCGCGGAGAGTACTTCGAAAAGCAATAAATACATTTTTAAATAGTAATGTTGTGTCACTTCCTTGATTCCCGAAATTTTCAGTGCCGCCCTCGTATAGATGCTGTACGTAAGTATATAGAATGAATTAATTAAACGCGATATATTTCCGTAAACTATTTTCAATTCGATGGATGCTATTCGCGTTAACTTCAGAAAATATTAAATAATAATAACGTCAAAGTCACGGTGATTGTTTTATATTTCGAAGCCAATTGCGAATCGTGTTCAAAAGTAGCTGTTATATTAATATTATAATTAGCTTTTTGTAAATTGTATTCGGAGTTTAGCCTTACGACCCGGCCGACCGGACACTACCGACGTATGCTAATGAGCAGGCAGCGAAATGAAACAAGATTGTCAGGTTTATAAAAATAACAGGCAAATCCACTTTCATTTTATACAAAGTTCCGGCGCTACGCTATTGTTGTTTGCGCCACTACAAAGGGAACGCATTCTATTTTATTTCACAAATGTGTTTTTGGAGAAAGCATTACATAAAGTCAAGCCGCAACTTCCCTGCGCTTGTCTTTATATCACGTCTGTTCTCATAAACTTTTAAGTGTTCTTTACGTAACATTTATTATAAAAATTCATTGTTATACTCAATGTATTTTCACAGTTACTTCGTTATTATTCATCAACTACCGAAAAGGCAAAGTAAATAATATTTTGTAGGTTCCTAATTTCAAAAGTTTTGCTTTGTTCGCTCTGTGTTGTTTCAAATTGTTTTAGTTAAGTAGATTATGATTTTGTTGTTTATTATTAGATTAATAATGATTTATTTTTTGTGTCTTCTAACAGAATAAACAACAGTAGTTTTTTACTTCTAAAAGGGCGTGATACATATCGTATTCATTACTAAACAAAACCATAAGAACATGATTAAAAATTATTGTCTAACATAGTTTGAATCATAATAAACAACTAAAGGATTATCGAGGAAAATCACGATGTCATAAAAATCCGTATATTCGATGTATAATCACTTAACAATTAATTAATATTATTATGTTAATTTAACAATGAGAGTATGTACGATCACGACCTTATCGGTGCACTACGCACGCGCACTACTCGTCTGGTTCCTAATTTGGGACTGTATGTATGGACGCGCGGGCGCTCAGGCGGGTGGAGCGACGACAAGGCTGCGGGAACGGATGGTTGCGAGGGGCCTCGCTGGCTGGAACAGATCTTCCTTTATTACTACGCGCTATACAATAATATACAAGGTCTTAATTTAATAGTCCACGATATTTTGCATGGCGCCATGGTGAACGATGAAGATAATGTAGGTATAAAAAAAAACTTGTAAATTAGCTGTTTAAAAAAATATTTTATTAAATCATTTATTTCATTACTTCCCTAGTTCACTTAGTTGTGATAATATTCACATGCATCTAGTAAGACAATGGCGGACAGGGCTGTTTGACTGATTTAGATAGTCTGTAACGTTAAACAAAACAGAAGGCGCACAGTAGCGACATCACACAAAAGAAAAAAATGGATTTTTACCGTGAGTTTTTTTTGTGTTCGGTACATCATCTTAAGCATGTACTGAGGCACCATGCAAAATATCGTGGATTATTAAAATAAGACCTAATATATTATGTATATCTTCAACCTCTCTGACCAAAAAGAACCTTTGTGAAAATATCCAACGTCATATACTATTTACACCAAGTAGCGAAAATGTACTTAGTTGTAATACAACGGTCTAAACTCAATCAGGTTATCTGGACACGCATGCAATGGCGCGCAGTGCTGCACGCCAAGGCATACGTTTGGCTATAGTAAGTTACAAATTTAAGGCCGTTTTAATTAAAAAAATTGAAAAATCGTCTGCCATTTACGGCTCCTTAACTTTGATTATGTTGTTTAATTTATTTACTTCAATCACAATTGATTTCTTTTGACACGCTTTACGTTAGCCTGTCTTGTATGTATAAATATGTACGTAACTATGTATAAATTTATTAAAATCTTGCGATTTAATTTTCACCCACTAAATGTCCGATTGGCTTAATTTTTTGCAGATATATCAAGAACCCATGATACTACAATAATTTGACATGACTATGGCCTGGTGGTGTCACCAGAACTCAGAAATGAAAAGAAGAACCTAATAAGAGATTATTGTTATTATTATGCACTAGATGTGTAAATAAAAAATTAGAATCTATAAATAATGAGTTTATATGTTTTAGAGTGCATTTAACTAAAATGTCTTTTAATTTTTTATTATTAAATGTCTTTGCATGGTCTCAATTTTATCTCTCAAAACCTTTCGTCGATTGGTTAATTCATTTTTATTTCAGATTATAAAAGAAGTACTTTTATGCTTTTATCGCTGACTAAAATCGGCCTCCAATTGTGCGTGCACAACGATCATCCGAAATCAAAACAAAGCTAATAGAAAATGGCGGCAGCAAACATTTAAAAAAGTGAGAGTTGTAAAAAATTTATGAGGATTAAGTTACCGGTTTGTGGGCGCTTCTGCAGTTGCTCGCTCATAAGGATGGATTACAACGCGGACGTCCGCGAGGCGCCTGATAGATTACTTCATAAATGCGTTAACGCAAACTCTCGCGTACGTCACATCGACGAACACAAAATATAAATGAATGAGGAATTTGGAGTCGAAAAAATAGGTCGAATTTGCTATAAAAAAAATGGCAATATGTTTGCTCGATTCTTCGTGTCACCAGAGGGCTGGCCTATTTTTGGAAAAGAATTAGCATTGCCATTCAACGTGGCAATCTTCTGGAAACGTTAGGTATCGGTTGACAGCGATGAGGTGTAGTACTTTGAGGCCTAAGCGCTCCCATTCTTATAGTTTTATTTATATATAGAATTGTTGGGTTAATTTAGCTACATGGATAGTATAAAGAGTATGTTTTTTAGCTTTAACTGAAATTTGTGAGTAATCTATTTGCAATTGTTATTCGAATTATTTTTATGCATGCAATGTAAATTAATTTCTTGTAACATTTATGCTCATTTGCTTAGTGCAAACGCGTGTAAGAACAATTCAGGTAGCTAATCAATCCTAAAATCTCTCGTACATACAATCGATAAGAGTATTCTAGACAGTCAAGTATCAATGTATCGTTCTGTTATGATTTTTTTACTTTTAAATTTAAACGTTGCCACACACTAGCATTTATCCTGTGTCGTGGGTGCATTTACAAATTCCACACACAATACACCCTGACCCGGAACAACTACCTGCAGATCATACAAATATTTGTTCCGTGCGGGAATCCAACCCACGACCCGGAGCGCAGCAGCCGACTGTATCAACCATTGCACCAACCGTATCGTCAAAGTGCCATTTAGGCATAATTATTTCTTTATGAGAAGTGTCGTAATGGCTACGGTTCTGCACTAGCTTCAGCATTGGATTGCGGGTTCAAAACCTGGCATGTATTAATTTTGACTTTTTATATGTCATTATATGTATTTTCTTAATTAATTCAAGACACCATTGTCTTTTAATGTGAAGGGAAACATCGCGAGGAAATCTGAATCGAATGGCCTGACACCCCCAACACGCAATAAGCAAGCGTGGCAATCATTCCTTCTTTGTATGAGAAGAGAATTTTTCGCTACAGCGGTAGTTCCAGGGATGCATACTGTTGAGCGTTGAGTGACGCTTACGAGCCTATTAGGGCTATAGGCAATGAAATAAAAAATTTGATTTATTCATTTGAATTCATTATTTCTTCATATAGTCCGCCAACCCGCACTAGGCAAGCGTTGTGGACTAAGATATAACCTTTCTCATCGTGAGAAAAATGCCCGTGCCCAGAGCAATGGGATAATTATAATGAAAATTATTTCTTTCTAATCATTCTGCGCATCAATTGGCCTGCCAAGTGTTGTGAGTACTGGCAAAATCCCTCCAAAATGACGACACAATTGTGGAAATCTTAGGGGAGGCATTTATTCAGATGTCGACGTTCTTGAGCTGATATTTATTCTTCATTAATATGTATTTACCACAAATGCATACATTATTTCTAATCAATATGCCTAACTTACGAAACACAAATGTAAATACAAGAGTTGCGTAATCAAACTCTCATTTTGTATGCAATCTGACATCTTGATCGGTACTGACGGATATTCAAAGCGACGATGGCTTGTAGTGTTTGTGGATTAATGTCTCCTCTAATTATAAGTGAGAGAAACTTCAAAGCCATGGGGCAAGACGCCGTGGGCAATCAAGTTTGCTTTCCGTCAAATGACCTTCAGAGAAAGCGTAACATTTGACCGATCTGTACTTGAAACGATTATTTAGATAAAGCCAGTAATATGATTTCTATTCGGTAATAAAATTGCGATCAATATAATTTATTCTAACTATGTAATTTGATTAGGTTTTCGATCGTATTATATTAAACGAACGCCCTGATGAATATTAATGGGTTGTTGGTTAAATCATTAAGGTTTTATATGAAGAGGATGAGCAGTAGCATCATCCCGTGTGCTGATAACAAAATCTGTAATCACCAATTTGCCTGCCAGTGATGATTATCACAATATAATGACCGCACATTGTAGTGATGATTGGGAAGTCCCAATCATCACTACATTCCGTTTTAAAAACCGTGAAAGACAAGGTTAACGGATTAGAAAAAAAAGCACTTACTGAACAGGTACTTAATCCGATATATTACGACATCATTTCGGCTCTTATTGCAGTGCACGTAACACTACCTAGAATTTATTATATTAATGACTACAGTAAATGTAGGACAAATGGTTTTGATCCACGTTTAATTAGTTTCATAATACAATCACATAATGGCAAGAGACTAAACGGAAGACGTTTGTAAAGTGTCAACGTTAAACGAAAGTTATGATTATTAGTGTACAATAATAGTATGCTGTATAATGTCTCCGTGTATTTTGTTAATCACTTTTCTGTGGCGGTACTAGAGAGTAACTTGATTTTTGATTTCATAAAGGAGTAACCGAGTTAAAAATACTTGAGAGGCGGATAAAACAAATATAAAGCTATACAAAGTGAGAACTAAGGCATCAAGGTACTCCTCCACATCGCTGTATCTGTACCAGATGACTGGCAGCATAATTTGCCAAAATTAACCATAGTTATGTCTGTAGTATTATTTTTATTGCGTGTAGTAGACTTACGTAGAGTATACATATACTTTGAGACTATATTATTTTCAATGCTCCCGAAAATGGATAACAGTTCTAAAGATAACATCAAAGTTGTTTTCGTTCAATTGTTTCTCAAAAAGGAAGCTTCCGCAACATGAAAGTTTCACCAAACAACTCAGCAGTATTGGGCTTCATTTGGACAGATAGACAGACGTATTGGGGCTTTATAGCGTATATGATTATAACAGTCGTGGTGGGAGGCGCCGGCGCCGCCGCGGCCTTGGAGAAAGTGTATGAGTGCGGTTTCACCTCGGATCTCGGGTCTCAGCTACTGAGCCCAGCTGATCTCCCCGATATTCACGTAACGGATATCTCCTTTTAAATTACAATGATTTGTTGTGTTTTGATGACGTCTTTACAGTAGAATACCATGTTTGTCGTTAATTCAATACATTTTATGAAATATTTTGAGATAGGGTCCTAAAAATAGTGAACTTTATTTTAAGGGGACATCAGAATATTATAGGGATAGCGCATATTAAAAAATAAGTTGTGATTTCCATCTGTTTTTGCAGTAATTAATGAGTAAAGTTAATATTCGACTTCTTAAAAGAAACATGTTATATTCCAATTTTATTCCTGCGGCGCGTGTTCTTTATCGGTGTATATTCGTAATAATATGGTGATAAAATAATATATTTTAGGCTCAAATGGCAACTTTATTTGCGGGTGGTGCAGTGGCTGATACAGTCGGCTGCTGCGCACCGGGTCGTGAGTTCGATTGCCACACGGAACAAATATATGTGCGATCTGCAGGTAGTTGTTCCGGGTCTGGGTGTAGTGTGTGTGGAATTTTTGTTTGTAAACGCACCCACGACACAGGAGAAATCCTAGTGTGGGGCAACGTTTTAAAAAAAAGAAGGAAACAAAATATCCAAAATTATTGCAAATCCAATAAAAAATTGGAAGTAACCATTTTTTTTATATACGCGGCTCCTTTGACCTGTAGATTGTTTCCTTAAAATAAAGTTCACTATTTTTGTCGGACACTATATAAATGAAAGAATGTCTTGCATGTTCGTATAGTTATTGAAATTGTGTGCCTAATAATTAGTATGAGGCTTTTGTTACAGGAAACCAGTACATCTGAGAGGGCTCTAAAATGTTCTCAATTGTGTGTGTAGTTCGCCAACCCGCATTAGCCCAGCGCGGTGGACTAAGACCTTTCTCATCGTGAGAAAAGGCCCAGTAGTCAGCAGTAGGACAGTAATCGGCTGATTATGATATATACATTTTTTTACAAATAAAATGGTCAATGCTGTGCATGTGTTGCTCCTTTGGATGATAAAGCAGACTAATCACCAAATGATGGTTTTTAGTTGTAATGTTAAAAGCTTGGGAACCCATTTCGTAAATCAGAAAGTACATAGTATAAAAAAAGTCTCCCGAGAGTCTTTTCCGTTTGAGTATAAAAAAAGTCTCCCGAGAGTCTTTTCCGTTTGTCTTCAGTATGAATGATCCCGATATATCCGGATTTTTACCGTTTCATAGTGTACTTCTCGAGAAAGGTTTAGGTATATTGAGGCCTGGACTCACTCATCATATCAGCCAAATGTTGTCCTCAACTGAACAAAGGCCTCCGCCATAGATTTCCTCAACTGAGTCGTCGGGTCTTGCTAATACTCACTACGCTTGGCAGGCGGGTTATGAGCGCAGAATAACTGCTGTACCATAGAAGGGACGCTGCTGCCCATCCCACTGGCTTAGAGTCCCCTAGTGGCCTTTTACCACGTGGGAGGAGATGGAGTGGTGCTATACCTATTCTTTATCCGGATCCCTCACGAATCCTCAGAAAAACTAGCGACATTTCAGTGTTGTAGCAAATGCTGAGATATAACAACAAAAAATTAAGGAGAAGAGCAAGAAGAACAAGAAAAAAAAACAACTGTTGGCCTCGTACAGCATCCCATTTTTTTAAAGTGTAAATTGAAGTCATCATTACTCTGTAAGTGCTGTGCTTTTCTTGTTCTCTTCTGCATGTAAATTCCAGACAAAGCCGGACAGGTTTGCTAGTAATTATTATTTTGTTATCATTTCGGCCAAATGAAGTCCACTGCTGGACAAAGGCCTCCCCCAAAGAGCACCACAGCGACCGATATGGGTGTGTTGTGTGCTCATTGGGGGGTTTTGCCATAATCGCCACGCTTGGCCGACGGGTTGGCGATCGCAGTTGAGTTCTTAATGCTAATCTAATAATCCCTAATCCCTTAGTCGACTTTTACAACACCCACAGGATGAGATGGGGTGGTGGTATTCTGAGCCGGCACCACACGGTAAATAATAATACGTAACTGCTATACACCAGGTTTTCTTTGTTGTTACAACTGATGGACTAGTTTCTCTGACAATGTTATATTGTCGGAATTATTAAGTTGTGAGCTCGGCTTTTTCCGGCACGAATATTAAAATTTCATAAAGTTTCCCCGCTGTCTAGGGCTTATTCTTACATAAGAGCTTTGCTGCATAATATTAAGCTCTATCGTGGTAAATCTCTATTCTTCTGTAGAGTACGAAAGGATTAAAGAAACCGACACAGGCTAGGCCGTGAATTATTTATGCAAATGTCCAACTCTATGCAGCCCTGAGATGTTTTTATATGGACAATGAAGTGCTTGTTTTTCAATGAATGACGACTATGTTGGGGTTGTATGAACATTTATAGATAACAAACAAAATGTTTTGTTAAAAAAAATTGTTGTGAATTTAATTCTAGAAATTCAATAATAACAATTGAAGCAAGGGAAAAGTTTTGGAAAGACAATATGTAAAAGTCAGAAGTTGATAAGAGGGCAGTGTAAGTGGAGCGGACAGAATGTTGCGTAAGGGACGGCGCCGGCGCAGCGGAGCGGACACAACTCCAAACATACTCTACGGATTCAAAGATAACATGCATACTTGTATATTGTATAGTCATACACACGTAATGCGTTGTAGAAATTTGCGTATATAATTATGCACGTGTTATGTTATACTCGTATTATATATGAGCTACTAAGTAGGAAGTTATTAAGAACTTCCTCAATTTAGATGAGTGTAGTTTCAAGTGGGTCTGTAATTGTAATTAATTTTATTGAATTTGAAACAAAGCCTGAAAACAATGAAGGATTATTATCAATATTTTGGTGTCGACACCTTATGTATAAAAAAACGAAGAAACGAATTAAGTACATTAAGTACTAGCAGGCCAGGCAGATGTTGTTCTGCCATTTCCGGAAAGCGGGGCAATCACTTATTTTAAAAATTAAAGTCCAAATTTATAAATGGCTCTATCCCAGCGCCACCTTTTTTTTTATTGATGTCCAGTGGAAATTCTACATGGAACTTTCTTCAACCCGGGGAAGGGCGAAGGGGTATGCTGGACTCCTACCGGCTAAAACCACTAGAGCGGTCATCTCCGGCACCGAAGGGGGGGCTCCAGGTCCTCGTAAGATCACACAGCGCCACCTATCAGGTCCAGATTTTGTGATTTTCTTTATTGGCAGTAAACCAACAAACCTTGTGAATATGTGTCAGTTTATTCTTCCAATATAGAATTTGTTAATAACTTGACTACACCTATACCATTGTACCGAGAAAACAAATGTATTGTGTGAATATGATCTAAATCGGTCAAGTCGTTCAGAGTTTATACAATCAATAACTTATGATAGACATCGTTTTAGGATTCAAAAAAGTGCCAGCCCTATCAGCGTGTGCATATTGTAAGAGTACCGTAGAGCACTGCAACTCTATGCAATATTACCGTCGAGACCTGTCAATATTGTTCCACAATTTGTAGCACAACATTAACTTTAAACACAACAAATACATTACACGACAGCGTTGATTTTGTATGAAGCTTAAACGCAGAAGTTTGAAGACTAGTAAATTCTTACAATTGTCTTTTGAGTCCTATTCGTCGCTTTCATCTTAGGAACTTTTGTCTCTTCAAGGATAAGTCAGCCCTGTCACGACTAAAGTTACACACAATTGGTCGACACTTCGCCGTGACTAAACGGCTGGCTTCTTCTTTGGCAAGGAATAAGCATTGCCATTCAACGTGGCAATGTCAAAAGTCTTTGAGGATCGTTACTAGATGATAACGATGAGCAAGAGTATTTTGACGCCGAAATGCCCCCTTGTTATATACCCTTTTTTATTCAGGGTCTCTATATTTGGTTATAAAGAAATTATATAATATATGATTTGACTTAAATTACTGGTAAAACTTCAATCATACATTTACTTTTTATGTGAATTCAACCCGCAGCTCCTTTATTAAAACCTAGCACTTGAAATTAGCTTTATTTGGCAATAGTCAAAATATGTTCAATATTGATGTATCATATTATCTGTAATAACTCCTCTCCTCACAGCAAAAGCATTACCGAAAGAAATATAGCGCTAAATCTGTTTGAATTATGTTAGAATTAAGAAAAGTGTTGTTAACAGCAGGTGGTGGCGGCGGCGGGTGGCGGGTGACGGCGCTGGCGCGGCAGCGGAGCGTGGTCGCGAGATGAGCGCGGCGAGCGCGCAGCCGCCATCTGCCGCTGAGGCGCTGTCTGCGCTGCTGTGGCAGCCCTATGAGTGCCGCTCGCCGCCCCTCGCGCGCTCGCGCACCGACACAGCGCTGCACTGCGCGGGGGGCACCGACCAGTCGCCAAACGGCGGTCGTCATGCGCGCGCGTCATCCCGCGCTTATATCGATATGCGGCTGCCCGTGCCCGCGCCCGGCCTGCGCAAGTCGGACTCGGTCTCGGTGCGCGTCCCGGGCGAGCCGAGCCGACAAAACGTGTCAAGTGTGAACGTGAACATAGTGGAGGTGCAAGATGCACCTGTGAATGTGAACAGTGCGGTACAGACGGAGAGGGAGCGGAGTGTGGCGAGTGCCGAGTGTCAGACGGAGGAGCCGGCGCGGCGGCGGCGAGTGCGGCGTGCACGAGCTCCACGAGTGCCAGAGTTGGTGGAGAATGTGCCTCCACCACCATACAGCACGCTTCCGCCGCCGCCGCTGCCGCACCCTGTGCCGGTGCACCCGCCTGCGCCTGTAATGGCTCCGCACCCACCCGTGCACCCACCAGTGCACCCACCTGTTCATCGCTTCCCCTTCCAGCCGATTCCTCTCAGGTGAATATAGTAAAAACTAATATATGATAAATAAAAAAGACTGCAATTGCAATTTATAGAGCATCAAGAACACTTGAGCAGAAATTCGAACTGGGTGTGTTCGAATTTCTGTGTATGCAGAAAACAATACAATATATCAAAAAGGAAATATTAGCAGCTTTGAAGTTGAAAGATCTTTTTAACTTGAAGACTACCCATTTACTAAAGAAACTGAGAAGCTGCTCTGATACAAGAAAGTAACATAAGAAAAGATCCAAAAGTAGAAACAATAGGGCTGCTGTGCTGAGATGGTTCGTGGTTGATTTGATCATATGCTAAAACTGCCACAAATAATTTTAGCCGATAGAAGTCCAATGCTTGCCAGAAGCCTCCCCCAAATATTGCCACTACGACCGGCATGGGTTTGTATGTCGTCCTAATTGGGTGGTTTTGGCATTATCGCCACGCTTGGCAGATGGGTTGAGTTATCCATCGCAGTAGAGTTATAAATGTACTCGAAGGACACTGCTGCCCATCCTCCAGTTAATCCCATAGGTCCCCTTTTATGACACCCACGGGATGAGATGGGGTGATGGTAGTCTTAACCGGTACCACACGGACAACTGCCACTGTTTAGTCAGCCCAACTGCGATGTCCAAGAAATATGGTTTGTAATATCCTGATCGTAAAAATATGCCAAAATACCTTTATTTTTATTTTTTTTATTGGTGCCCAGTGGAAATTCTTCATGAACTTCCTTCGCCCCGAGGAAGGGCGAAGGGGTATGCCGGACTCCTACCGGCTAAAACCACTGGGGCGGTCATCTTCGGCACCTAAGGGAGGCTCCAGGTCCTCGTATGATCACACTAGAGCCGCCCACTGGTGCCACGCCTATAGGCACATCTCGGAGAGGGTGACTGTATAGTGGTCACCCCCCCGGGGGATTGTAAAGGATCCCCCAAAGCGTCCCACGGCAGCGCGTGACCATATGCGTGCTACCGATGCCAAAATACCTAGGTGTCGTTTCCTAGCAGAAGAGCACACATTTTCTTCGTGTACTTGTAGCTTTGTGCGTTGAAGTCTTTTGCATTTGTTAAGTTTCAATTTTTATAAGTAACTTAATACATGATTTTTGTTAAGTTTAGTTTTAATTTTTATAAGTAACTTAATACGTTATTTTTGTTAAGTAACTTGTACAATAACACACTTGAAGTTAAAGAGGCTCCAATTAATTGTAAATGTCTAATTACATAGACTGAAATTAAAGTCATTGTATTAAAGGGTTGTTACGTAAATGACTTGGTAAAACGTTCACACCGGGCGTCATAAAGATACGCATGGCTTCGAGAAATACAAAGATTTACATACTTTTATTATATATACTTTATTTACATACTGAAAGTTACAAATAAAAGTGGAGCAAATCAATATCAACGACAGCCTTGCTGAGATTTTTTTTAAATCAGATACATACATATCTAGCGAAAGACTTAATATTAAGCGTATTAAAATTTTTGGCAAGGGATCCTTTTGATTTGGTTGTTATGGTCTAATAATTGCACTTGCACTTGGCAAATTAGGAGCCGTAACGTGGGGAAAATCAAGCAATCCACACAAAGAAAACATTGAATTTTCTTTGAATAACAGTGAATATATCGCGCATCGCTCTAACGTTCTACAAACTTAATAATAACAAAACTTTGAGAAGTACTAGTAATAACATGACCGCTAGTAGAAATAATGCTTGATCTCCTGACATCAATATTAAAATTTGAAGCTCTATTAGCCACCCACGACTTCTCCCTTGAAAATGTCTATATCAATCAGGATACTATGAACTTAATGATCGTTGTTTTACGTGTGATAAATTAGATCAACTAAATATAATGAGTGTCCGGATAAAGTTCTTCCTGTCCCTAATTTGGAGCAATAAACTGCTGTTCGACGGAAAAGTCAATAAGTTCAAGTTTCAGTCGTATTCATCGTTTCGGAGTCAACAACTAAAATACAATCGAACAATTGTTAATTCACCTTAAAATATGGTTACCAGATATATATAAAAAATTGTGAACCACGATGATACTTTCTATAAAAATCTAAATGAAGATCCAACAAATAAGTAGAGTAGATTATTACAAGCATGGACTTGCAGGGCTAATCTATTAATTTAGAAAACGCTATCTTCTGAGGCAATTTAGAACAACAGTTATAATTGATAATGCAAGGGCAATCATCCTAAATAATCCTAAGATTTGAAACATTCTTTATCCTAAATCGGAAGGTTCTAACCTTCTTTTCTATTTTTCTTTAAAAAAAAAACGTTGCCCCACTCTAGGATTTCTCCTGTGTCGAGGGTGCGTTTACAAACACAAATTCCACACACAATACACCCAGACCCGGAACAACTTCCTGCAGATCGTAAAAATATTTGTTCCGTGCGGGAATCGAACCCACGACCCGGTGCGCAGCAGCCGACTGTATCAGCCACTGCACCAACCCTGCCGTCATATACTTATCAAGGAAGGTGTATAGATTAGATTTTTACTTCCCTGTCAATTGACAATAGCAATTGATTCTGCTTGTCCATTAATTGGATAATTGCTACTAGAATCGTCATAATTAGTGTTGATATTATTACTTCTTACTCTGCAATTTCTAGAACTGTAAATCATTGAGGTAATGTATCATGTTCAACAATATAAAATATGTTTTACAGAAAATATTTGTTTATTCAGTTCATTTACTCACTATTTGGCAAGGAATATTTTAAATGAGAAACGTAACAGATTCGTTTTATCTGGCCACACTGCCACTGCCTGAATATCTGAACCCTATTCCCCTTTCATATCTTGCAATATCTCTACACGCCTAATTTCATTTCGATCAACCAAATATTATGAAACAAATATATATTTTAGATTATTTTATATGTATTTGTTACACATCAGGCGTGCGCAGTTGTTTTTTGCAATTGAAATTGTTTCGGTCATGCAATGCTCAGTCGCTCGGTATTGGACGCTAACTATGGTGGCCTCGTTATGTAAACGGATTGTTTACACATATCAGACAAGGTCGAGCTACAGTTTTAAGGATTCAATATAATACTAATAATGACACAGGAACATTTTCTTTCAATACCATTTAATTATTATTTTCAATAAATAGGTTCTACCAGGTTATGTTATATATACCCGGTTTTTAAAATTGTATCAAGTATATTGATTTGAATAGAATCGAAGTAAGTAGTATCGGTCTAATGAATTATTGCGGTTAGGTTAGATAAATTTCTTCTACGAAATATCTATTAAAACGTGCTTTAACACGTAGAGTCAAGGCTATTGATAAATCAGTTTCGTAATAATTGGAAACTGGACATTTTTTATGCCTGTTGTACAAAATGCAATCGAATTAAAATAAAAGGTTATCGACAGGAGCTAGTTCTAGAATGATGACATAACTAAATACATAATTCGGATATATAATTCGGTTTAACATAAATATCAACAATGAAATGTGTATAAAATATTTACAAACAAAGATAAACATGTCATAACTAAATTAATCTTTGGCTGTGTAAGGAAATTAAGCAGAGGTAGCATATTTTTTTTGCATTAGGATGATAAAATAGGTATAAAACCTTTAGACCAGTGCTGATTTATTGAGTTAGATACACTAAGTACTCATAGTGGCAACTCAAACAGGTTTGAGACACATGGTGGAAAATGGCGGTATTGAGTCTGCGGCGAACACAAAACAGTTCAATATAACATAGAGAGTTTTTACCATCAACACATTGTTCCTTCAGCTTACCCTGATAGAAAACTAACAATCCATTGTATCGTTGTTATTATGAATGCTTGAAAATGATTCAGTGATTTAGAGTTTATAAAATTGTTGGTTGCAAAGTCGTGACTCAACTTCTAGTACAGTCAATTCAGTCTTATTTTAATGGGGCAACATAGAAGAGGAGCAGCACTGGACTAATTTGATCTGATCTGAGTGAATAGGTACATTAATAATCTTAAGATTTGTTTAAAAATCATTTAGCTAGTTCATGTAATACTTGGGAACTCTGATTTAATTAACTACAAAAAGTTAAATTCCTACGAAAAAAACCCACCAAAAAGAAAAGTATCGGTACAAATATTTGTGCTTTTTTAATGTATTGAAAATATTTTCGGCAATACACTCACTCGAAGTTGTTGACGAGTATGTCTACCTGGGACAAACTATCCAGTTAGGTAGGTCCAACTTCGAGAAAGAGATCAATCGTCGAATCCGACTCGGCTGGGCAGCGTTTAGGATACTTCGCAATATCTTTTCGTCAACAATACCGCAATGCCTCAAGACGCAAGTCTTTAACCAGTGTGTGTTACCAGTGATGACATATGGAACAGAGACGTGGTCACTCACAATAGGCCTCATAAGAAAGCTCAAGGTCACTCAGCGAGCTATGGAGAGAGCTATGCTTGGTATTTCTCTACGAGATCGAATCAGAAATGAGGAGATCCGTAGAAGAACTAAAGTTGTCGAGATAGCTGAAAGGATTAGTAAACTGAAGTGGCAATGGGCAGGGCACATTGCTCGTAGAACTGATGGCCGCTGGGGCACAAAGGTTCTAGAATGGAGACCGCGCACCGGAAAACGCAGCGTGGGACGACCTCCAAAGAGGTGGACAGACGACCTGGTGAAGGTCGCTGGGAGTCGTTGGATGAGGGTGGCATGTAACCGCTCGTTGTGGAAATCTAAGGGGGAGGCCTTTGTTCAGCAGTGGACGTCCTGTGGCTGATATGATGACTCACTTTCGGCTGCCCGTAGCCGCACATATAATTTTATAGGCCCTCAGACAGTGGAATCCTTTACGAAAGTATATTTTTGTGGTCATCAAATGAGGTTAAAATATTGATAAAATTGTAATGAGAGAACATATTTATGTATCAAATAATGTTATGTCTGTTCTGTGTTTCTGATAATGCTCTTTGTCAATAATCAATAAGAAACCAAATAGATTTGTTATGTGTAAGGAAATGTAATTTGGTGATTTTTTTACTGGTAGCCGCGAAACATCGATTATATTCCTATCACTTAATAGAAACATCTATTATATAAATGGCAGCTAGAAAGAAACACTCATAAAGACACTAAAATACTCGTTACAATCGATTGGAGAACGTTCACCGATAAACTATACATCGTATTGATTGCTTTCAATCAAGATATTGCATACATTGCGCCCCAGTTACGAGATAGCGATGTAAGTGGTACGGCTCAATTGTATCAAATGTATTGGAAACTCAAAACATTTGTTTGCTTGCGATAAGGAATTCAATGCCTGCAAAATGTTGCCGTGTGGTGCTGGATAAGAATACCACCACCCGATCTCATCCCGTGGGTTAAGTAAAAGGCCACTATGGCATGCTATGGCTAACCCGTCTACCAATCTTGGCGATTATGGCAAAACCACTAATGACTACACAACACAAACCCATACCCGTTGTGGTAATCTTTGAGACTTCCGTGGACTTTTTTTGGCTAGAATTATGAAGATGATGAAAATGTTCGTCCAGTGAAATGTCTTGGACCAGAACCGTTTTAAAACATAACTGAAAAAAAAAACATGTACTTAGGATGATAATGCAAGAAAACAATATTTTTGTCTAATTCTAATTCAATGTTTGAAATAGTTTTTTTTTATATAACAGTTTCAGAATTATTTTTGTTATGCCCTAAATTCTTAGTGTCTGTCTTAAGGCTCAGAAGGTTCTATCGAATAACCTGTGTAGTAATCTAAAAGTGTAATTTATAAAACTATAGAATGAAAGAAAGAACTTTATTTTGTACTCGGACCACACTTACAGAACAGAATAAAAGAAAAACAGTTATTTTTATGAACAAAAGGATGCTGTACGAGGCCAAAAATGGTCCCTATCTCAGCATATACGGCAACGGTGGAACGTTACAGCGCTGGTTTTCAGATAGGACCGTATAGTAGTAGTATTTTTTGCTGTTCCATGAGATGCTTTTTATATTTTAAATTGGATGTATAAATCGATTTATATTCATAAAATATGACTATATATTTATATGTATATATATAGCTTACCTACCTTACCATATCTGAAATTGATTTATTGACTTGTCAGAATTTCAGATCGATAAATAACGGTAAAGGACTCAGGACCCCGACAGATACATATTAGGGTCCTACAAAAACAGTGGACTTTACTCATAGTACGAGTTTCTTTTTACGTTTCGATTGTGAAAAGAAACGCAGACTACTGTACCACACAGTAGTTTATAGGGATTGCGTTTATTAAAAACAAGTTATATCACTTTTTTATACTACATTTCATATGGGAATCATAAAATTAAATTAAATCATTGTACATTAATCGAATGCCGACTGTTTAGAGGAATTCCTATTTCAAGTGAACTATTTTAATGCCTGGGGATATTAATGTGGGTTGTCAGAGATCGAATATAAATGAGTTACTTATAATGTCTCAGTTTCTCGTGTGCATGTGTGCGTGTCCCACATCGTAACAAGGTCCGTGTAGGTCGCTTGCGCACACGCTTTGCTCCGTCGCCGTCAATGTGGGCCGATGCATCTTAGTACTGTGATATATTTATATCCCAACTTACGGTATTTATCATTGTTCTCTGTCAACGGGTTAATTATTCGTAAATTTATTTAGAAATAAATGACGTTAACGACTCACCTAACCGTACTTGTTAATTTACTGTATAATTTAAACTTTTTTTCAGTACTTATCACGTGCATACGTTGAACGACATAATTTCTTTCAATACTGCTTAAATCTCTTTTAGAAAGGTATGTACTGCAGAGTGTATTTTTAATAAATAAAATATGCAGTTACTCACGGCAGATTAGCCATCCGTCAGTATAACATTAATGCAGTTTTCACAATGATTGCGTAGGAAATGGCTGCGAGCCGCAGTCGCCTTTGTAAAAAATAAATAAAGTAAAACTAACAACGATGTGTAAAAAGACTTTACTTAAGTCCATATCATCCGTAAAAATCTACCTTTATGATTGGTATAAAGGAAACGCGTCGCAGACGTGACATTACAGTACAAACATACACAAGTTGGAACAACGAAATAGAGCGCGTATGTAGATATTGTAGATATACTAAAGGAATATGTTAAGATATTCCTGAAGTTGTTCATGTAAATTAGTGTTGAATTTAAACATCATCACATCTGGCGTTATCTTGACGCGTGAACTACCCGCTAGTAAGACTAACCTGTCCGCACTTTACGTACGTCTTTAGCCTCTGTGCACCTCGCGCATTCGCGTCATACTGTTTGACAGGACATGAAAGGAGCATGCTAAAGCAATGGACAATCGCCCGCGCCACGTCCATGTCCTGTCCATATCTCGACACATTTGTGTGAATTGCGCCCAAACAAGGCTGGTAAGGATAAATCATTTTCATAAATTAACGAAGACCTATTCTCCTGTAAGTTTCTGATTGAATTGTCATACTTTAATAGAATTCGGTATTTCACCAACTGACAAATAGTTTTAGTATGTACCTCATTTTTTACCTCAATTTGTTATTTTAAGTACCTATCCATATTTGTATTCCAGATTTGTATTAAACGAGTATACTGTTCAGTATACTTAAACGAGTATACAAATCTGGAAACTAAGGGAATATATAAATGCATGTTTCCCTAATATATTATCGCTTCTTACTATTACTTATGTCGCAAGCGAAATTTGCTTTCTCGTGTAGTAAACAGTTGTGTCCTCCAAACGTGGTTTGTCGGTCAATATCGCTAGACATTGCGAAACTCCAATCACACAACACAAACATATGGGTTCCATACCCAACCCGGTCGTTGTGGCAATTTTTGGGGAGGCTTCTGTCCAGCTGTGGACGTTTTTCGGCTGGAATGAATGAATGGACCGAAACATTATTATTACAATCTAAATCCATAGATTTCATGGTAACTTTTATATTATTGAAGATAATAAATAATTTTCCCCATATCTGAACTAAATCCGAAGCATATAAATTATTCTGATGGTTATGTTGCGAAAACTGATTAATCATTTTGAATAGAGAATTCCCTTGTACTATTTCTAGTGAGGAGCCATCACTCCACGTGGCGTCTATTTGAAGATTCCACACTTCCTTGAATGTTGAGCTTACAAATAAATACTTGCACCTCGAGCGATGTTGGCGCTCTGCCAACATCCTAATGGCTCGGGTCTCGCGCCAAAGCCGCCAGAAAATCGTCGGTATTGGAAACTAAACTTGCGACTCGAAGTGGATTTACTTAATGTTCATGTCGTCCATCTAACAATAACATTTACAAGGTTAGCCCTCTTTTTGTTGTGAAAGTGTAATAGGCTTTTAGGACTCCGTTTTTCAAATTGTAATTCAATTTCTTTGATTGTATTACAATGGCCGGTGTGTTTGCGCTAGTGTGTTTGTGGCTCTAGTGAGCTCAAGATTGTGCGCTATGCTCGTGACTGTGGCGAGCCAAACGTCCAATTACGAGTCGAGCTCGGACGATGCTTGGGCCAGAGGCAATCCAATTTCCTAGTGCATTGTCCGTCTGTCTACAAAAATCTTATGTCACCTATATATACATCATGTTAGTACATGTTTTTATGTTAGTACATCTATATATATTAAAAAATACGTTCGTTTTTTAAAATCACAAATCTCCTAAAGTTCTTTACCGATTTTTGCACATCGTTGTATTCATATACGCGCATGTTTTTATTATATCAGGAGAGTCATAATCTATTTGTATTCATATACGCGCATGTTTTTATTATATCATGACACTCATAATCTATTTAAATATAAAAATTTGATGTTCGTTTGTTCAAAATCGTAAATCTCCTAAGTTCTTTACAGGTCGTTCTGAAATTTGTACATATCGTTGTATTCATATACGCGCATGTTTTTATTAAACTATATACGACGATAACCATCATTGTTATTTTTTTAAATCAGAATCAAAATCCTGTTGTCATTATTTGATTTAGCCACAGCAACGCGTGGCAGCGTAAAACTAGTGTTTTTATAGTTTTCTGGCAAGTAACTCGAAAAAGGAAGATTTTTATGTTATGTAAGTTGCAACCGGATTATGTAACATTTAATGCTCCGTCTCCGACTGTTTATTAAGAAGTCTATTCGTTCCGTTACCGTGTCTCAGTATATTTAAATGACTGGGATTTACTGTACCAATCTTAATAATAAGATGCTTAACAAACAGACCTTGACTACAATACTAATTAAAACGAATATAATTGCTCGGTAAACGGTATGCTATTTTGCACCTTGCAATAGAGTGAGCAATTTGTGGAGCAAGCTTGCGAAATCTAACATGAGTACGATACGGTAGAACAAGACATAGTTAACGCAATTGAGTTTTAATGTATGTAACATTACAAGAAATTAAGAATTAGACTTAAAACTCTTAATTAAAAGTTATTGTTACTATTTTATGATTACATTTAGACGGTCTCCAATAAATGAGATATATATTTTGACTGTATTCATTAATTAACATAAGACGTGACGTTTTCTAGTAGTCAGTTGCACTCACTGATCGGTAAACGTTCGGAGAGGCTAAGCAACGCTTGGTGCGGTCAGTCTATGGATTGGTGACCGCATAGTGGTATTTAAACAGAGCGTCTCCGTGCTTCGGAAGGCAGGTCAATTCTTCGGCCCCGGTTGTAGTCATTAGGCGACAGTCCTTAAGCCAAGTCGGAAGCCTTTGAGTAGCTTGAACAACCCTGACACTAGGTTGGACGCTAACCACACGAAAGCAGATATGCCTATATCATAAGTTAACAGATTTATACGTCAAAGACATATTCATTAGACTGGGACATTTGGATACGATAGTAATGTTTGTACATGGAAAACGTACGTGATAACCCAGATAGTAGACCCATCTAGGCTAAAACAATTAGACTTTACATGAATCAACTTTCCGATTTGTGACAATGATAATCCAGCAACAATTTAGCCAATTTATTTAATGATACGAATATAAAGTAGATTCTACGGTGAAATTAACAAACTTCATCGCGGGTCCCTGACACAGATTTTATTACCTAATAATTTAAACTGTTAGGCCATGTGCACACAAATCAGACCCGCTATGTATTCGAGGAGTTTCTGCATGTACCTTGGTTCGTCGACGTGGTACGGTGAAAGTGGCCGGTATTGAATGTCTTAGCTTCTACCCAAGGCGAGTAAGTTAACGCTTTGTCAACTGTAATTGAATTTACAGATAGAATTCGACGTCTAGCGGAGTGAATGTACTCTGTACCTAATGCAGAATTTATGTAAATATTTCAAATGTCCAAAGACATTGATGAAGATTCTAAATTTGATTCTTAACTTAGAGTGCTTGATAAACTCGCAATGTTACATTTCGCTACTAAATACAGAAACGATAAATGGTTTTAAAATTGAATTGTAATAATTATTGATTCATCATCATAACAGCCATAAGACGTCCACTGCTGAACAAATGCCTCCCCCCGGCCCGGACATGCCGTGTGTCACCATTTTAGAGGAAATTTGCCAGTATTTACCACGCTTGGCAGGCAGGTTGGTGAGCGCAGAATGGATGCTTTCCACAGAAAGGACTCTGCTGCCCTTCCCTCTGGTGTGGAGCCCCTTAGTGGCGACTACTTTACGACATTCACAGAAGGAGATGGAGGGGCACCATATTCTTAATCCGGATACCACACGGATTATTCATTACATCACGTATATTATAGATTATTGTTTTTCTTGACGTTTTGAACACTTTGCAGCTTTCGTGGACGCATGATCATCATCCTGTCTTGTTTTATTATGATGAGCTATGATCGCGAAAACCTAAGACATCACTATGAATTACTGAAGTCACAGTAGGTTTATGATTGCCATAGTAAAATATATGTAAATAATTTAAATGATTCATTATGATGCTGGCGTTGAAAACTAAGACATCACTATGAATTACTGAAGTCACAGTAGGTTTATGATTGCCATAGTAAAATATATGTAAATAATTTAAATGATTCATTATGATGCTGGCGTTGAAAACTTAATGTGTTACATAATCACGGAATTTCACGATACACCACCACGCATTATCGATATTAATTGTATGAAGTAAATCACAAATTAACTTTAACTTTAAAAGTAAGTTTGTGATGTGTTTCATAGTAAAATACTAGCAGTGTTGCCTGTTTTTTTTTTATTGGTGTCCTTTGGAAATTCTACATGAACTCCCTTCGCCCCGGGGAAGGACGAAGGGGTATGCCGGACTCCTACCGGCTAAAACAACTGGAGCGGTCATCTTCGGTACCGAAGAGAGGCTCCAGGTCTTCGTAAGATCCCACTAGAGCCGCCCATTGGTGCCACGCTTTTAGGCTCATCTCGGAGGGGATGACTGTAAAGCGCTCAACCCCTCTAGCGGAGGGCAGGCGGCTGTAAAAAGGCCACCCCCCAGGCACTTCTCGGGGAGGATTGTAAAGGATCCCCCCAAGTCTCGCTGTGCGCTGTGTTACACACACGGCGGCACATGACCACGTGCGCGCCACTGTCTTCCCGGGGGTCGCTTGGTATGAGAGCGCAGACTCCCCGATCTGCGCGCCCACGACCCCCGAGGCCCCCTACCGTGAACTGAAGGCAGCGGGCTCAGGCGTCTTGGACCTGGACGCCGGGGCGGTTGTTACCTCGGCGCCGTCTCGTCCTTCTCTGTGTGGGATCAGCCCTCTCTTGATCCCGCTCAGCAGTTTCCTTCTGGAGCATGACGCTCTCACAGAAGGAGACCACTGCAGTCCAATTTGCATGCTCTACCAACATAGTCGAAACTCCTGCCGACAGAGAGAGATCTTGCCCGATGTGATCGACCAGGATCCGCCGCTCGGCAGCCCACGCAGGCCACTCCTCGAGCGTGTGCTGTGCGGTATCCTGGTCGCTTCCACAGTGGTTAGCAGTGATGCCTAGTGGTTGAACACTTGCCTTCCATACAGGAGGGTCTGAGATTGATCGCAGCCCAGCCTGCACCTCTGCTTTTCGGATTCATGTGCGGATCAGAATTTGCGTATCTCTTGCGTTAACGGTGAAGGAAAACATCTTGGGGATACCTGCATTCCTGAGGGCTCCAAAATTTTCTCAATGGCGTGTGTAGTTCGCCAACCCGTACAAGGCTAGCGTGGTGGAATAAGGCCTAACCTTTCTCACGGTGAGAAAAGGGCTCGTGCCTGGGCACTCCTCTATTGATGGCAATGGGACAGTCATAGGTTGATTTTGTATGTTATGTAAAATAATTGCTTCAGAAACAAATTTCTAGCAAGCTAGTAGAGCACGAACTTTTGAAGCATGTAAATTGTAAGCAGTCTGCTCTGGCCTGCATAGAGAAATAGTTTGAACTGACACAGAATGTGACTTTATATTGATTCTATAGAAATATATTTCCCTTCCGCTTCTAAATTATATATGTAGACCCACCTATGTATTAAAGGTTATTTTGTCAGTGCCGTTAAAATAATTACCATGCGTTTTATAACATAAAATTCTGGCTTCTATAGTTTTGAATCTAGTGCATTGATTTTGCTAGTATTGACATAAATAGTTTATGACCACGGTTCTGCTTGTAAAGATGTTGTGATACAAAACATACGTGTTTTAGATAATTTACTAACGTTACTCAATAGACGACCTTGCTAACATCGCCAGCCTTCGTTTATACTGTTCGGTATAAGATAAGTTATGAGAGATCAGACAAATAGCCGATGTGTTAAATTATAAAGATATATTGGCATACATGAAACCATTTATCATATACTGGCTGAAAAGCCGACTTTGCGTATTCATAACTAAAGACGTGAATAAGCGTTTTAATATCCAGTACTTTATGACATTAATTCCAGAAAGCTACTATTTATTGTGGTAGGTACGTCCCAAGGGTATAAAGTTTAGGTATATTAGTTTTGCGTCGTGTGTTTATGCTCGTGTAGTCAGATCGGAATAGTCTGAAACACGCGCCGTTTGTATCATTGCACGGCTCTACTAATTGGACTTGTGTCGTTGGACTGATGCACGCGATGCGAACATTTACATGAAAATTGTCATAACAGGGAACGTCGCTTGTTTTGTAATACAATGAATTGTCACAACAAACACTTCTGTATTTTACGATGTATAGTTGTATGCTTTTTATTCGTTTAGTTCTTCTAGTTTGTTGTTTCTATGTTTTGCTCTTGATAAAACGTGTTTTACCTTCACTATTGTGTAATAGATTAAGACTTACGAAGTTACGAGTATATTAGTTGTATTTGAACAAATAATTCTTTGCTTTATAAGTTATAACGCAGTTGCTGACACACTGAGATTAATATTAGAAGATATACTGTTGTTCTACTTTTATGTAACATAATGATGAACAAAGCAATCGTATTGGTTGCGTAAGCGCCACCGTCGGCGTCGCGTCGCTTCGGCTGAATAGAGACAGGTATAGCACACGTAACGTTTTTGGTGTTATTCAGTCTCACTCCACAAATAACGTTGCACAATACACATTTAAAAACTTTCGTGCGTTATCTAAGTATGGTGACGGACAACCATGGGATCGTGACACACATTCTTAACGGATAACTAACAAACGTTTTAGTGAACCAATTAGTAATATTTACCTACTCATTTTGTAACAAGCAAGTGCACACATGGGTGAAGCGAATGCTATTTCGTCATATCAGCTAAAGGACCTCCACTGCTGAACAAAGGCCCAACGCATAGATTTCACAATCGTGTCGTCATATGGGGGGGAATTTACCAATACTCACCAAGCTTGGCAGACAGGTTGGTGAGAGCAGTACAGCTCCTGTCCCATAGAAGGACCCCGCATCCCTTCCGTAGCCCTTTGACATCCACGGGAGGAAATGGAATGGTGCTATATTCTTAATTCAGATACAAATGGAATACGGAACGCTATTTAAACTTGTAGAAATTGTAACTAGTCACAAATACAGTTTCGGCAATCAATACATAACGGTCTGCTAAACTGTTATTTAGTTTTTACTGCGATGAAGACTATGTCCCTACTTAGTATATCCAAATGAGCTATTTATTGATTCGTATCGAAACCACATTAATCAAAAAGTCCACTAGTAGATTAAGTATACGGTATGTTCATCAATACGTATCTCCTGAGTACTGAGGTCCTTAAACTAGAACAGCCAAAATAATAATTTAAAACAGCAAATAATTTTAGTACCTTATTTTTTATTGATGTCCAGTGGTAATTCTACATGGAACTTCCTTCATTCCGGGGAAGGGCGAAGGGGTATGCCGGACCCCTACCGGCTAAAACCACTGGAGCGGTCATCTTCGGCATCGAAGGTAATCCAGGTCCTCGTAAGATAACACTAGAGAAATAACTTTAGTACTTAACGCATTTTGCTGCGTAAAATGGAATTATCGAAACGTTGGTAAGGAATACATGCTTGATGCAAAAATAGAAACCTATTATCAGGTTAAATAAAATCCATAAAAAAATCGGCGCAAATTATGTGAAAACAACATTATTTATCATATTTTTCCTTTAATAATATTAAATAAAAGTTGTCCCACACTAGTATTTCTCCTGTATCGTAGGTGCGTTTACAGACGAATTCCACACACAATACACCCAGACACGGAACAACTACCTGCAGATCATACAAATATTTGTTCCGTGCGGGAATCGAACCTGTGACCCGGAGCGCAGCAGCCGACTGTATCAGCCACTGCACCAACCATGCCGTCATAAAATCGTACTCACGGACTCAGGAGGTTAAGTATACTATAGTCTAGAGATTGTCGTATTCATGAGCTGTGCCGCAGTCGGGTAAAATTGGTAGTATTTTTTTTAATGATGCCACCCACACTATTTCTCTTTCTTCTGCGTCGTGGGTATAGTTTACAGCCAAATCTCACATACACAAACACCCAGACCCAGACCCTGATTAGCTAAAGACAGCAACTATCGCGCAGCTACCGGTGGCAAATCACCTGAAGTTGAAAGGCGAAAATGCAATTTTTTGTTAATTGACCGTCCGACAGTGTGTGCTTTAGTATTTAATCGCTATCGGTAAACACATAACACTAAAGTGACGTTTGACAGCGGCGCCTATTGCAAACCGTCTGCAACATACGTAATCAACCCGCGGAAACAACTATCTGTAGATCATACAAATATTTTGTTTCGTGCCCCGCATCAAACCGGCATTACGCAGCGGGGAAACCAATTGCTTAGCGTTACCATAGGCACCTAAGGTAACTCTAAGCACACAGCTATTAATGTAAAAGCGGCAAAAATTCTCGTATGCGATATCTTTCACCGTCATTCGTTAAGGTTATTATGTAAATTATCGTCGTTCATTTTTAATGACGGGCATTCGGCATCACGCGTAGCGTCTACTCGGATCTAATGATTGTGAACCTCGACCTTTTGGTTTTTAACAAGGTTAAACGAAGGCACCGCTGCATTTCTCTTAATTGATTGATCGTCATTGTGCTCGTGGAGTAACTCTTAAGATGGATGAGACGGATTTGGTTCTATAAGACTTTATTATTATTTTTTCGAAGCTAAGAGGTTGTCATTTATCATTATCATGGTTGTAGCTTTTTCTCGATTATGATCGGCAGGGCCTGATTTTGGCGGATTTCGTCAACACATATGCTTTTTTGTTGTGGTATAAATAGTCGCGATAGCACATTCAATTCTAATTACAGTATTCAAGATTTCTATTTGGCGAACTTTTCAATGCTGCAGCCCCTCCCGGAGCGAAACTGCCATGTCTCCAAACCTGATACCATTTTCTGGTTTCTGACAAATTTGGTCGCACCTTGCTTCCCGTCGACCGACGTCGTCCCGTCGAGGCACGGTTGGCGCAGTGGTTAAGCTGCTGGCTTTCTACGCTACGTGCCACGGGTTCGATTCCCGCTCGGAACAAACAGTTGTATGACCTACAGATAGTTATTTCGGGTCTGGGTGTTCGTGCATGTGAGATTTATGTCTGTAAACTGTACCCACAGCACAGGAGAAATCCTAGTGTGGGACATCGGTTAAAATATATAAATAAATAAATAAAATTAGAGCTCAGAGTTTTTTTTATTTCTGTCAAATACAGCGACAATGACACGGATCCTGTCTGGCTGACATTTCGAGTCGGCCTCGGTGCGACTGACCCACGCTTGCACTTTACATTCTAACTCAATTTCAAGGCATAAGTCCTATGTTCTAAATAATAAAGTCCAAATTCATATGACACGTAATCTGTGATAGACCGCACCTTGTACCAAACGCCATTTAATGTGCGCAGTTTGTTTCTATGACGAAATCAGGTGCTTGCTTTTCTTAATTGTAATTATCGCTAATGATATATGCTATTAATACTATTATAATTATAGCAGCGGCGTTAAAACAATTCTCGGCTACGCATTGGGTACGGCACGGTTAAATATATTTATAATCTACTAACATTTTTGATTGATATCTAACTAGTCATATGTAGATATACTGTTTTGGATGTGGCTGTGAACTGAACCCATGATAGACGAAAAATAAGGAAAATGTTTGGTGAAACATTAAGGCACTCTTTTTTACTGATTTAGGTAGAAAATGGTAGATTGTTTCACATATGATTATCCAAATATTTTAATTATGATAGTAGGTATATAATTTTCATCAATATATGGCTGGCTGTACATTGTTGAGGTCATTATTAGGCCAGTGTTCAGCTGTGAACATTTATGGGCTGTTGTAAAATATATATTACTAGGTATAACATTCTGTTACTTATTAAACAAACGTTCGGAAAAATAACATCAGCAATAACACAGTCTCTGTATGCAATGAAAAATATATCTATGTAAACTCGGCTGTGAAGCAACGCAAATAAATCGTAAACGGAAAAATAGTGCAAAGCTGAGAGCTTCATAAAGCGAGAGGTATCAAAAGACATTATTCAGTATCGAACTATCGAATGAAATCGAGAAGAGAAATGAAACAGTTTTAAAAATGGAATAAAACATGTCGGATCATCAGTATTGCTAGTGTTGTCATTCTGTTATCGTTCTTAGCTGTTATTGCTATGCCTAATATGACTTTGAATTATTTTTAAATAGACCTTTCTTCTTTTCACTGCTTTGCAAATCCATCATCGACCCGGAGAAGGGAGATGGGGTTTGCCTGACTCTTACCAGCTAAAATCTAGGTGGTCATCCTCGGCACCCAGTGAGGGCTCCAGCTATTTGCCTCCAAGCTACCTCTGGAGCCGCTCATTGTTACCACCCTTTTAGGCACATCTCGGAGGGGCTGACTGGAAAGCGGTCACCCCTTCTATCAGATGGGTGGCGACGGTAAATAGACCGCCCCCTCCCAAACACATCTCATACAAATGTAAAGAGACTTCCGAAGTGTGCTCTGTGCTGCGCACACAGTACTCTTATTCTGTGGTTCTGCCAACATAGCCCCTGCAAGATCTTGCCCGCTCTTATTGATCAGGATTCACCGTTCGGCAGCCTCTAGCGTGTGCTGTACGAAATCTTCATTGTATCCACAGTGCCTTCATTCAGCCGTAACCTTGCAGCTGACCCTGTGCAAAACGCATTGAAACAACCGTGTCCAGTGAACACTTGCATCAGGCGGTAGGTGACTGGCTCGCTTCTTATCGTCTAGGTACCTATTTTATTTTAAGAACGTTGCCCTGCACTATGTTTTCTCCTGTGTCCTAGATGCGTATACAGACACAAACTCCACACACAATACACCCAGACCCGAAATAACTACCTGCAGATCATACAAATATTTGTTCCGTGCGGGAATCGAACTCACGACCCGGTGCGCAGCAGCGGACTGTATCAGCCACTGCACCAACCGTGCCGTCAGGTTCCGAAGAGCGGCAAAAAATACTTATACCTATCTATAGAATATATGTATTTATAAATATTATACCCAGTATTGTTTCAAAAGGGATAACCTCTATTCAGCAATTTAAATTTATTAGCAACAAATATGAAAGTAACAATATTCAAAAGATTTTAAAAGTAATCCGTGTTGTTTTTCGGTCTTCAACGAAACTTTAATTCCCTAGTCGAATAACAGTTGCTACTATGTTTTTATTTTATGTGCGTGAATCTTTTTCTACGTAAGATTAGTAAATAAGATTTCTTAAATGTATATCTCGCATTGTATAGGCGTTTGAATCATAAGTTTGGTAATTTACAGGATTTTACTATTTGATTTATTGTTATGGGCAACCCTTACAATCTTAATATTGCTTACTATTTGAAGGTGCTACGCAAATAATTAGTAATATATCTAATAAAGCAACAATCATCGCAATAGCTGACGACTGCTACCTCACTCACGCAATTCAATGATTGGTTAGTACCAAAGATACTGGAAGAAAGGAGATATGCCATGTAGTTCAAAATGTATGTGAGCATAGAAATCCAGTTTTCCCTTACCATTCTTCATAAAAACACACTAATGCATACAGTTCCAAGTTTACGTTCCCGATAGTATAACTAAGATCCTCCAAACCACAGCCAACGTCTACGGTAAATGGTTTAGGAAATGGCGGATTGAAGTTAACCCTATCAAAAGTAAAGCCGTCCTATTTTGCAAATTAGGCGACGACCACCCACGCTTCAGGGAGATCTCGATGCTGGGCCAATCGGTTCCTTAGGAACCGCACGCCAAGTATCTTGAAGTCACCCTAGACAAAAAAACTGACCTTCATTCCCCACACAAAGACGGTGCGTGCCCGCGCTGCCTTTGTGCTCGGTCGCCTTCACTATATTCTGAACGCTCGTAGTAAATTATCCCTTAGAAATAAGGTGAGAATTTACACCACATGCATTCGACCCATCATGACCTATGCCAGCCCAGTGTTCGCACACGCTGAATCATACCCACTCCGTAGATTCGAAACCCTCCAAACCCGTTTCATGCGCAAGGCCACCGGAGCGCCTCTGTACATGCGAAACGACCAACTCCATTTCGACCTTAACTTGCCGACCATCAGGCAATTTATGAAACAAGCGTCTAAATGCTATCTCAATTCTGCCCTGTCCCATCCAAATCCCCTTGTGGTATCAGCCGCCGATTACGAACCCTCCCGTATCAGTAGAGTACGCCGCCCGAGGCACGTTCTGCTCGACCCAGACGATAAAATCACGTTAGATCACATGAAGAGACTCGTGTTGTCTCGTTCACTAAACACCCGACCGTTGTACCGCCCTCGCCGCCGAGGATGCCCGCCTCACCGACGTCGCGGAGGCCTATCGCCGCGTCACCCCCGTTCAAGTTAGCACTTCTCCCTCCCGTCTCTTGCTCGCGCCGGCCCGTGCCGAGCCTGTAGCTTTAAATGTCCCCTAATACAATTTAAATAATACCGATCCAGCTGTCCCCAAAACAATAGCTTGATATCCCCAGCAACGCCCAAAAAAAAAAAAAAACAGTTCCAAGTTCTTTATTCGGCTTAAATGATGAAAATTATAGCCTATGTCTATCTGGACCCTACGTAATAGGTCCAGCATCTCAGCACTCGTGTTCTACTTGGAGTTTTGTTTTTCTCCTCAAATTAATTGAACTTCATCCTTCATCCGTATCTATTGTTTGTTAGAACGCAGTGTCAGTCATTTCATCGTGGGAATGTGTGTGCTTACCGAGCATTGACAACCCGCCGGGAGCCGGCCCCGGTCACCCGACCGTTGTTGCGAACCCTCCCAAATATGAAATGAGCTTTGGTGTGACAGTCATCGCGGCAATGCATTCGCAATTACTGTCCATTGTTGGCGTAATGGCAGTTTTAATTAAGCTAGTTTCGGCTTATTGTTACAATGTGGTAGGTAACAACTAACAAAGCATAGCTATTGCAAAAGTATTCTGTCTATAATGCTTACTTTTAGGGTTTCGAACGTCCGAAGTAAAAAACGGCAGAAACCTTATAGGATCACTCGTGTGTCTGTCTGTCACAGCCAATTTGTGACCACACGGACTTCATTCGACAGCACACGGAGTTATTTTGTATATGCATATTAAAATAAAAGTCCAAAATCATTTAGGTATCTAAATTAGACTAAATAGTTAGGCCTTTTTGCATATGAAAATTTACAGCACTAATTTGCCCAACTCTACTATGTTATATTATGTACATTGTTGACATGTTACATAAACAAGATAATACGGGGAAGATAATATAACCAGACTGACAGGTTGCACGAAATCTCTAACTATATAGATAAAAAGAAATAGAATATAGAATAGAAAACAATATAGTGCAAGTTGAACTCGCGTGAAGAGGGTTCCGAAATTGCTGATTAAAGTGTATATTGTTGAATTCTGTCCTGTACTAATAATTTATCTCAAGAACAAACTTAACACTGTAGTTGAAAAACATGTTCTCCTATAACGGTAACTGCAAACGTAAATTTGTACGCACAACATTGAAAGATTTACAATGTTATTTTAAGACTATAGACTTTTTATAGGTTTTCCTTTAATCTTTAAGTAAAGAGCTACTTTTCCAAATTTTTTTCAGAAATTTAGGCTCAGTAATTTTGGAGATAGTGTTGATTGTGAGATTGGTAAATTTTCGCCAATTTTCTTAAATATCTTTAAACTATTATTTTTTAAATTAATATATTTAAGACCTTCACGATAAGCCCTTTCATGTATATGATATGTTACACGGTAAAGTTAGCAAAACTTTTATTTAACTTAGTCGGTCCAGTAGATTCGGAGCAATTTGGCTGTGAGAAACAGACGGACACAAGTTCTATAAAGGTTCCGCAGCTTTTTCACTCAGACGTTCGGAACGCTAAAAAACGAACTAAAACCTAGGTATTTTTAAGACGATTGATCGAATTTCGCTCATTTTTAGACGACATTAAATATTAGGTACTGGAATTTGTATGCAAAATTTAAATGATACATAGGAAATTGAATTTTTTAAGTATATAATTTTTAGCAAGTAATAGTACTTTCACATGTCATACATTCAGATCCATATCTGGGTCAAGGACCTTCCAACTCCTTAGTCGTTTTATTAGGGGTTACTTAATCCGATAATATAACTGTCTTCACTTAATCCTCAAAATTTAGGATAACTGTCCAAAACATAATTCATTTTTATCTGCTAACTAGGAACGTGACCCGTTCTTAATATTATAATTATTATTGCAGCTAAATGTTCAGTGAGCCCTGCTGAAAACCCATTGCTACAGCAACGGTCACAAAGGGCATGAAAAAGAGGGTCGGCAACGCACGAGTGATGCCTCTGGTGATGCAAACATTCACAGATTACTGTAACCGATTACCATCAGCCGGGCCGTATGCTTGTTTGCCACAGAGCTGTAGGTACAACAATACCTATAAGTTTCCTGTTAATCGGGTTAATTTAAATATAATGTCAGTGTTCCATTTTCATGTTTTCCTTGTATACGCTGTATAATTTCCTGCTAAACAGGAAAATTATTTCCATATAGTATTGACTATTTTATTACCTAGAATTAAAAATTGCGGTCTACGTTGTGCCTTATCTTACCAGTATCCAAAAATAATAATTTATTGTAATATCCAAACATATTATGTTAAAAAAAAATATGTAACCATTTTGAACTGTTTGGTCATAAATATTATTTTCCCTTTAATATTACTAATGGTTTTATTTCCTGCTGTGCACCGAATATAGTGTTACCCTATAGGTACAATAATATGTCGTACGTCAATAAATTTATGGCCATATTAATTGTAGGGGTCCGAGAATTATAGTTGGTGTCCCGAATCTGGATTGTTTTCATTGTTTCCGAACAATTATTTTAACAATAAGGGCTGTTGATGAAGGGTTTGGTACTTGATGTGAGAAGCTAATACATTGTTACAATAGCGTTTATATTATTTTATTTACTTGAAAGTAGGTAACGTTATTTAACTACCTATCTATATGTTTAATAAATAATGAGACGACATATATAATGAACAGGAAATATTGTATAAAGGATAAATATAATAATATTTACATAATTCTTATTCTAATTGCCTTGCTACGTTGCGTTGGTTACGGATTTTTCACGATTCATTCCGTAAACCTCCGGGCCACAGCAACAAGGCTGCGGGTACAAAATCGGTTGCTTGTAACTTTTTCATTGTCCTATATACTTTCTTAGTTAATCCACTGATACTATAATACTATACTGTTAATATAAGACACCACTAACTGCAGGTCAACACCGTGAGGTAACCTGGACTAAATAGTCTGAAATCGCCTAATTGCAGTGAGCCAGCGTGTTGATCAATGGTCGTTCCTTATATGTATGAGAAACCGTTGCCGTGCAGTGTGTGGTATAAATAATTACAAATAATAAAAACTGCCTACACAACTTCCATGATAGTTTTATATAAATCCAAACGACCTGACCTAAAGAACTAATTTAAATTGAATGTGATTCAGTAGGAACTACTTACATATCCACGGAGCTATTGTAGTCCCTGGTTTGGTATTTTTTAATGCCTACCACGGTATACACCCGAACGTTTCGTATTAATTTAGTCCCGAACTCGAGTGTATTCAAGTTTTAGAATCCAATTAACAGGTATTTTTTTAATTTAAGCATTTCTGATTTGCTCAGTATTCGTGTCGGTAACTTTGAGAGGGGAAATCACCTTGAAAGAAATTGGTATTTTTTATGAGTTCGATTAGACGTATGTAATAAGTAGTAACCCTCGGATACATTGGCAAAAGGGACGTTATTTACTCTACGACAATGTGAACTTCATAAGCCCTCCGATTATGGAGGTCAATCGGATCAGCCATTGCAACATTAACCCTAAACATACGAACAAAACTTTTCCCTTCCTATATTAATCTGGTACTACCTACTTAAAATATAAACGTACCACTGAGAAAACGTATGACCTACACACATTAGTTGTAACTGTAGATAATATACCAGAGGCTGGTCCAGTTTTTACAAAGGATTACCACATAAATTCTCCTACATTCATCCAGAAAATGGAGGAGAAAATTCTAAAATGTGTATTACATGTAGCAGTTTGGTTATTGCTGCTGACACGACTTTGGTCTTAATAAATAATGTCGCGTGCCCGCCCAGCGGTCGGGGTCGGGACCAACAACTATATTTTAGGTACACGTATACTCTCGACTCCGTTTATTTGTATGAATTTGAATAAAGTTAAATTACGATCATATTTTGATGCAATAATGCTTAGCGATTTAGTAGAAATGTAAAATCTAAAATGACGTAAAATATAAAACAAAGATTTGGATGAGAAACGCCGAGGGTCATGCTCATTGGCCAGATATTGGAAGGCTGATGTCCAGCAGTGGACTGCTATGGGCTGATGATGATGATAAACCAAAGTTGATGCCCTAGATACAGTTTTTGTTGTAACGAATTTCGGTTATTATATATCTTTAAAATATATTTTTAAATAAAGAAATAAATGTCGTTCCTACCACAGACTGAGTGTATATATTTTATATACTCTAAAATGAACATAAAGTATAACCACATAAAATAAATATACCCTAGACAGTATCGGATGCTAACAGATTATTGTAAAGCTCTCTAAAATCGTGGAAACTAGTTTCGACGATATATTTGGTTTGTATTCCAAACATCCCCTATGTAAGGACGTTCTGTATCAATGGGTTCTAATGGCGTGGGTACAGCCCTTTGTATCTCCTGCTCTCGTACCCCCTCGACCAATTTAGACTCAATGTACGATCTTAATTCGTACTTCGCCCTAAATTCTCACCACCGCAGTATTATCTATGTTCTTTTACGTTGCAGGTTTCTCTTGTAGTTAAGTTATTAGAAAAAAGTTCTATTGACGTATAAAATACCCTTAAAGGGTGATATGTGTACATTCTGTTAACCAATTAGTCCTTAATGAAATTCATAGGAAAAAACGAAACATCACAGAAGATTTGGATTTAATAATAAATTGCATAATTAATCTCGCTTGTGTGCTGAAAGTTCCTTAATAATATGTGGTTTTTTGGTCTTATTTTGAGGCCAATATGATATTACCATTTCTAGTTTTGCAGCAATATTTACAATATGATTACATTATTAAATATAAGTGATAATATTAACATTATCACGTTATTCTCGCGAAAGAATGATTTTGCAAATAAATTAATGTTTAAATAGCTTCAATCAAAGTTATCAACATATCGTAATTAAAAACAGCTGTGAAAGGTTTATCGTATCAAAGTATTGATGAATTTCGACCAGCAAGATAGAATTTATTCTTAGAAATGCGAAATAGTTACAAAACATGGATATAAATTGCTAAAGCTTCAACTATTGCCAATAGAACCCGAAAGATTTTGTTAACGCTTGAAAAGGGAAGAAAGAAGTCTAATGTATCAAAAGAGGACAACTTTGAGTCGCGTTTCATTTCTTCAAATAAGGTCCAATAGGGCACTGCTATTATTCCATGTCGGATGTGTTCAAATCTTGTTACGACCTGAATCCGAGGGTTATCCGGAACAGGAAATAAATTATAGTTTATTTACGCATCTAACGTATTCCTAATCTTTATATTGAGCAAGATTTGTTTCGTAAAAAAAGGAATGTTTCGTGTATTTATATTACTTGCTCTTATTATTTGTATAAAGGTTAAATATTATATAAAAGAGAAATTATTTTATCATTTGAAACTTAAAGTGTTGTCAGACGCCACTAAAATAAAAATGGAAAGCTTTATTATGAACAAACTTTTCTAATTGAATACTTAAAATCGAGTTCGAAAATGTCAGTGTTGTAACACAAAACAGTCTCGGTGATAACGGAATAACTTTCGAAAGTGATATTACGAAGCAAATAAACTATACGTACATATAAAACTAGGAAATAAGTAGCGGTTTAGAATATAAAATATAAATAAATTGTATGTACGTGACCAAAAAACAAGAAACGAGCTTAATAAACAAAATGGAATAAGATATAAAAGTAGATCTATAGAATTTGGTAAACATCTCAGTCACGTGGGGCGCGCGTCGACCGACCGGTAGAAAGTAGCTTACCTCCTGTGCCACTCTTCATTCAACCACATTGAACAGGTTACAACTTGTTAAACGCACACAATCATAAACCTTGCAGCGTCTATAGAGAACTATACCAGCGCTTTCACGCACACAAAGACGTGTTGTGCATGTATTTAGTTGCGAGAACGCAGGTCAACATGGCATCTTTTTTTTGGAACTGGTTTCTGGAGCGATAAAAGGATGACTCAGGTGTATCAGGTAGGGATACTTATATTTAATTGATTCTACGGATAATTAAGTTACGTAACGTTAAATTCACATTTAGCGATTCATGGCTTTAGTGTGAGGAAATTTATAAACCCGAAATACCCAATTTTGCAAAAACTCTCTATAATTTTGGGCTACAAATCAGTAAACAAAATAGAACTAGTTTTGATTTTAAGGCATAATATAAAGTTAATTTGTTACTCTTACTGATCTATTATATTGGTATGAATTTTGGAACATAAATACTTAGGTATCTGTAATCTAATGACAATCAAAATGAAGTAATAATTTGACGGCCGGTTGGTGCAGTGGCTGATACAGTCGGCTGCTGCGCTCTGGGTCGTGGGTTCGATTCCCGCACGGAACGAATACTTGTATGAGGCAGTTGTTCCGGGTATTGTATGTGGGATTCATGTCTGTAAACGCACCCACGACACAGGAGAAATCCTTGAGTGGGGCATCGGTTTTAAAAAAAAAATAACCTGGTAATAACATCAGAAGTAGAAAAGGTTTTGCGGCTTAAGATATATTGGCATAATGGTGTACACATGCTGTCTTCTTGCCTATTTTTCTAATTTATCTCCGACGTAATAATATTCTGTCTACAGTGACATTGTGAGCAAGTAATGATTTATTGTATGGGCGCACGTGTGGTTGGTAGAAACATTTATCTGAAAAGGGATACCTTTACCTGCTATAGAAATGCCCCCTGGATATGAATGTTAAATGTATTGATAATGTGTATTCAACAGTAGATCTATTCATGTTCTGTTGGACCTTCTTATGCTTGGTTAGTTAGTTTATAAAACGCACTCCAAATTACGCCTTTTGTGAAAATCTTTCGCGCAGAATATAATGAATATAGTAGTAAACTATTGGTTGCTGGTTTAATAAACGAGTATTTTAGATATTTTGATCAATATTTTCTAAAGGAACTAGTTTTGAATATAATTACACATCTAAGTAAATTATACATAATGGAAATTTAGTTTTGTATTAAGTATTAATGTACATTTTATTGAACTTGATTTGAAGATAAAGCACCCTCGAACTCAGTTAAACTGTATAATCTCTGATTACGCTCAAGTTTTGCGGTAATGTCAATAGCAGTTTAGCTTAACAAAACACTTCGGGAAACAGATTTGTATCAGTTTTGGCGATTTGCGTTATGTCATCCCCATCCGGAGGGTGTTTATCTCACAATAGCTCTCTACCTGATGCGACCGACTTGTTGTAACAATGCGTAAGTTCTCTATGACTAATAATGCACGCTTTCGGTCCGCATAGTTTATTGTGTGGCCGCCTTCTAACTTGTCAAGTTTCACAGATCTGTCAAGGTTATCACGGACAAAGCAAAATCAGCTTTTTTGGGTATTTGCAACGCTCATTGGTTGTAAAATTTGTATTGTCTTCCACTTTTAGGAGCTTAGAAAATCTAAATATTTGTCATCACTTTAACTCATCTTAGACAACTGACATTATTGAGAGGTTAGACAAAATCCTTGACCCTGATTTTCGAGTAATCAAAAAACCTGTTCCTCCAGGACGCCTTTCTGGTTGCAACATGTCGATATGTGAACATTTCGTCTCACTCGCGCACATACAAAACATGGTCCTGGATCGAGACGAAATAACGTGAGCCTACGCACGCGAGTATCGTGGGAAACCAATGGAAACAAGGTGTCTGTCCTTCCTTTCATTTTATAGCTTATATGATTGGCCTTTGTTCTCGATGCGATGCGTATTTTGTTCGGGTTTTCAAATGATTTTGTGGCAAATCAAAATAATCTTTTTATTCCCGTGTATCTATATCGTTTGATAAACAGTTTTTACGTCATGCTATAAGTAAATCGTTATGTAAATCGTTTTCTCAGTGATTTTGTAACAGCACTGTCGGCGAATAACTAGGAACAAGTCTGTGGAACGATCACGCTTCGGTAGCCATGGATACCATTCAACACCGAAAGATGAATACCTATGGCCTTTGTTCGCTTGTTCGTTTCCTTTGATATTTTAGAATGAAATGTTTTCCTTTAGCGCCACATCGGGAATTATAAAATTTTCATCGTTATTTAGAATGTATTTATTTTTCATAATATCAGCCTGTCAATTCATGCTTTAAGATGCCGATAGAATTATTAAGTATAATAAAATTAAAATACAATATCGATACATAAACGGATAAAGTGTTAGGGTAGGATACGCCCTGTTTTGCCTTTCTACATAGATAATGAAAAAAGAAGAAACTGGAGGACTATCATAAAAAACACTTTTGCTCTTACAAAAAAATTACAATGGCGAACCGACGAGTATAATCTATCTCGTAGTAAATAGATGCTACGCTCACGTAAACAATTGAATCAGAGCGTGCATACATTGAGAAGTGAGGTTACTATGAGATGCTAAGTGAATGCGCGAGCGCAGACTGCAGCGAGTCTTAACTAAACCGGTACCGGTGTGGGTATCCGATGAGGTCGATGCTCGGCCGCCAGATGTCGCACTAGTCGTGGACCACACCAGCGCTCTTGCTAGGTAGGAGGTTCGAGTCACAAAGCCGCGTTAATAGATGTTTCCTTAAAAGTTAAAACGTTATAAGACGATCGTTCAGACACATGATCGGTCCTGTCAATGTTTACATTTATTTATGGTTAATGAAATATGGTGACTTTTTGTAAGGCGTGTTATGTATTTCAGTTGGCTAGAAAAACATACCATATCAGTATTAATGATTTTTATAACAATAATAAAATAAACGAATTATTAATGTTTTAAAATATAGCAATTGAATTTAACTGAATAATACTCTATTACTGTCGTTGGTTGTTTTGCTTTAGTTTAACAGTAATAGTTTAAGAGTTAAAAACAAATGTTTTAACTTTGTGTATTAATGACTGTTGTACATCTATACTAGTATTTTATGACGTGGATCGATCTGTTGCCTGAAACAGTACCGTGAAATTGCCTACGTCCAGTGAGTCAGCGTGGTTATCGATGGTCGTTCTCTATAAGAGATGCCCTAGCCATACAAAGGGTCAGTTACAGCCTTATAGTACTATTATTACTCAATTCGCGTTATTAAAACTTAAGTTTTAGTTCTTATAACTCTTTTATATCGTCTTATACACTAATCACTTCAGCCAACGCGAGCGTGAGTGATGACAAGCCTGTGTTCGTATTTCAAATAAATTCTATTGTTATGCTGTTGTAAAACCTTTTATACTGCGTTTAGATACAGTGCAAATAGCGGCAAAGTGTACCACCTCCCGCGACAAGATGGAGTTTTGATTTTCTTGAAAACCGTGGGAAAATTAAAAATAATGTCATGTCAAGAACTCTCGATGCGCTACATTAAACAGCGAAGGATATTTTTGTGAAACATTTCATGGATATGTAAAGGTTAATTAATCTAAACACCGTACAAAGTTGCCTTTATACTTGACATTGGCGAAATTGTGGACGATAGATACTCTTCAGAAGCCATAATCTAAGAGAAAAAGAAGAAAAAGGAAAAGCGAAGGTACTTTTAAATTGATTCAAATTTGCACGGTTGGTGCAGTGGCTAATACAGTCGGCTGCTGCGCTCCGGGTTGTGGGTTTGATTTCCGCACGGAACAAATATTTGTATGATCTGCAGGTAGTTGTTCCGGGTCTGGGTGTATTGTATGTGGAATTCATGTCTGTAAACGCACCCATGACACAGGAGAAATCCTATGGTGGGCAACATTTTTTAAAACAAAATAAAAAACAAATCACGTTTCGAATATACAAATATCGATTAAAATAAAAACTGAATACACCCAATTTTTTTATAGTTTGTCTGCTCGTTATGAGTTTTTAAAACTCTACTGCAGTTGCTTTATAGGTACTCGAGCTATTTCAAACGGGTCCCAAATAAAAAGGGAGAAGGTCGGTTGGAAGGTGAACGTGATCTGCATAATTCTGAAAAGCTTTGCTTAATTAATTATGTTTCTTGTGCTGCAAATGCCAGATTTTGTGATTTACAACAGAAGCGGATTATTAAAAAAAATAAAAGATGAAAGCTTAAATTTTTTTGTATTTGCAATTGTATATGAAATCTTAATGTTTTAACATAGGTATTCCTTGTAGAGTGCAAATTCAACCGGGCTACACATGTACTCAACTACTCATAAATATCATGTTAAAATGTGAAAACAGAAAACGATTCAAAAATATTTCTGCAATATGACTGGGAATTTGTGCTTTATTTTAACAGATGCATTGTATTCCTGAATTTAGTGTGATTCCAGGGCATGTTCATTTTATTGCCATCGTTGATGAACTATGCAATAAAGAATATACTCAATAAACGATAATGACTTTATTTTGTTATTATATATACCACGTGTCGTATGTGGTGTCGGCTCAGAATACCACCACCCCATCTCCTCCCGGGGGTGTCGTAAAAGTCGACTAAGGGATTAGCCGGAGGATGGGCAGCAGCGTCCTTCGAGTACATTAACAACTCAACTGCGATCGCCAACCCGTCTGCCAAGCGTGGCGATTATGGCAAATCCCCCCAATGAGCCCATAACACACCCACATCGGTCGTTGTGGTGACCTTTGGGGGAGGCCTGTGTCCAGCAGTGGACTTCATTCGGCTGAAATGATGATATTTACATGTACATAATAATTATCACATATCATCATAGGATAATTTAATTTGACATACAAATAATTCCTAGTTATCCTAGAAAGCTTAAAATAAAAACTGGAACAGGCATGCATTCGTCGCATAGGATTGAAGAGGCAATTTTTTTATTATATATTAATAATGTCCTCATCCAACTAATATCATACGGTAGCAGTCTTCAGCAAATTTGGATGGGCAGGTACCGGGATTTCCAGTAAAACGCTCTTATTATAGGGCGTCGCAGCATGTCTCGAGGGGAGACGGATTTTCCCGACCCTGAAGCTGAACACCTCGCAGTGTTTATGGCAGCTCGTAACCACTATGTACTGCCGTTATCTCTGGGATAATAGATACTTGTAATAGATACTTACACTTCATATTGAAACAAAAATGACAACATTTAACTACATGACAGCCACTAAAGCTGAGAAAATAAGCCTATCAAATCTTTTTTCATATTCAATACATATGTGAGAACAGTACAGTAAGATTAAGTAAGTAAGATTGGACTGAATTCTAATAATCAGTCCAAACTGAGGATACCAATTCTCAAGCATAAAAAAAAATTTTAGCTACGCTCACCTCCATCATCTTCTGGGAACTGCAAGATCCAAAACAAAAAACCGTCATCAGTAACACATTTGAGTGAACATGACGATCTGCCAGACAATATTGCCAATTAGATATACAATTTATTAAAATGGACACGAGCTTACATTTCCAGTGACGGAGATTTATTAGAATTTCTCCTTTTTCATAGAATTAATTTAAAAAAATGATCAAAAATCGGTACTGAATTCAACCTTCACGGATCGGCCGGGTTTTTAGTACATATATAATAATAAATCCCACATCTCACCTATAGTTTCATCTACTAGAAGCCTTCTTCATAGTATATACCTAATTGTAGACGGCCTGCTTGGTCCCGCTTATCATTAACAGCAAGATCTAATTATTCTTTCATGATATATCAAGACTTTCGTTTTTAAAGATACGCATCTTGCGGCGTGTTGCAAGCTTGTGACTAGGGTTTGACACGAGTTATCGATACGTGCTTTTACATGAAATGGTCTACAGATTGATGATATTTAACCGACTTAAAATAGGAGGAGGTTCTCAATTCGTTTTTCTTTTTTTTTTTTTTTGTTGGGCTTCTCGCATACATTTCTGGGAAATGTGGTTGCTTAACCGGTCATTTGCTGGCGAAGCCAAAAGAGGCCTCCAGCCAGGCTTAAATTAAATATTAAAAACTAAGCAACTTTCGCTAAGGGCGCCCCCTGCGGGACACGGACCTCGGCTTAGGGCGTTGCTGGGGATATCAAGCTATTGTTTTGGGGACAGCTGGATCGGTATTATTTAAGTTGTTTTAAGGGACATTTAAAGCTACAGGCTCGGCACGGGCCGGCGCGAGCAAGAGACGGGAGGGAGAAGTGCTAACTTGAACGGGAAGGTGACGCGGCGATAGGCCTCCGCGACGTCGGTGAGGCGGGCATCCTCGGCGGCGAGGGCGGTACAACGGTCGGGTGTTTAGTGAACGAGACAACGCGAGTCTCTTCATGTGATCTAACGTGATTTCATCGTCTGGATCGACCAGAACGTGCCTCGGGCGGCGTACTCTGCTGATACGGGAGGGTTCGTAGTCGGCGGCTGATACCACAAGGGGATTTGGGTGGGATAGGGCAGAATCGAGATAGCGTTTAGACGCTTGTTTCATAAATTGCCTGATGGTCGGCAAGTTAAGGTCGAAATGGAGTTGGTCGTTTCGCATGTACAAAGGCGCTCCGGTGGCCTTGCGCATGAAACGGGTTTGGAGGGTTTCGAATCTACGGAGTGGGTATGATTCAGCGTGTGCGAACACTGGGCTGGCATAGGTCATGATGGGTCGAATGCATGTGGTGTAAATTCTCACCTTATTTCTAAGGGATAATTTACTACGAGCGTTCAGAATATAGTGAAGGCGACCGAGCACAAAGGCAGCGCGGGCACGCACCGTCTTTGTGTGGGGAATGAAGGTCAGTTTTTTGTCTAGGGTGACTCCAAGATACTTGGCGTGCGGTTCCCAAGGAACCGATTGGCCCAGCATCGAGATCTCCCTAAAGCGTGGGTGGTCGTCGCCTAATTTGCAAAATAGGACGGCTTTACTTTTGATAGGGTTAACTTCGATCCGCCATTTCCTAAACCATTTACCGTAGACGTTGGCTGTGGTTTGGAGGATCTTAGTTATACTATCGGGAACGTAACCAGAGTAGAAAATGGCCGTGTCATCGGCGAAGAGTGCTAATTGGGTCGTATTAGCAGGTCTTTTGGGGAGGTCACTGGTGTACAGTGTGAACAATAGTGGGGCTAGCACGGATCCTTGTGGGACTCCGGCTCTAATGGTGTGGGGGGAAGAGAGAGCGCCCGTGATTCGATATCGGAAACTGCGATTTGACAAGAAGTCTCGTATGATGAGAACGAGACGGTCAGGCACTCCGAGTTGATACAACTTATATAATAAGCCATTGTGCCAGACTTTGTCAAATGCTTTCGCAACATCGAAAAAGAGGACTCCCGTCATCATGCCGCGTGAGAATCCGAACGTGATGTGTTCAACTAGTCGGTGGACTTGTTGTACACACGAGTGTTTGGTTCTAAAACCAAACTGTTCGTCGGGAATGAGTTTCTTGGAATCGGCAAAATCCTTTAGTCGGGAATAGATAATCCGCTCATAAATCTTCGCAAGAGAATTGAGAAGGCTTATGGGGCGATAGCTGGAAGGCTCGCACTTGGGCTTACCGGGTTTGGGAATACCGATAACGGTGGCCTGTTTCCACGTATGCGGAAAGAGGTTATTGTTTAATGCCGCATTGAAGGTGACGGTCATTAAGGCGATAAGACGTTCGGGGAAGAGTTTAATCACCTTGTTGGTGATACCGTCAGAGCCGGGGGCTTTGCGAGGGTGAATCTTTTTCACGAGATTTCTGACGTCGTCTGCCGTGACCGGAGGGAGGGGGTCGTCAGGGTCCTCGGCAGGCGGAATAGCTGCTCTACGTTCGACTTCAGCGTCGACCTTTTTGAGGTGAGCTTGGTCTACAGGTAGAGTGCTTGGGGAACATTGCGCTTCTAGACTGTCAGCTAGGCATTCGGATTTTTCGTCGTCATCAAAGGCCGGCCTTTGGTTGGGATGGTTGAGGGGGGGGACAGCATTGGATGTTTCGGATTTGAGTTTCCGTTGCAGATGCCAGAACGCAAGGTGGGTTGGCTCTAAGTCGCCCAACATCTTATCCCAGTTAGCCTCTCGGCACACCTTAATACGTTCCTTGACAGCACGCTGCAGGTGGCGAATAAAGAGGCGATTGGGTTCGCTGGGAAAAGATGACTACGCTCTAAGGGCTGCGTTCTTCTCCGTCATCAGTGCACGTACATCGTCAGGGAGTTTCATGCGATGGTCTCCCATCGCAGGAACTCACCGTGAACACTCGTACACGACGGACTGTACATGCCCGGTGAGGGAGTCGATCGCGCCTAGCGTGTCTGCGACTGACGTTATGCATTCGGGAATTCTATCTAACTGAGCGGACGAGGGGTCGTTGAGGCGTTGCCTAACTTTCCTCCAGTCCATCGTCACAATGGTCTGAGGGGGTAGCCCTGTGTCCGTGGGGCCAAAGCGAGAGGTGAGGTGAAGGATCACAGGACGGTGATCGGAGTCTAGCTCTTGTAGTACTTCAATGGAATGCAACTTGAGGTTCTCAATTCGATGCGTATTTTTTAGTATTTATGTACTCTGATTACTCCGAGGTACCTATGCTCCAACCATGGTTCATGTAGACCAACGAGAATGAGAAGTTATATTTTATACCTAGCCCCGCCCGACTTCATAAATAAAGTATTTTTCCTTTACAGTAGTTTTAATAATTATATATCGTGTAGGGTTTTTGAAGTCGGTATATTTTTTGTTAAAATGTTTTATAACGTATTTTTTTATTTTTCAGGTATGTATTCGAGTCTTTGTCCCGTTGGCCATAAGAGTAGCATAAAGAACTGGGTAGGTAAGTACATCACTTTTTTTTATAAATTTCTCCTGCTCTAGTGTAAACTACATTCATATTTTGCGGAATCGAATGAAACACGTATAGTGGCTTTATTATTTAAGTTTTATCGGTTAGCCGGTAACAATGGTTATTGTCGTTAGCATAGATTTTCTCTGTGAGCGTGTCGAAGGCCGGTAAAAGGTCGTAATGTGGCGCACTGACTTAGTTTGCTGCACAAAGGCCTTCGGCTATACTTTCGCGAGCTTTTAAAAATCGAACGGTAAAACGTTTATTCACTCTCGAATAAATTCGCTGGAGGTACGAGTAATTTTATGTTGAAGTAATTCATACGACCTTATGAACTCCTCAACGGGGCAAAAGCCATTTTTTGTAACATAGTGGATAAAAGCATTTTAATGACATAATAGTTAACAGGACTTATTACAATATAAGGTAGGTAGATTAAAAGATTCTTCATCATCATTTCAGCTATAAGACGTCAGCTGCTGAACATAGGCCTCCTAGACCCGCTATAACTACTCACACCTAACGGTGTGAGCAGAAACCCAATACCCGGCCCATACTTTTATGGGCCGCGATAAATTGACACTTCGGGCAGGGGTCTACAGACCCAGGACCCGAGCCTCGCACCCCTTGCGGGGTGCGTAGAGGAACTCGAGAACATAGGCCTCCTCCATAGACTTTCATAATTGTGTCGTCATTTTGAGGGGAAATTTGCCAGTGCTCACCACGCTTTGCAGGTGGGTTGGTGAGAGCAGTGTGACTACTGTACCATAGAACGGACGCTGCTGCCCATCCCTCTGGTTTAGTGTCCCTTAGTCGTCTTTTACGACATCCACGTGAGGAATATTCTTAATCGGGACACCACACGGAAACGTTATAAGATTAAGATATTTGTATTATGATAAACAGTCTTTTTTTTTGTTAGTCTTCTTATAAAAACGTTGCCCCACACTAGGATTTCTCCTGTGTCGTGGGTGCGTTTACACACGCAAATTCCACACACAATACACCCAGACCCGGAACAACTACTTGTAGATCGTACAAATATTTATTTGTTCCGTGCGGGAATCGAACCCACGACCCGGTGCGCAGCAACCGACATTATCAGCCACTGCACCAACCGCGCCGTCATTTGATCATCATGAATATGTTATACTTGTGTGGAATGATAGAATGGGCATAAAACACTAAATAGGTAACTGACATCTTGAGGTGACGAGAGTAGGGTGATGCCACGCAGTACGAATCCTGGGTAGCATTACAATTGATATGCTGCATACTGCCGTCATTAGGTAGTTTAAGATCCGAGATGTGCCAGTAGGCGGCTCTAGTGTGATCTTTCGAGAACATGGAGCCCCCCTTCGGTACCGAAGATTACCGCCCCAATGGTTTTAGCCGGTAGGAGACCGGCATGCTCTTCATCCTTCCCCGGGGCGGAGGAAGTTCATGAAGAATTTCCACTGGGCTCAATAATAAGAAAAGGTAGTTTAAGAAGAATGTATGTATATAAACAAGAGTATACGAGGGCACTGAAAAATATATTCCCCAAAATGCCACTCACTGTTGAAATTTGAAATCTACCCAGTTCTGTAGAACATCAGGTAAAACAAACAAAATCTTTTTTTTTTAAAACAACAGACTTAAGTTTTAAAGTTGGTAAATTCGACCGTTGTTCTTTGGAACAGTATTCCACATGTAAAACTTTATTGTAACTCTTACTTAGGTTCTTTAAACACACACTTAAATATTTAACTTGTACTGTCGTAATAGAAATGTATGAAATAATCGTTGCATAAAAATCGATTCAAACAATCATACCATCTAAGAGCTCAAGTACACGGTAGTGTTAATAGTCAAATACCTATGCTTGAAAAGTGAAATAAACGTAATAATTCACAGTTATAATAAAAAGAAATGAAACTCAGTAATAGCATGTCCGACGCGACCATAATTACTACGAAAATATGGATCTCTCTATTTAATTAAAATGATTTTACAATAGTGTACATGTATATATTTTCATATAACACATTAAATAATAATTAACATTTATAATTATTATAAATTCTAGGCTTAAAAAATAAAGTGATTAAGTAATTCATCCTAATATTTCAGTTTTTTATATTACACTGAACTATCTACGATTTATAAAAAAATTGTATATAATAAAACTTAAAACACTTGATTAATAATTTTAGAGATACATTCTGAAAATGAAAATATCTCTAAAATGTTCATTTTATTTGCTTAAATTTGTGTATTCTAAATAGTTCTCTAGATAATATTAAACTGGAATAATTTGTTTTATTCCGCATCAAAACTCGTATCGCTTCCATTTCTGTCGACGCATTACATATTTATGTCACTTTATCGGGATCAACTTTGGCCGCCGCTTTGTGAAAAACTGCTCGACGTACTTTTATTTCGGTCATCATATTCCAAATAATGCGCCAATTGGACTGCACTTATTCTTGCCATGGAGATAATTTATATTAAGTTAAAATCTCCAAATCAGCTATTTTTAAAGCAAAGGGCCAATTTGATAATTTAAAAATATGCAGAATATAGTTCCGATCTAGTCTCAATTTCATAAAGGTCACAATAAATGGTATTCTCCTAAAGACCTAAACTAACAAATAACGTTAACGTGAACTAATATAATGTCATTACGTTGTACGTACGTACATTACATTTTATTCCGAGGTTCTAAATATATTTTAAATGCCGAAAGTTATTCTTTAAGGACTAATGTATCCAAATGTAATGTAACCATCAACCTGGTGCATCAAAATATTCAAGGTATGATGGGCAAAGATTTAGAAATTGAACTATTCATGAACTGCAATGACATTGACATTCTATGTATTACAGAGCATTGGCTAAAAAGTCACCAGTTTATGTTCAATTTCAGTAATCACCAGGTTGGCAGTTCGTTCAGCAGGGAAAAAGCAATACATGGCGGCTCATTAATTATAATGAATAATCAGCTAAAATTCAAAGAACGTAAAGATATTGTGGGCCTCTCTGTTGAACGAACAATAGAAATAGCCTGTGTAGAATTGGAGCGGTTTATTGTGTTAAGTGTATACAGACCTCCTTCAGCATTGTATGATTCTTTTGAAACAGTTATGGATGAAGTATTATATAAAATGTCTAATTTGAATAAAACCATCATCACATGTGGTGATTTTAATGTTAATTTACTAGAAGATTCAAATTCAAGTGCAAACATCAAAAGCCTTTTTCAGTCATACAATCTTGTTAACTTATTTCTGGAGCCTACCAGAATTACTTCAACTACAGCCACATGCTTAGATAACATTTATACAAATGTTATACCACACTACAAAAAAGTTATTAACCTATTGGACTCTGACCACTGTGGACAGCAGATTACCATAATGAACAAAAGGAATAACGTGGCTAAGAAGCATATTACTGTTAATCCAAAAACCGTGAGTCGCTTGGAAAGATTTAGAAATAGACTCAGTAGTAAAATACCTATTTTATCATACAGCAATAATCCAAATAAACTATATAATGACTTTTTTAATATATACTGTAAAGAATTCAATGCAACTTTTATCCCCAAGACGATCACGGTTAATGGCAATGCAACCTTTAGTGAATGGGCTACTGTTGGAATTCATATAAGTAGAAAGAGACTTTATGAGCTATATGATGAACGAAAATATATTAATACTGATAAATTTAATCTTTACGTTAGAAATTACTCTAAACTATTTAAAAGAATTTGTCATACAGCAAAATCTCGTTATTTGAGTTCAAAAATTAAAAATAGTAATGACATAATTAAAATGACTTGGAATGTTATTAGTAGTGAAACTGGAAAAGTTAGTAGCCGGAACGGTGACTATAGCTTATTTATTGACGATAAAATAATTAAGTCAGATATACAAGTAGCTATGGCTTTCGAACATTTTTTTACTGACATTCCCATTTCAACTACTAAATCATTAAACTCTTCCCCTACTGTAGCAGAAACTTTACTTAAACAAAATGTAAATTTTTGCAGTAACGAATTTAAATTCGTTCATGTTAATTCTAGAGATATAATAAGAACCTTTAACACTCTAAATGTTAAAAAAACTGCAGACTTGTGGGGAAATTCTGTTAACGTAGCCAAATCAATTATTGACATTGTTGCACCTGAATTGGCTCTAATTTTTAATAAATGTATTGACTGTGGAAAATTTCCTGATCTTATGAAAAATAGTAAAATAATTCCTTTGTTTAAATCAGGTAGTACATCTGACCCTAGTAATTTTAGACCTATTTCAGTGCTACCTACATTTAGTAAATTTTTTGAAAAATTGATGTTGAATCAATTACAAGCCTTTTTTAATAAGTATCAATTATTACATTGCAAACATTTTGGATTTACAAAGGGTCGTTCAACAACTGATGCTGGTGTTGAACTCTTAGGACATGTTTTCGGCGCTTGGGAGGATTCACATGATGCCTTGGGCATCTTCTGTGATTTGTCTAAGGCATTTGATTGTGTTCTCCACGAAATATTGATCAGGAAATTGCTTCACTATGGTATTACGGATTTTGCACTGGAACTTCTGGTCTCATATTTGAATAATAGGATTCAGACAGTTGATGTTAATGGAAAGCGATCTCCTGGGTCTGTGGTCAAAATGGGAGTACCACAGGGCTCAATTCTTGGCCCATTTTTGTTTCTTATATACATAAATGACCTACCTTACATCATGAAGGATAATCATGAGATAGTGTTGTTTGCAGATGACACATCACTTTTATTTAAACTTAAACGCCAACATCTGGCATCTGACGATGTAAATAACGCTATCTCTAGAGTGGTCCACTGGTTTAATGTTAATAATTTAGTCTTGAATGAGACAAAAACTAAATGTATGAAATTCACAACACCTAATGTTAAAACGGTGAACACCAGTGTATTAATGAATGGCGCGGAGTAGGATCTTGTGGACACCGCAGTGTTTTTAGGTATTACTTTAGATTCTAAGCTGCAGTGGGGCCCACACATTCTTAAATTGTCGAAAAAGCTTAGCTCTGCAGCATACGCGGTAATGAAAATTCGTTATTTAACAGACATAGAAACAGCCCGATTAGTATATTTTGGTTACTTTCATAGTGTAATGTCGTACGGTATTCTGTTGTGGGGGAATGCTGCCGATATTCAAACTATTTTTGTGCTGCAAAAACGAGCTATTCGGTCAATTTATAAGTTAAGCTCTAAATATTCACTTAGGGAGCAATTTAAAAAGATTAATATAATGACCGTTCCATCTCAATACATTTACGAAAATGTTTTGTATGTTCATAAAAATATCTCTCTCTTTGCAAAGAATAGTGATACTCATAGTATTAATACTAGGAACAAACACAAACTCGTTGTTCCTGCCACTAGGCTCCAGAAAATAAGCAAATCATTTAAATGTCAATGTGTACGTTTTTACAATAAAATCCCAAGCCATATTCAAAAACTAAGCGTTAATAAATTCAAGTCCACTATAAAACAGAAGCTGTGTAGAAAAGCTTTCTATAATGTAACAGACTATATGGACGACAAAAATGCTTGGGATTGAGCTGCTCTGATATGCATAGGCTTATATTGACATTCCATGTACATGTATCTAAAACCAGTACTTTTTAATTAATTTGACATTTAAATTGCATCATTTCTTAAAATGGATTATATTAATTCATATAATGACATTTCATTATTCTATATGACATTATGTTATTTTATTTTTAATGTTATTTTTATGTTCATGTTATGGATTTAGATTTGATACTGTAATAGTGCGAGTACCATGTGGGCTTTTCAATTATTTTGTTTTATTGACGTGATATTTGTCTGGCAGTTTAGGTATGTCATGCTCACTCAAGTGTCCTGCTTATGGTGGCGTTGTGTGTCGGGTCGCTAAGTTTCCCTACAATATGGTTGAGCTGAGCGACGCTGATGCATGCGTCATGCTCGTGAACGAGTGCCGTCTGTTGGGATTGGTCATCTTTCTTAATGCTGTCATGACAATTGAATCAAAAATTCTGGTGAATATTAAAATCAAGCTTGTTTAGTGTAGACTTTTTAAGATAGACTCTTTCTTCCTGCATTGTCCTCACATTACCATCATTTCGAGAACATTGTACCAATATGATTTAAAAAGAGTAACCATGGAGTTTCTTGCCCGTTCTTCTCCATAGGAAATCTACACCTTGGAACGAGGCAACTAAAGTCTTGACTATTCATAAGTGCCTATAAATGGTTTTACATGAATAAAAATATTTTTATCTTTTTATCTTTTAACAGTAAAACTATTTGAACTTCCCTAAATATCTTTATATTTTCATACAATCCTGCCATGATTCTTTTTAAAATGTACTTGGAAGTCGGTCGTGCTTTCCTGTAACGTCTGAACACCACTCCTGATAGCCAAAAGTATTAGTTAGTAGTGTTTTTACTTAGTACGTATAAAATATTAAGTGTTAAAATGGATCCTCTCAATCTCCGTTAATTTATTTATCATCCATTATCTAACCTTTATTACGAAAATAAATAATCTTGTCAAGTACGTATTTCTATAGCATTCAATGATATGGATTCCGAACTTTAACCATTTATGAAGTTTAAGTTAAATTTATTACGATGCAGGTCGGGCCTTAATCAACGGTTGTGGTTTTAGCAATAACTAATTTAATACAAATAATGTGAAAACTTACAAATACAATATCACGCTGATTTCGCGTGTGAGCATAGGCAGCGCACAGATACACATAATCATTATCACGATGGAGGCCTTACCGGGATCCAATCTAGGATATAATCATTCTCCTCTATTCCTGGCTCTATTCCTGGCGATCTTATTTACACCTCCGACCACCGTGCCACCTAATATCATTGACCAAGCGTTGCGGTGGACATCCCGTCCTCTTGGCTTGAGCTTTCTATTCTAGGAGTCTTCTGGTTCAGTGGCGCGTATGTATTGTAGAGTATGTTACCCATGTCCTAGTAGCCTGGCTGTGATAGCCATTACGTCACTTACTTTGACTTCGGATCCATTCATTGAATTCCAGTCGCGCAGCCTTTTAGCACTGACTCTGAATTTCACCGCGGATCTCATAGTGAGTGTCATAGTTTCTGTATCGAATTAAAATCGAAGGCTCTAAAGTGCAGTGGTAATTACCACGTACCACGTGCTTCCTTGTTAACACAAAATGCTTGTGCGATTCTATGCTCCACCTCAGCAGTCTGGTTTTCAAAGTCTAGAGTGATTTTATGACCCGGGTAGATGCCCACGTCCACCGGTAGCTGGTAATTGGTGATGTTTGTTACATTGTTAATTATTTTGGTTTTCCTAGTGTCTATCTTGAGGCTCGCTTGTACACACATAGTATTGCTAGCTATATCTATGCTTTATTATTGGAAATAAACCTGTAAACGGATATAGCTATACATCGGTCTCTTCAACAGCCCGCCACACCAAAGGCTCTCGACCACCGAATTGGTGATTATAGTAAAACGTTACTGCGATCATAGTAATGGCATACTATTATCACCAATTCGGTGACTTTTGCTGCTGGTACTGTAATCACCTTCATGACATTTACGACACTCAAGAGCTTTGATGAGATTCTCTATTCCTAGAAACTATCCACCAATGTTTCTTACTTGAAAACAAATGCATTATTGGTACAACGAAACATTAAGTTACGAAACTGTTGCAATATCACTATACTTGCATGTTGAACAGTTATCACTGACTACAATTTGGTTAAACTGTTTCGCAACGTAATTAGACGAGTACTTTGTCCGCACAATCGTTGGTCGCATTAAGAAATGGTTGCGCCTGTATGCTTCGCGTTTGACATTCGACCTTTGCGACATACAAAACAGGGGTCTTGAGCTAAATGATGAATAATTTGCAGAAAAGAAGAAGAATCATAGGTAGTCGGTATTCCAGTAATATTGTAATGTAGGACTCTATTGCACTCTGGCGGAATGAATTATCTTGAAGGCCAATACGACACTAATTTGTAATAATACAATGTATGGCAAAATAACATTGAAGAAAATTTAGTAATTCATATTGTGCAAAACAAAGGGAGTTTCAACCGCGTTCTTACGTAAGACGAAATGGTTGGCAATGGTAGTGATCACAACAAGAAGAAAGCATAAAGCGGTTGCGAGATGTGCCAGACAAGCGAAGTCACGTACAACTCGGTATATTCCACTTTCGAGTCTTCACCGAATGAATAATAAATGGCAAAATATACTCGTATTTCTCCTTCGAATGTGTCCCGTCAGCGAATGCGTTTTGCTGACTTTTCAACGTGACGTCGTGAGAGCAAATCGCTCGGAAATGCAAGCACTTGTGAACGACTGTGCAATATCACTATCGACATACTTTTGTGTTATGATTAGACTGCTTAGGGTTGCTGGTAGGGTTTGTGATTAAGTCTCGATTACTGTTGTTAGAATCTTAGAAAAAGGACATGGCAAAAAAAAATTGGTAATAGAAATATATATGATTAAAGTACCGACTCATTAATATACTGTATTTAAAAATCTTCTCAAATTGTTCTTTTCATTTTTCTATACACAATAGCGATTTCATTTCTTTCTCGTCGTTGTTTTTACTGAAAAATAATATGTGCAGCTCAAGTTAGTTAGTACTTACAACATGATAGTTGAATGCCAGATATTGGCTGCGAAGCAGCAGTGTTTTAACTTTCTGTTCTGTCTCTCGTGTTCTGGTTACTGTGTAGCTAGTGAAATTACTGGGCATAACTAAATAGCTTATGTCTAGAGGTGACAAGCCTAGTGTGGTGCTACGCAGGACTAGTCCAAGGGGGGCTTCACGCTTACCCTTTAACACGACAAATGACTTGAGCATCCCGTCACCATGTTATATAAATTTTAAAAACCCAATATCCACGTTTGCCGAAGCCACCGATTACATCGTCAATGGCGACCCAAAACGCAACTTAATCTGTCAATTTAAAACCGTAAACCTTTTTTCTCCATCAACAACGACCAGTTTCTAAGGATGGTACAAAAAGCTCCCAACATATGCGTCATTAAAGTAATCCGGACCCACGTTAAGGATTTGAAATGGGTGCCCTGCGGGAGGCTGCCCAATTACTAGTCCCTGTACCTGCTCTCTTATACAATGTGGATCCTTTAAATCAGATAGTATTGGTATTAGTGCTGGGTATAGTAAGTTAAAGTTGCATATAGCATTTTAGCGGACTATTAGAAGCGCATGTTTAGAATCTGTTATTTACTGGCTAATGTCTTCTTTGTTGCCTCTTCCGCATGAATTTCGAGTTAGATTTTATTGGTTTCTTCCACCAGTCTAATCAATTCCGGGTTGTAATAATGTCTAAATTCTTCGTTCTTAGGTCTTTTCAGATACTGAACCACTACGCAGATATCGAACGTTCGCTACCTATTGGCTGTTGAAGGAGATTAAAGTGGTTTTCACGATTTAATGCTTTTTCCCATTTGGAAATAGCCAAAGCCTCTGTGTGCGTTTTTAATTGTAATACAGGTGTTACAACAACGTGGGATGGATTAGTCTGTGTACCTACCTGTCCACCTCCATCCTTGTGGATTTGTACTAAAACCAGAGAATGAACAATTAGCAACGTTCAGCGTTGTCTACCGGCTCTAGTCTAACATCTACGTACGAACTAATCCCTCGGCAACGTTATTACTCGCACGCTTGTTTCCCAATTGTATTCTCTGTACGTGTATTCGTTAATACTGTTTAATTCTACAATTTGAGTTTCTCAGCTTGTGTAATATTCTTATCTATCCAAGAAGCGTCTTATAAATAACATCGACAAAGACGTTGAATATTTCACGCGCCAACGTGAGCGTTGAAGGCACGAAGCGTTTGCGTGGAGGCGTCGGTAAATCCCGGGAGATCCAATTTACCCCGTCTGCTTGTAAACGCTACGCCTACCGCGCTAAGCCAGCACGCCACACGTTTTATATCCCAAAAATTTCACTCAACTTTGTGTTCGATAAAGAAAAAGTTACAAGAAAAAGATTTAACGCGAAACAGTAAGCATTACTCCCCATCACAGCATTATGTAGATCCGATTTCAAGTTTTGTTTTGTTTGATCTCCAATACGTCACTTTCGCGTACTGCATATTTTGATATTCACTTTTCGTCATTTATTTGTATACCATTATACATACCACTAGTAATTTTATGTAAACCTAGGGGTTTCAGAATCACCAGCTGTATAAATAACATCGGAAGCCAACAATTGTAGCCACTGCAACAAATTACGCACTATGTTGATGATTGAAATCTGAGCCCATGTCTGTTGAGTAACCAACATTTTTTTGTTTAATCAAATTCTATAGATATCAATTTATTGTGGTTTTATGAACCTTGCTATTGCCTATAAACATTACAGTCGACTTTTTTGGCGCCATCTGGCGAACTTTGAAGCTAGGAGAATTAATCTGTCTCCTTGATCTATAAACGTACATACACGTAGAGTGTACAGAGAAAAACTAGTGATTGCTTTGCTGGGTCATCACAGAATGCCTTCAAACATAGTTAAGTTCTTAATAAAAATAATTGTGTATTATAAATTGTTTCAAAACAACGAGTTGTTAGTTACAATATATATAAGTAGGTACTCGTAGAGTTTTTAAACTAACTTTTCCTCGATGTTATTAATTTTGTATCTGTATTATTAAAATTATGTTTACCCGGCTATATTTTGCTATGATTAATACCAATGCCTACCTATAATAACATCAGCCACTAATTGTGTTCGGCTAAAGTCCTCGTTTTATGCAGGAAGGAACGAGCATTTATCAGGACGCTTGCTCACTGTGTGTTGACGATTTTTCTTGACGATGTTTTCATTTGCCTATGTTCCTTACAATGTTATGTATATGTTACATTTAAAATGTCATTTTGGTTTATGGCATGATATCGATAAGAAACCGTTATTTTTCGAGCTGCGTTTAGGTATGATAAGTCCATTACATTGAACGCACATGCCATAAATATTATGATTTTTTGTATATTCAGTCTTATCAGATCCACCAGCTAGTGTTTTTTCAAATACTCGAAGTACACAAGGATGCTTGTGTAAAAGTATTGATACAAACCACAGAATTTCTGTGATACGAACCATTTGATTGGTCGTAAAACAAGTATCCAGAAACCCTTTCTGTGTTGACAACACAGTTTTATGGTCTTTTAATTATTTGGATGACCTAAAAAAGAAGTAGAAATAAAGATGTCTTCATAAACGCCAGCCATAAATATAAATTACGATGTATGCAATGTTTTGGTAGTTTTTATTTTATTTTCTACGTAAACATTTTGGCGTGCTTCGTGTTTATAGCTTGTTCATGTTATTTAGAAAAGTTTCATACAAAGGTAGCAAATATTTTAAATGTTTACTGCTACATTTTTATTTTATGTATTTCTTAAAGTTATTACTGCATTGTTTTAAGAATTATCTATTCAAATTGGTGTCTCGTATACAGATTTTTGGTTAAATTTCGATTAATCCGACGTCTTATCATTCTTCGAGAATAAGGTTAAAGTATTACGAAACTTTTAACGATTGTTTCTTCCAAAACAATTCTTGCCTTTCTTTGAACTCGTCTGTAATTATATGTCAGAGTTCTTTTCTTACATATTGTTGGTGAAGGTAATGCATAACAATGTATTTATTACAATTAACACGCGTATAACTACTCACCATCCTAGGTAAGCAACAAATGTGCCATGAGGGGACGCTACAAGGAAACGGGACACGATGTGACACACACACAACCGAGAGTCACGAGATTACGTCGAATAACAAAACGGATTCGTTCTGCCTCGCGTCTTGTGTAGGAACTGAGGGCCTAGCACGAATATTTTGACGTATAGTTATGAACGAAACTGCTATAGGATAGTTGTATTCTCGATTCAAAATTCACTCACATTAACGTTACGATTACGATACTATACGTCAAAATATTCGTGCTAGGCCCTCTGATATTCGCAATTTACAGAGGCCATCTTGTAGAAAGCTGTTGTAAGTTGCACGATAACGATGATGACTTAATTGTGAAGACGTCAGTTGGAACAATTTGATATTTTGGCATCGCATCGCGTTGTTGTGTCGCATTTGTTGTTCACCTGGGACGAGTAACAGCCTGTTTACGGCAATACGAATGTGTTAATTGTTGACGTTACGTTATTTGCCGTAATTATGTAACTCTAACTAATCTATTTATAATATACTGTACTTAAATGCGAGCTCGTGTGTTTATCAATAGTTAGGAAAACCAAATACGTGTACCTAGTTATTGTTCGAACAAACTAATTTAGAGTCAAGTAGGATTTTAATGAGCGTGACAAATATTTCAATATCTCTACCTACCAAATCTTAAGCTTACCTTTTGTTTTGGGTACATAATCAATAAAATATGTAACTCGATTGAGCTCTAAATATAAAAATAGTTGAAATAAAAAAAACTATTTCTAGATTTTTGTGTCAAAATTTAAAATGCATTTATTGATTGTATTTTAGTTTTATTATTTTCTTTTAAAATTCAAGAATCGCAATTTGAAAAAAATATCGTGTTGATTGAAATTTAATTTATTACAATATAAAATAAGTGTAATTTCATTTTAGATATTGAGATTCCTATTAGAAAACGGGCGTAAATATAAACTGTATCGTTATTGGCAATCACAAATAGAATTTAAATTGCTATCATATAAATTTAATAGTAAGTGATATTGAGTTTGCAGTGTTAGAGATTGTAGATTTATGTCTGTAATAATATTGTAAACACCTATTACCTCTGTATAGCTGTAATGTGGTTTATTGCATCTTTAATTATCTATGTCTTCCAGTCAGTACGTACCTTCATTTTGATCAAATCAGTCAGTTGACACTTTTTTTTATATCCTCGACATGAACACATTATAAATAAATAAACTGTAGTATTTCGGTCCAATGGCACCGGCCGTACTTACTTACTTAATTTAGAGTTAATAGGTAGGTACTGTATAAATATACAAAAGTAATTTCATTCTACACAAAGCATAGAAAACTGCCTCGTTTTGAAGACTAACGGGATCATATCCAAACCGAGGTCAGCCGGAATCGACACGAAAGACTGCCTCTGCAGTTAAACTCAAGATTCAAGTCATGGTGCTCGATGGCCCAGTGTATATATTGGCTTTGTTGTAATAATAAAAAGTTTGTTATAATATATATATATATACCAAGGGTTGCTGTTTGTGTTGTTTTACATTTGTATTATTATTATCTGTTCGTACACCAAAGCCTACCTACACTATTATTATTTTTCGTGACTTGCTTGTCCAGAAAAGAACGCTGTTAGCGGTAAGAGATTGTACTTTTAATGACGTACATTCTACGACTGACCTATTTCTGTGGTGAGCTAACATTACCTCAACAGCATTAATCGAACGATCATCGCTTCGCCCCAGGTTCATATGAATTAAACTTCATAATGTCTGTACTCTATACCCAAATCCGTATAACAATAAAATAGCGAGTGAAAGGCAAACTACTACCCACGAAGTGAGAGACTCAGATCAACGTCTGAAAGAATTTGAACTTTATGTTATTGCAAATATGGTTGGTTTCTATTGGAGCGGGTTTTTTGGATTCTGGAAAATGGCATTGCTGTGTTTAGAATACTCTATACTCGGTCGGTTAGTCTTTTGTTTAGCAGTAGGATCCTGCTTCATATTATTTATAGAAATGTATGCATTGTTTGCATCCTAACTTATTACGAAATTAGGTCATAAGCGAATCCTAATTGTAGTGAGTCTTCCTTGTGAGGTTTCTGTATAGAAATTATATTTAACATTAAAAGCGAACGTAGGTAATTAGTTAATTACTTTATCTGTCATCAAATATAAGTAGGTAAAGAATCTACTGAACACTAAGCTGAGTTCTCAGTGCTTTGATAAATTTTGTCACAAACTCTTAATAATTTTGTGCATGTTTAAAGAAAACGCTAACTTTTTTTTCAATACATATATATATATATATATATATACATCTATACAAATAAAAAAAATTGAAGTGTCTGTTTGTAATGTCAAAATAATAGCTTTTTACTAAATGCATATGAAAGTATATATGGCACACAAAACAAAAGAAAACATTTTTAATTTTTTGTGTCTGTCTGTCTGCCTGTTTGTTCCGGGTAATCTCCGAAACGGCTTGACCGATTTTGACGGGACTTTCACTGGCAGATAGCTGATCTTATAAGGAATAACTTAGGCTACTTTTATTTTAGAAAAATAATTATGGTAACGCGCAAAAGAAAGAAATCCTTTGAGATCCAATATATTTATTCTATGTCAAGTGTGTCAAGTGTCAATGTCGAACTAAATTTCTATTAAATTAAACGCGGGTGAAAACGCGGGTGAAACCGCTGGTCCCAGCTAGTATGACATAAAATCTATTTATATACATTTAAAAATATAAAACATACTGACCAACCGGCATCGGGCACAGGGTAGCAGCCAGTCCCAGCAGGTAGTTAAGGCTTCAGAGAAAGGAACCTCCTCACAATGCGTTCCGTATCGAGGATAACTGCTTTCTGACCCAAGCCCTTGATCCAGCCACCTAACGAGAGCCTCATTAGATGTTGGATGAGGCTCTTGGCAATGAGGCCATTGGCTGTCACAGCTATCGGTACGATGATTGCAGAATCCAAATCCCACATGTCGATAATCTCGTGTGCCTAGTCCAGTACTTAATAGTACTTAATTTATTTATCTTTCTCGGCTTTCACAAGATTCTCGTCATACGGGATGGTAACATCAACAATCATAGTACGGCGCTGTAATCGATCCATCACTACTATGTCAGGATTATTGGCAACAATAGTCCTATTAGTGATTACAGATCGATCCCAGTACAACGTGACATGACTATTTTCAAGAACTGGGTGGGTACTATACCTGTACTACGGTGCCTCAGAATCCACAAGGTTGTACTTTAGAGCAAGTTGCTGGTGAATAATCCTGGCCACTTGGTTATGCCTGTGCAAATTCGCCATTAGCAAGACGAGAACAACCAGAGATATGTCGTAAGGGATTCGCCTCGGTGGTGACATGCCCGACAGAATTAAAATATTTATAGTTATTAAAAATTGGCAGTCCCTGTGGTTTCCGGATTAAGAATATAGCATCACTACATCTCCTCCCGTTGGATGTCGTAAAAGGCAACTAAGGGAATCTATAAACCAGAGGACTAGGCAGCAGCGTCCTTTCTGTTGAACAGTAGCCACACTGCGCTTACCAACCCGCCTGCTAGCGTGGTGAGTATCGGCAAATACCCCCCAAAATGATGAAGCATTTGTGTAAATGTATAGAGGCGGCCTTTGTTCAGCAGTGGATGTATAAATGGCTGAAATGATGATGATGATTAAAATTAATAATAAATAATTAATAGATTTAATACATTAAGCATATTTTTATAACTGAATTAAAAACTGGAGGGCCACGTGAGATACAGACCTAAGCGTGACTCTGTGTTGGTAACAAAAAGCGTAAAACTGAACTTTATTATCCAGTGAATTAAAATACGAATAAATCGTGAGCCCACCGAATAACTGTCTCAAGACGTGTCGAAATAAGTCCCAGTGTGAACTTGACTTTTATTGCTTTGGAGTACTGCGGAAGTAAAAATTGAAAATTATATTATGAACCTGATTTGAATAAATTATAATAGTAAAAATAAAGATATTTGCAAAAAAACACTATCATCATCATCATTTCAACCGAAAGACGTCCACTAGTGGACATAATCTGGGACCACAGAATGAACAACGTCCGGTCTAGGTTTGTGTGGTGTACTCGTCGGGGAGCTTTAGCATAATCGCCACGCTTGGCAGGCGGGTTTGCGATCGCAGTTGAGTTGTAAATGCACTCGAAGGACGCTGCTGCCCATCCTTCGGTTAATCCCATAGTCGCATTTATGACACCCACGCGATGACATGGTGATGAGACAGGATAGCGTCACAGCTCAAAGTCGGCTCCGCACGGCAAAAAAATTGCATGTGTTTTATAAAAAAGATGTGTTTTCGTTACATTGTTTAGTTTCCGGCGATAAAATTCATAGTTTGTGCAATACTATCCGGGAAATGTTAACATTTCACACTTAGCGGCTTTTCCCGTAGCCTATACGCTCTAGTAACTTTCACACTGACCGCCCCAAATTCTTGGTCAGAGCGTTTGAAATGATTTGTTAGCTCCTACCCGCTCCACACAATACGCCATTCTTTTATAACTCGGTCCGTAAGTCACAAAAGTATTTCTCAACGAGCATTGCAGTGGGGGAAGTTTTAGCTGAAAATACGAGCCAAGTTTCCTCCTTTACCTTGGATGGTAAAAAATCCGTGCCTGTCCCGGCGGCCGTACCCAGACACGATACAATTTACATGTTTCGCTTTCAGCCTTTATTTTATTTTAAAGGGTGAAATAAGACGGTATTACGCAAAGAGAATATTCAATTAGAGACTGCTTTAAGATTTATGCAATAGGAAGGCGTAGCGCCATTCGAACTTATTTTTTTATGCATTTCAGTATTTTACTTCTTATTTTATCAAAATTTTATTAATGGGTTCATTTCAAACTGCTGAGAAAATTATGTATTTAATAAGGTTTTTACGTCTGTCGGGTTCGTTTAAGTGGCAATTTTATATATTACTCTCGGTGGTAGATATCTACACTAAATTAAATTTATGAAATAGCTTGATCGTTATGGGGGGTAGAATTTATGGTTATAAGTGGTTCATTCGTTTTTGATGTCTTCTCTGGTGAAGCTATTAAATGTTTTACAAGTTACGCAACGCGGGTGGCTCAAATATTTAACGAAATTGTAATGATTTGAAAGTGATTTGTTCTTATTATGATTTCCCCGAGACTTGAATATAATAAAACGATGTCCCACACTAGGATTTCTCCTGTGTAGTGGGTACAGTTTACAGACTTAAATCTCACAAACCCGAAACAACTCTATAGATCATAAACATCTTTTTTCTGTGCCGGGTGCCGAACCTGCGACACGTAGCTCAGAAAGCTGCGCTGTGCCAACCGTGCCGTCGAGCATAGCGTCGTTATATGTAGTGATACTAAGGACTACAGCTTCTTTGATACTAATAGCAGTTATTATTTACAGCTAAGTACTACATTAAACGACGGCACGGTTTGTGCAGTGGCTGATACAGTCGGCTGCTCCAAAGCGCAGCACCGACGCGGATTCGATTCCCGCACGGAAATACTACAGAGGGGCAAGGTTTACTTTCGTAAACTTTGACACGCAAAATATTAACCGTTACATTTATATATTGTCTAATGAAATGAGGTCAACACGATCTTACCTTTTTAATATCCAGAAGAATGATAAGAAAGCGTAATGGTTACCTACAGAGCTCATCATTCGTAAACATAGCTAGGTAATTGAATTTCCATGAATTTATAAGTACTCCCGACCTGAATATAAAATGATAGATGAAGAGAAATTACGTTTATTCCTGTAGGTATATATTTTATTAGAACCAGATGTGTCTCGCCTCTGCAACTGTTCAAATAAGTGAGTTTTATTGAGATCCTTTGATGTCTTATGGAAGCAATTTTCTTGTGTTTATGTTCTAAATAAAGGCGCGTTTTTGTACGGCGTATACAACCAACCTCTTATCGGTCTTTAAGCACTGTTGCGTTATTTCGTTGACATGTTAACACATGTAGTAATTCTTAAACTTTCGCTAAATGAATACATGATTTTAAGATAATAACGGGTCTATCTGCGCACAGATTAATATCAAAATATTATTTGACTAACCTCGACGTTATGATCAAGTTGCATTGACCGTGGTCACGAGTAGACATGTTAACACATAGTCTATTCTACCCCGGGCAGCTAAGGGTTGATATTAAGAGGATGAGCAGCAGTATCTCCCCATGTGCTAATAAAAACATACTGCGATCACCAATCCACTCGCTAAGCTTGGTGATTATATCAATATCCCCTATGACCGCTCTTAGTAGTTGAGTGAGAGGCCATTTTTGTTGACAACAGTCAATATTTACGGGCTGATGTGTGACTGTGAGAGATCAAAAATGTAGAAATTGTAAATGTTCATCTATAGAAAATAAATGAAATTGAAGTGTCTGTTTGTAATATCAAGAATCAGCTTTTTACTAAATGCATATGAAAGTATATTTGGTACCTACAACAAAAAAACGATTTTTCATTATATATACTCTTATGTCAAGTGTCTATGCCGAAGTACCTAAATTATTTATAAATAATCCAATTTCTTTTAAATTAAACGGCGGGTGAAACCGCGGTTCCCAGCTAGTAAGTAATAAATAGGTAAACAGACAATAAAGGTCCGTGTGGTGCCGGAATAAGAATATAGCACCACTCCATCTCCATCCGTGGATGTCGTAAAAGGTAACTAGGGGACAGTGATGGGCAGCAACGTCCCTTCTGTGGAACAGTAGCCATACTGCGTTCACTAACCCGCCTGCCAAGCGGGGTGAGTACTGGCGAAGTAAGGTCTTTGTTCAGCAGTCGAATCGTTCGGCTGATATGATGAAGAGGCAATATATATGTTTGATCCATCAACGTCAATCGATGAAATACCAAGTATTATGCATCGCGTGTTCGATTACCGCACGCAAATATTTGTATAATCTGCAGGTAGTTGTTCCGGGTCTGGGTGTATTGTATGTGAAATTTGTGTATGTAAACGCCCCCCATGACACAGGAGAACTACTAGTGTGGGGCAAAGTAAAAAAAAAACTATAGCATGGTTGGCGCAGTGGCTAAGCGATTGGTTCTGGCGGGTAGCGAGTTCAATTCACAAAGTATTTCTGCGATCTACATGTAGTTTATCCGGATCTGGGTGTTTGTACATGCTAGATCTAACTTGTACCGATGGTACAGAATAGATACTGGTGTGGCTGATAGACATATAAGAAGCTTTCCAATTTATATTTAGAACAATATCAACAAAACTGTTAAAACGTAAATTGTGTTAAGGATTCAAGTAGCACACCACCATAAAACTTTGTTGGTTTTGTAGATGAAATGAAAACATCGTGTTGATCAGTCATTCACACCTATAAGAATTATACATAGTTGCAAAATGTATTATGAAAATCGATAAAAATGTATATAAGTAATATACATACACAGACTCGTCGGTACCCATACGTTACAAGCCGATTACGTTAGGAATAAAAAGTAGACAACGATAAAAATATTTCACTGGTATGAAAACTTTGTTGGAATTTTATTACACTAATAGAAACCGTAGATGAATAATAAACTATTAGATGTAAGAAATACATTTAGAAATATACTCCAGTTTACGTTTATTTTTATCACTAAAGGGAATATAAATACACATACTGTTTGATCCGCGGCTTAAGGGAGATCTATCTTAATGACATCTAGAGAACTTCATAGCATTCATGTAAATCTTCGCCTTGATCTTACAGTATAAATATTATGGAGCTTTAGATAAACAGGAGAAGAGCGTGGCGCACCAATGCGCAAACAAATTATCCCCGTCGTTGCTTCCCAAAGTTCTAATCGCGTATTTGTCTATGCTCCAAGTTTGTTTTCAAATTATTGAAATTAGAGTGACAGCTAAGGCGTCCCACATTTCACACGCGAATCAACAGGGCTGAATTGAATGTCACTCTTGAGTTTGATGTATAAGTATAGCAGGTAGGGTAGTTAAAATGATTTTACATAAACACATACACGTTTAGCTTACCGAGTGAAATTATCTTTCAACGAAAATTATAATAGATTCCGCGTGAGCGCTAAAGTTGTCATCCCAAATTATATATTAAAAATACCTTTAAAATGAATGATGAAATTTATTATATTCTAACATAATTTGGTTGCTTACGGAATTCATTAAGTCATAATGAAAAATTACATTCTTCCCGCTTAATGAAATAAGCAGCCGATCGTCATTTTTTAATCAAGATGGCTGAGATTTTCGTAAGATAATATTCTTTTTCGTTATATTTTGCTTTCATGGTAGATTTATTTCTAAGACGTGTAGCTAAGTGATGGATGAGGTTAAATTATGAGCTTAAAATATAAGTAAAAATAGAATTTGTCATTTAGGGAGGAGTATAATAAGTCGTGTTTATAATGCGGAAGCTGGGAAGTTTGCTGGTATAGTTTGCTAACTGAACACATACATATACTCTCTCAGCGATGCAGCATTGCAATCACTGCATGAAACTCGCACCCCCAGCAATAGCTAGCTCGAAGGGTGTTCCTTCGGCGTGGGGTTTTAGCAGATAAGAGGCCGGCAGGCCCCTCCGTCCGTGTCTGTCGAAGTCCATAAGGATATCCCCACGACAAAAAGGGCAGAGAGTTTATCTCCGTGTTCTGTGAAAGCAGTTGTGGAAAATAGATTTCAAGTATAAGGGCCTTATCTGACTTCACATAGCGACAGGTAGACATATTTTACTGAACAACTAGTTTTCTTTATTCTTATATAATATAGTTATTTATTTTTCTGTACACTATTCCTAAATAATTTACTAGGTATTTGCTATTTAGGCGCTAAATTTAACCCAAAATTAATCCAGCGCAAGAAAATTCAACAAAGGTATGATAAGTATTAGTATTATTATATATTAATTGTTACTTAAAAACGTATTTACGTACTACTGAAAATGAATAGCCGTACCATATCATGAGTTCATAAATTAAAACGTTATTCTAGCAATATTGGGAAACGGTGGCTTCGAGACATGAGGTGTCGTCTAGCACATGTGGTTTTAATGGGGTGCACTCTAATTCAGAGATGCTCTATTTCTCCTTTATACGACACCATTGAGCAAAGTATCTAGGGAATCTCAGCTGGTTTCACGTCTTATATTAATTTAATATTAAGGATTTTGAAGCGCGGTCGGCATACACATTTTCTTATTACATAGCATCGCGTTTTTTCCTCAGATGTTTGTAATGAATATGAATTCACATTATATAAATAAAACCACCTGATACCTATTGTAAGAAAAATCTCAGTGACATCGATTAGTGCTCGAACGTAAAGCGGAAAAATAAAGAGCGCCCGAATCTAATCCAGTCCCACGACCTGGCTCGGTGTGGTGGCTACGTATTTTAATCAGACATTCCTAAATGGATTTTTTCATTAAGAGCCGTTGCTGGGCGGAATTGTACCTTTTAATTTTTTTACGGCGTGTCGGGATTCATCGAAACAACTGTACCTGTTTAAGAATGCGTGGCATGTTTTGCCTTGGAGGTAACTAACGTAACTATTATTTCAACGGAATGGCGGATTAAGAATATAATACCGCTGCATTTCCTGCTGAGGATGTCTTAAAAGGCGACTAGGGGACGCTTAACTAGAGGGATGGGCAGCAGCGCCCTATTGTGCAACAGCAGCCATTCTGCACTCACCAACCCAAGCGCCAACCGTGGTGGGTTCTGGCAAATTCCCCCAAATTATGAAACAGATGTGAATATCTATGCGGGAGGCCTTTGGCTGATATAATGAATCAAGATGCATGTGCAAGAAGACTTGAAATAAATGCCTTCAGGTCCAGAATAAAAATTCAAGTAGAATTTAAGCTGAGATTGTATCATTTGAATATCAATGCTGGACCTATCGAGTAGGGCTCATATTTGATTAACATAATCTCGCCTCAAGCTCTACTTGAGTTTTGATTCTCGATCTGTAATACGGGCCTTAGTCATGTTCGTAATTACAAGCATTTCTTTATTACGTAGGCGTTATATCTCTATTGAGAAGTTACCCCGAATAAGGTAAAGCTGCTCAGTATTCCGCCGTGCCTCTTATCTGCCATCACGCTTCATTGACTTTATTGCGTTGAAGCGTTAAACGTTTATAATGGCCAGGCGACGATAGCTCGAACGGCCGCTCTCAAACACAAACCATTGTCTACAGTTACGCTAGTTATAATAATTTCCAGTTATAATAGTAACTGTAGACGTTACAGAAATTTATCTGAATTAAGTTAGCCGTTCGGCTTTTGTTCTTCTCTGATGCCATTCGCCAAGTTATGTCATGTCCATTTATCACGTTAGGTGCTTACGTAATTTATTTCTGGAGAGAAAATTGACTATTTAAATTAGCTATAAATTAATTTCGATCGCTTATTCATTAGCATCAATGGCTTCTGCGTTTGGCACCCTTTTACAGTTGGTAAAAAATTATATTGAGTTCTTTAGTTAACGCTGTATACATAATATACGTTTATTTGTAGTTTTGGAACCACGGGTTTACTGAACAATGTAGGTATATTCTTCATTAATGTAGTCATCAGTTCCTATGAACGTTTCGAAAACTAAATTAGAACAGAATTAGATTAGCGCAGAAGCGTAAATGGGATTTAATTTGTTGGAGCTTGCGTTCTTAAGGATGTCTTCCCCTAAACAGAGTTGGGACTGTTAACTAATTTTAATCCAGAAACGAGTCGACTACGACCGGGTATTTTTAACTGACGACGTTTAGACGCCTCTAGAAAAAATAAACTAAGCTCTCTGCTCTCTTCATTATTTATGAACAGCCAACTTTATCGGCTCACTAAATTATCTCCCGCTCTTAAATTAATTCTTATTTTTCTATTCTCGTACAACTTACACATTTGATTTGTACCTCGTTAAGATGTTACTATAGTACGTTGTTCCTTATTGTTTGAAGTAGACATTTTTGTATTCTAAATTTTATTTAGGAGATTTTGTTTGTTAGATTTCTTACTCCTTAGTCCGCCAGAATTATGTTGTTCAATTGAATCTTGATAAAAGTTGACCTTTAGATTATTCAACTGTTTTGGTTTCTCTGTAGCATGGGCCAATTATTATCTTATTATATTATAGGTAATGTTCGACTTATTGTTAATTTCCATAATTAGTGCGTACTTTCATTAGCAATTCATTCCAGTATTTATTACAAGGATACTTATATGATGCCAATACGAGGCATGCCTTTTAAGTTTTGTCGTTTGAAGAAAAAAACACAACTAGAACCTTATAGTATACCTTTTTATTGTTTTTCAAAGTATTCACCACGTAGCTTAATACACTTTTTCATTCTCAAACTCAAACCAGTTATTATAACATTTATTCCACTCTAAAGTGGGGGTGTTCAAAATAGCTGTCTTGAAAGCGTCGACTGCTTCTTCACCGGACTGGAACCTTTGACCAGGAAGACTTTTCTTAATTTTAGGAATTTTAAAGAAATCATTAGGGCTTGGGTCAGGACTGTATGGAGGATGGTCAAGAATTTCTACTTTTTCCTGCTTCAAATACTCAATCGTTTGACGAGCGCTGTGTGAGCTTGCGTTGTCGTGGTGCAGGATGATGCGTCGCTTTGAGTTAGATTTTCGAAGTTCGGCGATGACTTGTGGTTAACAAACTGTGGTATACCAGTCTGCGTTAACCGTTCTACGATCTTCAAGTGCAATAGTCGCAACATGGCCGGTTTTTCCAACGAACGTGGCCACCATCTTCTTTGAAGTGCTTCGAGAACGAACAACTTTAGTCGGCTTTGGCTCGTCTTGAAAGACCCAGATTGTAGATTGTTGTTTGGAATCAGGATCGTAGGCATAGATCCAGGATTCGTCAGCACTGCACCTTTGCAGAGTTTTCTTATACCATCTGACGCGGGCCGCCTTGTGATCGTCGGAAAGCAGATGCGGTATCTAACGGCAAACTAGCTTTCTCACACCAAGCGCTTCATGCAAGATCTTCTGAATGGTTGTCTCTGAGATGCCTAATAGAGCCTCTATCTCGATACGGTACATGACGATCTTCCAGAATTAGTTGTCTCACAGCAATGATGTTATCTTCAGTGAAGGCGGATTTTGGGTGTCCTTTGCGAGATTTGTCACTAACACTAGTATGTCCACGCTGGAATTCTAAATACCAGCGTTCGACAGTCCGCAGACATGGGGGGCTTCATCACTGAACACATATATTAGCACTGAAGCCGTGTCAGGCCTCTTCTAAAGTTGTAGAAAATTATTGCACGAACATTTTCCTTAGAAAGATTAATTTTCGTACGTAACCTGACAGATTCCAAACGACGCTGTGACTAAACAATAGCATTAATCCTAATACTTTTAACTGTTTTGAGATTCAAAATTTAAACATATTCGAATATAGAACAGTTCCAAATTCAAAATTGCCGAGAAATATGGAAACGACAGACTTTAAAAGGCATGCCTAGTATTGTGATTGAAAAACTAGGTACTGCCAGCATCATAAGTCATTGATGTCAAATGTTCTCTTTATTTATTTAATTTACAACGCAATTGTATCTACATCTGAATTGAATAGAATCTACGTTTATATCTTATGTAAATGTGACAGGTTGTATGTTTTATTTTAATCGCACCGGAACGGCTGAACTGATATTTAAGTAAAATTTGCCAGATTCATTGAATAGGAAATTACGTAGGTTTATTTTGGTTAAAGATCCAAAAGTCTTTTAGTTGCTAAGTTCATTACAACCTTCGCGGACAAAGTTTCCGGTAATAGCTAGTATTAAATATTTATATATAACTTTTTGAACGACATTTCTTGATCAATATGGGAAGGGTCTCCTATACCAGTGTTTTTCAACCTGTGAATCGCAGCCCCCAGGGAGTTCTACTGATCGAGAGAGTCTTCTACTGAGTGAATATTCTAATCTCAATAGAAATATAATATTTTCCAATCACTGGATTGGAGAACCAACATTTTTAATTTAACGTTAGTTTTATTACGGCCCTGGGGGGTCGCCTGATTTATTTTATTCGTAAAGTAGTAAGTATTAAAGAAATTTGAAAAACACTGTTCTATTCTAATAGTTCTTGTTTTTGCAGAAAAAACGGGTACAATCGCAAATAAAGCGGGGCAAATAAAAAATAATACTTTTAATACAACTCAATAGGACTTTACTGTATCGAGTAGGTACTGGAGTAGATCAACGTTAATAATATAAACTATTCTATCATGAATGGTACAGTATCATGTTATTATTTCAGTACCGTGATCCCAGGTTTCAAGTTATAGCCGTAAAAACTCCATGTAGATATTTTAGGAGTTAGGCTAGAGTAACATAGTAACATTACTTACGGAAGTTGCAAGTTATGACTTTTCATATGGACAGCCAATTTCAAATTGTTCATATTGACGTTCATATTTTTTTATCCTACCTATTTACAAGTTGAGCAAGTCATACACCTGTTAGTTTTGTAGGTACGTGGTACAACTACGCTCGTCATCTTAAGATATGAGACATGAGAATTATTAAGTTGCTTATGCCCAGTAATTACACTAGTTACAGTACCCTTCAAACCGGTACAGTTTTGTTTATAGACAAAGGAAAAAGAACATATTCTGCCATTCAGTGGTACCTACTTAGCCAGACTATTGCAGTAAGATACCTACCACCACCACTAGAAAAAAAAGATGGACTCCGCGCCACTCATATCGAAAATGAAGTACCCTAAGTATGCCGATTCGCTTGTACATACGTGCCTTACGCACACACATGCATCATAGTATGCCGGTCGACCGCCATTACGCGGCACGACAGCGCCAGTGTAGTTACTATTTACGATAATTGAAACAAAAAACTTATAATGCAGTCTTGTGTCGTGAAATGGTGTAAAAATAACTCTACAAAACCAAAAAAGTGTCAAGGTATAACTTATCACAGGTAAGACACAAATGTATATATTATTTTTGATATTTTTGGAGATTTAAATTATCGTTACTATTCGGAACACAAAACCTCAACTACACGTGCCTGTGTTGTTAGAAAATAAATGGGTAATTTTCCCGAAAAAAATGGGTAATATATTTTTTATTGAAGTGAAACTTCTTTAGCAACGTTGTGATTAGAAAATTAGGTGGAACGAAAAAGTGACAAACATATTCATATATAGGATTTCGCCTGCGAGAGAATGAGATCGAATACAAGTATACAGTGTTATACTTATAATCCTATAATGTTATAGTCCTATAATCTTCGTCTCCTCTTTGTTCGGGGTGTCGTAGTCGCCACACAAACTTGAATGGACTAGACTGAACTAGACTGAACTACTCTGTTTACCACCTCCATAATGTATTCATCTCATTCTCTTACAAATGAACTAAAATGCAAAGTTTCACTTCTTTTTAGCCTATAATTTTTCGAAGTATTCGTCTGGATATCTTCATACACTACTTATGTTAATAAGAAATAACGAAGAATAAGATTAAATATTTCGAATAAATGTTTGTGTTTTTATCTTCATTTTAGTTGACAGCTATCTAATTCTTTTACACACACATTGATACGCAAGTCTCATTTCACAATAAATATAATTAGTTACCAACTGTTGGAAAATTTACTTACTATCTTATCTTTCATGAAAATATTACTACTATATGCAATATTACTATTATTATTAAAAAATGTGGGAAAATTTAATTCCATCTGGTATCCCCAAAAATCACGCACACATGTTCGATACCGTGCTTCACTTTCGATATCAGTGGCGCGGAGTCCATCTTTCTTTTCTAGTCCGTGCCTACCACCAGTAAAATGTATTAATAAATTATTATTAATTAGTAAATTATTATATATGGCGTCTGTTGGGTTAAGATTTTCAAAACAATATTATGTAATAACAAACATAGTCAAGCGAATAAAATCGTCATTGTCTATGTACCGAATACAACACTACAATTTAATATTCCGGTCTTCAAGTTGGGAGTACACTGTGTGCAAAGCTGCCACTTGAGTGTTCAATTAAGCTAACTTCAAGACCAGTTGAAAATGTTCCCATTGTTTGAACCGTGCAGACATTTATCACACACTCGTCAGCGAAAGTTTTTCTGTACTGGGAATAAATTGTTATTATGACAGTTTTATTTTTAAACTGTTTACGGTCATTAGCAAACGGCAATGTATCGAGGGTTATTGTCGGCGTGTGTACGAACAGTTTTAACTTGAGTAGGCAAAGCAAACAGTTTTCTTACCCTTTTAAAATTTTAGTACGGATCTCCGTGTCAACAATTAAAAGTTTATGCTAGTTTCCATTTTTTTTAATAGTTCGTATGCCATTTGCTTGAATGCAGTAACTCTTTGTAAGTTTAAGGTAATGAATTTACTATAACGTCGTACGGTGCCGGCTAAGAATGGCACCAACCCATCTCATCCCGTGGGTGTCGTAGAAGGCAACTATGGGATCAGCTGAAGGGCGGGCAGCAGCGTCCTTCGAGTACATTAATAACTCAACTGCGACCACCAACTCGCCTGCCAAGCGTGGCGATTATGACAAACCTCCCAATGAGCACGCAACATGTTCCAGAAAACTGGTCGCTGTGGGGATCTTTGGGGGAGCCTGTGTCCAACATTGAACTTTATTCGGCCGAAATCATGTATGATTTTTGTAGTGCAGCGATGTCGAGTGACGCTCACTGAATTTAGGAAAAAACACCTCATATTGTTGAAGATAAAATAAACAATAAATACGCAGTAGGTACAGCAAGTTAGTACAGCACTCATAGTAATTTGTCTGATATCTGTAGCAGATTAATTGGACCAAGTGAAGCATGAACTAACTTTTCATTCTGTTAAATTGCTTTCGTGACGGTTGTAACGAAACTATTAAGTTAGCTGATATATAACTGCGTTGACTCTACCAACTAGTTATCAGAAAGCTAATACACGATAGGCATTTATCAACCTTGTAGCTGTTTCGTTAAGCTAAACATAATTTGTAGCACAAAGTTATTAACATACAGGATGTCCAGTAAATAGCACGACATACTGCAGGGGGTGAGAGCTTGGGTCAATACCTACCAAAAAGAACACAATATATGTTCAGCAAAATCTTACGGATGAATTATTTCTGCATTTAATGTTATCGTATCTTTAAATCACGTACATATTTTGCTTAAACTTGCTTGGTCTCAGTATTATATAGGTATTCTGTACACACCATTGGACGCATAAAAACGCATTTTTATGTAATACGGTTGCCTAAAAAGCGTTTCTAGAGAACTTACCTGCTGTCGATAAATTAATTATAAGCATTTTATTAAAGTGAACCTTCTTTTAGAACGGTGTGAATTGGATTTTATGAAACTAAATTCTTTAACGATTTGTGGATCAATCACCCTCTCTCTCTCTGTTTACCACCTCCATAGTGTATTCGTCTCATTCGTTTACAAATTAACCAACATACGAAGTTTCACTTCTACCGCGTGTAGACTTTTTATTTTTATTGCTAGTTTTTTTTTTTTTTTGTTGGGCTTCTCGCATACATTTCTGGGAAATGTGGTTGCTTAACCGGTCATTTGCCAAAAGAGGCCTCCAGCCAGGTTTAAATTTAATATTAAAAACTAAGCAACTTTCGCTAAGGGCGCCCCCTGCGGGACACTGACCTTGGCTTAGGGCGTTGCTGGGGATAACAAGCTATTGTTTTGGGGACAGCTGGATCGGTATTATTTAAATTGTATTAAGGGGCATTGAAAGCTACAGGCTCGGCACGGGCCGGCGCGAGCATGAGACGGGAGGGAGAAGTGCTAACTTGAACGGGAAGGTGACGCGGCGATAGGCCTTCGCGACGTCGGTGAGGGGTGGCTTTATTGCTAGTTTCTTATTTACCATACATATACTAGTAAGACCACTGCTGAACATGGGCCTTCCCATAAATACACGACGCCTCTGACACTGGGGGTTGGTTGTTTGTGTGTCGTCATTGGGGGAAACGTGCAGTACTCATCACGCTTGGCAGGTTGGTTGGTGAGCACAGTACCTAAGGCTACTGTTCCACAGGAGGGACGCTGCTGCCCTTTCCTTAGGTTAATAATCCCATAGTCGACTTTTACGACATCCACGGGAGGAACAGTGCTATATTCTAAAGCTGAATACCACACGGAAAAACACATGAAACCTAATAAAATGTAATCTGTCTAGATTTTTACCTGCAAGAGGTGTGGTTCAATGCCTACACGGAGAATACCTCACCCACAGCCATAGCTAATTGGAAGGAACACCGTAGGGTTTTAGCCGATAAGATTCCGGTATGCCCCTCCGCCCCTCGCAAAACGCAGGAAGGCCATGAGGATTTCTCCAAGACAAAAAAGTTAGTGTTTAGCTAGTGCTAGTGATCATGGCAGTTTAAAAACTCATCATCATAATATCGGCCAAAAGATGTACGATAGAGTCGGTTACATATTGTGTCTTTCGGTGGAATTTAGCAGTACTCGCTTCGCTTGACAGGCGCAAAATGGATGCTGCTGTACAGATAAAGTACGCTGCGGCCCATCCCTCTGGCTTAGACTCCTTTAGACACCTTTTCCGACATCCACGTAAGGAGAACGGAGTGGTGCTATATTCTTAATCCGGACACTACACGGACAGCTTATAAATGTTTCCTGATAGTTCCTGACCGATCCTGATGATCCGAACTGGGACTGACTAGACGCATTTTAATGGAAGTGTCACTATGTATACGTAAATAGTCTGACTCACACCAATTCAATCGATTGAGATGCATATTGACCTCTCTGCCGTTTGCAGTTGTATACAAAGCAAAGGTCATAATAGGTTAGTCAATCTAAGCAGCATATAATAACTTGCTTTTAAAAACATATGACCATGATTTAAGTTTTGTATGTATGTGAATTTTTTTGACATGCTATTCCATTGAATCGCCGAGTACCAAACAGATGTCGAATAACAAAAGCTGACTTTTTAATTTACATACAAGTTAGAGCATGAATAGAGGTTGTTTGTTGTGAAGGCTTTTTATGGACACCGTCATGTAGTTTACTATTTAGTTCAGTCGAACTTACGGCTGCATGAAACGAAGTGAAGTGACAGCACGGTTGGCGCGGGTTCGATTCCCGCACGAAACAAATATTTGTACAGCATACAATTAGATAGTTGTTCTGGTTCCAAATACTTAGATATTTGTGCATGTGAGATTTATGTTTTTAAACTTTAATCATTATAAGGAGAAACCGTAGTGCGGAAACCGTTATCCAAAATAAAATAATGATTTACATAACATTTTTGCTGTTTATGTTTTACACAGATAGTAATAATTCTAAGCGTAATAAAATAGTATGTAGGGCGTACATCGCAGAAATATACATATTTCTGTGGCCTATAGACAGCCGGAACTATGGTATAATAGACTGAAAATAAAACTGGCGGCTGTAAGTAAAGTACACTGCAAAGCCGAAAAACAGGCCATGTTTCAGAAAATTCTGATCATGAAATACCTTGATGTAACATTATGCTTTATCGTCTACAAGTAATGTTGCGGGGCGGTTTCACCCGCTGTTTAATTTAAAAGAAATCGAACTATTTTTTAACAATTTAGAGTACTTCGGCATAGACAGTGGACATATAGAGTATATACATACATTGGAATTCATAGGCTTTATTTTTTTGTGCGCAACCCTACCACCTTTTCTAAATAAAAGTAAGCCCACGTTACTCGTTATAATATCAGCTATCTGTGTATCGGAGATTAGCCGGAACAAACAGTTAGAGGGACAGGCAGACAGACAGACAAAAAATGTCAAAATTGTTTTTTTATTTTATTAGAACTGTATATACTTTCACATGCATTTAGTAAAAAGCTGTTGTTTTGACATTACAAACAGACACGTCAATTTTATTTATTTGTATAGATCTCATTAGCAGACTATGTTTTACATCTGGAACGAGTTGTTTCAACTATCAGATGACCACTTGTATGTATAAAAAACCCTGAACGATATAAAATTTTAACTCCACTAAAAAGAAAAAAATCTTTGTTTATGAATGTGGGCGGGGCCAGGGATAAAATATAACTTCTCGTTGGTCTGCATGAACCAGGGTTGGGGCATACCTGGCACCGCCCGACTTTTTTCTTTTTAGTGGATTTAATATTTTTAATAATTTAATATTTGATTGCAATTAATGGAAGTAATTAGGACGTTATTATAACTATATTTTCCCTGCTTAAATGAAAAAACATAAATAAACGCACGATACAGGAGAAATCCTAGAGTGGTACCTACTTGGTGTAAAAATAAAAAACACTATGAATTGTGGGTAGGCCCCACTCAATGATAGTTCCCACATTCGAGATTTCCAATTTACGAGGTTTTTACTTCTTTCAATCTAATCGAAACCTAAAATTCCTTCATCCAGGGCAACCTACGAGCGGGCTTCGGGCACTGAAGGAACTATACTCGGACCAACAATGACAGTAATTAGTTTATATCACTGCAGTCCCCATCCTTAGACTGACCACGCCAAGTGTTGCTTAACATCACCGAGCGTTTACCAATCAGTAAGTGCAACTCGCTATACGTTTATTTTATCTTACTTAAAATTATAAATATGAAAGTTGTATTATTGTTGCTCAATCACTATGGAACGTCAGAATTCATTTGAATGACATTTTGCAAAGATATGAATAATCGGCCAATTACTGTCCCACTGCTGGGCACGGGCCTTTTTTCTCGATGAGAAAGGTTAGGCCTTAGTCTACTACGCTGGCCGAGTGCGGGTTGGTGGACTACACACCGTGGAGATTTTTTTTTCGGCCCCTCAGGTTTGCAGGCTTCCTCACGATGTATTCCTTGACCGTTAACCCAAGTGATAATCATGAATCCGAAAAGTCAGAGGTGCGGGCCGGGATCGAACTCAGACCCCCCTATATGGATGGCAAGCCTTCAACTACTAGACTATCACAGCGTCAAGAAGAGATACATAGAATATATCTTATCTCTTTAAATGAGCAATTCTTGTATGTAATTAGAATCTCGGAATCGGCTCCAACGATTTTCATAAAATTTAGTATATAGGGGGTTTCGGGGGCGATAAATCGATCTAGCTAGGAATCATTTTTAGAAAATGTCATTTTATAGGCGTTTGAGTAGTCTCAACTGAAAAATATGACTCTTCCTGACATCTATTGGCGAATAATAATACTATTTTTTGTGAGCAACTAATTGCTTTAACGACACAACAGCAGATGGCGTTGTTAAGTAACACGAAAATACCGAGCAAAGCTCGGTCATCCAGGTATATTAATAATCGAGCATAACACCATGTTCATTTTATACTATAATGTCAAGTATTATTTCACATTATAGTATAAAAGTTAATTATAATGGAAGTATTATAATTTTGTTTAGGTACCACTGACATTCAATATTAAATACTTTGTCCAAAAAAATTAATTTGGAGAAGTAGCATCTGTTACATACTCTAAGAACTATTTTATGAGGTTAGCTATGTAGTCTAATTTTGAGACAATGGAGTGCTTAGTGGTACCACTACTGCCGCATAGATGGCGCTAAACTCAAAATATTGAAGTTCAAGTTTTCTTAATCTTATATCTTTAAATTTGAGTAGTCTCAACTGAAAAATATGACTCTTCCAGACATCTATTGGCGAATAATAATACTATATATATATACTTACGTAATTGATTGATAAACTGTAAAAAATTAAGTATTTGTTTCTAATATAAGATTAAACTAATTGCACTCATGATTTTTTTCTTTAAATAACCAGTTCATATTTTTTATTATTCTATCGGTAAGATCGAAAAATATTATTCATATTTCATTATTTTATTAGCAATTCGTACTTAAATATAATTTCCAGAAAACACAATTTAAAAATAAAAAAATACCGAGCAAAGCTCGGTCAAACATCTAGTATTTTTAATGAGGCGTAGGATACGTTTCTATTATTGCGATATCAAGTCTTTTAGGGATTTAAAACTGTTTCTTCGCGGATGAATTCGTGGACGTCAACTGCTGAGTAAAGGCCTTGCCTCGCGCAGAAATCGTGAACTTATTATTCACCTCCTAGAAGGTTATAGATTAAATTGGGTGACCAGTGTATTTTTCTGAATATTTGCCGGACATATGAGTCTATTAGAATCAAATACCGCAATGTCCATAAAAAAGCAAAAATGCGTTTTCTATGCCGTATGAATCTACAGATTAAAAGGAATCTATTTGAATATTCAAAATGCAACCAAAGCAATGTCATGTAGAAAACTGGCATTAAAAATTAAAGTATGCTACAAATATAGCATTATCCATTGGTGTATGTATATAAAAAATATGAATTATGGCCAGAACACGAAAATGGACATTGCGGTATTTGATTCTAATAGACTCATATGTATTTTATGATTATGAAAATGCTGATAAATTCATTCCGTCAAAAGCCATAGAAGGTACTTAAGAGCTCTAATGTGATCTTACGAAGGCCCGGAGCCCCGCTTCGGTGCCGAAGATGACCGTTCCAGTGGCTTTAGCCGGTAGGAGTACCCCTTCGCCCATCCTCGGAGCGAAGGAAGTTCATGCAGTATTTCCACTGGACACCGATAAAAAAAAGGAGGAGACGGCGCCGGGGTAACAAACGCTCTGGCGCCTCATACCCATACGCCTGAAACCCCATGCCGTTGCTATAAGGCGCAAGACCTCTGGGTTCACGGGTGCGTAGATTGGGGAATCTGCGTGCTCACACTAAGCGACCCAAGAGAAGACAGTAGCACGCATGTGGTCACGCGCTGCCGTGGGACGCTTTGGGGGATCCATTACAATCCCCCCGGGGGGGGTGACCGCTTTACAGTCATCCTCTACAAGATGTGCCTATAGGTGTGGTACCAGTGGGCGGCTCTAATGTGATCATACGAGGACCTGGAGCCTCTCTGAGGTGCCGAAGATGACCACCCCAGTGGCTTTAGCCGGTAGCAGTCTCATAGCATACCCCTTCGCTCTTCCCCGGGGCGAAGGAATTTCATGAAGAATTTCCACTGGGCAACAATAAGAAAAAAGGTACCTACTTAAGAACTCAGTCGTGCATATAAATATACTTGAATTTACTTCAGATACAGATTCAGTGGGCGCATCTGTTCAAGTTCTTAGTAAATATGACCTCCATTATTTGTACGCAGTTTTTACAAAGTTCGACAAAAAATTGCATCGTGTTTATTTCCTATTCAAGGTAGGATGCAGATAATTAAAATTATAATCAAGGTTTTGTCATTGTTGTAGAATATAACATCATATCAGCCAAAGAACGTCCACTGCTGAACAAAGGCGTCCCTCATAGATTTACACGACGACCGGTTACATGCCTGTATTATCATTTTGGGGGTAACTTGGCAAGTACTCACCACGCTTGTCAGGCGGGTTAGTGAGCGCTTTATGGCTCGAGTCCCACAGAAGGGGCGCTGCTACCCATCCCTCGGGTTTAGGACCCCTTAGTCGCGTTTTACAACATCTAGGGCAGGAGATGGGTGGTGCTATATTCTATATCCGAACACCACAGGGACATTCTGTCTGTATCGTGTACGGATGTTGATTATATGTAATATGAAATGGTCGGGCACGACTTACCTTACTTATCAAGCTAGGAATCGTAAGCATGTACTTAGTTAAGTTAACCTCCCCAGTTGAATGGAATTTGGCTTACGTAGTTGACGTTATCGCAAAGAAAAACGCTGCCCATATTTTGCATAGGCGTCGAGCCAACACTCTCTCTTAACACCTGCTTTATACCTGTCTCGAAATTTTGCATTTCAATTCATAGGCAGACACTTTCAAATATTTGCACAGTCAATTTTAATGAGTATATTTACGGTTGCAATTTATAACGAAATAGTTACTCGTCCTTGCTTCGCTGACATTATAAACATAGCCTACATTCATCTGGAATAGGAGGACTTCTGAATCGCGAAAGATCGCCTTGTTCGTCTTTCAGGATCGCCTAGTAGATTCCAAGGTTATTTCCCCAATATAAACTCTGAAGTGACTTGAGTGACGCTGAGAGCAGTGGGGTTAATCTACATGATGGCATGGTTAGCGCATTGGCTTCCTGGGCTACAACTCGCGACTACGATTCTCGTCACGAAACAAAAAAATGTATGGCCTATGGCAGTAGTTACGGGTCTGGGTTTTTGTGCATAGAGATTTATCTGTTGATTGCAATTAATGGAAGTAATTAGGACGTTATTATAACTATATTTTCCCTGCTTAAATGAAAAAACATAAATAAACGCACGATACAGGAGAAATCCTAGAATGGTACTTGGTGTAAAAATAAAAATAAAAAGCACTATGAATTGTGAGTTGACCCCACTCAATGATAGTTCCACATTCGAGATTTCCAATCTACGAGCTTTTTACTTCTTTCAATTTGGCGAAACCTAATATTCCTTCATCCAGGGAAACCTACGAGCGGGCTTCGAGTACTGGTAATGAAAGTAATTAAGTTACGAAAAGTTAACACCATCATAACTGCCCAATCATTAAAAAGTAGCGAACAGACGAGAATTATAAGTCAATTTATTAAACGAGCCAGTGAGACCTGCATACATATTGCGAGTTAGCACTTCGTTAAGTAACTGGATACAAAGTAATTAACTGTGAACTCGTGGTCCTTACATAAGTCTCGAGTCGCTCTGGGAACTCGCCGGCAAATTTATTACTTTAAGTCTTTTACGAAAAAAGTAAAAAATCATTTTTAATTATGCTGAAACAGTTTTCTTAGCGGGTCAACGCAATACTACAAAACTTAGCGCTTAGATGGTTAATTGCAATGAAAATGTTTTACTTTGGGAGTTTTGTTTTACCACTTTCTTTGTTCTAGATTTGAACATTTTGATGCTGCGTCATGCGAATGATCCCATATCTTTATATGATATAGATATATAATATCCAAGATGTGTGTTAGTCAAGTGCTATATTTAATTCTAAACGTATTATTTTATTTATATTTTTTTTCAATATTTTTTTTCTCGGTTCCATATTCATACCCATGAAATATAGGTATCTTCTTTCATCAAGTAAAAACAAACAATCAAAGAAATTGGATCAATGACATACAACCCTTACATAAGATTTTTCATGATAGGTATTCGTCAAAAATAAAAGAGTCAAACTTAGTGAAATAGTCCTCTAGAATGGGGATTTTAATGTGAAACGAGCAAACGCGGCAATGCAATGCACCTCATTGGCTGGGCAGCGCATATTGTTGCCCACGTGAGTGACTGAGACAGAATACAACCGAGTAAAGGAATAAAGAGACGGAAAACGGAAGATAAAAAATTACAAACAATCACAAAGTATTTTGTCTTCCTAAATCGATATTTATTCTGTGAGTAAAAATAATTACATAACTGACATAATCAGCCCATTAATGTCCTACTGCTAGGCACGGGCCTTTTCTCACGATTGGTATTGTTAGTTAGTCCACCACGCTGGCCTAATGCGGATTGGCGGACTACACATACTCTTGAGAACATTTTGGAGCCGTCTCAGGTGTACAGGTTTCCTTACGATGTTTTCCTTCACCGTTAAGAATGACTCACACTCACAATTCACATCACGGAGGGGATGACTGCAAAGTCGTCACCCCCTCTAGCGAAGGGAAGACGAATGTAAAAAGGTCGCCCCCCAGGCACTTCTCGGGGAGGACTGTAAAGCATCCCCCAAGGTTCACTGTGCACTGTGAAGCACACACGGCGGCACGTGACCACGTGCGCGCCGCCGTCCTCCCAATGGTCGCTCGGTGTGAGCATGTAGAGTTTCCAAGCGGCGCGCCCGTGACCTCCGAGGTCCCCACTATCTAGCGATGGCAGGGGACTCAGGCGTGTGATCCCGCTCTGCAATCTCCTTCTTCTTTCTTCTTTTTATTTATTTTAAATAAAAAAATAAAAAAATCGTTGCCCTACACTAGGATTTCTCGAAATTCCACACACAATACACCCAGACCCGGAACCACAATCTGCAGATCGTACAAATATTTGTTCCGTGCAGGAACCGAACCCGCGACCCGGAGCGCAGCAGTCGACTATATCAACCACTGCACCAATCGTGCTGTCAATTATTAGACCTAGTAAACTTTTTCTACATCTACGTTAAGGGTAGAGACTTCCGTATTCTTTAGAGGAAACCACACGCCTTGATCTTTAAAAACAAAAGAAAACGGCATTCGAGATCTGACCTCTGTTTTAGGCAGAGTCGTCATCAATTCAGTTTATATTTATATATTTGAGGAAAGATTAAAAGCAGTTTCACTCGTATTTACTCATTCGTAACAAGATCCAATTTGAAAATCTATTTACACATAATAAAGTAAGTAACATAAGGGACATAACATTCGAGGTTTAACGTTTGACTGTATAAGGTAACAGTAATGAGTGCAAGATTCGTGATCGGTTAGCTGCCCGTACTCGGTATATGTGTCAGGGCAATGTGGAGGCTATCTACTGTCCAAGTAGTTTAGTACATATGGCTACATATCGAGCTATTATTTCCAGTATAAGCTGATCTCGCATTGGCTTTCTGTATAATGAGAGGTCAGCTTATACTGCAAATGTACAGCTTCACGTGAAGCCACTGCAACATTAATATGTATTTGATTAAATTGTTGTAGAGTAAGGCATTGCCATGGCAATTGCCGTGTGGTGCCGGCTCAGAATGCCACCACTCCATTTCATCCCATGGGTGTCGTAAAAGTCGACTAAGGGATTAATCGGTGGATGGGCAGCATCGTCCTTCGCGTATATTAATAACTCAACTGCGATCGCCAACCCGTCTGCCAAGCGTGGTGATTATGGCAAGACCCCCCAATGAGCACACAACACACCCACATCGGTCATTGTGGTGATCTTTGGGGGAGCCCTGAGTCCAGCAGTGGACTTCATTCGGCCGAAATCATGAATGATGATGAAGGCAACTTGGGAGTATTTGTTTTGTTTGTTTATTTCTAAAACAAATCACACACACTAATATTTTTGCTGTATCTTGGGTACAGTTTACAGACTTAAATCTCACATGCATAAACACCAAGACCTCGACTATCTGGATATCATACAATTATGTTCCGTATAGGGATCGAACCCGCAACGCGTAGCGGAGACAGCCAATCGCTTAGCCACTACGCCAACCTGGCCGTCATAACTTATTTGTTTAGAGTCGTGTACCCTAAAAATGGATCAATCTTCACATTCTTTTTTTGCTGTAATGAAAATAAAACGTTTATTGACACCTAAATACAGTTAAACAAAAATAAACTAATATTTTTTATCCATTTCTACAAAATATTTGCTGTAATATTTATTTATTTATTATAGTCTTTATTGCACACCACATAATTCATAAAGGATTTACATTTACAAAGATAAGTGTACAATGGGCGGTCTTATCGTTCAAGGCGATCTCTTCCAGACAATCTTTGGATGGACCGAAAGAAAGGAGAGAGCTGTCAAGAGTACAAAACATCATATTATATAATATTACGTAGACATCATAATATAAAATACATATATAAATACTCTACGTTTTTTAAATCAATGCCAGCTCAGCATTATGTTAGGTGATAGTACAGTGTCTTATTGGCCACCTAAAGCTAGTTTTCAACTGCAATCCATGAATAACAATATAAAAAAGAATTTCGTAACAACTTTTTGATTCGATAAATGTTTTGAGATAACGTAGTATAACACTGATTAGTGTTAATTTGGTTGTTTATGTTATAGATTAAAATGGTATATATAGATTTAAGTGTTTTGTTAATAAATATATATTTAAGTAGTCATGCCTTTGTCGAATATTTTCCTTACTGTGTGTTTGTGCGTCGACTTGCCGCAGGAATAAATTGTTTCTTTCTTTTCTTTCTTTAGTTAAAGAACATCTTTAAGCGTGCATCCCCATTATAACTAACTCGTTTTGTTTCATCATCATCATCATCATCATTATACCAGCCAAAAGACGTCCACTGCTGAACACAGGCCTCCCCCACAGTTTTCCACAATGAGCGGTTACATGCTACCCACATCCAATGGCTCCCAGTTTAATCACTTCGATAATAAGGAAAATAAAATATTTTCCTATTGGTCCAATACAAACTACAAGATCCGCTTATTCTAGTTGTACTGCATGCAGAAAGATAAATTGTTTGGTCACTATTTTCAAAAGTGATTTGTTACAAAGAGTATATCCGTTTCGGCGTCCATCCGGCTACTGTTGAGTATACGCCTATACCCACTATCTTCTCTGTATAGTCCTGTGCTCTCCGTTTCTACATTGCCCCAGCTAGTCTAACAACATCCACAACAACATCCTCTGAACGAGCTGCTGGTCTAGTCACTGATCGACAATCTATTGTTGCCCACAACTCTGTTATCGCTATAGACATATTCTAAATCATTAAAAAAGCTTGCTGTATATTTTCCCGAAGGACATCGAGCAGGAAAGTATACACGTTAAAATCCACAGCTGTCTATTCAATGCAGTAAATATGTACAATCCATCAAGGATAAGTAGACAGCACGGTGGTCCCAGCTCGACCAGGCAGTCTATTTTACATATCTATACAAATATAATGTCTGTTTGTAATATCAAAATAACAGATTTTTACTAAATGCATATGAAAGTATATACGGTACATATAACAAAAATAAATTATAAATTTTTTGTCTGTCTGTCTGTCGGTCTGTCTGTCTGTCTGTTCCGGGTAATCTCCGAAACGGCTGGACCGATTTTGACGGGAGTTTCACTGTCAGATTGCTGATGTTATAAGGAATAACTTAGGCTACATTTATTTTAGAAAAATAATTAGGGTTCCGCGCAAAAGATATCAATCAATCAATCATTTCGGCCGAATGAAGTCCACTGCTGGACACAGGCCTCCCCCAAAGATCACCACAATGACCGATATCGGTGTGTTGTGGGCTCATTGGGGGGTTTTGCCATAATCGCCACGCTTGGCAGACGGGTTGGCGATCGCAGTTAAGTTGTTAATGTACTCGAAGGACGCTGCTGCCCATCCTCCGGCTAATCCCTTAGTCGACTTTTACGACACCCACGGGAGGAGATGGGGTGGTGGTATTCAGAGCCGGCACCACAAAAAATATAAAACCCTTGAAATCCAATATATATATTCTATGTCAAGTGTCCATGTGGAAGTACTCTAAATTTCTTTTTAATTAAACGCGAGTGAAACCCCGGGTCCCAGCTAGTAACAACTAAGACTGTACTTTAACTTCAATTAATCTTCAACGCCTACTTTCCCACGCACCGTGCACCGAGCAAAACCGCGTGCCAAACTAGTTTACGCCATAATTGCTTTGACGCGGGTATCATACTTAACTGCGTCCTTTTTACCCAACTGAGTGAGAAAAGGAGGCTAATGTTTCTGTGAATCGTGTATTTGTAATGTATCTGAGTATACGTTTACGCAGAAAAAACGCATGTTGAGTGTGTATGTTTCTTGAAGCATTCGATGATTTTTGTAAACTGCTGTATTATGTAGCTTAGTTCTAATGTTACCTACGCGACCGCCAAACCTTTGGCATTTGTTGCCGTTGATTGTTCTATCAGGAGGTATCATATTATGATATTCTAAAAGAGGTATTCTATCCTATGAAATAAAACGCGTCAGGGCGTTCTTGTCTGGTTAGAAATATATATGTTACTGTCAGTATGTATCGATAATTACCAATTTCGATGGTGTAAGTCCGAAAGAGTTTAATTATTGCTTTATAAGCGTAAATACACAAGCGAATGTTGATATACACACGTAAGACCGATAAAAAAAACAAAGTTAACACACGCCACAAATAAACAATAAATATCTATAATCATTTTGACAGCATATATATATGTTCACGGCTTTGGGTAGGCCCAAGGGCTACCCTAGCCACACATTAACCTCCGGTAATAGTGTTTTAATGTCAACATCCATAATGAAGATATCGAAGAATCTCCAAGTCGTCGATGTGTATGATAACATTCATTGGTGTATGACCGAAATCTTCATGAAAATAATAAAACGGATATTCACCAGCTAGCTTAGTGGTTGTTAACAAACACCAGTGCATCTTAAGATACACTGCGCTTCGGATATTGACAGTGACACAATCATTTGAAGTTAATAACCTAATCAACAAAACAGGGATATTGTGTTAAATAAGCTTCCTATAAACCTACTCCCAATAAATTTTGCCCTGCGTTGATAGTACAAAAATAAAGTTCTACTAAGTAAACCAGTGTACGTACGGTGGTATTCTGATTCAAGCGTCCTTGTTGCAGATGTGATTTACATTACGCAAAGTTGTGCTAACAAAGTCAAGGTAAGATACGATAGTTGAATACGAGGAAGATACAAACGACTGGTCGAACAGGTCTTCGAGACCGCGCATTGTTTCCAATAATGATTTGCTCTCACACGACAATTTCCATACAATAGACAAGTATATGTTAGAATGCACATTTTGCATTTATTCACCAACCGCATATTTTGTAATAAACTGTTAATAATAATTACTTCATTTCGAAAGCCGAAAATCAATTACTTTCGATTACGTCATTGTTTCTTTACAATCCAACAAAAATTGTTCGGCGTTTAATATTTCAACAGGTAGCGTTTAACGTAACGTTTCTAACACGGTATTGTTTTGAAAGTGTGAAATTTTTGGCGAAATTTGGATATTTAAATTTAAAAGAGTTGAGAGAAAACTATAAAAATTTGAGGGCTTGAGTATATTTCCAACAAAATTGTACACAAAAGTATCATATTGAGTACTAACTACTATTGGTTAAATTATACATTAATCTGATAATTAAAATATATCACAAGACTTTCCACTCTTATTAATAACTTTCCTTCGACAGCAATGTTTTCATCATTAATAATTTCGCTCGAAACAGGTTAAATAAATACTTGCCATAAATGGCGTTTAATACAGAATGTTTTCTTCTTGCGTGGGAGAGCCTAGCTGTAGTCATTTGGGGACTAGAGCTCGTAAATGGGTTGGCTCCATCGGGGCAGTACCACGCCGTCACAGGCGTAAAGTAGCAACATACAAATGTTGTTACCAGAATGTAACAACAGTGTTGCTGTGTGTCATACAGTGAGTGACGACTCCCGGAAGCCCGACCCCAAAAATAGGGCAGACACATAACATGGGGGCTTTTAAGGAAAAAGTGTATGTCTGCCCTAAAGGTCGCAACACTTCAGGGACTCCTCTGGTGTGGTGGACGAGGACGACGTTATGAGCGGTGGTGATAGCTTAGGCGACTCACACGCTCAGTTGCCATCCTATATAATCAAATCAAATAAATACAAATTGCAAGCTTTTCTTGTTAAACATACGCATATAAAGGTGTCTCAAATTGTTCAGCTTTGGTAATATTGTGTACGCACTGCCACAATTGTTTGTATCTAAACATTTTGCTTTGATCCCATGTAGCGCAAAGGATTACATCATCATCATATCAGCCAAAGGATGGTCATTGCTGAACAGATGCCTCCCCCTTTGATTTCCACAATTGTATCGTCATTTAGGGAGGAATTTGCTAGTAAGTACTCACCACGCCTTGCTGGCGGGTTGGCTACTGTTCCACAGAAGGTATGCTCCTGCCCGTCCCTCTGGTACAGAATGCCTAAGTCGCCTTTTAAGACGGCCACGGGATCAGATGGAGTTGTTCAATGTCTTAATCCATACCTACAGGGAATAACTTAAGCGTTATTGAGAAGTGATGTATAAAATTATTTGATGAACGTTGAGAAGTGATGAAATGAAATTATTTAATTATTTGATGAACGTAAACACAATATTACGGTAATATTTATTTTAATTGAATTTTTTAAATGATTTTTGAATACCTTCGAATTTAAAATACGGGTTATTGCATTGATAATGCTTTATAGACGTCAGTGAAAACATCAAAATTACATTATTCAAACGTACATCATAAATAAAATCATTCGGTATGTATTTTGAAAAACATAAATATAAATACACTTAATTTGTTTGTTCAGTCCATCGTTCAGGCTATTGTTAAAAACTTTCCTTTCCGGCGAGAACTCAAAATATACAAGTTTTGAATATGAATTATTAAACAGGATATGTGTTTGTGCGTTGGCTGAGCGCCAATCACTAGCTCTATAGAGGATGCATGAAAGAGGATATTTTGTCAACAAATCATCTTGATGTCAGGAAGAATAAATTGCATTTATTTCCACTCTTATTTCTATTACTAGTCTTTGGAATTATTAGTAAAGTTGATTGATATTTATTATGTAACGTAGTAGGTATTAGATTAAACATTCGAGATAATATGCTATGATATGTTATCTATGTATGCTGTGTGGTACCGGTTAAGAATAGCACCAACCTATCTCATACCATGGGTGTCGTAAAAGGCGACTATAGGATTCGTCGGAGGCATGTACAACTCAATTGCGATCGCCAACCCGCCTGCCGCCAAGCGTGGCAATATGGCAAAACCTCAATCAGCACATAACAGAAACCCAGTCCGGACATTGTGGCGATCTTTGAGGGATGGGCAGCAGCGTCCCTTCTTTGTAACAGCAGCCATACTGCGCTCATCAACCCGCCTGCTAATATGATGCTTTTGGCTGATATGATGAATCGATTTAACCCACTGAAATAAAGTCCACTGTTAGACTAATTTCATATTTGAACTGTCTTATAATGTATTGAAGTCTTTGTTCTGTTGGCCAATGCGATCTCAAAAAGAGATTGTTTCAAAGTATTTGGAAAATAGGTCATAACCCACGAAAATTTTGTTACGTTTACAGAAAAATACTCAGTAATAAAACAACTTTATATTTTTATAGGACGAATTTTATAAACGCTCGCTTCTAGGAATTTAATTATTGTTTATAGAATACAGTAATAAATGTTCACTCGCTCCATTTCTAAACGAGAAGCCTTTGCCCTACAGTAGGATAGTTACAGGCTATTAGTATATTCATAAATCATAATACGTACCCTTACGGTTGTATGTTGAATTGCCGATTGTTTATAAATTTGTATTTTTTAGATTTACGTTTACATTCGATGTTTCTAGCAATTGTAAGTAAATCTGACAGTGGGTGGTCACAAACAAATATGTTTCTATGACCGTTTGGAGAGTTTTTTCTCTTCCGGCTTTATGTTATGGACACCACATTTGTTTTCCAACCATATGCGGTGCATTATCTTAGGGATACGATGACTTTGTCATGATGACACTTCCTAAATATACAAAATGTATAAACAGTATAATGGTTCTTTTAAAATATTTGTGTTTTGACAGTTCTTTTTTTAAATTGTCTGTAATATGTGTATTTTTTTTTTATTCGGATATGATACTATCACTTTGCTAGAGTTCTGTTGTTCTTGCGTCTGATAAAACATATATTGTTTTTAAACTTCAGGCAATCTAAACTCGTATTTGTTAAAAAATAAAATTGGGTCATACTTGCACCGGGTGTCCGATGTTATGTTGTTATTTAAATACTTATTAATTTAAATAACTCACTCATGTGCATTCTATATATAAATAGACCAACATCATCTGAGAATACATTTCATACTTCCTGTAATAGTAATTGTCAACATGTGTACCACAATGTAACATAAAAGTTTATATAAATAACGCACTTTCAATCGAAAGGAATAATTATAACTATTCAGTGCGTTATTAAGCATTTTATTCGTTCGAAACAAAAGAAAATGGAACAAAAATGTGCAAATAGTTAATGCAAACGGAAGGCCCCGGCGCATCACGGAACATGAGACAATGGCCACGGAATACAACACTGCAAAATGGATTCACCGCGAATGCGAAACGCGACCCAGTTTCGCTAATACCTATTCTGTGCTGTTACTTTTAGAGAGCTGATTTATAGGTTTGAAGGCACACGTAAACAAATGTGTGTGAATAGAATTCTATAACGCAATACATAGTATTACAATGGTCCCTTAAATTGTATAGTGTAGTTAAGTACCTAAGTATTTTATACTGGGATTTATTCACAGCACTTTAAAAATAATTATTAAGCTTCAGATACGAATTGAAATGCAATTCATATTTCTATTTAAATATGTTTATGTTTGTATTCATATCATGTGTTATATCAGGCTCATTTAACAATTGTCTAGGTAAATATCTATTTTGTTATATTTTTTATTGTACGCATAAAAGACTACTGGAAATATTTATTCGTCGTTTCGGCCGAATGAAGTCCACTGCTGGACACAGGCCTCCCCCAAAAATCACCACAACGACCGATATGGGTGTGTTGTGGGCTCATTGGGGGGTTTTGCCATAATCGCCACGCTTGGCAGACGGGTTGGCGATCGCAGTTGAGTTGTTAAATTACTCGAAAGACGCTGCTGCCCATGCTCCGGCTGATCTCTTAGTCGACTTTTACGACACCCACGAGAGGAGATGGGGTGGTGGTATTCTGAGCCGGCACCACACGGCAAAGCACGGTATTTATTAATACAATTAAATGTAAAAGCTAACTTATTAGCTTAAAAGGTAAGCGAATGTATTATTAGATAACCGACATGAAAAGCTGTTCCAGTTATTTAACGAAGTATATACATTTCAAAATGAAAATTAATATCAAAAAACAGTGTTAAGTTTGGCCAAAATGTCGTTGAGTACCTATGTACTTTATACTGGGATTAAATCACAGCACTTCAAAAATAACTATTAATTTTCAGATACGAATTGAAATGCAATTCAATTTTCTGTTTGAATACGTTTATGTTTGTATTCATATCATGTGTTATATCAGGCTCATTTAACAATTGTCTAGGTAAATATCTATTTTATCATATTTTTTATTGTACGCATAATAGACTACTGGAAATATGTATTAATACAATTAAATGTAAAAGCTAACTTATTAGCTTAAAAGGTAAGCTAATGTACTGTTAGATAACCGACATGAAAAGCCGTTTCAGTTATTTAACGAACTATATACATTTCTAATTGAAAATAAAGATCAAAAAACGGTGTTAAGTTTGGCCAAAATTACTGCAAATTTACTAAACGAGTGTTTACCAGGAAACTGATATATTATTATAAAAAATATACAGTTCCAAGTATGGTCCGGATTGACGGATGACTCCAATAAAATTGTATCGTGTCAAATTTTACCATGTCATACTTCGCGCAGTGGTTTAGCAGTATCGTTAAAGCGATTTTGTATGAACCCGTTTATGTAATTGCTGGGTACCGTTCTTCGCTCGCACTTGACCTGGATACATCTTGTACTCCTACCAGATCAAACATTATGATTTACCTTGTTTATATACTCTTTGTTTTTTGTTGAGATGTTCGAGTTTTAAAACAGTGTACCTAATTTTATTGGACGAACATATTGTTATTCGCCATAAAGATGAAAGTGAACACTTTACTTGTAAGTATCTATTTATAAACATTGAGTGATGGATTGAGATCAATAAGGTTCAATTTCTTTGATGTGTCTTATCAAATATTATGGTACATAATGATTCATATTTTGTTTGCCTTGTACGGAAGATACGTATACAAAGTAAGTAGTTAGCTATTATTATGGAAATCCTTATATGTCGCACAGGTGTGATATGTAATACAAGAAAATATTTCTCCGACAAATTAGCTTACATTACGCCTAACTTACCAACCGTTATAGGTACTATGCCGATGCATCCGTTACCAATATTTAAGCGGTCTTCATAGCCTAGCGTAGAAGATCCTCCAATACTTTTATCCAATCGACTTTCGAATATTTTTAAGGAAATAGTTTTAGTTTTAGTATCACCTATTCTACCAAGTAAGTAAGAAAAGTTTATTTTATTTTATAGGGTCGTTAATATCGGGAGAGTTATGGTTTATTATTTTAACGACTCATTAGTCAATGTCAGTAATTGGATCACTTACTACTTTGATGAAGCGTTAGTAAAATAATAAAACGCTTGCTTGTATACAGTGCGTACATAACATTCAAATACCTTTTTAAAAGTATGTGATCACAAATTAAACTAAAAATGTACACATTGAAATGATCACTGTTGTGTCCGGATTACGAATATAGCACCACTCCATCTCCTCCCGTGGACGAAGTAAAAGGCAACTAAAGTCTAAGGGGGAGGCCTTTGTTCAGCAGTGGACGTCATGTGGCTGATATGAATGAAAATAAATGAAACGAGTCTAAACCAGAGGGATGGGCAGAAGCATCCCTTTTGTGGAACAGCAGGCATTCATCATCATCATCATCATATCAGCCACAGGACGTCCACTGCCGAATAAAGGCCTCCCCCTTAAATTTCCACACGAGCGGTGACGTGCCGCCCTCATCCAACGACTCCCAGCGACCTTCACCGGTCGTCTGTACACCTCGTTGGAGGTCGTCCCACGCTGCGTTTTCCGGTACGCGGTCTCCATTCGAGAACCCAACGACCATCAGTTCTACGAGCAATGTGCCCTGCCCATTGCCGCTCCAGTTTACTTATCCTTTCAGCTATGTCGACAACTTTAGTTCTTCTACGGATCTCCTCATTTCTGTTTCGATCTCGTAGGGAAATGCCAAGCATAGCTCTCTCCATAGCTCGCTGAGTGAAGTGAAGCTTTCTTATGAGGCTCATTGTGAGTGCCCACATCTCTGTTCCATATGTCATCACTGGTAACACACACTGGTTAAAGACTTGCGCGTCTTGAGGCATTGCGGTATTGTTGACGAAAAGACGTTGCGAAGTTTCCCGAACGCTGCCCAGCCGAGTCGGATTCGACGATTGACAGCAGCCATTCATCGCTCATCAACCCGCCTGCCATGTGTCTGAGTATTTTTTTGATTAACGAACAGAGGTAATACAAATGGTAACGAATATAACCGGAATAATGTTTGATATATAAAAAAAAATCGGTATTATTCTCCATTTTGTGCAAGGCCTCTTACAAGCAATCTTACTTTTATAAATGTGAAAGTTTACATATGTTAAACCTTAGAGGCTCCAGCACTATCAAACAGCTGAACCTGATGATGCGATGAACGCAATAAACTATTTATTTTTACTTAAAATTGCAATGTAAATAAAAAACTAAACAGCTGTTGTTCTACTACAGTTCACCGATGAGGTCATCGCTCATAGTAGCACGATATCATATCGTAGTACAAATAATCACGTAGCATTTTGATCGCATTGTTTTCGATACCTTGCGTGCTGTGAACTATTATTTCCGAGATAAATGGCTTGCCTTTTTTTATAATAGGCCTAAGTGTAACCTCTTCCTAAAGTTTTTGGTGCCTTGTCACTTACACCCTGTAAACATACAATACTTGAGGCCTAAACATATATATTAAACTGTCTGACTGTATGTAGTTAATTGTTTTTACTTGTAGAGTATAACGGTAAACAATTGTAACGAAAATATACTTACAAATAGCAATTTTTTTTTATGGTACGTGAACATACTTATTCCTTTCTCTATATAACCCAATTATATTACAAAAACTATAAATCAAATGCAGGTATCAATCAGAGGGACAATTATTCAAATGATTCGTTTGTAGTGGTCGCACGTAAAGCCGTTGGCGTGTGTTGAATATCTGGCGTACAGTAAGCGAATATGCCGACAATCACATGTTGATAGCAAGGCTATGGAAAAGTGTAGTTGTTCAGGTATGTTTAAAATGTACAGAAGCGGCATATTTTTTTTATTGTAGTGTTTTGTGTTAATGTAATTGGTGCAACGGCTGATATTGTCGGCTGCTGCGCTCCGGGTCGTGGGTTCGATTCCCGCTGGGAACAAATATTTGTATGATCTGCAGGTAGTTGTTCCGGGTCTGGGTATATTGTTTGTGGAATTCATGTCTGTAAACCTGTAAACCCACGACACAGAAGAAATACTAGTGAGGGGCAACGCTTTAAAAAAGAAAAACATAACATAATATACTTATCGGTGCTGCCAACTACCAAACCTTTTTATCGATATTTTAGTGAGATAGGAGTGGATTCCTATCAACGGACCGGCAAAAGGCTCTTAGATTGGACTAGTCCAATCGTGGCAACTACTTGAAATATAGTTTTAAGTACATAATATCGTTTTTTTTAACATGGCAAAGCCAGGGTACCTTGTAGCTCCTGTCGCAAATATTCCATCCCGTGGGTGTCGTAGAAGGTTACTAAGGGATTTTAGAATACGGTGCGTACCAGTAAGCACTTTGGGTTACCCGCAGGTGGCTGGTAAACCAGCAACAGTAGCATATCCAAGGAGGATGTTGGTGTCAGGCAGGTGGCCAACTATAAAGCCGTTTTGCTATATTTCAACGCGCTGACCTCAAGTAATTTGGGACCAGGGAAGGAAGTAAAAAACATGGCAAAACTAGTGCAATGCCTATTCTATTCCTGCAATGAGTAAATTAGCGTTACAAGCTATAAGTAAAAAAGAGGTGGGCCTATTATAGGTAAGGCGAATATACGGCGTGTCCGAGGCGGCAATGAAACCAAGATTTGATCGCAAAAGTTTAATTGTGAAATGCTAAAAACAAATTGTTGGTTTAACAGGTGATCTAACTCCAGAAAAGGAGAAAAGCTGGTTATACATATTTTAAAATTATTTTTACTGTTTAGATTCTTTTTATTTTCCATGAGCTAAAATTAAACATAGAAGGTATATTCAAATATATCAATGATCTAAACAAAGACGCAGATTTACGATATTATTGAGTGATTTACCTATGTGCTTCTTACTAGCTAAAGATTATTAATATAAACCCAAGATTTTCTACATTTGTTTTCCTATTATTTATATTTCGAGACTTTCACAAGCACCTTGAATGGGCCAGCAGATCATAATGGCTTAAGTCCAATAATAGCAACTGAGCGGTCCAATCATTGTTACAATAGACCAAATAAGGAGCATCCAACATAAAAATAGTTGTTTCCAATGAGTCACAAAAAAATATTTATAAATAACAGATACAACAGGTGCGGTACTGTATTTGAATGTAAGATCTATTCGTATTATTTTTTTCTTCTGTTTAATGTACTTAACGTCATACTTATGTTCAAAAAAGTGGTCCAATAGTGGCCTTCCTCTAGTAGTTTGTGAACAACGAAACACTACTTATGCTATCATTCTTTGTTTTGGCTGATTCTTCTGAATTATTGCATTGTATTGGTGAAAAAATATTCAGGCTGTCGTTATTTAATAATATAACTTAAGCTTATATAAGTTTAAGTTAGCAAAAGGAAAATAACTTCTAGCATAATTATAAGGTATTTATTTTTCTTATAAAGGAGATCGGGTGACGATTACCAACGTTGATTTATACCGATACCGTCCCAAGTTTGATCTCCCTCAACGGAAAGCTACGCCGAGGTCCAAGTCCCACAGCCCTTAGTTGTATTGCTCAGTTTATAAGTTTTTGCATGGCTAAAGGGCCTCTTTGGCTTCGCCAGATTGCCCGGTTATACAGCCTCGGGTGGACTGTCTATGAGAAGACCATAATAAATATATTTTAAAAACAATAGGTTGAAATATACTTTCTTTTGTATAAAATTAATCGTTAAGGGGTAGAGCAGATTACTTTACATGGCATCATCATCATATCGGCCATTTATACGACGTCCACTACTGAACAAAGGCCTCCCGCCTCACCCATAGATTCCACAACTGTGTCATCATTTCGGGGGGTATTTGCCAATACTCACCACGCTTGGCAGGCGAGTTGGTGAGCGCAGTATGGCTACCGTTTTCTAGACGGGAAGAAAAATCATTTAATTTAATGAAACTACATATGATTTGTAAATTTCCAGATAATGAATACCTACTCATTGGTTTAAAACAAGTGTTAGGCATTGAACTGTACAGCAATATGTTATGTTATTATGTATGCTAACATTACGTCATATAGTAATCTGCGTTTTCTATTCAAAGCACAATGATCTATGACAGCTGGACGGACAGGCAAATAAACAAAAGATCACATGGTTGTTATCTGTGGACCACAAAAAACATAACATTTAGAACACCATGATGATTTACAAAAGATAATGGAGCGGAACTAAAGCTTCCATAGATGTTACATCAAATTATATTATGTTTCCTAAATGTTAAGTTTTTGCGAAACAAGACAACCATGTCTAACATGGACTTTACATTTTTTGTACGACATTAACTAATTACCCTTGTCACTAAAGTTTGCGGAACAAAGACGGAATGCGTTGGAATACAAAAATAAAAACAGATTCAGTGTTAGCCAATGACGATTGTTGAGTTTTAACGAGAAGTTTTGTAATTCTAATGAAGATGATAGTACCCGGAGTGTTATTCACTTTATTAATTTATTTATTTCAATGATGCGTTTTACGTTACAGTCAATAGGGAAATCAAAACACGTGAACCCTGGGGGGGCAGAGCTGCCTCTGGCGGATCTTTTTTAAATCTTCCGAGGAAACAGGGTAATTGAAAAATAATTTAATGCAATCTTGCTTCAAACATTATACGCACTTAAATAAAATCTGTGTTTAGTTTTTTTATCAAGATAATCAATCTTTTTCGTGTGGTTAGTGGCCAACCTTGCGTCAGAGTTGTTTAAGCCGCCCAAGGGCTCCGACTAGGCTTAACGACTGCCATCTTAACAAACGATCAACGATTTTACTTGCCGTGCAGTTTAAATACCACTATGCAGTCACCCATCCAGACACTGACCGCCCTGATCGTTTACCGATCAGCGAATCCAAGTGGCTTTATGCGTCTCTTAATTATCAATTGATTCAATATCAATTTGTTACAGTTATGCCGTGTACCGCTTCACCAATGGTACGGCAATATACTCACTCTTTGCCTCAGACCGACAAGGTCGTAAGCTAAGTAAGATAAGGGTGACCCGGAGCGTTCATTCTCGAAATGGGGGGGCGAGGTTCGATTCCAAAAATGACCGCACGCCGCTTTAGCCGGTAAGAGTCCGGCCATACTCCTCGCTTCTCTCCCCAGTTGCGTTAAGATACATGAGCATTAACTCCACGGTAAAAAAAGGAAAGATAATCGTGGCTCGTTTCTTGTGTGGAATCTCGCATGCAACTCAGAGACCTGTCACTACTTAACCGGGGAATTCGGCGAAGCGGAAAGGCCTCCAGCTAAAAAACTTAAAAGCTAAGCAACTGCAGCTAACGGCGCACCCTGCGGGACTCGGACCTCGGTTTACATCGATGTTGGGGGACCAAAACGAGAGACAGCAGGATCGGCATAATATGATGGTGGCGATGATATTAAGGTTTTTGCATCAAATCAACGATGTTTTCAATTAAGCTGCTATAAGCTATCGCAGACATGTTAAGAAGAAATGCAATTTGACATATTTGTGACGTTTTTTTGTCTAAACCAATTACTTAGGTATGTTTTCATAAGTTACGCGACAAGCTTTTGCAGCAAGATATAATTCAAACATAACTAAATGAAACACAAACAACCTCTCCAAGTGATAGTGGTCTAATTAAATATTATACTAGGAGAGAAGCGAAGCTCCTTTGTTGAAATTAAATGTTCAGTAAAGGCTGTGATTGCGTTGCAGTCTGCAAACTGTAGGTAAAACAATACGGGGTGCTCATCTATAGACTGAATAAACCTGGCTAGGGGTTTTTCACCTTATTGAGTCAAGCCAACTAATAATTCCAATGATTGTCGCACCATACAATCCTAATTTGAAGTACCTAACATGACAATCTTCTATGATGTGAAATGAATGTGTGGTTTAATTAAGTATACTTGACAGCCACCGTGACGGAATGCGCGCGCAGTTCCCAATTTTACTCGCGCTCAAAGAAGTATAAATTCAACAAATATTATCCTTGTAGCTATCAAACTACATATCTACGCCAGTACAGTGAGTGATCACTAATAACGAAGTACGGTAGTGTTATATAACTCACACCTACCTGGTTACGCTGAGTGGCTTTATATGTAATTATAATTCGAATCATGGGCTGTAATGTTATGACGCATGCGTCATAACTTTTAAGAGGTACACCTGATTACATTTGGGAGTTAGTTGTCATAACCGATTACGCTTACGTAGATAAATTATAAATTGATTGGATATTTGACCATAATGCCTAAGCGTATTATGCGTATTGGTTGATACGAATAAGGTATCAACCCCACCCTTACACGCGTCGGCCACGTGCAGAGACAACAGCTTAAAACGCTTCTAAAAATTATAATTCATTCTTATTCAGCTCCCAAGCTTGACGCCCCACCAACGCCCTAAGCTGAGTCCCGAGTTCTACTACGGGCGCACTTAGCCATGTTGCTTAAAATATAAGTTATCGCCTGGCTGGTCCTTACGGCGTACCGATCCAGCTGTCCCTGGTCCAAGTCCTGCAAGTTGTAGTTGCTTAGGTTAAAAGTATTTATGCTTGGCCGGATGCCTTTTCAGCTTCTTCAGATTGCCCGGTTAAGCAGCGACATCTCACTGAGTTATATGCGAGCAACCATTTACATGAAAAGGAGGCCCTTTCGGCTTCAGTTAGTCCGGTTAAGGAATAACCAACTCCATGCCTGCGAGTACATCCATACAGCCTTACATCACTGGAGGTAGTGAATGAGATGGACTTGAGCTCGTAAATAGAGGCGTAAAAGATACGAGGTCCCGTGGGCTGAAAATAAAAATACTTGTCCATCTTCGAATCGATATACTTCACTACTTTCAAGAATGTTGAATCCAGGTGATCCTGTTCCCGCGGAAGAGTTTGGAGTGACACAGAGGGGCTGTGCACATTAGGCGTACATTCCGACTGATACAAGATTCAGTTCTTTGGATATGTGCACTATTCGGCCAAACCATCATCCGGATTAATAATATAACACCACTCGCTGTCGTAAAAGGTGACTAAGGGACTAAACCGGAGGGATGGGCAGCTGCATCCCTTCTGTGGAACATTTGCCTTTCTGTTTTCTCCCAACTCGCCTGCCAAACATGGTGAGCACTAGCAAATTCCCCCCAAAATTACGACACAATTGTGGAAATCATTAGGGGAGGCATTTGTTCAGTAGTGTACGTCCTTTGGCTGATATAATGATGATAATGATCTCCAGTCGATTATAATAAATTTAGTAGGTAACTAAAATACACAAAGTGTATGGCATAAAAAATACAAAGTACTATACTCGCAACACCCGGTTCCGTTTATTACGATTGAAAAACGTATTCGTCGTTTTATGGGAACCATTAAACATATTAACATCGTTTTTATTTGTTTCAGGTAATACACATACGTTTTTATCGCCTAATCATGGAAACACGTAACGGTACAGCAATAAACGTAGGACATACATGCAAGGTAAAACTACTAGGATTTTATTTTTATTTTTTTATAAATGATAATGTCATGTCATCGTCATATCTGCCAAAGGACGTAGACTGCTAAACAAAGTCCTCCCCATAGATTTCCATAACAACGGGTTACATGCCGTGTGCCATGCCGTCATTTTGGATTGAATTTCCCAGTACTCAACGCGCTTGGCGGGCGGGTCGGTGAGCGCAGAATGGCTACTGCACACAAAGGACACGCCGCTGCCAATTTCTTTGGTTCAGAGTCCCTTAGTTGCCTTTTACGATATCCACGAACGGAGATGGAGTGGTGCTATATTCTTAATCCGGACACCATACCGAATAGATAATATACATAATTTTTAAACGATCCGAAGATGCAGTGGCTGTCTTCTTCGCTTGCTACGTTAAAGTTCGCAGGTACATACATCTCCACATTTATCAAATTTCTTTGGCCCACAGACAATATATTTATTCCGAGTTTCCTTGAGTGCTAGCTAAAAATAGCACCACTCCATCTTATCCGGCTAGTGTCGTAAAAGACGAATATGGGATTAGTCGGAGACATCAGCAGCACTGTCCTTTGAGTACACTTTACTTATCTACTTAACTTTCAACTGCGATCGCCGCGTGCGAGCGTGGCGATTGTAAAAAATCGTCAGTCGTTTTGGCGATCTTTGGGAGATGCCTAATGTCTAGTATTCAACGTTTTGTAGCTGGGAAATGATGATTCAGTACCGAAGAGGGGGAGTTCCAGGTTCTTACGAACGAACGCATCGGTTTGGTGCGTCGCCTTTAGATACATCACATGACCACGTGCGTGCCGCCGTTTTCCCGGGTTTCACGTAGAGCAATCGTAAACTATGCATTTGATCATGTCATAATCTTCAGCAAAGTGTTGTGCATGAGCCCACAAAGGTTTCTGAGTTGGTACGACCAATCTTTGACAGATGGCGCCGCTATCATTCCAATGAATTTCATTTCTATTTTCTAGATATGTAAAATTAAACGGTGAGTGAAACCGCGGGTCCCAGCTAGATCAATATAAATATAGAAACTGACAGGAGAGAATCCACAAATTACGCAGCTTTCTTGGTTTGGTAAAAGATATTATAGTAAATTCCTTACCTTTTTTTAGCTGGGCTTCTCGCATACATTACTGGGAAATGTGGTTGCTTAACCGTGTGGTGCCAGCTCAGAATGCCACCACCCCATCTCCTCCCATGGGTGTCGTAAAAGTCAACTAAGGGATTAGCCGGAGGATGGGCAGCAGCGTCCTTCGAGTATATTAACAACTCAACTGCGATCGCCAACCCGCCTGCCAAGCGTGCCGATTATGGCAAAACCCCCCAATGAGCCCACAACACATCCATATCGGTGGTTGTGGTGATCTTTGGGGGAGGCCTGTGTCCAGCAGTGGACTTCATTCGACCGAAATTATAACCGGTCATTTCTGGCGAAGCCAAAAGAGGCCTCCAGCCAGGCTTAAAATTTATATTAAAAACTAAGCAACTTTCGCCCCCTGCGGGACACGGACCTCGGCTTAGGGCATTGCTGGGGATATCAAGCTATTGTTTTTGGGGACAGCTGGATCGGTATTATTTATAATGTATTAGGGGACATTTAAAACTATAGGCTCAGTACGGGCCGGCGCGAGCAAGAGACGGGAGGGAGAAGTGCTAACTTAAACGGGAAGGTGACGCGGCGATAGGCCTCCGTGACGTCGGTGAGGCGGGCATCCTCGGCGGCGAGGTCGGTAAAACGGTCGGGTGTTAAGTGAATGAGACAACGCGAGTCTCTTTATGTGATCTAACGTGATTTTATCGTCTGGATCGACCAGAACGTGCCTCGGGCGGCGTACTCTACTGATACGGGACGGTTGGTAATCGGCGGTTGATACCACAAGGGGATTTTGGTGGGACAGGGCAGAATCAAGATAGCGTTTAGACGCTTGTTTCATAAATTGCCTAATGGTCGGCAAGTTAACATCGAAATGGAGTTGATCATTTCGCATGTACCGAGGCGCTCCGGTGGCCTTGCGCATGAAACGGGTTTGGAGGGTTTCGAATTTACGGAGTGAGCCGGATTTAGCGTGTGCGAACACTAGGCTGGCATAGGTCATGATGGGTCAAATGCATGTGGTGTAAATTCTCACCTTATTTCTAAGGGATAATTTACTACGAGCGTTCAGGATATAGTGGAGGCGACCGAGCACAAAGGCGGCGCGGGCGCGCACCGTCTTTGTGTGGGGAATGAAGGTCAGTTTTTTGTCTAGGGTGTCTCCAAGATACTTGGCGTGCGGTTCCCAAGGAACCGATTAGCCTAGCATAGATATTTCCCGGAAGCGTAGGTCGTTGCCCAATTTGCAAAAGAGGACGGCTTTACTTTTGATGGGGTTAACTTCGATCCGCCATTTCCTAAACCATTTCCCGCAGGCGTTAGCTGTGACTTGGAGGATCTTAGTTATACTATCGGGAACGTAACCTGAGTAGAAAATAGCCGTGTCATCGGCGAAGAGTGCTAAATGGGTCGTATTAGCAGGTCGTTTGGGGAAGTCACTGGTGTACAGTGTAAACAATAGTGGGGCTAGCACAGATCCTTGTGGGACTCCGGCTCTAATGGGGTGGAGGGTCGAAAGAGCGCTCGTGATTCGATATTTGAAACTGCGATTTGACAAGAAGTCTCGTATTATGAGAACGAGATGGTCGGGCACTCCGTGTTGATACAACTTGTAAATTCCTTACCATTCCGTATAAACATTTTATACCGAATGATTCCACACGTTCATAATAACCCGTAAACGTTCTAACGACCGCTACATTTAATAGCCATTGGGGATATATGACCCCTGATAACTATGTTAGCAGCAGGATACACAATTTGCTTGCTGTGCCCTGCTATACTGAAGCCCGAGCTGTTTCCAATACCCCGCAAACTCTACGCACTCAACGATATTCTGGATTCACATCCAGATATGTTTGAAGATGGATGGGCGAAGATATTGTCGGAATGTTTTTGGTTATGTGAGAGAGATGCATGACTGATTGTTCATATTGTTAACTTTAAAATATGTATGTAGATTGATTAGTATTATTAGAGTATGGTCGTTCTAGTAAAACGAAAATCAGATGGAATCCATCACACTTGGTAGGTGGATTGATGATTAATTTCCTTATTTTAATTATGCTTAACTCAGTGGGTATGGATCTGAAGCATGGTTTTTTGTTTTACGATGCACTAGCCACTAGGATTCCTACTGTATCAACAATACACAAAGACTGACACTTAGATACATAAATCTACCTAGCACAAACAGTCACTTGTAGACCATACAAATATTTGTTTCGTGCTGGAAGCAAACCGGTGATCCGTAGTGTAGAAAGCTAATCCCTTAGCAACTGCGCCAACACTGTCACCATATTCAATATGTACACAGTTTGTAATTATAGTAACATAGTCAAAATTTGTAATTATAGTAACATACGTACCTATTGTACATATCCACTATCTTGTTTCTTCACAGAACAGTTAAACAGTAACCTAGCGGTATTACTTGGGATTGGTCGTTACGCTGTGTCAAGGGACGACTGGAATGCTTTTAATTAGTCATCAACTGTGATTACAACTTCAAATTAAATGAAGCAACGATTTTATTTGGTTTCTATTACTTCTATACAGTTACTTTTCTAACTATTAAGACTGTTTCGTGTCGATGAACTTTTCGATGACCAATAATGTGATGTAGTACTTTTAAATGAGTAAATACTTAACTTCGATAAAAAAATAATTTGTGCTTGACTAGGGACACAACATTGAAATCGTAGTGAGTATTTTAATAGCAATCATGTCATCATTTCAGTCGAAAAATGCCCCACTGCTGGATAGAAGCCTCCTCCAAAGATTGCCACAACGACTGGTATGAGTTTGTGTTGTGTCCTCATTGGGGAGTTTTGCCATAATCACCACGCTTGGCATACGGTTTGGCGATCGCAGTTGTGTTATAATTGTACTCGGATGATGCTGCTGCCCGTCTACGACTAATCCCATAGTCGCCTTTTACGATACCCACGGGATGAGATGAGGTGATAGTATTCATAGCCAGTACCACACGGGCCAAATGCAGCGATCTTGTATTAAGTTTTAGAACGACTATAAATAATTACAGAACGTGACGTCTCTTCTTACTTTAAAGAATACTAGATTATAACTGCATGTCATGTGCGCTACAATCGATTGAAATATATTTCTAACGAGTATCGATTATATCCTTGCTCCTCATTTCGTATTACATTTAAATGCAGTGTACAACTCTATCTGAATAGGGAAGTGTGAGGACACTCGACTGCGATTGTTATAGGTTAAGGTCGAATTGAATTATTGTTATAGGTATTGTTATTCTATCAATATAAACATCAACGGCTGTTGTAATGATCGCGCCGTCTTAGGCGTTCCTAATGGACTTCATATTAAAATAGCAATCCCTGGTAGGGGCGTGAACTGAATTGAGAATTTTATCGATAGATTCGAATGGTATTCGTAGTTGTTAGATTTTAACAGCATGTAATATTAATACCTGCAAATGATATGAATCAGTAACTGGGTATTTACAGGGGTATCTAATGTAATGCTGCTAATGCTATGCTTTTAAGTTTATGGAAATAGATACCTTTTATAGTGATGAGTACTACAAATTCCCTCCAAAATGGTGACACATGGCATGTAGCCGGTCGTTTATGGAGGAGGCCTTTGGTCAGCAGTGGACATATTTTGACTGATATGATGAATGATAAATAGCTGAAGGCAAATCATTTATTAAGAAGGCACTTATACTTGTTTGTAAAATTACTAATAAAAAATTACAGCTTTTATTCTTTATTTTCGTGGTCTTCTCAGCAAACCCTTTCATTTGATACCCATATCATGGGGTTGCATAAAAAATATCTGGTCCGCCATCTTATGAGTCCGCCATATTGGATTTAGAATGACGTCGCTAACCATCCATTAGCATCTAGATTAAACGTGTATGCAAAATTTTGCTCATTTGGTTGGGATTAACTGTTTTGAAATTCAGTTGCAAGATTTGATCCATACCAACAAAGCAAGTTAAATAAATGTTTCTAATAAATTAATTGCGAATATGATAGAGAACAAACAATTAAATCAAGGGTTTTACCCAAAACATGTAGAATGTAAATCTAAAACAAAACATAGATACCACATTTTACACATAAATTTAAACGATGACCAAATATTAGTCGAGCTGAAAGGTCAGGTAGTATGACCGGCTGAATTTAATACAATTATAAAGGTTGGAGTTTACTTAGAAGGTAAGCCCTCCCGTCCCCGCTCTGCCGCCTCCTTTGCTTGTATCACGTTCTCGCAAAAGGAAGCGACGGCATCCCACGCGCTCTCGCTCCGGGCGATGATACAGATACTTCCCGAAACACCCATGGTTCGAGAGAACCTGCGTCATACGGAAGATGAGGGTGCCATGCCGCTTTTCCAGCCATTGCTCTATGACGGGCATTATCGCGGCGTGCCCTGGCAATGGATCATACCTAATTAGTTCTAGAATTTCATTTCGTTTTTATATACGGCGATTGACTCCTCGTAATATTACAACATACAATAACACTTACGTAATTCAATTAGTGAATTTCTAATCCTCTCATCCACTCAAGATATTTGTTTAGATAACTCAAGCCCTTAAGAGTTACATCAACGCCTTTTCAAACGCGAGCATTATATCAAACACATTAATCGTTTCATCTGAAAAGCAGCGCACATCACTACAGGAAAGGCTTCCGTGTACCATCAACACGATTCGTTCCGCCCGTCCATTACGTAAGACATCCAACCTTAGAAAACAAAAGGAAAATCGGACCATGTTATATCTGCAGTTTATTTATATCTATATTCTTGATATAATCAGCTGTAATATCTGATACAATAGTTTTCATTATTCCTCTGTGAATCCATCATAGAATATTTAATACCAATGAGAACCCGTGTGGTTCTTGGCAACGAATAGACGAACCTTCTCCTCTGCCCATGGGTGCTGTCAAAGGCGACTAACGGTTGATATCAACAGAATGAGCAGCAACGTCCTCCCGTGTGCTAATAACAACACACTGCGATCACCAATCCGCCTGCCAAGCATGGTGATAACCGCTCATTATTGGCAAGTCCATGTTCAGCAGTGGACGTTTACTAGATTTTTTCTTTCTCCAGTGTCGTGGGTATGTTTACAGACAGAAATTCCACACACAATACACCCAGACCCGAAACAACTGCAACTTGCAGATCATACAAATATATATTATGTTCCGTGCGGAAATCGAACCCGCGACCTGGAGCGCAGCAGCTGACTGTATCAACCACTGCACTGACCATGCTATCAAAATAGCCTCGTGTGTTTGTGGGCAGTTTCTTGCCTGCACTTTGCTTTCCTAAATCTCGCGGTCGTGGTCACCACGAGCTAAGCACCAGTTGCTCCGGTTAACTCCCCAGTGGATGGTGCACTGGAGATGCACATACCCGAGCTCGAGGCAGTCATCATAATCATCATCATCATATCAGCCAAAAAACGTTTACTGCTGAACAAAAGCTTCCCCATAGGACGACCGGTTACATACCGTGTGTCGTCATTTTGGGGGGAATTTTCCAGTACCCACCACGCTCGGCAGACGGGTTGGTGAGCACAGAATGGCTCCTGTTCCACAGAAGGGACGGTACTGCCCATCCCTCTGGTTAGAAACCCTTAGTCGCCCCTTACGACATGCACGGGAGGAGATGGAGTGGTGCTATATTCTTAATCCGGATACCACATGGATCCTTAATCCGGACACCACACGGATTCTTAATCTGGACACCACACGGACACTCGAGGCAGTACCTTATAACAATTCCTTGCGAAGTGAATGACCCTTACACTGCATTATATCTACACACTTTCTATTTTCTTTCTAGCTGATCTAATCACCGCTGAACATAACAAACAAATTCAACAGATTTAGATTTAAAAAGTAAGGATTTTAGAAAGCGACTCTTAATATGTTTTACGTGCAAAACATTCCAAAATTACCAATTCGTTTACGTCTTTCTTGATTGGTTTTGAAACTCGGTTCGTGCTTAAGCTTGTATGGGCTACCGCAGGTATAGATCATTAGCATTTATTCAAACAATTGCCAATGGAAATGTTTTATTTAAATAATAATGGTTTCTATGCATTTTGATGATATAATAAAATACGGAAGGTATGTGCAGGCCCTTTATGAACTTGCCCCTTTATTCAAATGTGGTGAGTTGGTAGACAATAGAAATCGAGGAATATAAATGGTTTTCATGAAAATACAATGTGACATTGAAAATTTTATATTAATTCCATTGGTACTCATTAGAGGACATATTTTTACATTGTTTTTAAACTATCCTATGGGCATCCCACACTATTATTTTTATATTATTATCTACATGTCTCTCTATTACACGGGTTTATATCCCCTGTAAGGGGAACCCGGTCTTTTGATAGGCTTACGCGGGGACATGGGTCCAACACGCAGAGGCCCTTTAGAGAATTTTAATCTAAAATGTAATGGGACACTAACCGGGAACTCTCCATGGCTACACTATAAAATGCAGTCTCGGATTGTCCCCGGAGGTGTAAAACTATTGTATAAGATGGAAACTACAGTTATAAGGTCTATTGTAATGGGTGCTAAATGGATTATATACTTCTAAAAACGGAAACAACGGCGTCTGCCTTTCAACCTTTAAAGTGAAATTCTGTGGCAGACGGTGACTCGCCACTCACAAGATGGGCCCCCTAAATGGCCAACACTACAGGCGACAAGGAGCAACACCGGTGTGAGCGGCTAGGGGTGTAGAGAGGTGCGGCACCGGTTTCACCATCGCGCGTCTCGAAGACTCGGAGCGGGTTTCCCCGTTATTACGCCATTAGACACTTCCACCCCCGGGCATATAGCTCTGGCGGCCCCCCTCTGATCGGAGTCGGAAAGCCGGAGACGAGGCCCTGATCGACTCTCTGGAGCATTCGGGTACGCAGTGTCGCCACTAACATTCAGCTCGCCACAAACTGCCCTGCGTTCTGTAAGCTACTTAACATACTTTTTTTTTTTTCTTATGATATACTTTGTTTTAATATCAGAAGGTAGGAAGAAATCAAGCAGCTACTTTAATCTGCCCTCCAGGATTACCTTATCCCATGGTGAGATAACGTTTTTTTTATATTATTATTATTATCATCCCGTATTTTATGATGCCGTGTGGTGCCGGCTCAGAATGCCACCAACCCATCTCCTCCCATGGGTGTCGTAAAAGTCGACTAAGGGATTAGCCGGAGGATGGGCAGCAGCGTCCTTCGAGTAAATTAACAACTCAACTGCGATCGCCAACCCGTCTGCCAAGCGTGGCGATTATGGCAAAACTCCCCAATGAGCCCACAACACATCCATATCGGTCGTTGTGGACATCTTTGGGGGAGGCCTGTGTCCAGCAGTGGACTTCATTCGGCCGAAATGATGATGATGATGATCCCACACTAGTATTTCCCATTTTCATCTCACATGCACATACACCCAGACCTGAAACAACTACCTATCTATTATATCATGTAAATATTTGTACCGTGCGGAAATCAATCCCCTGACACGGAGCACAGAATACTAATTCTTAGGCACGGTGCCACTGTGGCGTCAACGTTGCCGTCAATTGGACGTTAATTAGAAACGGAAGTTTTCTTTTGATCTATAACTCTGTAGAGGTTTGGTACCAAAGACACTAATTGGGAATGTCCAATACATACTACGTAATTAAAAGTACATATTCGTGTAACAACAACAACGGTATGGGAGTTAAATCAACATCACCGTCAATTACAACACGCGTCTCATTGCGTACTATAATTAGGGACACTTAAGCAAATGTGTTGTTGGTGAATGCCGCGGATTTGTCAATGGGACATTACCCGTTGAAAGAGCTACACATCGACCCAATGCGGAATCACGCTCGTGACCACACTGATTGCAAATCCTCGTCATTCGCACCGACCAGAGCCAAATAGGTGGCTCATTAAAGCACTCATGTCCATGCCATGATAGTACTGAAACGTCAAATGTCAGTTTGACACTTAAATTACGAAGCTAGAATGACAATCGATGTACTCACGAGTAATGTTTCAAATTCACTTTACACGTACGATTCGATTGGCTTAAATATACCAGTTTATTGGTTACAAAGGCTAGTCTAGGTCTCCATATCCCTATGTAGCAACGTTTCGAGTGCACGCGCAGTTCAGTCACGAGCGTGTCGCAACTATCACGTTCAAGTAGTTCTCGCAATAACGCGTGGCGAACCTCCTTCGAAAATGGACAGCCTTTGTTCCAATTGCAGTTGAGAAACTGATGAGTGATGTAGCTCCTCTATCAGCTCGTCAACTCCTCATTCAATCTTACGGCGTTCAATTACTAAATAAATGAAACATAACCTCTTAGATACGTAAAGTAATAATTTCGTTTATGAAAGTGTTGCGAACTTTTTTGCGATGCCGTTAAAGAGCGGTTTATTGCAGTGTGTTAAAGGAATTCCCTTTCACCCGAATTTTACTGACTCGTTTTATTTTGCCGTACAGGGTGCATTTACGACGTCATGTGCGAACGTAAATTTTATGAGATTTTGGACTGAGTTTTAATGGAATTCTGGGTTGGCAACTGACCATTTTACGTACCTAGAGCTATAAACATGTTGATTTTGCTTGTTAATCAGTACATTTTTGACCGTACGAATACGTATGGGTAAGGTTAATTAACGTGTATTCGTGAATTTACCGCTTGGTCTGGGTCAAAGTTAATGCGTGAACACACATCCGATAGGTACATACACTGATTAACGGCTATTACTGATGCTATTATAATGGCTTCCAGAACAATGGGACGTAATAACTGAACAATCTAGTCAAGAGACGTAATTATCTGATATTTATATGTATATGTGTTCCTCTGTATATTTCTATGGGAAGTCTTTCATGCCACCTTTGAAATGGAATGGATAAATCAATCGATTTAGAAAGTATGTGCCTAAAATTACAGTTCATAACATTTTCAACACTACACACTTAAGTACATTATAATAATACATTGATTGAATTCTATGGCGACTCACCGTCTGCCGCAGAATTTTACTTTATAGGTTGAAAGCCGACACCGTTGTTTCTCTGCTAAGCTAATGTTTTCAGTCCATGTAATACCCATAGACCTTATCATTGTAGTTTCCATTTCATACCTACGATAGTCATGCCAACTATCATTATACCACCGGGGTCAATTTGTGGCTGTATTTTTATATATGAAGAGTCCCCGGTTAGGGTCCCACTACATTTTAGATTGAAGTTCTCTAACGGACGAAATTAATAATCAATCTAATCCAAAATCATTTGATTTAAGAGTTGCATCTTCATCCGTTCTGTGTTAAGATCACTTTTAACACAAAAAACAGGCAAATTATTGGACTATGGGCTAGATTTATCATTGATCAAGAAAAGAACCGGAGGATAGGCAGCAGCGTCCTTCGAGTACATTAGCAACTCAACTGCGATCGCCAACCCGTCTGCTAAGCGTGGCGATTATGGCAAGACCCCCCAATGACCACACAACACACCATATTGGTCGTTGTGGTGATCTTTGGGGGAGGCCTTTGTCCAGCAGTGTATTTCATTCGGCCGAAATGAATGAATGAATTAATGAAGAAAAGAAAAGTGCCTCTGCGTGTTGGACCTATGTCCCCGTGTAAGTCTATCAAAACATCGGGTACCTCCTTGCAAAGGAACTAATGAATAGAAACACATTAAATTGATATGTTGAAATATGTAATAGTTTTCAATTATATAAATACGATTTGCTCGTATTTCTTCATATTTGATGGTAGTGTATGTTAATTATGACCGTATTCCTACGACCTTCATAATAATCATGTATGAAATGTAAATTAAACCTAAATATTGCTTTAGTAATTAAAGCGTAATAAACCACGCAAGTTCTTTGCAATTATTTTTGTACTTGCCCTATATAAAGAGCAATAATACCTACTTGGCTTATCTTTACTAAGATTTTAGTTATCTCAGATGACGTAAACGTTATAACTTATAAGGTAATGAAAAAACAGAATTAATATAATAAATATATTTGTATGAATCACCAAGCTTTTAGAAATACTCAATTAGGCAAAGTTCTCAACGCAATTAACCGAGCAAGAAACTGAATTACCAAATTCGGGAATACGGGTGTCGCAAATTCTTGCGTTGCATGCAGAATGTATGTTAAATAGCTAATATAGATAAGTATCAGAGGGAAACAATACAAAAACGTCTCGACACGTATCGTGACATCAAGGTCGAAGCATTCACACGGCAGCGCCGCAGCGGCAAAGGTTGAACCAAAACCCAGCCTAAACAACCATACAGTATGGGAGATTAATCTACGTAGCTAGGTTAACCATTCACACGCTCTTCCAGACCTCTAACTATTGAAGTTTGATTGTTCATTGTTGATGTTTCTTTATGCGCTATCCCAGCTTTAGAACTTGGCTTGTCTGCCGCGCGTCTTCATAAGTCTTCATTCTTATTAATAACAAATATTCGTCCGATCTGCAGTTAGTTGTTCCGGGTTTGGGTATTGTGTGTGGAATTTGTGTCTGTAAACGCACCCACGACAGAGGAGAAATCCTTGAATATTGAATGATTGATTTTCCTCTAAGGAGTACTTTTTTTTTGGGCTTCTCGCATACATTTCAGGGAAATGTGGTTGCTTAACCGGTCATTTCTGGCGAAGCCAAAAGAGGCTTCCAGCCAGGCTTAAATTTAATATAAAAAACTAAGCAACTTTCGCTAAGGGCGCCCCCCTGCGGGACATGGACCTCGGCTTAGGGCGTTGCTGGGGATATCAAGCTATTGTTTTGGGGACAGCTGGATCGGTATTATTTAAATTGTATTAGGGGACATTTAAAGCTACAGGCTCGGCACGGGCCGGCGCGAGCAAGAGACGGGAGGGAGAAGTGCTAACTTGAACGGGAAGGTGACGCGGCGATAGGTCTCCGTCGGTGAGGCGGGCATCCTCGGCGGCGAGGGCGGTAAAACGGTCGGGTGTTGAATGAACGAGACAACGCGAGTCTCTATATGTGATCTAACGTGATTTTGTCTTCCGGATCGACCAGAACGTGCCTCGGGCGGCGTACACTACTGATACGAGAGAAACGGGTTTGGAGGGTTTCTCACCTTATTTCTAAGGGATAATTTACTACGAGCGTTCAGGATATAGTGAAGGCGACCGAGCACAAAGGCGGCGCGGGCACGCACCGTCTTTGTGTGAGGAATGAAGGTCAGTTTTTTGTCTAGGGTGACTCCAAGATACTTGGCGTGCGGTTCCCAAGGAACTCCCTGAAGCGTCGGTGGTCGTCCCCTAATTTGCAAAATAGGACGGCTTTACTTTTGATAGGGTTAACTTCGATGCGCCATTTCCTAAACCATTTCCCGCAGGCGTTGGCTGTGGCTTGGAGGATCTTAGTTATACTATCGGGACTGCGGCCAGAGTAGAATATGGCCGTGTCATCGGCGAAGAGTGCTAATTAGGTCGTATTAGCAGGTCGTTTGGGGATGTCATTGGTGTATAGTGAGAATAATAATGGGGCTAGCACGGATCCTTGTGGGACTCCGGCTCTAATGGGGTGGGGGGACGAGAGATCGCCCCTGATTCGATATCGGAAACTGCGATTTGACAAGAAGTCTCGAATGATGAGAACGAGACGGTCGGGCATACCGAGTTGATACAACTTATATAATAAGCCGTTGTGCCAGACTTTGTCAAATGCTTTCGCAACATCGAAAAAGAGGACTCCCGTCATCATGCCGCGTGAGAATCCGAACGTGATGTGTTCAACTAGTATGTGGACTTGTTGAACGCACGAGTGGTTGGTTCTAAAACCAAACTGTTCGTCAGGGATGAGTTTATTGGATTCGGCAAAATCTTTTAATCGGGACTAAGGAGTTTAAAATATGATCTTCAATAAATAGGGACTAGTCTGTAATCTTTATACCGTGGAACGTAGCCTTAAACAAGCCTGACTGTTTTGGCAATAAAACTGAGTGTAAAGTAAAATTCATTTTAAGATAGGCGTATTATACTGATCGCCTCAAATTGTATTTTCGCTGCAACAAAGGACCATCAAAATTTTATTAGGTTTTGAAATACGCAGGCGACCATTGTTGATGAATACATTGGTAATTCATTTTTTCTCAAAGGAATCATTACTGTGTAACGCAATAAAGGTACGGTACTTAGTTTTACCTCGGTTATTGCTTTTTTGTGAGTAACGAAAAACAGAAGTTTGACAAAATCCGCGTTACAAAAAGTCGTGGGAAAAAATATCAAGATCACTGCCAATGCCGCGCGAGGAATCTGTGACCACGACGAAGGTTAGCGGTGACGAGTGTCACTCTTGTATTGTATTAATAAAAACTGTAATTTTACGTGACACTGAATTTAATAGTAGTTTATTAAATTATCATCTTTTGCGGTGTGTAATTATGTTGTAGTAATGCAATTACGTTATGTCGCCAAAGCTATTCGCTCCAGATTAGAGCTGTCGTAAGTTATCGATATAACATAGCTTTGATGAAATATCAGTAATATTGCCAGTGCCACTAAGTGTAACATACCTACTTATTAAATTATGTAAAATATCGTACTTGTGATAAGGATATTCGCGGACAAAGAATAATAATAAATCAATATTTATTCCGTTAATAGTAATCTTTAGTAAGTAAGCAAAAATAGTACATCATCATCTTCCTGCCCTGATCTAAAGTTACTTGGTGTTGACGCAATATGTTTTCTTTTCCATTCTTCCTTGTCAGCCTGTGCTTTTCAGTCTTCTTCTCTCATGTAATCCGCAAATATCATGATTAAACTTACGACAACTACTACGACAACTAGCGCCGATACGGATTCTAGTGATGAGAAGACGAACCAAAAAGTATTGCTGCTAAGCGCCAGAGGGAGTAAAGTAACGGATGGTGATACCATTGCAAAAATTATTTTGGTATCTGGTAGAAAAATATTAATTTTGGAAACAATTAAATAAATTACTCTGTCTATCTAGAATCCAAATAGAAACATTTAAGAACGTTACGTCGTCAACAAAATAATCAAAAATAGAGGTTTTAAGTGAAAAGGCGACGTAATAAATAATTTCGAGACGAGTGGGATCAAAAAAATTCACATAGAAATACTGTAATAGTGTGGCACGTTGTGCAAGCACTCGATCGACGCACATTCGGTGGCTGCGAGATCGAGCCCCGCGGCAGTGAAACCTTTTTGAATTATTAGTAACTCATTTCGCTCTAATTTTGTGGATGATTTCGTCGTGTATCAACAACCAACTATCGAGCGGAGTAATAAAGCAAAATATCAAATATAATAGAAAACATCATCTTAAAAATGGCTCAAGATAACATAACGTATCGAAAACAACGATCAAACTCTCTTAATTCAACTTCACTAAATGACATATCAAATACTATGCTCGACTCCACTATGATGAGTTTACCTAATACTTCGGTAGATGGTACTAACACATGCTGCGAGAACCTTGTATTACAAATAAATCAACTGTCCAGTGAACTACTATCCGCTAACAATGAAATTGACACATTAAGTGATGAAAATAGGAACCTAAAATCTGAACTTCAGAATTGCCTCAGAGTTATAGACGCGTACAAAAAAATTGACTATACAGATAAATTCTCTTTAGCATCTGCTCGGATAAAAAAGAGAAACTCATTACATGATACCAACCGAAGTTGCACTCTAATGTTGTCATCACCTATCACACGTAATCGAGTCGATCAAGAGCCTCAGAAACAGATGGAAATCATTACTCAAAGCAATGACTCAGACATTATCGCTTCTACATCCATCTGTGGTCTAGTAAATATACATGAAACAAGCCTACTGCCAACGTCAGGCTTAAATAAACATATATCATGTAGCGAGAATAAATTAATCAAATTGAATCATCAAAACCATGCCACAAAAAATCGCAAGAGAGTTTTTAAAACCCCTCCATAAAAAAGGCAATATACAGGACCCAGCTAATTATAGACCCATAGCTCTAATCCCCATATTGTCTAAAGTGTTTGAAAAAGTTATTTTTAATACTTTGTACTCTTTCTTTGAGCATGGTAATATTTTGGCTAAAGAACAGTTCGGGTTTAGAAAAAATAAAAGTGTCAGTATGGCCATTTACGAATTATTTGAAAAAGTTATTACTGACATCGATTCTAGAACTCCTGTAGTAGCTCTTTTTATGGATATGAGTAAAGCATTTGATTGCGTGGATCATACGATACTTCTGAATAAATTAGAAAAGTACGGAGTAAGAGGCAATGCCCTAAAACTCATTGAATCTTATATAACAAACAGGAAACAAATTACTTACATTAACAATATATCTGTTCAATCAAAAACAGAACTAACTCACGTTTCTAGTCAACGACAACCTAAGTTTGGCGTTCCGCAAGGCAGTGTCTTAGGGCCACTACTTTTTCTTATTTACATTAATGACATGCCCAGTGTCATCAAGCACCCCGTAGTATTATATGCTGATGACAGTACAGTAGTATTTCGATCTAAAAATAATCCCGAGATATTTGAAAAAGAAATAAATGACTGTCTAGAAACATTAATTGACTGGCTTAGAAGCAATAACATTAGAATAAACTTAGACAAAACAAAAATAATTTCATTTGAACAAAGGACAAATAATATAAAACCTAAAGTACACTATGATAATAAAATAATCCAAGAAACAGATAACATTACATTTTTAGGGATTGGACTAGACAAAAATCTGTCATGGAAAACACACGTTGATCGTATATGCAAACGCCTAAACCAATATTCATATGCTCTGTATAATTTGTCTCAGGTGGCTAATCTGCCTACGCTGATCACCGCGTATCATGCATATGTAACTTCGACGTTGCAGTACGGAATAATTTTTTGGGGAAACTCCACAAATAAGGAAGCGGCCTTCAAAGCCCAAAAGAAATGCATAAGAGCAATGTGTGGTATACAAAGTACTGATAGTTGTAAATCATTTTTCCAAAAACTTCAACTTAAAACACTCGCCTCCATATATATTTTAGAAGTTGCAATGTTCGTCAAAAATAATCCTCACTTATTTAACTCACTAACAAGTGCACGCCACATACATAAAATAAGTCATAGGCCCCACAAAAAGACCATCTATAGTAATAATCTTCTAGGTATGGCACCAAAGATTTATAATAAACTGCCAAAAATCATCATTGAAATAAATGACACTCTGGCTTTTAAGAGAGTGCTGAATGATTTTTTGGTCGGGAAAGCATATTATTCAGTCGGAGAATACTTAACAGATACATGCACATAAGCAGGTAACGGTAATCGCATATTATGGTGAGTGCTTTCTATGTCTGATTTTTTTTTTTTTTTTTTTTTTTTTAACTTATGAACCTATAAAACGATCAGTATTTAACCTTTGCAATGTATTTTTATGTTTTAATTTTTTCTACATTGACATCTTTATGATTAGCTTATCTGTTTGTAAGAATGACATGTGATGACCTGTTGCTGACATTTTAATTTAAGTTTAATAATTATGTATTAATATCATTTGCATGGAATGTATTTAAATTCATTTTTTTTTTTTAAACTGTCTACAGATTTGCATGCCTACAGGGTAGATCATAGAGGACTACTATACACCTGACATCCATAATTGTAATTAAAATTTATAACATGTGATCAGCAAATAAATAAATTGAAATTGAAATTGAAAAATTGACATATTTAAACGATATGTTTGAATCATAGCTCAACAACCTAAATGTGCCTAAATTAATATATGTATGTAATTGATTTGAAGACACGTACTTACTATATTGGAAGTTAGCCATGTAATGGTCAATACTTGTCATTTCTCTACACGTTCTTGAATCAGGAAATGGTGTAACAAGAACGACCAGAAATTAAAAGGAGATAAGTATTGTCCACTCCAGCAGAAAATCAGTTTATCATATTTTCGGCCAGAGGACATCCACTGCTGAAAAAAAGCCTTCCTTAAAGAATTCTGCATATCTGGCACAATATTGGTGGGGATTTGCCACTACTCACCATTCTTGGCAGGCGGGCTGGTGAGGCCCTTTGGTTTAGAGCCCATAAGTCGCTTTTTACGACATCCACGGGAGGAGCTGGAGTGCTATATTCTTAATTCGGACACCACACGGACCGGAAAATAGGTTCCGTTTAGCTTTCTATTTTCCTTGTCATAGAAGTGGCTAAGAAATAATTCGGACAGCAGTAAACTCTATATAATTGAGTTAACACTACGTTTACGAAGCCAGATTAGATATTACGTTATCCCCAAAGGGGCTTTCGCTATTGCGATTCAGAGCCAGCGTTAGCTGTGGCGCATAATATATTTCCGTGTGGTGTCCGATCAATCGTCAAATCCGACTCGGCTAGGCAGCATTCGGGAAACTTTGCAACGTCTTTTCGTCAACAATACCGAAATACCTCAAGATGAAAGTCTTTAACCAGTGTGTATTACCAGTGATGATATATGGAACACAATGGGCCTCGTTAGAAAGCTCAAGGTCACTCAGCGAGCGAGGTAACTTAACTAAAGTTAATCTTCTACGGATCTCGTCATTACTGATTCGATCTCTTCATTTAGTTTCTCTCTATCTTATTTCATTATAGTCATCAAATAAATAAGCTATATTTTACTCTGTGGTATAGTGTTGCAAAACATGTATCAAAGATAGTTTCTGCGTGGGAATATATTTTATCCTTCGCCGTTATAAGATCTTTTCGTGTGGTCGCTCGAAGTTACAAACTACATATTAATAGAAAGTTGTAACAAATACTGGCCATTCATCAATCTAATAGCGAATTTGAGTCTTGGTTCACGTCCTATCTAGCGTGATGTAAGGGACGCCATAAATCGGCGTTGTTGAACAATATGTTGGTTACAGAGTTATGTAGACAATAGCATATCGGTGTCAAGATCGTTAGCCTTGGGGCGGACCGCTTTTGTCTTCTTTTGAGGGCCGAATATCAAACACATGACGACAAAGATGTGGTCAGTGAAATATTACTTTCCCGAGGACAATGCGAATTTTATTCGACAGGAGTATCCGTTCCGAAATATGATTGCCGCAAAAAATTGTCTTGTTATTTAAATACCAAAAAAGCTGTACATGCAACAATGGAGTCGTGAATGATTCAGTTTGGTATAACCCAAAATAGATATGTCTTCATTGTTGAGCTTGTATTCTTTCATGGGTATTTAGGGACAAATCACACTCGTATTCGTATTACAGCCGACCAATTGATTTATTTAGGGAGATACCGGACGTGGTTGTATCGGAGGTGGAGCCAGAGTCGGAAATCTCATAATGACCTCCGCAGAGTCGGTGGTGAACCGGTGTCGGAGATCACAATGTTGATGAAATGGAATTTTGTATAGTACAATAGAAAAAGTATGAAAAATAAATTAACATTAGAAAATTCACAAACATGTTTGTGATTACAAGAAAAAATGAAAATTTAAAATAAACATAAAATCCATCGCTTGTTCCATGCTTGCTTTTGTTTTTTATATTTACCATATCTTTCCCTGACTTTAACCGGCACTTGCATGATACTTGACTCTTCGTCGTTCGTCGGCGGACTGCTAACCTCCGTTAATCCTTCGTTTTGATAGCATCGGAACCGGAATCGTATTCGGAGGTAAGATTTGAGTCGAAGGTTTCGACATAAACGGATTCGAATTTTATTTGCTTAAACTGAATACCACATTTAAGGCAATGTGTCATACACACCTGGTTGAAGAAGCTATTGTTATAATTATACAGAATAGTGAGGTTTGCTTCGCATATTCGAAGACAATAATGGTGATATATTGTTTACCTTTGTCTTATAGAAACTCGTCATCAAAGTGATCAACTCCAGACGACATTAATTATAAATTATAATACTGTGTTAGTCAAACCAAAAAATGTTGTAGCTGCTATAAATATTCGTTATACAAATTATAATTTATCAAGCTACGGTTTTTGGTAGAACATTCTTAAAGTTGGTTTAATAAAAAAATAAAAAAAACAGTACCTAAGTAGTTGTAAAGTTGTAACAATGTTTTATAGGCACGTGTTGTAGAACGCAGTTCTCAGAGCATAAAGTTTTCATTATAAGCCAAAACTAAAATTCTAATACAAAATATGGATTGATGCCCATAGGCACACAGTTATACTACCTACTTGTTTTTTTTACTATAGTGTCTGTTCTCTTCCTGATTTGAATTACATAATATATATATACATATTGTCGGTATACAATCTGCTTGAATAACGCCAAAGGCTAAAAGTGCGCGTGGGTGGTGTATGATCCTTCTTATATAAGTCAGTGGGCAGGTTTTAAGAAATGAGGTGTTTATCGATGCTTCTGTGGGATACTGTTCTGTAGGAATCTATTTTGTGTTACGATATGTTTTGTAGAAAACTCAGACCTGTGTACTAAATCTCATGGTACCTATAGTACGTATTTATGTACTGCTAGCCGTAAAGGCCCGATTCACTTGACGCAAATTCAAATTTAGGTATAATAGATTTTTCTGATAGTTCAAATTGCAAGTATCCTAATATCCTATTCCACGACCTTTATTCATTAGAACCGTAAGGTCATTTGAGCTTGATGGATCTTCAATCATACAAACTTTCACATGTATAACCTCTAATAGTGATATGGTGATATGGAATAAGTAAAACTTGTATGTTTCAGTCATATTGTCAAAATTGTTTAAATACGGAGGTATAGTACTCCAGCAACGTTATACGATTACTATTGATTGTCAGCCGATGACACATTTTACAACATTGTAAATAATTTTAAGAATTACTATATTATGCTAGACACTTGAGAAACGAATTCCGTATGGTTCCCGGCAAAAATGGACCACTCCTTTCTACTCATGGGTGTCGTAAAAGGCAAAGCGCTGATATCTAGGGAATGGACACAAGCGTGTGCTAACAACAACATTCTACGATCAGCAATGGGCCTGCCAAGCGTGATGATTTTGGCAATATTGAACGCTCATTGTAGTGGTCGTTCACGGGCTGTTGTGTCGAAAGAAACAACAACATTCTACGATCAGAAATCTGCCAGCCTAGTGAAATGATTGATGAATGATTTTTTATAAACTGATACAATTTTATGAGGAAAGTTGAAAGTTGATTATTGAGTAGACAATACGTCGAACGTCGTATTAGGCACAATTTTTATGCGTACGTTATCAGCTGTTGCCTCTCTTATTATTTGTCAGTAAATGACGTGACATGAATGATTTAAGAAATATTTTTACTGGTTTCAAACATATAGTATTACCTACGTACATAGATAGAGCCTGTTAAGTTAAAAGAAATTCAATTATTAAATACTTGTCATCCTAATGCGAGTAATATGTGTGATAAAAAGAAAAGCACTAACCGTTCGCACACGACTTGAAGCGTTGCGCGCCTACAGCTATATTTACCTGAAACCATCTGGTTAACACACGACGCTAACAGTTTTAACAGAAATTTGATTGTTACTTTAGTACGAAACGATGCCATTCAATTATTTTGCTATAACCAAAGCTCTATAGACATCTCTTTCTTTCATATGACGTAGCACATGTGTTCGTAAGAGGTAGTAATCGATTTTTTGTTTATGCTTAATGCTATCTGTCTATATTTATTTGGTCTTAGGTTGGTTTGCGAATGAACTAACAATGAGCTGTGATGCTGAACTATATTGTAAGAAATTGGATCGATTATTATATTACTAGTCACTCGTATGTCACAGTTATAATTATTCTTAAATTCTTTACACATACATTAGGTACGTATGTTAATATGTGCATATCAAAAGAAATAATATTATTGCTTCATGTTCGTGTTTTTATCGCTAGTATTGATTTGAATCGATTGCGCAGTTTACTTTTTACGATAATAATATGTAAAATCAAAAGACGACCATTGCAAAGACGTACAATTGTTTTCCTTCAATATGTTTTCGATTTCATTTTTATTGAGATAACTGAATTCATCATCATCATAATTTCAGCCATCTATACATCCACTGCTGAATAAAGTCCTCCCCCATAGATTTACACGATTGTTTCATCATTTTGGGGGGTATTTGCCGATACTCATCTTGGCAGGCGGCTTGGTGAGCGCAGTATGGCTACTGTTCCACAGAAGGGACGCTTCTACCCATCCCTCTGGTATATCCGATCCCTTAGCCTTTTACGACATCCAACGGGGGAGATGGAGTGGTGCTATATTCTTAACCCGGACACCACACGGACTACTTACTGTCTTCAATAAAACTAAAATCGCTGTCTACTTATTTTGCTATAGTAACTTTTCCGCATCTGTTTATTTCATAGGCATAGCAAGTAGTGGGACCGCCCTAGAATTATATTGAATCAACCATTAAAAAATAACCTCATGTCGGTATGCAGCACTGCTACACGGATGTCAATCTGGCCGCTCCCGAAAAATATATCCTATCCTATCCCTTGTTTTATTTCTTGTTCACGGTGACCCGTACATTGACAATTTAACATGATATATTTTTTTAAATAAACGTAGTCAATTTTTTAAAATAATAATTGTAAGCATTTGTTTAGTTAGTATAAATGGTACCTACAGTAATCGTATTTATGCAAATTTATTTTGTAAGAATAAGGAGGTTGCAATTTTAGGTATTCCACCGTACTAAATTAGTGTTGTTATCATTCGATTCGTTATTTCCAAATAAAGGTTATATGTATTAAAATGGTATCTACATTTATTATTTAATGACACATGCAATACCCACGTCCCGTGGTAAAGAATAGGTTACCTATAATAAGTGTATAAATGTTTCGAAATATTGTATAATGTGGGGAAGTTGGGTTGACATCCGTGTGGCCAGGTGGCGGGATATGGCGACCCCGTTACCACAAAACTGATAGAGGAAAAGGTCCACTCGTTACTATATACGATAAAAAGAACAACGGGGCACTCATATTCGTGGTGGCACTTCACTTAGCAATAGGTATACAAACATAGGCTTTTGGCTGAAATTAATAATCAATCTAATCCAAAATCTCTAGATTTGAGATTAAGGGTTTTTGTGTTAAATGTGATCCTATCACAAAAACGGATGAATTTCATAATCTTAAATCTTAAAATTTTGGATTAGATTGATTATTAATTTCAGCCGTAAGTGATCATCCACATGTTCCATTTGTTCAGATTGATGGATGTTTCTAGTTTGTGATACATGCCAACATCTCCTGATTTTATATCTATACTACTCGTATATTTAATACTCGTATAATAAATCTGAAGAGATTATGATTTTTGTTTTAAATTGCTAATCTCTGGAACTACCAGTCGGACTTGCTTTGTCTTGAGGAAGGTTATATATTTAACATCACGCTACGACCCTTACGAGATGATCAAAAAGAAAAATGTTAGAAGAACGCTATCATTTCGGCCGAATGAAGTCCACTGCTGGAAACAGGCCTCCCCTAAAGATCACCACAACGACCGATATCACTGTGTTGTGTTCTCATTGGGGGGTATTGCCATAAGCGATTTCTGTCAAATTAATCGGCGGGAGAAACCGCGGTCACAGCAAAATTGCAAACACTACCGATTATAGTCTAGGGTGATTGCCAAAATCAATATCAAATTATATTTCTTTTAATATCGGAATTGGTACGAAGTCGAAAGTTATGTAGAGCCACAAGAAAATATATATGCCACTTTTGCGCGTAGTACTTATTTCTTATTTTTATTGTAGAACATCCTCGTATCTTCAAAGTTGGCCCGGGCCTTCTGAACCATTTTATTTTGTGACGTTAATTCGTAGCGTAGGTATCCTGTTATAGTGCTATGCTTTACCGACCCTGAGGCCAATCAGATATTCCGATGGATCAACGCTCAAACCACTGTTATGTCTGCGGTCTCACGTCGATATTGGCTGTCGATTAGAATCTCCAATTTGTGGTACATTATTAAAAACAATGCTTATAATCATGCTCTTTTAAATCCAATTTTTTAATGAATAATTCTAGTGTAGGTTATTGCCTATTTTCAAACGATATGACAATTAAAGACTGTACATAATACTACTACTGAATAATTAATCGATAGAACATTTGTGTCAAATTTCTGGCGAAGCGGAAACGACTTAGCCAGAAAACGGATGCTCGAATGCATGAAATAATTGCCTATTAAATACAAAATTAATTTACAACGCAAGACTTAACCACTTATTCATGTGACATTAAATAATACCAATTATTATTGTATATTACTATTAACTGTGTGGACTCCGGGTTAAAATTGTGATGCGCGGCTTAAGAATATGGCATAACTATATCTCATCCCGTGGATGTCGTAAAAGACGATCAGGGCTCGACTGGGACGCTACTAAATATTGGTACTAGGAGGGATCAAAAAGTAGTGAGAACGACATACTCCACGGTAAGAAAAAAAAATACTGGTAGGCATAGCTCAGATACATATTTGTAATATTTAAAAAGAAAAAGAAATCTTCGATTCTCTTTTGTTTTTTCTGAATGTAGTTATTTGTTTGCTTCGTGTCGGTACGTGTTCTCGAAAATGGAGAAAAACGAAGTGCGAGCCGTTATTAAGTACCTCTGTTTAAAAAAGTTAACGACGCAAGAGATTCATTGCGATTTGGAGGCAACATTAGGAGAGTCTGCTCCGCCGTATTTCACTGTCGCAAGGTGGGCTTCTCAATTTCGAGTAGGGAGAACGAGCACGGAAGACTAACATCGTTGCGGCCGTCCATCGAAGTCAGTCATCCAAGAAAATGATGCAAAAGTCGAGAAAATTGTATTGAGCGATCGAAGAGTTACCATCCGATACTTAATTCAAGAAACGGGCATTTCATATGGAAGTATTCAATCCATATTGAAACCATTTTTGAATATGAGAAAAGTCTTCGCAAGATGGGCCGAGAATGTTAACCGACAGTCAGAAACAAAATCGACTTGACATTTCGAAGATATTGTTGGACAAGTTTCAAGAAGATTCTAAAAACTTTTTGCCTCGTTTCGTAACAATGGACGAAACATGGGTCCATCATATTGATCCCGAGACAAAACAGCAATCTTCGCAATGGAAACGGCCATCATCACCGACCCCGAAGAAGTTTCGTGTCGTGGCATCGGCTGGCAAGGTTATGGCCTCAATATTTTGGGACTCAGAAGGGATATTGTTGATTGATTACCTGAAGCGTGGAACCACTATTACAGGCCAATATTATGCAGCTTTAATTCCCAAGTTGAGGAATGCCATCAAAGAGAAAAGGAGAGGGAAACTTCGAAGGGGCGTGCTGTTTCATCACGACAACGCACCCGCGCACAGGTTGGCAGTTGCGATGGCTGCCATTCAGCAAGCTGGCTTCGAATTGGTTGACCACCCCCTTATTCACCAGATCTGGCGGCTAGCGATTTTCATCTGTTCCCCAAATTGAAAAAATACTTAAGGGGAAACAGGTACAAAGACGATAACGAGGTGATGGATGCCGTGGAGAGGTTTTTGCAGGACCAAGACAAAACTTATTTTATGAAAGGGATTGAAGCCTTGGAAAAGCGCTGGACTCGGTGTGTAGAGAGACTTGGAAACTATGTAGAAAAATAAATTATTAAGTTATCAATAGTCATTATATTCTATCTCATTCTCAATACTTTTTGATCCCTCCTCGTATATTTTACCTCGTATATGATGCATACTATCTGTTGTTTGTATTTTTTAGGTCTTATTGATATCTTCTTTATTTTTATTACTATTTCACACTGTGTCTATATTTAAAACTACACTCTCCTGAAGGTCTGCTAGTAGAAATTTCTTTTGAAATAAGCATAGCTTTGTACTCAAGTGTCCCTATATATTCTGTATTTTTCTACTGTTGTATGTAGATACATAAATCATAAATAAATTCCTACTATAAATAAATTTCACACACCAAAACAACTATGTGTGAGCATTGATGCTTTCCGGCTAAAGGGAAGGAACACACCGTTAAAAGGAACATTTTAACTTTGACGGCACGGTTGGTGCAGTGGCTGATACGGTCGACTGCTGCGCACTGCCCACGACGGGTACGATTCCCTCACGGAACAAATATTTGTATGATCTGCAGGTAGTTGTTCCGGGTCTGGGTGTATTGTTTGTGGAATTCATGTCTGTAAACGCACCACCCATGACACATGAGAAACCGTAGTGTGGGGCAACGTTTTTAAAAAAAAGAAAAATAAGTCTTCTGCGGCAACGCATCACTATCATCAACATCATTTCAGACCAATAAAGTCTACTGCTGGACACAGGACTCTCTCTAAGATCGCCGAACGACCGGTCTGGTTGTGTTGTGTACTCATTGGGGGGTTGTGCCATAATCGCCGCGCTTGACAGGCGGGTTGATGATTGCAGTTAAGTTATTAAAATATTCGAAGGACGCTATTGCCCACCCTCCGGCTAATCGCATAGTCGCCTTTTACCAGACCCACAGGATCAGATGGGTTGGTGCTATTCGTAGCACCACACGCCAACTCATCAGTAATCAGTAAGTTGTGTCACATATGATTTCATCATTTCGGCTGAATGAAGTCCACTGCTGGACAAAGGTCTCCCCCAAAGATCACCACAACATAACTGATATGGGTGTGTTGAGGGCTCTTTGGGGGGTTTTGCCGTAATCGCCACGCTTGGCAGACGGGTTGGCGATCGCAGTTGAGTTGTTAATGTACTCGAAGGACGCTGCTGCCCATCCTCCGGCTAATCCCTTAGTCGACTTTTACGACACCCACGGGAGGAGATGGGGTGGTGGTATTCTGAGCCGGCACCACACGGCAGATATGATTTAGATTAATTAAAAAACAGAGCGTGATGTATTTTACCACAGATCGAGCCATTAGCCATACATACATAATTACTAATGGCATTATTCATCCTCATATCAGCCACAGGACGTCCACTGCTGAACAAAGGCCTATTAGATGTAACTAAAATATATAACTACCGATATTGTATTATCATAATGAGAGTTGTATCGGGTACTGTCACCGGATAAGGATTTATATCTGACTATAATGTTTTTATTGGTAAAATTATTGCTGTTAGTTACTTAAGAATATTTGCTCGTAAATAAGAAATTATTTTATTTGAGTTTTTATTACTTTTGTATGAAACAGAAATATACTTTTTATGTTTACCGACTACGGGCCTTGTTAATAATACGCAAACAACGAATACATTTAGGCGGGGATCGAGGATCATATCTTAAAAAACAGTGAAGTTTATTTTAAGTTTCGGAAGGTAGGTATCATGTTTCTTAAAAACAGTTGCTGTATTTTATTTCCATTTTTCTTTTAAAATGTTTAGTAAAAAGAAAACATTTCTTTCTAGCTATTGTATGAATGACACTAACGCAATATATATCCGTAAGCTATTTGGATTACAAGGATGGCCATTCATTCGCGTAAACTCTAGAAAATATTAGCAATAACACAAAAATAGGATATACTGTATTGATGACAGGGCGTTAGTGTTTTTCTTCACATGTGACTTAAATTTTTTTTTTTTTTTTTTTTTGTTGGTCTTCTCGCATACATTTCTGGGAAATGTGGTTGCTTAACCGGTCATTTGCTGGCGAAGCCAAAAGAGGCCTCCAGCCAGGCCTAAATTAAATATTAAAATCTAAGCAACTTTCGCTAAGGGCGCCCCCTGCGGGACACGGACCTCGGCTTAGGGCGTTGCTGGGGACAACAAGCTATTGTTTTGGGGACAGCTGGATCGGTATTATTTAAGTTGTTTTAAGGGACATTTAAAGCTACAGGCTCGGCACGGGCCGGCGCGAGCAAGAGACGGGAGGGAGAAGTGCTAACTTGAACGGGAAGGTGACGCGGCGATAGGCCTCCGCGACGTCGGTGAGGCGGGCATCCTCGGCGGCGAGGGCGGTACAACGGTCGGGTGTTTAGTGAACGAGACAACGCGAGTCTCTTCATGTGATCTAACGTGATTTCATCGTCTGGATCGACCAGAACGTGCCTCGGGCGGCGTACTCTACTGATACGGGAGGGTTCGTAGTCGGCGGCTGATACCACAAGGGGATTTGGGTGGGACAGGGCAGAATCGAGATAGCGTTTAGACGCTTGTTTCATAAATTGCATGATGGTCGGCAAGTTAAGGTCGAAATGGAGTTGGTCGTTTCGCATGTACAGAGGCGCTCCGGTGGCCTTGCGCATGAACCGGGTTTGGAGGGTTTCGAATCTACGGAGTGGGTATGATTCGGCGTGTGCGAACACTGGGCTGGCATAGGTCATGATGGGTCGAATGCATGTGGTGTAAATTCTCACCTTATTTCTAAGGGATAATTTACTACGAGCGTTCAGAATATAGTGAAGGCGACCAAGCACAAAGGCAGCGCGGGCACGCACCATCTTTGTGTGGGGAATGAAGGTCAGTTTTTTGTCTAGGGTGACTCCAAGATACTTGGCGTGCGGTTCCCAAGGAACAGATTGGCCCAGCATCGAGATCTCCCTGAAGCGTGGGTGGTCGTCGCCTAATTTGCAAAATAGGACGGCTTTACTTTTGATAGGGTTAACTTCGATCCGCCATTTCCTAAACCATTTCCCGTAGGCGTTGGCTGTGGCTTGGAGGATCTTAGTTATATTATCGGGACTGCGACCAGAGTAGAAAATGGCCGTGTCATCGGCGAAGAGTGCTAATTGGGTTGTATTAGCAGGTCTTTTGGGGAGGTCACTGGTGTACAGTGTGAATAATAGTGGGGCTAGCACGGATCCTTGTGGGACTCCAGCTCTAATGGGGTGGGGGGAAGAGAGAGCGCCCGTGATTCGATATCGGAAACTGCGATTTGACAAGAAGTCTCGTATGATGAGAACGAGACGGTCAGGCACTCCGAGTTGATACAACTTATATAATAAGCCATTGTGCCAGACTTTGTCAAATGCTTTCGCAACATCGAAAAAGAGGACTCCCGTCATCATGCCGCGTGAGAATCCGAACGTGATGTGTTCAACTAGTCGGTGGACTTGTTGTACACACGAGTGTTTGGTTCTAAAACCAAACTGTTCGTCGGGAATGAGTTTCTTGGAATCGGCAAAATCCTTTAATCGGGAATAGATAATCCGCTCATAAATCTTCGCAAGAGAATTGAGAAGGCTTATGGGGCGATAGCTGGATGGCTCGCACTTGGGCTTACCGGGTTTGGGAATACCGATAACGGTGGCCTGTTTCCACGTATGCGGAAAGAGGTTATTGTTTAATGCCGCATTGAAGATGACGGTCATTAAGGCGATAAGACGTTCGGGGAAGAGTTTAATCACCTTGTTGGTGATACCGTTAGAGCCGGGGGCTTTGCGAGGGTGAATCTTTTTCACGAGATTTCTGACCTCGTCTGCCGTGACCGGAGGGAGGGGGTCGTCAGGGTCCTCGGCAGGCGGTATAGCTGCTCTACGTTCGACTTCAGCGTCAACCTTTTTGAGGTGAGCTTGGTCTACAGGTAGAGTGCTTGGGGAACATTGCGCTTCTAGACTGTCAGCTAGGCATTCGGATTTTTCGTCGTCATCAAAGGCCGGCCTTTGGTTGGGACGGTTGAGGGGGGGGACAGCATTGGATGTTTCGGATTTGAGTTTCCGTTGCAGATGCCAGAACGCAAGGTGGGTTGGCTCTAAGTCGCCCAACATCTTATCCCAGTTAGCCTCTCGGCACTCCTTAATACGTTCCTTGACAGCACGCTGCAGGAGGCGCATAAAGAGGCGATTGGGCTCGCTGGGAAAAGATGAGTACGCTCTAAGGGCTGCGTTCTTCTCCGTCATCAGTGCACGTACATCGTCAGGGAGTTTCATGCGATGGTCTTCCATCGCAGGAACTCGCCGTGAACACTCGTCCACGACGGACTGTACATGCCCGGTGAGGGAGTCGATCGCGCCTAGCGTGTCTGCGACTGACGTTATGCATTCGGGAATGCTATCTAACTGAGCGGACGAGGGGTCGTTGAGGCGTTGCCTAACTTTCCTCCAGTCCGTCGTCACAATGGTCTGAGGGGGATGTGACTTTCATGGCAACCAAATGTATTTATAGTAAGTATTGTATTCATATTTACTCTTTATTAAAGTGCAGAGATCTGATCTCATAATTTATAAAGATCCAATTTGTAAAAGACCAAAAATAACTAAAAGTATACAAAAAAGACCAAGCCTTCCTTCGGCTAATCCCATACTCTCTTTTTACTACACCCACGGGAGGGTTGGTGCTATGCTTAGCTGGCACCACACGGCTTACCTACGTCGGCCAGATGCCTGGAACCTGAACTCCTTGGGTATGCTAGTGTTGATGATGTACCCGCTATCTGCGTAATTCACTCCCTTAGTGGCGACTAACTTCTACGACACCCACGGGATAAGTTGTCATAGCCATATTTGTGACCGGAACTGCAAGGATTACCACAGTCTCTGCATCTAGGACACAAAATTAAAGCTGTGTCGGGAGTGAACATGTTAGTTACTGTCTACAATATTTTTAAAAACTACTGCTGACGGTCAGTTCGACTGCACTGACGATTTGTGAATAAATTTGCAATTGCATCACTGCTACAACAAAACAATTTGGTGGGTAATTCGGACGATTAACTGTTATTAACAAACTATTGCAAAAGTAGCAAAACTATACTAGTGATAGCCTAGTTATGAACGCTTTCCTTCAATACAGGAGGGTCTGAGTTGGATCTCGGCCCGCACCTCTGATTTTTCGGAGTCATGTGCGGGTCAGAATTTGATTATCACTTGCGATAACGATAAAGGAAAAGATTGTGAGGAAACCAGCACACCTGAGAAGGCTCCAATGTTCAGAATGGTAAGTGTAGTCCGCCAACACGCACTAGGCCAGCGTGGTGGTCTAAAGCCTAACCGTTCTCATCGTGAGAAAAGGCCCGTGCCTAGTAGTTTGACAGTAATGGGCTACACTATTACCAGAGCTCGTACTATTTTGCAATAGTACGAGTAATGGTTGCACATTGCTGGTTTATTGTGATTGCAAGAACGGAAAAAGGTTCTAAGCAGATAAATATTTGACTCTGTCTTTACCCAGATGCGAATAGGTATGATCACCTATCTATCAGATATCCACAATCACAAAGGAGGTGTTTTCTCTTATTCCTGGCACATTCTGGTGTCACTGACCTTTAGGCTGAACACGTGCTAATTCAGTTTACGATGTCCTGTGTATATTCTCACCAAGATTAAAGTGACGATTAAAGACTCCTATTAGCTCTATCCATTGTTTTACTGTTCTAGACAAACTTTATTGTAATAGTTATTTTAGGATAAGTCGAGCCAAGCTTTTGGTAATTGCGCAGAAAGTCTCTTTCTGAGTCTTTGTCAGTACCTCCTAGCTACTGCCCGGTTGTATCCATTGACTCTCTCATTGCCGTCACTGCCTCCATACTCTGACACGTTACGAAGTATGATTTTATTCTTTTCACCCAATTTATTCCACACATCACTAGCTCCACGCTTGTGTTAAACTGTGAATCCTGGCTGACGCCTTCACTTTAAGTGCTGTCTGGAAAAGTAATGGAAATAGGTTCTCAGTTTAATTGACATGATCCGGCATTACGACTAATCCTACGTTATTATCGATATTATTTTTTAGCGCTGGTCTCCTAATTCAGTTCTCGACGATGGCTTAAAACAAGTTTGGATTTTGTAATAAGTGTGCAGTTGAAGAAGTGATACTAGTTCTTCAAACGAAATCAATCTATTTGCCTATACATTGTAATTGCATCAGTGCAGTAGTTTTGACAATGATTGCCGAAAAGATATAAAACGAAAAATGTAACTACAATTTGCACTTGGAAATTTTTATTATATGTGTTTCAACCAATACTTATTACGTGTATCATAATATGTACTGAGAGTAGCGCATTAGGGATTCAAGCGTCGATATCATTACGAATCAATTTTCCGTCGCTTGAAGGTTTTGTCATTAATCTTGCGTTACGAGTAAAGTTCTTATTTAATGTTCTAAATCTAACACGCTGGTTACCTAATGGAGCTCTAGACGGGTCCCGCCTCATTACAGCCGGCTAATGGCGCTCAGTTTTATATGAGTTTTGTTTTCGGACCCAAAACAATGCCTTCCTACCATGTAATGCTCAGGTTAATGACCGAGTGATTATGTCCATTAATAATTTTATTGTGACTTGACACTTTAATCATCAGTATTAAATATGTTATTTTATAAAACATAGACATATACACCCGTTATTTAGAAACACTTTTTAAAATATTAAATCGCGTATATTATAGTCAGTCATCCTGTGACCACAAACGCTGCAGTGTTTGAAACATCAGGAAACACAATAAGCTATAATAACAAATAAATAAACTTGAAGTGTCTGCCGTGGTGCCGTGTGGTGCCGGCTCAGAATGCCACCACCCCATCTCCTCCCATGGGTGTCGTAAAAGTCGACTAAGGGATTAGCCGGAGGATGGGCAGCAGCGTCCTTCGAGTACATTAACAACTTAACTGCGATCGCCAACCCGCCTGCCAAGCGTGGTGATTATGGCAAAACCCCCCAATGAGCCCACAACATATCCTTATCGGTGGTTGTGGTGATCTTTGGGGCAGGCCTGTGTCCAGCAGTGGACTTCATTCGGCCGAAATGATGTCTGTTTGTAATGTCAAAATTACAACTTTTAACTAAATTAATATGAAAGTTTATACGGTACCTACAAAAAAAAAAAATAACTTAAATTTTTTTTGTCCGTCTGTCTGTCGGATTGTTCCCGCTAATCTCTGTAACGGCTGTACCGATTTCTACGGAAATTTTACTGGCAGATAGCTGATGTTATAAGGACTAAATTAGGCCACTTATATTTTAGAAAAATAATTAGGGTTCCACGCAAAAAAATTAAAACCCATGAAATTCTATATACATCCTCTATGTCAAGTGCCCATGCCGAAGTACTCTAAATTATTTATAAATAATTTAGAGTACTTCGGCATGGGGTTAAGAAGTTTTTTTTAATAATTTTCTTATTAGATAGCAGGTTTCTTACAGAATTTCTAAATGTCTTAAATTTCCAACAGCCAGGATGAAATATTTACCTAGTCAATGTTGATAAACGGATACCGGAACCAATGAACATAAGCATAAGCGAAATAAGCACTTCCGCCCTCGGAAAATAATAATAAAAGACTTTTCAATTTGGCAAAGAATGTAGCCTCTGGACTCTAGAGGATTGTGGGAGCTTTAGCTTGAGGTATAACTGTATCGATAGGTATAATCTGTGGCATCGGTAGGATTACAGACTCAAAACCCGTCTAGTGCCGGTGGAGAAGCGTCAATACCTAGAGGGGATGATTAATAGCAGACCGATAATCCTCTCGGGCTCCTGATAGAACAACGCCCATCGATTCCCGCTAGTTCGTTTTCCTTATCGCGGTACTAGAGTAACCACAAACATGAACAATGACCTGATATTTGAGGCCAGCTCGTAGTCCGTCCTATTAATTGGTTTATATTTTAATACAATGGTTAATTTATATTCATGTCTCGTATCACTTCCTTCTTATTGGAATTACAAATCAAATTATCTGTAAATATATCATGATACGCATAAATGTTTTTTGCAGGTTGTGTTCTTAAACCAAGAGCAGTCTCCATAGTCTCTTAATCAGGAGTCGGATTTCCAATATGCGATTGCTTCGTCGCCCTTTTGTTCCAAACTCGTCGATCGGTATCTACACAGAGTGATCTCGTATCAGCCGCATCAATTAGTCTCTTGTCAGCGAGTCTTTGAATCACTCACTAAATTATGCTCTCTGACTGCACTATCAATATCGATCAACTATTTGGAATCGTGCAACTTAGATTCAGAATCTAAGTTGCACGTTCCATAAGTGCCAATGTTTGGTTTATTTGAAATAAAAAACTTTGACTTTGACTTGACTTTATCCATCTGAAACTGGAAGTTATTCTCGTTACTCATTATTTTTACAATTGCTATTGAATAGAATCATTGATAAAAATAGGACTGATATAGAATAATCAGGTATCTGAGTATTTATTTTAATTACATTTTCTCTCTGGTAAAATTCTTGGATCAACTCAACTGAAAATTTTATATATTTGGTGGCCATTCTACAAGTTAGGTTAGCCAATGTATATTGTCATATTGTCTAGGTTCTCAATATTAAATTACAACCTCGGGTGTTTTAAATCATGCCCAATTTCTTGAATTTTCAATAACCATAACGTTTCTAAGAATTGAGGCCACGAATTTCATAAGACGCAAACAAATTCCTAGTCGTAATTAAATTGATGAAGTGCGTGACAAAGGTATCAAATTAATAATTTGGAAGGGAAATTTTTCATCACCCCGAAGCGTAATGCCAAATTGAATTGAGAGCCACGACTATCCGGATGGCCCGACGGCACCCGACGATGTTGATTCTCTCGACACACTTTAAATAGACACTTTCAATTTTATATACAACGAGCTGAGACCCGCGGTTTTACCTGCGTTTAATTTAAAAGAAATTTAGAGTTGTAGAGTAGAGTTGAGAGTAAATTTAAAATTGTTATTTTGTTTTATGTACCGTATATACTTTCATATCCATTTAGTAAAAAGCTGTTATTTTGACATTACAAACAGACACTTCAATTTTATTTATTTGTATAGATAAATAAATTTGAGATATTCTAACATAAAATAAATTGTAGGTGCTTCTATTATTTTAGTCACTAACATTAAAAGCTGATTGATTACGTTAGCTCGTTTACAAGGAGCCCTTGTGTCCAACCTTAAATTCATGGTTGTGAGATTTTGCCACCACAGTTACGCCGTATGTTGTTAATAGCGCATAAGTGGATGCTGCTGCCATAATCTTTTAGTTGATATAATCAGCGGTTAGTGTAGAGTTGGCGTATTCTATGGATGAATTGAGTTCAGTACATGATTAATTCCCATTAAAGATATGTAAACGCCACATTTTTTCTTCGGTTTCACACTTCGACACTCCATTGGCTTCCGTTATATCTAAGAGGACTAGTTGAAGATTACATTCACCAAAATAATCCTTCGGCTTTATTAAAACAGTAAATGCTTACACCGTGTTTAGTATGTTATACCGTCTTATGTATGAATGCATAAACCGTAAAATGACTACCAGCGCGTGTACGCGACCTATGAAGCTCCTGTAAACAGTATTTCCTTGCCAAGTTTACGTATGCTGCATAAAATGTACATTGTGCACGTTTTAGATGTGCACCAGCATCTCAATCAAACGTAGTCAGTACGGAGTGTTAGTAATTCGGAACTGTGTCCACTCAGCCCGTATTAAACTGCGGACGAGGGTCCGTCAATTCACCGACAGTTATACGGACTGCGAGTTGCGATCGAGCATAGCAACGTAATTTACTTTTATCTACCCAAGACCGTCCATTTTTCTGAGATAAACAAATAGTGCGTTGAATATCAATTACATATATCGATTACATTTTAAAAACCATATTATCTTTTAGACGTTACGTTTCCTCCATACAGAAAGTTTTGTCTCATTAATACGTTTTCACTACGTATACAGACAATAAATATTCCGTAACAACATTACACTGTGATTTTGTGTACTAAATAAATCTTTTAGACACATCTGGTTTTGTTCATTCAACAGCTGTGTTTTGCTTGTAAATTCGTATAAAAACCAGCCACGGAGCCCGAACATCCCTAAAGAATCCCAATGGAGCGCAACCCTTGGGTTCGATTTGAAAGGCATCGTAGTTGGGGCATGATTTTTTTCGTTGTCATCTGCGCCCACAAAGACAGCTAATATAAAGGATTCTACCTGAGCCTCTCAAACATATACGATACCTTAATAAAATGTTAGTAAAATGATATGGGTAGACAAGCTTCTCACTATTTTTACTATATGTAGAATATATCTATTGGTATTATTTATGTACCTACAGCACAGCGTACTATGTTTCTTTCGCTTGGCATTTACTCTTTATCATTAGGTTCGCAATGATAATGAATATAAAAACTATATAAATTGTCGTAGTCATCGAGTTATGTCTATCTTAGCGTTCATGACTATATATGATTGTTTGACGTTCGAATGTTCGCCAGGGAGACCTCATCTTTAGGATATGCTTGTAGTCAAACCAGAATATTGTATTGTTGGATTTAGAACCCTGATTGCTAATACCTTTATTACCAAAGTTTCAAAATGGAGTATGAGAATCATCAGCTACAGGACGTCCACTGCTAAACAAAGACGCTACTTAAGCGACGAACGACAATAGTTCATGGTAAATTAATATTCTTGTCATATCTGATTGATACAATTGCACTATTGCTATTCCAATGACAACAGCAAAGGCAATTTTTATCTACGAAATTCAGTAACTGCGAACGATTTGTTTACGGGGTCCCGCCATCTAGCCTGAAAAATACGCACCAATTACAGGTACGCTATACAGGGCGAGATAACTTCGAAAATCCACCGAGGTACGAGTATATTTGTATAATATATCCCCGGTGATACCAGTATGGGGAATTGAGCAGAAAACAAATATTCGTATCAATAGCGAATTTTCCGTAAGAAATTCAAACGCCTTTCACCCTGCTACCTATGGAAATCGACGCGAATGAATAAAGAATCAGCTGAACATTTTGTTCGCTACATATTTATATAGTACCCTTAGTACATACTGCGTGTTTACAGGTAAAATTTTCAATTTACATAAACATTTTATCATTAGTTCAGTAAAGGCCATCGTTTAATGCTAATTTGGATATCGTCCAATCATCACTGTCAGTGAATGTAACTGTATTAACTCGCTGGCTGTTTGTTGGGAAACTGTATCACGCTATAATAATGGTTAGTAAACAGGTGTGTTGCTATCTGGTAAAATCACTTACGCCAACTGAAGAGGCAAACATGTATGTAAACATCCGACGACTAATTGTGCCAGAAGCCCAGACTTGTGTGACGAGATGAAACAGATGTGCTACGTAGATTTATCTATTATGTTTACAAGATATTTTACTCACCTTGGTAGCCGCTTTCGGGATGCAAAGCTGACGGTATTGTAGCCAGTAATATAGAACTAGATAACACGTAGAACGATATCAGTGTGGGAAATGTATTGTCTCGTGCTGTATTACTTCGGAAATCTTGTAAATTAAGTCTCTGTATTATCACACTGGTGTAGTGGTGGATGCCGTAAAAGACGATTAAGGGACTCTTAACCGGCAACAGCGTCCCTTCTTTGTAACAGCAGCCATAATGCGCTCACCAACCCGCCTACCAAACGTGGTGGGTACTGGCAAACTCCCCCAAAATTACAATATAGTTTAGGAAATATATGGGGGAGGCCTTTGTTCAACAGTGGACATCTTATGGCTGATATGATGATTATTATGACAGAACATCAAACCATCAGTTTCCCGTTCTATAATTAAAACTTTTAGAGTAGTTCCTGGCAACAAATAGATCACCCCTCTCCACCCATGGGTGCTGTAAAAGGCGTCTAAGTGTTGATATCAAGAGAACGGGCAGCATCCTCCCATGTGCTACATATCATTTATCAACATACTGCTACATATACATATCAACATACATATTATATATCATATATCAACATATCATCAACATACTGTGATAACCAATCCGGCTGCCAGGCGCCACCAGTTATGGTAATATCCCCTATGACCACTCGTCGTATTGATCATTGTGAGGCCCACGTTCAGCAGTGGACGTTTACGGGCTGAACTCTCTCTCTCTCTCTCTCTGTGTGGGTGTACGTGTTATGAAATGAAACGCGAAATATGCATTTTTAATAAGCTTACATAACATTAATACTATAGAATTGTGTTCTTAATATGACATGTGTCAACCCAGCAAATATCATACTCTGTATGCTTTTGGGTGGATTTGGCCAAATAGGCATGACGCTCGGCTCATAATTTAGCCTGGCTGTGTATTTTTATTTAGGTCCGTCCCAACGCAAAAAGTAAAAAGGTTGCAATATTCGCAATGCGTAAATATAAATCTTTTGTTATTAATTCGTCACACGACAGCCGGCACATTTGGTCATTCTTTTATATATGATGTTCAAAAGGAGTATGAGGTATAACAAGTGAGGAACGTCGGAGGTTCTAACAGCAACTGTAGCAAGTTAACTTTGTTTTCATTCACTTCAATTGTTATTTATTCGGTGAGATTAAACTTAGCCAATAAATTAATCGATAAGTTCATCTCCAAACCTTTCAAAACTCTTCGAGATTGCCCTAGTGCGCAACGCTGTGAGAATTAAAAAGAAAATTCGTACACGCTATTGAAAGCACAGTCAAAATGAATGGAGAAATATCAAACGGTTCTCCTTTTATGTTCTCCTGAGTAACGCGTCGTTGCTATAGCGTACCACTAGTATAGCTTCAATACTGATTTAGCTTTCTTAGTGAAAACTAAATCAGTATTTCGTCGCTGCGTCAGCGTCGTAACAAAGATGGCTGAGAGAATAGTACAGCATTGGTTAGAGAACAGAATCAAAGTTGCAATAGAACACAGAATTAAAACCTAAAGTTCAATGACCTTACAAAACGTGATGAATCCGGGAGTGTAATACTTTGAAGATGATGGCTATGTCACGCATCTATTACCGTGTACCAACGATGTCACAAAATGTTCGCACTGTACCCGTCATTGCGTACCTAAGCTATCATTTTTCACACCCTAATCCGTACACGGCTCGTCAAAGGGAGCGCTTATCGTGGCCCCAATTTATTTCAACGGGATTTCCACATAACAATGACACGAAGCTTCGTTCTGCTGTATTTCCTATGAATTATGTGGTGCCCGTCACCGGACAATGATTTGAAGTTATTATGAGTAAACATTTACTTTAAAAGTCAAACAAAGCGTTATTGATTGAGTAGGTATTAGTTACAGTTACCTATATTCGACGGAATATGCCGAATTTAGCGCTAGTATTTTAATATGCTGTAATGTACATACGTTGGTAAGTATTGCTTCGTATGTCATTTACGAGGCGTCACGATTGATAAAATCCGTACAGGCCGCCGTAAAATAAAACTGTTATACATTACAACTTTTATAACTATATTATGCACTTCAACACTTGCATCCCTACTGTCCACCCTGATACGATTAACTTTAACATCCCGGTTTACAATACTTATACTTTTATTAAACAAAACAAGCACTATAGTTAGGTTTAATATAGATCATAAAATACTTATGAATTTAATAATCACAATCTACTTCAAAGTAAATATTTCAAATCGATATAACAATTGAGAGTCTCATTATAAAAAATACCCAATCACAACCATAAATATTATGTTCTTATTTTATTTACTATTTATTTAAATAAAGCTTATACAATGAGGTAACAGGGAAACATGATTGGCGCAGTAATTGAGAAATCTGGATCGTAAGAGTGGCGAAGGTTAGAAAGTAAGTGTTCTACGTTCTAAGCTCTGTTATAAGAATGGTGATAAAACTTTCATAGATCTGTTGAAAAAACTAAAGCATGCTAAGAAACGAGTTTTTAGTTACTTTACGTAAAACATGACCCAGCAAGAAAAGAAACGTTTGCGAATAGATATAAAAATAACATTTCTATAACGTGAAAAGGTATAAAGATAAAGATAAAATAAAAATAAAATATTTACGTAAAACCATACAAACAGTCACGTATTCTCTTAGGTTATGGCTTCTGTAGAGTATCTTCCACAATTTCTCCAATGTCTTGTATAAGGCAACGTTGTACGGTGTTCAGATTAATCAATCTTTACATATTCATAAAATATGTCTTAAAAATGAACAAAATCTACAAAAATATGTCGGCCACGTCGTACGGTTCAATTGTAATTTTTTCATACAGTCACTTATGAATAGTCGAGACTTAGTTACCGTGTTCCAAGATATTGATTTCCTGTGGAGAAGAACAGGCAAGAAACTCCATGGTTACTCTTTTTAAATCATAATAATTGTAACAATATTTTTGACTACATTGTTCGCACAATAAAGATAATGTGAAGACAGTGTAGGAGAAAAGAGTAAGCAAACTTCTTAAAAACTACACACAAGCCTGATCTTAATATTTACAAAAGTTTATGAATAAATTGTCATGGCAGCATTAAGTTGAACAATCCCAACAGACAGCGGTCTTCACGAGCATGACGCATGCATCAGCGTCGCTCAGCTCAACCATATTGTAGGGCAACTAAGCGACCTGATAGACGATGTCACCATCAGCAGGATACTTGAGTGAGCATGACATACCTTTCTTTTTATTGATGTCCTGTGAAAATTCTACATGAACTTCCTTTGCCCCGGGGAAGGGCAAAGGGGTATACTGAGACTCCTACCGACTAAAACCACTGGAGCGGTCATCTTCGGTACCGAAGGGCGCGCCAGGTCCTCGTAAGATCACACTAGAGCCGCCCAATGGTGCCACGCCTTAGGCACATCATGGAAGAGATGACTGTAAAGGGGTCACCCTTTCTAGCGGAGGGGCGGTAACTGTGAAAAGGTCACCCCCAGGCACTTCTCGGGGAGGATTGTAAAGGATCCCCCCAAGCCTCGCTGTGCGCTGTGCTGCGCACTCGGTGGCACGTAGCCACTTAAGTACGCACCGCCGTCTTCCCGGGGGTCGCTCGGTGTGAGCACGCAGACTCCCCAATCTGCATGCCCGCGACCCCCGAGGCCCCCCACTATGTAGCGACGGCAGGGGGTTCAGGCGTGTTGGACCTGGGAGCCGGGGCGGTTGTTAATCCGGCGCCATCTCGTCCTCCGTGCGGGATCGACCGATTTGCCGATCCCGCTCTGCAGTCTCCTTCTGGAGCATGACGCTCTCGCAGAAGGAGACCACTGCACTCAAATTTTGATTTTTAACATAGCTGACACTACTGCCGGTAGAGAGAGATCTTGCCCGATCGAGCAAGACATACCTAAACTGACAGACAACTATCACGTCAATTTTATAAAATATATAAAATTAATAATCCCAATGTTCTCGCATTTACAGTTTCAAATATAAATGAAGTGTATATAAAAAAAGCAAATAAGTAATTGATGTTATATAAATAAATTGAATGAAGAACAATCAAATGGCATTATATAAATTAATATAATTGACTATAAAAAAAAATGGCAATGGTATTTGATACATCAAAACTAATAATGTCAACATTAGCCTTCTGTACATTAGATCAGCTCAATCCCAAGTATTTTTGTCGTACATATACTCTGTAACTTCATAGAAACCCATTCTACACAGCTTCTGCTTTACAATGGAGTTGAATTTATAAAGCCTTAATTTCTGAATACGACTTAGGATTTGATTGTGAAAACGTGCACATTGACATTTAAATGATTTGCTTATCTTCTGGAGCCTAGTTGCAGGAACAACCATTTTGTGTTTGTATCTGGTATTAATATCATATAATAAAACTAGTGGCCTATTATAAAATAATAAATAAACTCACTGGAACGTATCGTGTCACAGTGAAATCATAAATAACAGCTCATTGTTCTCCGTATATTTGTTTTACATGAACTATCGATTTGTATCATACAAATGGATAGTTGCGTAGTAAAAGCTCCTAATTTTGGAGCGTATGTATGTGTTAATATTAACATAAAATATTTGTATGGTCAACTTTCAACAGGTCAACAAGGTACCATAAAACACCAAAGCGCACAAAAAGTCGAAGTACCCACAAACAAACTTATATTATCTGTACCTCTAGTGATAGGCACTCGAAGATTGTGTTAATAATATAGCAACAGTAAATGGAATTGCACATGGAAGGTGCACTGCACCTGGATGTAAAACTACAGTAGCCAATCAGGAACGTCTATTGTACTGCCTTAAGCAATGTAGGAAATTGCTGCATCGACTAGTAGTAGCTACTTAGTAGCGTCGACACACAAATGACTCGTTGCTAATAGTGCGAACACGCGTGTGAACGGATCGTCCAAGTCGTGATCTTGCCGCTTCCTCTACCTTGTAAAAGGAATCACTTACGTTACTCACGGTAACAACTAGAACAAAAAGTTTCCTTTGGAGATTATGTACTATGTACCAACTTACCAAGGGCCGTGCGAGCTGAGAGTTTTTTTACGTTCGTTATAGGGCAGTGGGGTGGATGTATATAAAAGTTTATTTTGAAATGTTATACCATAAGACATATTCCTTAAGAGTGTGATGTGATATTCCAGTGCCAGATATTTTGCCGCCAAGCAGTAGTGTTTAATCTTTAAACATTACTGTGTCCAATTGATGGGCACTGTAGATAGTGAAATTACGAGGCATATGAGACTAATGCCTCCAGTTGACGACCGCCTCGTGGTGCCACATAGGACTAGTCATTAAGTTGTTGGTATCAATTGTCATGGGCAGGCATGTCGCTTACCACCAGGCGAATGGCTTGCTCGTCTCATCACTAGTTATCTATAAAAAAGAGCGTGCATGAAGAATGTTTATTTCACTAACTAATACGGCACGGTTGGTGCAGTGGCTGTTACAGTCGACTGCTGTGCTCCGGGTCGTGGGTTCGATTCCCGCACGGAACAAATATTTGTATGATCTGCAGTTAGTTGTTCCGGGTCTGGGTGTGTTGTATGTGGAATTCATGTCTGTAAACGCACCCGCAACACAGGAGAAAACCTAGTGTGGGGTAACATTTATTTTAAAAAAAATAGTTATGCAACGCAAAAAAAGTAGGCAAATTCAACCATAGTGTCAATGTGCTATTAAATTAAAATTATTAAATTAAAAATAAAGCTAAGGGTGAGTCACAGTTTTTATCCGGTGAACGTATATCATATATTTTCTCCGCCCCGGGAAAGAGCGGATGGGCATGCCAGCCAGACTCCTACCGGTTAAAACCACCGGAGTAGTCATCGGCACCAAAGGGAGGCTCCATAAACTCGAATAATCTCCATCTGGAGCCACCCATTGGAGCCGCACCTTTAGGCACCTTTCGGAGGGGATGGCTGGTAAGCGGTCACGACCTCTAGAGTAGTCCCTTTAGGCGACTGGAAAGCGGCCTCCCCCGCGGCACCTCTAGTTCTCTAGGTACTAGGTTCTCAAAGAACCTAGTGTGCCAACGACTAAGCCTGTTACTACATTACAAAAACCTTTACGGTTTTCAAATATTACGACAAATTATCTCCCAGAATATCTGGTACTAGAATTACCCGTGCGTTTATTTGCAATTCGATGGCGCGGTATTTAAACGTTCATCATTCAGTTTTACTACCTACACACTTAATATCCCCTCGAGCTTAATTAGTCAGTTATAAAGCGCGATCGTTTCTATAAAATATGAAGCGTTTCATGGTATTAAAATATTAAGCACTTTTCTCATTAACATTGGCTTCAATGGAACGAAAGTCTCATAAAAGCTAAGCCTCTCTTAACTTTAAAACATTTTTTATATTTGATATTTGCCAAAACGAAGCTGCTTTTCAAAAAACGTTTTTTGAATCTGTTATACTGTGCAAATGTCGATAGCGTATTGTTAGTTTTACAGTTGTTTTGGTTTTCAGGCTGCATTTTGTTAACTTTGATATACGAAATGCATTTATGTTATAAACTAAACAACGCTATTAGTGCTGAGGAAATATTGCAACCATCTGCAGTATTACTTAATAATATCAACTTGTTATTATTATTGTTCACGCAGTGATAGCCTAGTGGTTGAACGCATGCCTTCCATACAGGAGGGTCTGAGTTTGATCCCCGCCCGCAGCTCTGACTTTTCGAATTCATGTGCGGATCAGAATTTGATTGTCAGTTGCATTAACGGCGAAGGAAAACATCGTAAGGAAACCGGCACCACTGGGAGAGCTTAAAAAATGCACTCAATGGTGTATAGTCCGCCAGCCCGAAGTAGGCCAGCGTGGTGGACTAAGGCCTGACCTTTTTCATCGTGAGAAAAGGCCCATGCTCAGCAGTGGGACAGTAAAGGGCTGATTATGTTATATATGTGTATGTTACTGTTCCCCTGCGCAGCCAATTCCACTTCTGCAAGAAAGGAACCAGCATTAATCACCACGCTTGTTCACTGAATGTTGGCGATTTAAAAACGCACTGCAGGTAACTATCCGCACTTGCTTGATACCCCGATATGTCGTAGCGCTTTTCCTCAACCTTCATTATGCGCACAGCCTAACTATTTGGCAGTCTGCTTTCCCTACTAACTATACCCGTTAACCTTTAAGAGTCTTCTGGATGCTGTTGTTCCATCGCTTTCCATCAGGCGAGATCGACGTGAAAAGGGGAACTCGTCATGATCAAAAAAATCTAATTTCCTTCATCTCATCATTATCATCATATCAGCCATGAGACGTCCACTGATGAACAAAGGCCACCCCATAGATTTTCACAACTGTGTCTTAATTTTGTGGGGTAGTCACCAATTCTCACCTCGCTTGGCAGGCGGGTTGGTGAGCGCAGTATGGCTACCGTTTCTCAGAAGGGACGCTGCTGCCCACCCCTCTGGTTTAGAGTTTTAATCGGCTTTTACGACTTCCACGGGAGGAGATGGAGTGGTGCTATATTCTTAATCAGGACACAAAGTGCCTTCGTCTAAAGGGGCATAATTAAGAAAGAAACTATGACAAGAATCAAACTATGATCATTCAGATTTCAACGCACAATGGCTTACAACATCTGTAGTCCTACGATGTGTAAACTAAGTACATTAGAGCCCATATGCTTAAAATCCGTGATGTAGAGTGGAGTGGATATCGGTTCCACCAGTACTAGGTTTCCACAAAGGGGCCATTCTACGTAATTCTATTCAATATCATCGTCGATGCGATGCACGGAACTCGAACACGTGTAATCGGTAAATCGATGCCGACTTTGTTGTTGGTATTTGCTTTGTGTGAGTGAACTACGTGAAACACAATACACGAATAGTTATGGACTAGTATCGTTTGTGTGTGTGTGTAATCTTATAGGCTTCATGGATTTTTTGTTCAGGGTGTTAAAAAGTTCTACCTGTAATATTAGACGGTGTAGAAACGATGTTTATTGTTTTTTTTTATAGTTCTACATTCTATGTTAATATTAGGTTAATTAAATTAAATTCGATTACACAATGAAGTCCCGTGTGATATCCGGGCTAAGAATATAGCACCAGCCCATCTCCTACCGTGGATGTCGTAAAAGGAGACTAAGGGACACTAAACCAGAGGGATGGGCAGCAGCGTCGTCTTCTGTGGAACAACAGCCACTCTGCACTCACCAATCCATCATCCAAGTGTGATGAGTACTGGAAAATTCTCTTGAAAATGACGCGACACACTGATATGTAATCGGTTGTCTTGCCGAGCTTTTAGCTGTATGATGACGATGATGAAACAGCAAAACTGTTTACGATAGTCGTATATTCCTTATTATACTGTTCAGACTAAAAAAGTTTCGACTGAAAAATCTCAAACTGAAAAAGATGCAACTAAGAGGTCTCAAGTGAAACAAAATACACACTTTTACATCTTCGTATGTTTGCTTTAAAGCTTACCAGAACAACCGGTGTTGCAATATCGACGTCGAATCAAATGTCAAATCGCTCGGAGCTATGTGCGATATGTTTGAGCTAGGTGAACGCTTGGCGGAGCACGCCGCACCCACAGGATGTGGGGCCGGAATGACAGACGTCGCGATAGGCGGCCGTCCGGCTTGCACTCTAGATGACATGCTATAGAACCACCAGAAGAGCTATGAAGTTTTAGAAATATTTTTTATTTGTTACGTACAGATTTATTTTTATTAATAGATTTAAGAAAGACTGAATCCTATGGTCAAATTGCTGACGGGTGTGGATGTTATACATAGAAGGGATAATCATTGATTATTCTTATAAGGTTAAACACCGACTGCAGATTAATTGATATAGCACTTAATTTTTCTTTATCAGTGGTTTGTAGTCGTTTTTTTCTGCGCAGAAAGCTGTGTTGTAAGTTTTTACAATTGTATTTTTTATATTTGGCTATACGGTAGAGTTATGCATGCTAGGTGGAGCACTTCCCCAGAGACTGCCCGGAGGACACGGCGTGTAAGCTGAGCACTTCTCTAGCGTGTGTGCTGCTTGGACAAAACAGTACCTTGAACTTGTCACGGTAGTCAAAGAAGGTCTCTCTCTTCCGGCTGTGGTTCTGTCCTTCGCCCGGAATGAGAGCGCGTGGGATTGCCTGCTTTTATAGCCGGCATGCCTGCCCACTCCTCCCAAGGCGGACGACGTCCATGTGGATTTCACCAAGTCACAAGTAAAGTTGGAGCACTGCCCCATCCATCCACTCTGGGAAACAGATAAACGCCCGCGCCGCGAAAGCTGACTGTCCAGCTTGCACTCATGACTTTGAATATTTGATATTCTACACCTTTTTTTTATTGGATCCAGCGGAAATTCGTCTTGAATTCGTCTTCACCCCGGGGAAGGACCAAGGGGCATGCCTCCGGCGGGCGGACTCTTACCAGCTAAATCGCTGGGGTGGTCATCTTCGGCACCCTAGGGGGGCTTTAGGTCCTCGTATTGCAGTCCGTCCGTATTTATAAATTTAAAAGTACAACAGCTTAAAGAGACAAAATAATAACTGTATAATGATAACATAATGACGAAAATAAAAAAGTTTTTAAAAGTTTAAGACAGATCGATTATTTTATTTTGGGATTTCGAGTTCGGTTTGGAATTTTGAGCCGAATATTGGAGTAAAAGTATTAACAAGTTTTTTGTTATTAGTTAATTAGAAAAACACCTAATCATTAAACAGTACCTCAGAAAAAAACTCTTACAACTTGTGCTAAATGCATGACATCACAGTCTGCTACTTTGGTCTCCGAGTCATTTCCAGTACCTATGTTCTATGCTAGCAACGATTAGGTTTTATACGTTCTAATGTTGGATGGAGCGTGGTTCTGCCTGAACCTAGGGGCCACGGTTGTTTGTTCACAAAATTGCCATTTTTATGGCACGCGAGGCGATCATATTGTGGTATTATTTGCTTGACGTCGCGCGTCACGTCACGTCATGCCGCAAATACGGTTTATTTACGTTGCGGAAACACGCTGCGGGTTAAGTTTGAGATTATTTTATTGGTGTCAATTTGCTAAGTACAGTTGAAGTCTGACTTAACTTATAACTTGTTTTCACGCATCTGCTGTCATAAAATACGCACGAAAGTTATTCTTTTTCAAATGGCAATACTTACAGTGCGGCTGCCGAGAGAATACGTTCCTGACATCTGTTAATTGGTCTAATTTCTGTTAAATTAAATATTTAATTTAGCTCTGAACTAAGTTTATTGTGTGTTGACGATTATGGAATGCACTGCCTGTGTCAGTCAAATGTGCTCCAGTCATTGGTTACTTTTAAAAAACTAGTAAAAGAACATCACTTTTTAAATGTTTGTTGTATTTACCAATATAGATGTCTTCTTATTGTGTATTTTCCATATATTTATTATATTTATGTACGATATGCTACATTCTTACGGATTATTTATATTGTATTGTGTAGTAAGTATAGTATATGGTTGTGATATATGTGCATATTATTTAAGTAATTTATAATTAATAATCTATACCTATTCGTATTATATTTAATTGTGTAAATACGCTATTTGATTATATTAATATAATAAGTACACCATGAACTACCCTTATGTCTCTCCCATCTTTTTCTTGTCCATCCAAAGGTTGCCTGTAAGACATCGCTAATGGCGCCGCGACCGCCCATTGTACAATTACTGTTCATAGAATAATTCCTAGTAGTTGTTTTTAAAATGGTGTAAAATAAAGAATATTCTGTTCTATTCCAACTTACTACATTAAAATCATTTTATATAGGAAATTTAATTTTTAATATACAATGAACTAGACCAATTCACAAATATCAGAAACGCATTCTCTCGGCGGTGGCACTTTAGTATGCGCATTTTTTACCAACAAAATAATTGCAAATGTTGCTTCTATTATAAACACTAGTCGAAACTGATCATAAATTATTTCCCGCAATTCGTCTTACTTAATCCGTGTATAGCAAAAGTTGTTTTTATACCTAGTAGTTAAACAAAAATCATCACTGTTTTTACGGACGTACGTCCGCTTATAATCAAGAAGTCTCTTCGAATCTACTCCATTTCGTCACGCATCACTGCCGCATCTTTGTTCATCGTAATTGCTCTCCGTGACGACTCATAGCCGTGTTATATGGAGAGGCTATTAAACTGTCAATGCCAGAGGGTCATAATCCGGAGTGCGCACCGCAATATGGGCAACATAAATCAGCTAATTAACCCTCCTAGCCCTTATTAACGACATAAATTTCGCGCTCCGAAGCACACCACTCGAGACGAGATGCGGGTTAATATGCACATAACACACTCAACGCCATGTCTGCCGGTGGAATTATGTCAGTAAGTGCTGGAGGCCTAATGTGGCTTAAGTACAAGACAATGTTAATCTGCGTTGTCCTTACAGTTATTGCCTAACTTGACGTACTCTTGACGTGAGACAATAATGAGTTACCGAGTGTTTCGCCCCTTACATATAAAACAGAATCACAATATATGCAGGTAATTATATAACCCAAAAATGACATGCTGGCTGACTGCGTACATAACATACCTAATGGTAATGCAGATCAATTATGAATTGCGCTATTCAAAAGGAGTCGCTGGATTGTAACATTTTAAAATCGAAAAAACATTTTCTAACGTTCGTAAAGATTATAAAAGTAATAAAACCATGCACATAATTACAGTACTACAGTAAGCGTTCCCGTATCGCGTGGCGAGGGCTATTACCAGGGACATAAACTAGTGAGTCATCTCTTCCATGCTTATCGAGCCGATCTCCGGCACACATGGCGTCATTCGATGCACTTTATTGTATTGCCACTTTACAACCTATCTCATCTGGCACGCGAACTTTTTCATTTCATCCCACTCTTGCGATGATATCGAGCGGATAAACGGCTCTGATAGTAAAATAAGCCTGAAATATATTACAATTTATTATAATACATCCGAGAGCTTCAATAAAAAACTCAGATGCTATGAAAGGTTCTATCCAGCGAAGTAGAAATGGAAAACGTGTTTATCACGAACTCGGCGCCGAGGTCGACGATGACTGGTCAAATTAAAAACAGAAGAGAACCGACCGAGCTACGGAATGAATGTTGTTGTGCGATTAGTAATTTATCAAAATGTCCGTAATGCTCGACAACTATCGCACCGCTTTACGTGAAGTTTAACCAATGAGAGCGTCCCAGTCTTATTGCTTTTACACTCAAGATACGGATCTATTAGGATCATTGCACTGGAAAAGATGTAATGTTTTTTTGCCTTTGACAGCTCTGCTGGGCTTTCCATTCTTGAGTAAGCCAAATCACGCCGACTGAATACTAATGTCGGCTTTTCGACAGCTTCTGTTGACCTCGATTGTTTTTGTTAAACAGAAATTAATGCCTTCTTACCACGCTCTGGATCAACAACAGTCATGAATAGTGAATGTTTGAATGGGTTCAAAAGCATGATTCTGAAGCGTGACAAAGATAAAAGTGTAGTTTTATCTATATGTGCGCCACGCTATTAGCTATTAACATTATAAGAACCCTCTTCCTTTGAGGGGTCAGACGATATGGGGTCGACAAACTCGTGTGCATTCAGCTGTGATCGCTCTCAATGACGGTCGTTAAAACGAACGTACGCACAAAACCTGGATTTAGAGTTGATTCGAAGACATAATGAATGGATGGACATGCATTTGAAAGTATTAACATAAATCAATTAAGTAGTCGCTTAGACATAAGAGCACGATTGAAGGGGATGAGTTGATGTCTAGTGCACCGAGTGCTATAAAAAGTAGAAAGCAGACAGTGGTGTGGAAAAATGACAGAAAACATAAAAAGTCCATTTGCGTACCTATAAAGGACGGTGTTCAACCTAGGCTAATTGGCGAAGAGCCTGCATTAAGCTTATTTACGCGTGAGCAATTAACATACCTAAGTGCGCTGCCCTGCCCGCTAAATATTGAAATGCACACAAATAACAAATATTGAGCCATATTATAATATGTAGACCTTACATCTTGTCCGACCTAAGCGTGTATGTATTTCAATTATGGAAATATCTAAAGTTATACTATTTAAAAGTAGCAAAAATGTGCTTACTTATTTCGCCTAAAATGGCCTAAATTCAAATGAATGAACACGTTTGCACCGCGATGAGGCGCAGTGGCCGTGCCGGTCGCATGACGTGACGGCGTGGTAAGATACAATTTTAAGCTCGTTTTATTATTTTATAGACAATATTTTTGATTTTTTCATAAACATGATCACTTTTCGGTGCTGAATATCACCTTCACGAATCGAACAGGGCTATCGAATAGTTTAGTACATATCGCATAATCATATTTATGTTAAAACATCGTGATACTATACTAAGATTCAATAAAAAGTAACGCCTGATGGTTTAAAATAATGCAATATAATAAAAACAAATCTGTTAAGTTAGCAAAAGCAGCAAGTTTAATACAATGAATATAATCTTCGGAACCAAATTAAATGCATACCTTTCTCCACTCTTGATAGGTTCTTTGATAGACAATAATAATAAAAAATCCCACCTAATTTCACTAAAATGGCTAAATAGTGACTCGTCACTGGTTTAATCGTGGTTTAGTGGCAAGTAAGCCTCATATCATGTGAGAACACAGGCCGTTACGGGCATGCATAATGCAAAGCGACGAGCTAGTTACCGCATTCATGACAAACCCGCACTATTTAGTGTTATGAGTACTTCTTAGCAGTTGACGAGATACAATGGTATTAATTGGTTTATCCTGCCGTTTGCTACCCGGTGGAGAACAGACCTCGCAACACGTGGGTGTCGTAGAAAGTGCTCCTGTATACTCATAACAAAACACTGTATTTACTAAAGTCTGCTAATGGCAATATCTCCTACGCATGACCGCACATTGTAGAGGCGACTGGGTAGTTCACGGCCAACATTGAAAAAAGAGATGATGATCAAACTGTAGCCAGAGATACATTGTGTGGCCATATAGAAAAAAAAAACAATGAGCTTTATCTGTTGAAAGAAACGGGAGGGTGGAATCTCCGTACTCATAGTATCCTATAGCAGCTATGATGAGTATGGGGCGTTACATATCAGTCATATCAATCTCATTTTGCAGGTTTAATCAAGCAGTTAATTTACCTTCCCACTTCAACTACTGGGCATAGGAGCCTCAGTTCACTAAAAAGCCTTAAAAAAGCCTTAACTACACTTAATTCATATAGCTGTATATTCTACAGTGCATACATATATTCTCCAGTGTATATTATACATTGTATTATCTATAATTAATATAGATACTAGATAAATATTCCTCTGCCAATATCTCACCTGAAACTAAGTATCTACTAAGGCAAAAGAAAAAAATAATATGGTAGATATATGTTAGCTACATTTCCTACACTTTTGTACAACACTTTTTTTTTAAAACGTTGCCCCATACTAGGTTGTCTCCTGTGTCGTAGGTGAGTTTACAGCGAGCGGCGGATCCTGGTCGATCGGATCGGGCAAGATCTCTCTCTTCCAGCAGTAGTGTCGGCCATGTTGACAGAGCACGAAAACTGGAATGCAGTGGTCTCCTTCTGTGAGAGCGTCATGCTCCAGAAGGAGACCGCAGAGCGGGATCGGGAGAGGGCCAATCCCGCTCGAAGAAGGAGGAGACGGCGCCGGGGTAACCTGAAACCCCCTGCTGTCGTTACAAGGCGGGGGACCTCAGGGTTCGCGGGTGCGTATATTGGGGAATCTGCGTGCTCACACCAAGCAACCCAAGAGAAGACGGTAGCACGCATTTGGTCACGCGCTGCCGTGGGACGCTTTAGGGGATCCTTTACAACCCCCCCCCGGGGGGGCGCTTTACAGACACCCTCTCCGAGATGTGCCTATAGGCGTGGCACCAGTGAGCGGCTCCAGTGTGATCATACTAGGACCTGGAGCCTCCCTTAGGTGCCGAAGATGACCACCCCAGTGGTTTTAGCCGGTAGGAGTCCGGCATACCCCTTCGCCCTTCCCCGGGGTGAAGGAAGTTCATGAAGAATTTCCACTGCGCACCAATAAAAAAAAATGTCAGTTTACAGACATGAACTCCACATACACGCAATACGAACTGTAAGTATGTACCTAAGTCTCTTCGCTGTGTTAACTAGAAGATAAAGGCTGCACAAATGGTGAATGAGCAATAATAGGGTTATTTAGAAGCCGCTGCGGAACTCGGGCTCACGCAAGCCGTGCAAACAATATCACTGTATAAGGAGGTTACCCTGAGATTGTTTGCATTAAATAAGTTACGCATTTTTTTCTTTTTTAAATTTGTATATGCAGGAGTTCATAAGATTTCTTTGAGCTTTCGAGCACTTTTACAGTTTATTGTAAACTTATTACATTGGGATGAGGTCATTACCATCATCATGATCTTATCCATCTTATCTTTATCCCAATGCTGGGCATAGGTTTCTATTTGTTTATGCCATCCATTCCTATATCGTGGCAACCCATCTCGCCGGCGGACGCGCTCCTTTTTCCGTCTCAAGGCGACCACTCCATTACTACCCTGCGGGATCCATCGTCACTTCGCCTGGCCACGTGCCTTGCACAACTGCACTTGATTCCTAATATGAGGTTGATTGGTTTTTAGAATTTGGTACGCTTCAGAATTTCAATACTCGGGGCTCGATCTTGGACCACGTGTCTAGCGGGCTGGCCTTTTCTACACCAATAAAATAAGCATTGCCATTCAGTGTGACAATGCTGCCAGTCGTCTAGGAACGTTACCAGCTCATAGACATGAAAAGAAGTACTTTGAAGCCTAAATACCCATATAAGCGGTTCTATTTTTTAATTTTTTTTTTTTTATCGTTCATTTAGTTTTAGATTTTAAGGCATAAATAGTGTGTATATTTTTAATTATGTATTACGTATTTAATTGTTGTAAATAATAAATACCTACAATACATAAATAAAGGTGTCTTTTTCGATAACTTAAGGCACAAAAAAACAATTTAAACATTTCTGCCTTCATTAAAAAAAACGGATTGCAATACAACAAAAATCCTAGATATCTTTTTGCACACGTTACTTCTTTGCAGAGATTAAGTTTTAAAATTAAAGTCAAATTTACCTAGCAGTGTTGCTCGTTGGCATAAGCTGGTTTTTCTCATAATTATTTTTTGTTGCTCCTTACCAAATTTTTTAACCTAGGGGTTTTCTCGTATATATAGCAAGTACAATCGGGCGCTTTGCGCCTTTGTCCATAATAACATCGTAATGGCAACTTTTTGGTCAAACAGATTTATAAATGCAACAATTCTTTTATAATTAATATTACTATAATTTTCATATTATTTGGGGGAGGGAGAGATTGTCGTAAGAATTTATGAAATAATATATCGGGCAAATAGCTGCCGCTGCTACGTGAGTACCGCACATTCTATTTTTCGATGACTCTATTGCAGAAATCGAGCGCGATTATTTAGAACCTCGAAGAATCTTTCTCAATATTAGTATCAAGAGGAATCAACTGTTAGCCATTTAATTAGATACATACCTTCAAGCAGTTAAAGGCGATCATCCGATCTCGGTGGCTAGCTGATGTCATGCCGGCTCGCAATAAAATAGAATACACAAAAGTCTCATGCATAATGTCCATTCTTCTATGCGCTGTGTGCCACGTGACTCCATCTTGTTGAAACCTAATATGGGTAATGTCCATATCATCTAACTGGAGGCAAAAATTACCGATCATCATCGCCCAATACCAGTCACTGCTGACGCTACGGCTTATTCGAAAATGAGCTTTGTCGCGAACAATCATTTTCCGGCCAATAGCAAGGCCCACTCGCAATTGCTTCAAAGCACATTTAGTGAATGTACTCACGTCACTCGGGTACAATTCTTAAGTTAATTGAATTATATACGATGACGCCCGAAGGCTTTCTAGGCCCGCATAAATCTCCGAGTTAGGTACTCAGAAAGGCAAATTTCTTGCGAATGGGAATAAATTTACTGTCTCTGATTCTCAAGTAGTCTACTAGCCCTGAACAGCAGCAATGTTTCCGAAAGACCTTTACTTTGACGTGCAGGAGCTCGATCAGTACCTGTCCTGTTCATTACTACCATTAGTTTTACGAAATTCATGAAACGTTTCATGTACTGAACAGTCGTTTTGATAGTAAAGTTTAATTATATCCACTCGTTGTGTAATTTTTAATAATATAATGAAGAAGACCAATAAGTTTAACTCTGAAATATGACATATTGACCGAACGGTTAGCCCAGTAGGTAAGCGATTCGGCTTCTGCGCTACGTGTTGTGGGTTCGATCCCCGCACGCAAAAAATATTTGTGTGATTTACAAATACTTATTTCGGGTCTAAGTGATTGTAAAATTTATATCTGTAAACTTTATCCCACTACAAAGGAGAAATACTAGTGTCGACACCGTTTAAAAAGAAACATATGTGTAATTGGTTTTTTTTAAAGATTTTTTGACATTACCCTTTTACGTCAAATATTCTTGAGTCGCCTTTCCTATAACCATAAAAAGATTAGACCATTTTATGTAAAAGTGAAAAAAGTGGGCCTCGTAACCCTAACCTACAGGTTTCATCACTAGCCCAGACTTAAAATTCAAGGGGTATTTCTATAAAACGGGAAATGTATTTTTTACCGAATGATTTTCATTTTATACCGACTTTACTTTAACAACATAGTTAAATTTAAATTTATATAAAGAATACAGCCATCTGACTGTGCTGTCATTGCGAAAAATAAGTTTCCTCGTAATTAATTTTAATGGCAACCGCCACGCATGTTAAATAACTTTTTCTATAAGAATTCTTCCTCAACTGCCCTGCCTGATTTTGTAACTTTTTTGCGGAAATAAACGAAAAGCCCATAAAAAAGGTATCTGAATATGCACGGTGCTATTTAATGTGACTTTTTGCAGTATATAAAATATAAACGAGCGGTTTTGGTGTAAAAAGTTTATGCCCTTACAAGGACGGGGCTTCGCATTGTGATAAAGCTATCATTACAAAGGAATTTCTTTCACACACACACACACATCAGCTCACATACGTCCACTGCTGAACATGGGCCTCCCAATGGCGATCATAAGAGATATTGCTGTAATCTTGCTTCGCAGGCGGATTGGTGATCGCTGTATGTTTTTATTAGCACACAGGGGGATGCTGCTGCCCATCATCTTGATATCAACCCTTAATCACCTTTTACGACACCCGTGGGTGATGAGGGGTGGTCTATTCTCTGCCAGGATCCAGCTAGCTTTCAGCTAGAATAAAACCCTCCAGGTGAAGCTTGGACAATCAGTTCTTCTTTACTATTTTACACACAGTTTGATAGTTTTGCCGGGGTTAGGCCATGCTTAATTGTATTGAGTATTTTTTATTACCTATAATGGATTATATTAATTCATATAATGACATTTGATTAATCTATTGTATTACTTCATATAATGACATTCGATTATTCTATATTTTTTAAATTACTTTAATGACTTGTTTATTTTTAAATATTCAATTTATTTTGATTTGTTACTGTACTGGCAGTGCGAGAACCATGTGGGTTGTTTTGTATTTTGTTTTATTGACGTGATAGTTGTCTGGCAGTTTAGGTATGTCATGCTCGCTCAAGTGTTCTGCTGATGGTGTCGTCGTGTATTGGGTCGCTAAGTTTCCCTGCAATATGGTTGAGCTAAGCGACGCTGATGCATACGTCATGCTCGTGAACGGGTGCCGTCTGTTGGGACTGGTCAGCCAAATGCAGCCATGACAACTGAATCAAAACCTTAAAAAAATACATTCAGGCTTGTTTTGTAGACTTTTTAAGAAGTTTAGACTCGTTTCTCCTACATTGTTTTCACATAACCTTGATTTTTACAACAATGTGCTCATAAAATATTGTAACATTTAATATGATTTAAAAAGAGTAACCATGGAGTTTCTTGCCCGTTCTTCTCCATAGGAAATCTACATCTTGGAACGCGGCAATTAAAGTCTCGACGATTCATAAGTGCCTGTATATGGTTTACATGAATAAAAAAATATTTTTTATCTTATCTTTATCTAAGGGCACCGGTGCGTTCACCTACTTGAATTCGAGCAGAATAGTCGCAATACTCCATTTCAACCGAATAAAGTCCACTGCTGGATACAGGCCTCCACCAAATATCGCGACCCTACTGGGTGTGTTGTGTGTTCATTGGGGGGTTTTGCCATAATCGCCACAATTGGCAGGTGGGTTAGCAATCGCAGTTGTTAATAATCGAAGGACGCTGTTGCCCATCCTGCGGCATACCCCATGGTCGCCTTTTACGACACCCACGAGATGAGCTGGGTTGGTGCTATTCGTAGTCTACACCACAAGGCATCTAAACAAATTAAACACTGAGGAATTTTCTGAATGTATAACCCAATTACTCATTGCCGCAAGCTGGTGACTATAGCTGTTATTTTAAATTGGATTTTTAATAATTTTATTTTTTACTTCCAGATCAGGCAGAGGTGCTGCGTATGCGTGTTCCGAGGGTGAGGGTAACGCTCCAAAGTCGTGCTGTGGCCGGCCTCCGCTCCGGCTATGTGTGCTCTTCCTTGGCGTGGTAGGAGCCTGCCTTGTTGCCGCTGGAGCAGTGCTCGGTGCCCTCAGACCTCACCCGCGAGCCCCGCTCACATTACTCCTGCTCATGATAGGTAAACTTGTCTCTCCGACTCTCTCAAGGGTTTTTTTAATTGTCATATGAACTTGTGGGCCTAAGCCTAAGCAATCACCGCTGCTCATAAACATCCGCAACACCAGGGGAGACGCTGATGTGTTGCCGACCTTTAAAGTAATCTTCTTCTGGAAAGAGGACGCGATCTCTTGATGGGCTTACTTGGGACATATGGCCAATGGACTTTGGTAATTTTTATTTAAAGCCTACATGGAATTCTACCCCTAGCTAAAAACAAAGATAAATGTTACATCATATTATTGATGCAAGGTGGCCATAACATTCGGCTTCCCCAAACGTCAACCTTAATCACACGCAGCAACTGACCGAGGAGGCTCTGACGACTGACATGGGGTAGATTAACAATCACTATAAGTATGGGTACAGGCTGCAGCATCAATGGTGCGAAAGAACCTAATCTACGGACACTAAATGATCCTTATTTAGTAAGTAGGTTTCAAGTAGCGGTCTGCGGTCGACGAACTAGGGGCGGTCCGTCACCCCCGTTCACCCCCGGCTAGAGATAAGAGAAAGGACACCGTGGAGTTTTAGCTGGTTGGAGGCATGCCTTCCGCCCTTCCCAAAGCTGAGGAAGTACATGAGGAATTTCCAACGATAAAAAAAATTGGTTTATGGAACTCACACAAGGTTTTCACTCGTCAATAATAAGGATGAAACCGGTATTATCTACTGACGGCCTCTGAGAAGAAATGCCGGAACCAGACTCAAAGGTTACTGTTTAAAGTCCAGACATAGGTACTTACGATACAATATTATGCGACAAAAATGTAGGTCTGAAATGGCCTTTTGAAAAAAGATCCATTTAGGGTTATGTGTCGGCTCCTGGTAGATCTAGACGGTAAGCATGAACCAGTTGTTGCCAGTAATCACGTTGGTAGATCTCTTATAGCAAGAGTCCGGCTATGTAGATACCACCGCAGTGCACGCTATTCGCCGGCAAGCAGTAGTGTTTAAAGTTTAAACATTACTGTGTTCCGTTTCGAAGGGCACTGTAGCTATTAAAATTACTGAATATAAGAGACTAAATAACTAATGTCTGGAGGTGACAAGCGCAGTGTGGTGCTACGCACGACTAGCCCTGCGTAGGATTGCACAACAATCTGATTATGGATCAAAGAAAGCATTAAACAGGTAGTAGAAGTCGACGACCCCAAGAAGATAACTGGGTATAATATATACTAAGGACTCGATGTGGAGGTCAGAGAACCTACCGTAGTAAAACTATTTGTAAGATTTTGTGCTTATTATGTCTAGCTATAAACTGTGATAGGTTGTATTTATTCATCGATTGAAGCAAAAATATAATATTAGTTCAGAACAAAGGACCCTGATAGCCTTATGACAGACATAGCTCAATGATTCACGTTGTAATACATCTGTGGAGATTATAATACTTTGTACTGCCTGACGTATCCGCTCATTAGAACGAAACCCTTTATAATCAAAGTCTTTGATCGTTTAACAGTTCGCAACTCATTTCATGCTCAAGCATTTTTTTCTTCATAGCTGATTAAAATTATCCGCTCCAATGAGCCAACCAACGTGACGAAAGTGGGCGAGATTCATCCATTTGCCTGCAGATGTGCATAAAATTTAATGTCCACGTTCTAATATTCATAAATTCGACCGAAACTGTTTTACCCGGCTGACATAACAGACAGTAATTAACCGTGAAACAATCTGCGGTGGCTCATTTGTTATTCGCTATGCATATGACAATAACAAGTTAGGCCGAAATCTCATTACATCATTCACATTGCCCCTGGAGTTTTCAATTAAACTTCAAATGAGTTTTAGAGTGGAATTAATTGGATTTTCATTAGCGTTAGGAACAGATGATATTGTTACAGGCAAGCGATCTATTGTTGTGCCGACGACGCGACGGGCCAATTTGTACGCGTCACTTACCACGAAACTTCACACATCTGTACTGTTTTAGTAAAAGACGATTATCGCCCTGCGTTCTGTAATTCATTACTACATATCCCTTAGACCGAGAGACTCCTAATATCAAAGTCAAAGTCAACCAAATATTGGCACTTATGGAACGTTAGAATCTAAGTTGCACGGGTCCAAATAGTTGATCCTGTGGCCAACCGCCAGCAACTCCATATTTTACAATAGGTAATTGAGATTATAGGACATATTTGTAGGATGAATAACAATAGATGGACAAAACGTTTAATAAAGTGGTACCAAGGGAGAGGAAAAGGAGAAAAGGGAGACCATATAAAAGATGGAGAGATATTTTCAGTCACAGATGTGGATCCCATTGGATGCGAAAGGCACGGGAAAGAGATGTATGGAAAGGTTTAGATAGACCTACGCTGCAGAAGCGCCTACTACTAACATGCACTAATATATATACATACATAAAGATATATACATACATACGTAATATAACATTACATATTATTATTATAAATAAAATTATTTTAATGTAGCTCTCATATAAAGTTTCACTGTAGTAGCAAATAAAGGATATTTTTAATTTAATTTTTATTTATTTTATTTTAATTGAGATTACAATGATGGAAACAAATGATGGTAAAACATATAAAGAAAAAAATCTAGGTGAATTTTTGTAAAGATGGAACATACTACCATAATATAATGATAGTTTTATTTGTCATGGCAGTCAACGGCTGAGTCTCTCGACAGCCGGCATCCGTTCACGAGCATGATGGCTACATGTATTTCAAATTCCAGATATAGCTGAACTGTTTTATTTCCAATAAAATTAATATATAATTGTGTTTTTAATATTCTACAAAGCAAATCAAAGCGTAGATTGTGGGTATGATATGATCTAGATAAGGTATTTAAAAAGTACTTTTTACTAGTCTGCGTTATTGATGTATGTAGAAAGTTTGTGGTAGCGAAGCCGACGTATTACACTGGAACATATTGTTCGTGATCACGAGCACGAAAGTAATTAACAACAGTTGCTAAATAAGCGCCAGTTGCCGATATTATCTATGGCTAATTTCTGACAGCAATAATATCCATTGTCATGGCGTCATCTGGCGCGTATCAGTAAACTAGTAATTAACATATTAATTTAGGTAGGTATGTTTTTATTTGAAAACAAAATCGATTACTTACATAGTTCACTGGGGGATTACCTATATTCACTTTTAGTGTAATTAAATTCAAGGGCTTCTTGTAAACTGCTTACTAACTACTAAAATATAAATACTAAATACTGTTATGTCCAATGATATTATAATTAAAAAGGTAATTATGTCGTTCTGTAGGACAACTGGTCATTTTAGGCATAGTGGACACATATCTGTAAGGAACACAAATGATTTTTATGTCTAAGGTAATATAGAAAGCCATCTAAAAGTAGATGCTCGGTTTCCAAGTACATTATAACGTTCAATAAATACACATATAGTTAACGCATATAAAATTGTACAAACAGTAATGGCGCTTTTCGTTCATCTATTGGAGATATGCAGGCGACTTTCTAGGAACATACACTGGGTAATTGTGTGCATATAGATGTAACAGTGTACAGTCAGTGACATAATTCACTGAACATTTACATTTTTTCAAATCGGTAGTACTTTTCATTTTATAAACGTGTGTAGCTAGACATTTAAATATTGTTTATATCAAGAAAAAAAATAGAAGGCAAAAAAATACGCGTCGAACTGAGGACCTCCTCCTTTTTGAAGTCGGTTAATAAGCCCGGCGCAAGCGATTTGGAAATTATAACTGTTCAGTGACTTATGTCGCTGACGGTACATCGGCTTGAAGTAGTCCTCTATATTAAGAAAGAGTTTATTTTTATTCTGTCAATTTCCACATAGAGTTAACAAAATACTAAAATTTTATATGTTATCGGATTATGTCAACGATTTAATCTTAATACAATGAACAGGTTGTTTGTTTTTTTTTATTTAAAAAGGATGCAGCACCCTGACAAGAAGATAATCTCCGATCGCAATATATAAAAATATAACGACTTCAATGTGGAAATTGCATTTACTTACGAAGTACGTGACCGTTTCAACTGCTTATGTCAATACAAATGTACGGAAATCCTTGACGTTTCTATTCATGGCGCGGATATTGTGATCTTGTCTTATTATAACTACTTACTTACTTACGTATATATATTCGTAAATTTTGCGTTAATTTTCAGAGCTCTAAAAAAACTACGCGAAGCAGTATTTTGTCTACGCGAAGAGGCACTACGCTCATTTGCTAATTAAATGAAATAACGCAGTCGTATAGTAGTAATAGCTATTTTACAAATGAAGATAGTTCACAAAGTAAGCTGCATATTGTGTTATACTCATTTACTTTTCCGGGCATATATATATATACTCATCACAGTCAAACCAAGTCTAGATCGAAATTGAGATGCATTACAGTACTAGGTTCTATTGGGTAAAGCTCACGAGTCTCCTGAATAATTTTGTCATTGTATTCTAGGCATTTCCATCGTCGCGTTTCAAATACAAATTGTCATCACTAGTATCGTATAACCTACTGCCTTCATTAGCGACCTATCGCCCGATAGGTCGGTAAGGATCGCGGGTACCAATGAGATAAACTTAATGCAATTCTAATGTAAACAAATGAAATATTGAATGCTCACTATCGCAGACGCCAAGCGTGATGTTAATTATTACTGTTATCTGCATTATCAATGTCCCGAAATACACTAGACGGCAAATAAACCGGGCCACCCGCTACCTTGGAAGTCTGAAAAGTATAAAACTTACAACTATCAAAATTGTACACAGAAAGTGCGTTTCATGTTGATTAAAATGATCATAAAATTATTCTTAAGTATCGTCAACTCACATTGTATTCAAGCAACAAAAACAACGCCTAACAATTTGCTCGGTTTTGACTACAACAAGAAAAATCCGACTACCCTAGTCGGATTTTTCTTATTATTTCTTTAGTTTTAGTCCTACATTTACTCAGACGCGTGTAATTTTGCTACTGACAATTCGGTCAATAATGGATACGACACCTCAGGAAGCAGCTCAAGCTGTAGCACTACTTCAAGCAGGCGTTGCGCAGCGTGAGGTCACTCGAAGACTTCGAATCAGCAGATGTTCGGTGCAATGAGGTTACAAACGATACCTAGAGGCTGGAGCATTCGATCGCCGTCCAGATACGGGCAGACCTTTTTTTTTTATTGGTGCCCAGTGGAAATTCTTCATGAACTTCCTTCGCCCCGGGGAAGGGCGAAGGGGTATGCCGGACTCCTACCGGCTAAAACCACAGGCTCCAGGTCCTCGTATGATCACACTAGTACCGTAACTGTAAAGCGGCCACCCCCCGGGGGGATTGTAAAGGATCCCCCAAAGCGTCCCACGGCAGCGCGTGACCACATGCGTGCTACCGTCTTCTCTTGGGTCGCTTGGTGTGAGTACGCAGATTCCCCAATCTACGCACCCGCGAACCCCGCCTTGAGCTACGGCAGGGGGTTTCAGGCGTATGGGAATTAGGTGCCAGGGCGGTTGTTACCCCAGCGCCGTCTCCTCCTTCTTCGAGCGGGATCGGCCCTCTCCCGGTCCCGTTCTGCGGTCTCCCTCTGGAGCATGACGCTCTCACAGAAGGAGACCACTGCATTCCAGTTTTCCTGCTCTGCCAACATAGCCGACACCACTGCTGGCAGAGAGAGATCTTGCCAGATCCGATCGACCAGGATCCGCCGTGTGCTGTGCGGTGTCCTGGTCGCTATCACAATGAGATACGGGCACACCTAGGGCTACATTAGCAACAGATGATCGTTATATCCAAATTACTGTTCTGCGAAATCGCCACCTCAGCGCAGCTTAAGTCTAACAAAGTCTGCGTGTCGAACGCCAAGTGGTCATTAGTTCAGATAGCATCAGAAGGAGACTTGCTGAGTGGTACCTGACCCCAAAGATAGCCACAACAGGCCCAGCATTAACGGTAGCCCACCGTCGAGCATGACTTGAATTTGCTCGAGAGCATAGCTATCGGACGTTAGAGCAGTGGGGTAATTTACTTTTCACTGATGAGACCAGAGTGAGTCTACGTGGAAGTGATCGACGTCAGAGAGTATATCGTCGCTCTGGAGAATGTTATTCTCAGTGTTCCATCGAGGAAACTGTTGCTTACGAAGGAGGATCTGTAATAGTCTGGGGCGGCATCTCGTTAACCGCACATACAGCGTTAGTTTTCATCAAAGCGACGGGCCGCGCACATGGATTAACTTCTCATCGCTACATTACTGAAATCCTCGCAGACCATGTGGTACATTACGCAAGATATATCGGGCAGGATATGCAGTTGATGCATGTAAATGCACGTCCTCATGTTGCTCATATGGTGCCCCAGTATCTACGTGAAGTCAGCATTCGTACAATGAACTGGCCAGCTCGAATCCCGGACTTGAATCCGATAGAACAGTCATGGGATGTGATGAAACTCGGGTTCGACCCGTCGGGTACCTGATCCAACAAGGCTTCCAGAGCTGTGAATCGCAATTGAAGAGGAGTGGAATGCAATTCCTTAAGATTTCATCGCCAGGCTCGTGAGGTCGATGAATACGAGGATGTTGGCAGTTATCCGAGCAAAGAAACTGAATACTGACCAAAAATGTTCTGCGTGTAAAGCTTTATACAGGAACTTATGAATAGTCAGACTTTTGTAGCCACGTTTCAAGATGTAGATTTTCTATGAAGAAGAACGGGCAAGATAGATTACGTGATTATATAACAGTCGGCACCCTTTCCCGACTATGACGCACGCATCAAAGTCGCTCAGCTTTACTATATTTTTTTATACTTACAATTATTATTATTATAATTATTTATTGTCACGCAACTAAAGCCCATACATAAAAATCAATAAAGAATTCTAGTCTGATCAGGCGCAGCTGAATATCAGCCAACCAATCAATCACAATCAATTGGAATACCGATATCCTTAAATACTCTCCGCTTCTCTTCTTCTTTAAACTAAAAGATTACAAAGAACAATATTTTTCGGTACAACTTGAGTTTCCTCCTATTGTCTAGACTCCAGAACTTTGTAGTTTTGGAAAACTGATTTATATGTTTCTTTCTTTTTTAGGTATAGGAGTAGTGTTAGTAACGGCAGCGGGGCTAGCGTGGCGGCTGGGTGCTCGTGACGCTCCCTGTGCGTTGTTAGGGTTGCGCCGTGCCTCGTGCCGGCGTCTCGTACCTCGGCTGCCTCCGAGCTACGCGCGTCCGCACCACCCCTACGCAGCCATGCTCTACCCAGAGTTCCACTACAGGCCGCCACCCCCTACATACCAGGCCTCAATGCAAGAATATAGACTCAGGTTCGTATCAATATTCTTCTTCTGAATCACAATATCTAGGCCAAAGGCTTGGTGATCTAAAAGCCAAACTATAAGGTTAGTATCAATACTCTTCTTTAATCTCCCATTATCTTACCGTAGTACCGACATCTGGTGTCCTAGAAGGCAAAATAGAAGAAACCATGAAGGTAATCTAAGCTGCGCTTTAAGACCTGTAACCTGCCAGGCCTCAATGCAAGAATATAGATTCAGGTGTGTAGGCATTTTCTATTTATTCTGGCTCCCGTTAATACCAAGACCTGGTGTCCTAAAAGGAAAATAAACTATGTAGATAGTCCGTAGCTTTGATTCCTAAAATAACAAACCTAAATCTAACAGGCTGCAATGTCAGAAAAGAACTTGGTTTGTAGCAGTATTCTTCTTCTCGACTCTGTGGTTATTATCATCCTTGAAGAAGCAAAAAACATCTGTGACGGTAGTCTGTACTGCACCCACTACTACGTTACAACTCATCATAACTAGACTAGCCTAAAGCGTCAAATTATTAGTGATATATTTCGATGGCCTCAATGCATGAAAATCGGCTCAGTATAGCAGCAGCATCTTCTTCTGCTCCCTTACCCACTGAAAGCAAGTGTGCACAGCACTTTAAATTCTTTAAGCAAATGCAAGTAAATACTACGAACTTTGAGCAAGTTTTGGTTTGAAAGTAGACTTAGCTTAATTACGACTTGAGGAAGGACTGACCAAGGCTATGTTTCCTTTCGATATATGTTGGCTATTATTCGCATCTAATAAGTTCCATCCGATCGGCTTAGAGGCGGACCCATATGGAAATCGCGGGACTATTGATGTTCACCTTACTTCGAAGGACTTTAGAGACTTTTCCACAGTAGTGAAGGAGCTGGGCTCAATGGGGAGAAACTGAATAATAGCAAATTCACGTAAATATCTCTCTACGTGGTTATAATCCCATGTAAGGAGGAACCCGGACTTTTAATATCACGCAGAGGTTGTTACATAATTTTTTAAATTTTTAATGTAATGGGACATTTACCGGATAATGACCACAGATGTACTATAGGTATATACGAGGTACTGTAGAAATACAGTCACGAATTGTCCGCAATGGTGTAGTACCATTGTATGAAATGAATGCTACAATGATAAGATCTGCCATGGATGTTATATAAATTATTATCTACAGCTCTCTTTATTCACGGGTTAATAGCCTCTGCAAAGAGGAACCCGGTCTTTTTATAGGCTTTATTTATTTATTTTTATTTCAGATGTACATCTACATTTTCTTAGTCTTAAAATTATGTTGCCATAACCAAGACTGGTGCTATGGAGAGAGCTATGTTTGATATTTCTTACGGGATCGAATCAGAAATGAGAAGATCCGTAGAAGAGCTACAGTTGCCAACATAACTGAAAGGATTTGTAAGTTGAAGTGGCAATAGGCGGGGCACATAGCTCGTAAAACTAATGACCGTCGGAGTAGAAAGGTTCTCGAGGTTCTGAAAGGCCTCAAACGAGATCGACTGACGACCTGGTGAAGGTCATTGGGATCCGGGTGGCATATAGCCAGTCGTCGTGGCAATCTTTGGGAAGGCCTTTGTTCAGTAGTGGTTGTTCCTTTGGCTGATATGATGATGAGCATGATGAACCAGGAATGGATCGCCATCGTTAGATGCGAGCGGTTCATTGTAGTAACCTATGGGATATACCTTTGTTCGGCAGTTGATATGATATTGCAATGATGATAATTAGAATACACTATGATATTATTTAATATTATAAAGGGCTACCGATATGTGGGGAGTTCTAAAGCCACACATACCATATACACAAAACATCTAGATATAAAAGGAAATATAAAAGAAGACCGTACTAGCCTTCGCCATTAGATTTAATACGCTGCAAAATTAGGTAGTTGGGGCTACATCCATCCAGCATCCTAAAACCATTATTTTACTAGACAAAATATATTTTTTGACCTGAAATAAATGTGTTATTTATTATTAGACGCGTAATATGTAATTAATTGTCGGTGGCCGTAAAACAAAAACTTTTGCTAATGGATAGCTGTGGAGAGGGAAATAACAAAGACGTATTAAACAAAAACATTTTAAAAACATTTTAATAAGTTTTATTTTTAGTAATAGAGTGCCATTTCTATTTTCATCTCGTTATCTATGATGGGATCGGTACAAAACAATAGATGATGCTACTGCTGCATATGATTTTTTGATATTCGTAATCTACAGAAAATTCGGAGTAGTTTCCTAGTGCTTTCACTTACCACAACTTATTCTACGATCAGTAAGGCCGTATAGCCCGACCAGTTTCTCCTGTCTGGTTAACGTATAAAGAGTATGTCTGCGGCAAATTTAAATTATAATTATGAAAAAGCTTAACCAATACCTTGCAGTAGGTACGAAATAATACTTGATAAGCACTTAAAACCAATTATTTGTAATACTCTCAGATAACATTCTGTAGGCAAAGTAAATCTCTTGGACAAAATTTTGTTACAAACCGAAGTATTACTACACTACTATAATATAGTCGTCGTGTGTGTGGCCATCTTGGGAAATATCGATTCCGGGAAGACGGCGGTGTGCATATGTGTGCATTCAGGGGAATTCTGTACAACCAAGAGCAACAAAAAGTTGCCTGGGGGTGGCCTGTTTACAGTCGTCTTCTCTCCGCTGGAGGGAGTGAACGCTTTACAGTCATCCCCTTCGAGATGTGCTTAAAGGCGCGGCACCAATGGGTGGCTCTAGATGGAGATTATTCAAGTTTCCGGAGCTTCCCTTCGGTGCCGAAGATGACCAATCCGGTGGTTTTAGCCGGTAGGAGTCGAAGAGCTGCATACCCCTCTACTCTTTCCCGGGGCGGAGGAAATACATGATGTATTTCCACCAGAACAATAAAAAAGGACACTTCGATTTTTAAATGCTTTTCTATAAGACTGACTAATCTTTTTAATTCCAGGTTACTTCTGTTAGACAGAAGTGCGCCCGCCGTGTCGCCTCCCCCGACCTACAGATCAAACTCAGCCAGTCTAGTCAGGTACAACATTGTGAAGTCAATACCATCATCTAAATCTTATCGCCAGACTGTTTCACTTTAAGTAAATGCTTTTCTTGTAAGATTTTCTTTTATTGAAATAACGAACAGAATTGGTCTCTTTTATAAATATTGACAAACGTAGAATTACATTAATAAGTTATTATTACGTAATTAAAAGTGTTTTTAATAAATCCCGATGTTGATTGGTCAAGTAGGCAGTAGATATATTGCTATTTTCATCATATCAGCCACAGGTCGTCCACTGCTGAACAAAGGCCTCCCCCTTAGATCTCCACAACGAGCGGTCACATGCCGCTCTCATCCAACGACTCCCAGCGACCTTCACCAGGTCGTCTGTCCACCTCGTTGGAGGTCGTCCCACGCTGCGTTTTCCGGTGCGCGGTCTCCATTCGAGAACCTTTTTGCCCCAACGGCCATCAGTTCTACGAGCAATGTGCCCTGCCCATTGCCACTTCAGCTTACTAATCCTTGCAGCTATGTCGATAACTTTAGTTCTTCTACGGATCTCCTCATTTCTGATTCGATCTCGTAGAGAAATACCAAGCATAGCTCTCTCCATAGCTCGCTGAGTGACCTTGAGCTTTCTTATGAGGCCCATTGTGAGTGACCACGTCTCTGTTCCATATGTCATCACTGGTAACACACACTGGTTAAAGACTTTCGTCTTTAGGCATTGCGGTATTGTTGACGAAAAGACGTTGCGAAGTTTCCCGAACGCTGCCCAGCCGAGTCGGATTCGACGATTGACCTCTTTCTCGAAGTTGGACCTACCTAACTGGACAGTTTGTCCCAGGTAGACATACTCGTCAACAACTTCGAGAACAGAGCTCCCAAGGGATATTGGGATGGGCACGACATGGGCATTTGACATGACTTTCGTCTTGCCCATGTTCATTTTAAGGCCCACCTGTTGGGAAACCCTGTTGAGATCATCGAGCATTGTGCTGAGCTCTTGCAGCGATTCTGCCATGACTACGATATCGTCGGCAAATCGAAGGTGAGTGATATACTCGCCATTGATGTTAATGCCGAATCCTTTCCACTCCAGCAGCTTGAAGGCATCCTCCATTGCAGCGGTGAACAGTTTCGGGGAAATGACGTCCCCCTGTCTCACACCTCTCTGCAATGGAATCGCCCCCGTGCTCTGTTCATGTACTTGGACCGACATGGTGGCGTTTCTGTATAAGCACTTCAACACTTCAATGTACCGATAGTCAATCTGGCACCGCTGCAGAGATTGCAGCACTGCCCAGGTTTCGATCGAATCGAAGGCTTTCTCATAGTCCACAAACGCCAAGCATAGTGGCAGATTATACTCCTCGGTCTTCTGTATAACCTGCCGCAGCGTATGGATGTGGTCTATGGTACTGAAACCTTTTCGGAAACCGGCTTGTTCGGGAGGCTGGAAGTCATCAAACCTGCGCTCGAGACGATTCGTGATGATCCTTGAAAACAGCTTATAAACATGGCTCAGAAGTGAGATGGGTCTATAATTCTTCAATAGGGTGTTATCACCCTTTTTGAAGAAGAGCACCACCTCACCTCTGTTCCACGCTTCCGGCGTTGTGCCCTCGAGTAAGACGGAATTGAATAGCTTCTGAAGGACTTTAAGTACCGGTGTGCCACCCGCTTTCAGAAGCTCTGTCGTAATTCCGTCCCCACCCGGCGCCTTGTTATTTTTAAGCTGTTTCAAGGCCATCCTAATCTCGTACAGGCTGATGTCCGGGATATCCTCGGTGTAGTGTCGGGTTAGTTTGGCTCGCGGGTCTTTGTCAGAGCCAATGGTAGGTATAGTAACCGAGGTGTATAACTGCCGGTAGAAGTTCTCAATCTCTCTCAAAACCTCTGGCTTAGTCGACGCTACACTGCCGTCCTCGGTCTTCAGCTTCATAATACGACTTTGCCCAATAGACTTGTCTCTTGCGAACACTTTGGAGCCTTGATTCCGCTCAATCGCCTCTTTAACACCGTTGGTGTTAAAGGTGCGGATATCGTGACGCAAGGACTTCCATATCCGTCTATTGAGCAGTCGGTATGCTTCAGCATCACCGGAGGACTGCAGCGTCATGGCGCGTCTTTCTGCCATGAGGTCGAGAGTGTGATCGGAGAACTTTTTTGGTCTACCTTTACGGTGGGCCTTAAAGAACTTAGACCCAACCGTTTGGACAGTTTCTACAAACCTACCATTTAAATCGTCCACAGATACGCAATGTTCTAGGCACTCGAAGCGGTTTTGGAGTTCGAGTTGAAAGCTCTCGGGGTTTTGGATATGAGCACTAGAGGGCCGGAGCGTAGACCTCATCAGACGAGACCTCTCAACTTTGAGATTAATATTCAATGTGCCTCTTACCATTCGGTGATCACTACCGGTTTTCACCCTGTGGATCACAGAGACATCATTGAATATTTGCCTCCTATTGGTCATGATGAAGTCAATCTCATTCCTCGTGGAACCATCGGGACTCATCCAGGTCCATTTCCTGTGAGGCGGCTTTTGGAAAAAGGAGTTCATCACGAAGAGTCCCTCCTTTTCCAAAAAGTCGGCCAGCCTCTGTCCCCTGGGGTTCCGTTGCCCATATCCAAATTGCCCCACTCTCAACTCACCATCGCATCGAGTGCCCAGCTTCGCGTTGAAGTCCCCCATCACAACAGTGAAGTGTGTCTTCGAGGTATGTATGGCCCTACTTACGTCCTCATACATACTCTCTACTTCATCATCTGGGTGTGTCGAGGTCGGTGCGTAGACCTGTATGACCTTCAACGAATACCTCTTGGATATTCTGAGTATAAGGTACGCTACCCTGCTCGACACACTTTCGATGGTCACTATGCTGTTAATGAGGGACCTGCGGACGAGAAACCCGACACCACCTTGAGACAGATGTTCGCCTTCCCGGTAGTAGAATAAGTTGCCAGATTTCAGGGTTATCGTGTCCTCACCCTCTCTTCGGACTTCTGATAGACCCATGATATCCCAGTGCAACTTATCTATTTCTTCTTCCAGCTCAACAATCTTTTCGTCTGCCCTCAGTGTGCGTGTGTTATACGTTACCAGGGCCAGTTTTCGTTTGGGATGGTAGCCGGATCCCGTCCGGTGATTCTTAGCACCCCCTGCCCCGCCGTTACCGTGGCCGCTACCATGACCAGGAATAGCGGGGCTGCCGGGAACTGGGGGCCGGTGCATTAGTCGTGTCGTCATTTTGGGGGGAATTTGCCGATACTCACCACGCTTGGCAGGCGTGTTGGTGAGCGCAGTAATGCTTCTGTTCAGCAAAGGGACGCTGCTGCCCATCCCTTTGGTTAAGAGTCCCTTAGTCGACTTTTACGACCTCCACGGGAGGAGACGGAGTGGTGCTATATTCTTAATCCGGACACCACACGGAAATTTTTTTGCTATTTTGCTTGATATTAAATGTTTAATTACAAATTATATTCATATTCCCAGCAGAGGATCAACAGGCGCAGCGTGGTGCGGCTCTGAGTACAGCGGGCCGCCCTCGTACCGCGCCCCCCGTGCAGACCCCCCGGTCGCAGTCACAGACAATCTCCCCACCATCACACCCATAGACCTCAAATACGTTGACAACACCATCGAAGTTTTACCCAAACCCGAACAAGAAAAAGACCCCGACGAACATCTCGTCACTATAGTACACACTGACTCGCAACCCGTCATCGTGACCGTATCCGGGTCCCCTGCTCTCAACGACACACACACACAACCGCCTTCAGAAATCGACATACTAGCACACTTATAACGCACTAACCAGGCGAGCATTAGCACAATACACGAACTAAACGTTCTAGTGGAAATAAACCAGACACAAACTCAATCAGTATTCGGCTCCATGGCGATCCCTGACTCGGAGTTTGTATGCAAGCGCTCGAAGACTTGTGATTGTAGCAACGATTGCCGTGATTGAAACGGTGCACTAGTGTACAGAAAAGTAAGCGAAAAGTGATTTAATATAGAAGAGAAAATGTTAATTATTGTATAAATAATTATCAGTATGGACTTTTGCAATTATATTAGAGAGGCAAGATAATTTTGTTTTGAATGACGGTGAAATGCCTATGAAATTACGTTCACGTCTAGCTAAACTAGATAATGAAAAGTAGACGATTTCAATCTTTAAATATTCTCGAGATGGATATTTTTATAGTTAGATAAACTTTTAGTGTTCATTCAAAACAAAATAGTTTTCTTTTTATGTTTGTGTATAACTCGGTTTTAAAATGTAATGGTTTGAAGTACCTTATTTTATCATTATAAGCATTGTGTAAATATTTAAAAGTACTGACGTATTTTATCATTTAAATAGTGTTGTTATGATTAACAAAATATGTGCCGTGTATATACAATTGATACAAATTATATTAGGATTAAATATGAATATATAAGTAGTTGATGCAACAATCGATTTATCATTGAAACCAAATCATTCACCGAGATGTACAACTGATACACTTGTTTTATTCATGTAGTGCCAATGGTTGTTTATTAGTTACTTCTGTAAATAGAATTATAACAGTGTTACTCTTTTAATTTGCTTGAGCACTAACTTATTTATAATAAGAGGCAGATTTAAGCAATTTTCCGGTTACCTTCTAGTGTCTACTAGGATATTATTTATTTGATGAAAGAGTAAACTACTAGCTATATTGGCTCCTTCTATATCACCTATTGCGATTTATAGCTAATGTTCCAAAACAACTGAAACTTTTCTATTGTTATGGCTCTGTATTACAACTACAATTGAAGTAGAAGTTCTATAAACTAATTTATGTTGTTATTATCCTCCAATTTAGCAATACTTTCTTAATTCACATCTTCATTTGCTTTGTCTAATGATAATTTACTATCCAAATTTTAACAGCCATTTTATTTAAACTATACGTAGGAACTTGTATATACTGACACCATGAAAATAGAAAGTCACGTTAATTATTTCAGTGACAAAGTTATCAACCCTAAAACTTGCGATAAGTATTACACATAGATGTCTTCTATTTTATCCTACATAATATTTCATACATTGCATAGTTGAAAAAATATCAGAAATGTTTTTGAAACCACAATAATGTAGTAGTGATGACATAGTACCTACTGTGTAAAATACTATTAGATTAAGATATTGTAACGATAATGTAATAAACATATTGTAAATAACGTTATTTGTATTATAAGAAATAAAGATCTTTAGTGAAGCCAAACTGTGTTGTTCTTCTAAATAATAAATTAATTATTCCAGATAGATTCGTCTCCTCAGATGTGATATTTACCATACCGGGCATTGGCTGTGAATGGTTTCGGACCTCAGAAAGTTAAAGGGAATTTGTTTTCCATATTTCTATCTGTGCGTTACGACGCTTTGCTCAAGTTCGGTAAAAAGTGTCGAGTGTACATTGATCACAGTAATAGTGCCTGCACAAGTATAACACTTTTGGAAACTTCTATTTTTTATCTTCACTCAGTACTTGATTATGTAACAAAAAATATTTTCAGACATATTAAGTAAGCACATTATAATATTCATCATCATAATTTCAGCCGAATAAAGTCCAAGTGCTGGATACAGGTCTCCCCAAGTATAGCCGCAACGACCGGTCTGGGTGTGTTTTGTGCTCATTTGGGTTTTGCCATAATTACCACGCTTGGCTGGCGGGTTGGTGATCGCAGTTAAGTTGTTAATTTACTCGAAGGACGCTGCTGCCAAATTCTCTGGATTATCCCGTAGTCGGCTTTTACTACACCAGCGGGATGAAATAGGTTGATGCTATTCGTAGCCGGCACTACACGGCCTAATTGATCCTAAGTACAGTAGTTTTGTTGGGCCATTCTGGCAGAAACTATCTCTAGCAGTGGTCTGCTATGAGCTGAATATATAGCCGCCGAAGTAGACGTTGCTGAAATAGTCTATATTATTATAAGGTTTGCCACTCACCCGTCAATGTATGTACATTTATTTGATCATAGAAATTGTATGATTAATTCATAAACGAAATATTTTTATTTGATCACAGATTTTAAAATTTCAATATTTTTAATCACAGATGAATTGGGTATGAAACCAATATTTAATGAGTAAGGAAGCAACACAATATGTCATTAAATACAAGGCACTGAGATAATACAAATAAAATACTGCTTTTAGAATTGAATAATATGGCAATTGTCAAAAATGTTAATCTTGGACAAAGCTATTGGATGAATGTCATAAGGCAATCATCAAAGAAATTTGGTCAAATCAATTGAACGAATGGAAACTACCCTTAGACACTCTGAACGTTTTCGAGTGGTTTATTCATAGATGAGATCACACGGCAAACTATTGTCAGTTCGCCTCTTAAATAATGCACGTTATGGTAATAGGTATGTATTTATTTGGCGACGCGTGCGAATGTGTATGGAAATTGTCTAGATCTGACATTTGCATAATCGGATTTTGTGGATCACTCGATGATAACGCTTTGCTGTTTGTCGGATGGGGACACTTTCACTTGATATATCGATTTAGTTTATGGAACCAAGTCAACTAATTGTTGAGAAACGGAAGTCGGAATGCAGAATTTCTGCGACTTATTCGCGGTAGTTATTAATATCTGGGTATCTAATATGATGAAAATCTAGCTACTATTTGAAATTTGCCAACGTTAATGTATGGAGTAAAGGAAGCTGAGTAAAAATAATTTTAAGTTCAAATCGTGGCTCATATTGGCCCATCAGTTCCTAATGTGAATAGACTAGTCTAAAAAAGAATTTCAGGAAACACACAAGTAAAAATTTGCCTAAATCTATAAAACAAAGAAATAAGTAATGTCTTCGTAACTACAATACAAGCTATCACCGTACCTTGTGTAGAACTACTAGGACATGGGTTCTACCCACAACTACTTGTAGAAATATTTGTATAGATTGGAGACAATTATTTCGTGTTGTGCGAGAAATTATGTCCGGTAGTGATACATGTGTCTCACAAAGAAAGATTTTTAATATTTCAACTGAATATTTTAAGTATTTCATTCTCACTGACTACAGCCCTCTTGCTTAAGAGAGAATTAATATTTTTGTGCGTCAAATTTATATACGGCACAGCTGGCGCCGTGGCTAAGCTATTCACTTTCCGCGCTACGTGTCGCTAGTTCGATCTCCGCACAGAACAAATATTTGTATGATCTACAGATAGTTGTTTTGGTTCTGGGAGTTTGTGCATGTGAGATTTATATCTGTAAACTGTACCCACGACACAGGAAAAATCATAGCGTGGGAAGTAAGTCTACTACTTCCAATACTCTTAAGTGCTCATATAGGAGAATCAGGAGTGTAATCGTTAAAAAGACGGACAGTCCGGTAGGTATGCAGTAGGAGGTAAACCAATTTCATTTCATCTCTAATGGAACTAGTCGAACAATTTGTACAGAATTCGCCCCATTTTGAATGTAAATCGAAGCACAGCCAACGGATTCCGGAACAATAGTACTCTGTAATTATATTGTAAAGCAATTTTGTCACGACGCGGCGCCCCGCGACGCTGCGAAAATGAAAATCGGTCCAGTATTAATAACGCCCGGTATAATGGCTGTCAGCAAAGTGAATGTAATAAAGTAAAAAAGTATGAACGAATTAAAATTTTTAATATAATCTGCTTCGCGATGATACATATGGAATTTAATATTACCTCGTAGTCGAATAATGCGTCATTTACGTTTAATTTCCGTCAGTATCGCGGAAAATGAGCCAGTAAAGCTGTTGCTAGTTTAATTATTTTTACGGGAACAGGAAGGGTAAATGTAGATTTATTTTATGTTGTAATATAATTTTTGATTGGCTATTTTACTAGTACTAAGATATTATATATATATATATTATGATAGAGATACCAAAATGTCAAGCAAGTAGCTAGATATTTTTGTATTGACGTCACGCATCGGATTTTAAAATCTTTGGTTTAACTTTGTATGATATACTCTACAGAAGCCTGATCTAAGAGAAGAAGAAGAAGAACTATGTATGATATTACCAAGTCCGTACTTGCTCAATTCATATTGGATTACATAAAGTTAATCTATTCAGTTGCCTCATTTGTTCATTATTCGGATTATTAGTAGTTTATGTACATTTAGGTAAATGGGTAAATCCAATTGGCTTTTACTATTATTGCTGCATTTCGGTTTCTCTCTACCGGAATCAAACTCTCTGTATACGATATTCTGTATGCCTGTATTCACTTTATCAGCCTTGGTATTATAATATATATTATAGCAATATATAATAAATAAATACACTAGGCGATCATATCATCCCGGGGGTGTCGTAAAAGGCGACTATGGGATTAGCCGGAGGGCGGGCGGCAGCGTCCTTTGAGTATATTAAGAACTCAACTTCGATCGCCAACCCGCCTACCCATCGTGGCGATTATGACAAAACCCTCAATGAGCACACAACTCACCCAGACGGCTCTTTGTGGCAAAAGACTAAGGCTTTGTGAGGGTGTTCGACCGAAATAATGATTAGGTTATATACTATATGCCATCTCTACGGGGAAGTCGTCCCGTAGAAGGCGTATGGTCAGCTCGACTTTCAGGCGCTCAGCGCTGTAGAACCAAACTTCACGGTCTGCAGCGCAGAGTGGCTATACGGATCACACGTGGATACCGAACAGTGTCCTACGAGGCGGCAACTCTCCTGGTGCATTTTCCGCCTTTCGACATCGTAGCGGAGACGGATGCGTGGGTCAGACATGCGGCGGCGCGCACTTCGTAAGTGGCGTCACCGCCTGCGGATGCATTTTGAGACCAAGCGCGTCATCGAGGCCGCCCTGCGTGAAGAAGGAGGACACCGCGCCGGGGTAACATTCACACTGGCGCCTAATTCCTATAGTCCTGAAACCCCCTGTCCTCGCTATAACACTGGGTTCGCGGGTGCGTAGATTGGGGAATTTGTGTGCCCATACCGAGCGACCCAAGAGTAGACGGTGGCGTGAATAGTGGTCACGCGTCACCGTGTGCGCATAGCACAGCGCACAGGGACGCTTCGGGGATCCTTTACAGTCCCCCCGGTGGGGGTGACCGCTTTACAGTGACCCTCGTCGAGATGTGCCTATAGGCGTGGGTTCTACTGTGATCATACGTGGACCTGGACCCTCTTAGGTACCAATGATGACCACCGCAGTGGTTTTAGCCGGTAGGGGTCCGGCAAGCGCCTTCGTCCTTCCCCATTCCCCAAGTTCATGAAGAATTTTCACTAGGACCAATAAAAAATAACAAAAATAGGTTACTATACTGTAAATATACAATCTAAATTCAATATTAAATTATTATGATACGATTTTGTAACAACATAGTGCAGGATCAACACGAGGTACCTATACTTCTAATCCGTTTTTAATGCATTATATTATTCAAACCAAAATCCAGACTATGTCTAATTTTCATTATCCCACCGCTTTGTAAAAAGAAATCCGCCTCATAATTCATTACGCTGACTACCAAGCAGTGAAATTCGCTGCAATGGATCTGTAATCCTAAAATACTATGATCTTAAAGCAATTATTAAAAGCAAATGGAAATGTTTTGCATGTACTCGTTTTATTATTACCAAGGCTGTCCTAGAAAATGAATCTGCTATCTTCAAAACTTACGTCTACACCAAACATTACAAATAAGTATAAATATAAATGTGAAGTGATTATTTACGTAGAGAACCCTCAGTCACACCGCAAAACGTTATGTATCGAGACATGCGGGTAAAAGATCCGATTACCAGATACTTGGTGATCGATAGGCGTTCTTTGCTGCGGCGCCGCGCAATAAATTCAGATTTTCAATAGTTATCCGTGGGTTAGCGGAAACTGAAATATCAGACTAACACATATTTATATAGATAATAAACGTAGTTTTTCATTTATGCTGCATATTTATAATTAATGGCGAAATCATTAAATGATAGCTATCATTCCAGGACCAACCTTTATCTCCCTTTTTTTAGTCATGTGGTCTTCCTTCGTCTTGCATCAGGGGCCTGCAAGACTCTCACTGGATCATCATCATAATATCAGCCAAAGGACGTCCACTGTTGACAAAGGCCTCCCCCATAGATTTCCACAACAAGCGGTTACATGCCACCCGCATCCAACGACTCTCAGCGACCTTCACCATATCTTACTGGACAATACTATTAACCCGACGCTGGAGATACGGGATTTGATCACATTCACCCCACCGCCACGCCGTCGCGGGTGTTTACCCACCACTCATTCTGGTAGGTTTTCCTGTGGGGCCTGCTCAGCCGCACAATCCTCTAGAGAGGTGGACGCGTAACTGATCGCGCCGTCGTGGTTGTCTCAGGTCTATATGTGGTTGTGTGTCAGACTACCCCAGGTCCGCCGACCGCAGACCGCAATTTATAGAGGCCGAAGATCGTGTCATCATTATCCTAGCAATCTTTTCAACTGTGGTTGCATAAAGTAATTTTCCTACTACTATAAACCCACTAAATTATGGTGGGATACGATATAGTAACATTGGTTGTCAGGCTTTAAGTCTTCTGAAAATCTGTGATGACTATCAGAGCTTGCTAAGCTACCAGGACCGAAGCAACAGCTTAGGTGTTATAGGAGACACAAAGATCGGGATAAAGAACGGTCATACATTCAAAACTTGATCACAGCAAAGTTGCTTTACTTCATAGATCGACCATCCTGCCACCAACTTAATCGTTAGCTGTGAGGGACTTGATAGTAGGCACAAAAAGGAAAGATCGGAAGTTTCTGATACCGGGAAATTTGTTGCTCATAAGGCATAATCAAAGTGAAAAGCATATTATTTTGTAAAATATGCCATACGGTAATAAGGAGCGAAATGCGTGAAAAACACATGAAATTTTATTGTGATGAAATTAAAATCACTTACTGCAACCTTTTTTTCAAATTTAAGGAGATTCTAAACTCTACTTAATAACAAAATATGCATAGTGCGCTATTTCCGAACATTTCTACTAAAATTGCAGATATTACTTGCGAATGCATCTCGATCCCCGGAGCGTAACTGAGCCGCATCCACGTGGAACTTATGCATATCCAATAAAATCCTGAACTCACAATTTCTTGAGCAAACTTAAATGGATTTTTAATAGTTTACTTATATCGAAGCTTACCTGTACGCGATAATATTATCGTCAGATTCATCTAACGTCTTTCATTTTGTGATCAAGATGAATTTTAGTAGCATTATAATTACGACGTATGTTGGAGGCTTAGAAGTAGGTAGATATTTAAGTATGTACTTGGTCATTGACGGTTTAATGGATTTGAATGAAACCTATAAGACCAGTTGCTAATCAGATACACTGAACTTTTCCTCCCAGATAACTAAAAACCAGTTCGACCACTTTTGGCAGCTTCTGACTAACCTTGACAGCTGTCAAAAGGTATTTTTTAGATTTAAAGAACTGTAAACCCACTCTCATGGACTTTGCAGCGCCTTCACGCTGCTGGAGTTTTGATTTGGATCGGTGCTGGGCGAGATCTTACTGGCTTGATATGAAGATTAAATGTACCTCTTGCCATGCGGTGATCGCTTCCGGTTTTATCCGCGTTGATCACAGAGACATCATTGAATATTTGCTTCTTCATCGACATGATGCAGTCTATCAAATATTTTTTTGCACCGTCGCGGCTCACCAATTCCGCTTACTGTGCTTCCGATAAAATGTTTGTTTTTTCTACTTTTTGTTTGTTTTGTACACGTTTATCACAAGTACACATTATTTTATTCGAGTAAAACACTACATTAGTTTCGGGTTCCTAACAAAATATCCAGCTTTCATCACCTGTGACGATGTCAAACACAACATTCGAGTCACCTCCCTTATACTTTTCACGCATTTCGCGGCACTTCCGTCTAATTATGAGGTATCCATTTGGTGCAAAGCTTTCTGACGCCTAAATATTCGTGTCTAAAGAACAAAGACTTTTTGCTATTGACTCAAACCAATGCATAGACTTGCACGCATCTGTTGATGTCGCACAGCACTTACGTTATCTTCAGTGGTCGCCGTAGACGGAAGTTCTTCGCGCAAATCATCAATGAGATTGCGTCGATCACGTTTAAACTCATTAAACCAGTCACGAGATGGGACTTCATCATGAAACGCCAATCGAAGTCCATTAAAGGCCGAATTGAATAATCAATCTAATCCAAAATCTTTGGACTCGGGATTAAGGATGTGTTTATTTTTTGTGTTAAATGTGATCTTAGCACATAAACGGATGAAGTTCAAAATCTTAAACCTTGATTTTGGATTAGATTGATTATTATAAATTTCGGCCCTAAGACTACAACGAAAGTCGTAATTAATCATGAATCGAAAATTTTCTCTAGTCAAATTCATTTCGATGCACGACAAGCACTTTTTAATTGCCTCCAATGATAATATCATTGATTGCCGCCAATTTGTAAAAACATATGAATTCAATGTACAATCTTCAGCTTTCCAAAGAATTCCTTTTTTTTCACTGGAAGCTCTTCTTATTGGCCAATTCTTCTCAACTCGTTCAGTAAATCTCTTAACAATAGTTGACCTCATTTCACAGCACTTAGACAAAAATATACGAGTAGCCGTTATTTACTACGATTTAAAAAAATCTTTCGTTCGAGTGGATAACAAGCTTAATAACATTGGTTTCTCACCCAACTACTTAAATTCTTCGCCAGTTATTTACGTGATCGCCAGCAATACGTGCGACACGGTTTTGTTTCCGAGCCTTATCACACGCAGTCCCAGTCACAGTCAGTCAAGGCTCTATTTTGAGACCATTCCTTTTTGGAGTGATGGTAAATGATCTGGAAGCTGTTCTAAAGCATGCCAAGTGTCTGCTATATGCTGACGATCTTTATCAAATTTATGGTGTTGAGGAAAACGCTGACGTAATGACACTACAGAATGACATCAACTCTGTGTTTCAATGGCACTTGTCGCAACGCATTTGTTTACATACTTTTTCTTTGGTTCATTATGCGCCGTGACGTAAATGTAAGCATGTAAGATTTTCTTTTGTGTCGTGTATGTAAGCTAAGTTCAATTATGAAACCAAAAACAAGTCCTATTTGGAATTATTTCGTTGAGACTGACGATTCCAAAGCTAGATGCCAACTATGTGAAAAGAGTACTCGCGAAAAGGCCGCACAACTACCACTTAAAGAGTCACCTTAAAGCGATACATGCCAAGGAGTTTGTAGCGTTGCGAAGTTAGGTAAAGAAAAGAAAAGGTCTATCAATGAATGAATACCTTCTTATTTATGTATGTTTTGATTAATAAAATTAGGCAATGATTATGTAAAGTAGGCGTAGCATGAATAATTTGACTTATCGAATCCTTAACGTGAGCGATTTTTATAATAATTATAAAATACAACAGTTCTATATATTTTATATTTAATTTTATGAATCATGCGCACTTGGTAATAGACAAAGATATTATATTAATATAATATTCAAGTTAACTGAATACTGACTGAAGAATAATATAACTGCGACTGCTGAGCGTGAGGGATCGACCCCAGGAGGGTTCGATTCCGAGTCGGGATAACACTTTTCTTTGGGTTTATCTATATCTGCGCCAATATTTATCAGCTCCTTGTAGCAGCGTCACCAGTAAGCAATTATTTAGCAGAGCTGGTTTTATATATGAAGAACACCGGATCAGATTGTTAGGTGAAAAAGCGGCCAAAGTACTTGTCATAAAATATAATAATTGAATATTAATTTTCTAAATATATATTAGTTTTTCTGTACATATTTATATATTTATTTATGTGTATATGTATGTGTATATGTATGTATATATGTACACTTGTATGTATTCAATTCATGTGTCTACATTTCACCTTTTTCAACCTCTCCTCTGGCAGGTCTGCTGGAAGAGATTTCTTTAGAAATGAGTAGTACTTACTACTTTACTTACTACGTATTACGTACTTAGTACTTACTGCAGTACTTAGTACTTTACTGTCCTATTTTATTCTTGAGTCTAACTTTCTGTATGTGGATAAACAATTAAATAAATAAAAAATGTTTTTGTAATTAGTACTTACACTTCCGTTTCCGCAGCCGTTTCTATTTCATTTCTACTAAAATTTACTTTTGACATCTGTTTCCGTTTCTGCTTCCGTTGCATCACTACCGGAAACTCGCACAGTTTCCCATGCCAACTCACCGCTCATCCATTCGCTCACGATGCTAAATGCTCTCCTAAGATCAGCACCGGAGTGTGATCTGTTTGTAGCGAGATTGATAGATGTACGTAAGTAATGTTTGAGATGTTGTGAGATGATAGATAACAGATCAATTTACACACTTTGGTAATCTCATTTCATAAACTGGTACCTAATACTTATGTATATGTATGTACGTCGAGTCTCATTTAACTATCTTAGTATTGGGTACCCCACATATTTTTCACTGTTACCGTAATCCGTCTAATATAATAGGGAGTATACTTATTGCAATTTACTGAACACCTCCAAATTCCGGGCTGTTACTGATAAATTTATATTATTCACGCCCAGCGTTGTTCAGCTTCAGACTCTACTACATTTTACAATTATTTTTTCATCCGTTTCAAATACACCATGTACTTCCTCCACCCCGGGGAAGGCCCCCTTATATGCGCCTGCATAAATATAGACTACCCTTACACTTACCATTTCTCTCCATGCTTAAGCCTAATTACCTACATCCAAAAATTATCTCAGATTACATTTCAATGAAGTATACCCCGGTCAAGAGAACCGTCCTGGCGAGACCCTAGCCAAATATGGCAACCCTAATCATGTAGGTATACTTAGTGGCCGTGGATATTACTAGCGAGGTTTCATTCCGCGCAGAGTCGCAGACATATTAGGTGCCTAAAGCCTACTCATATTTGAAAAGAGGCGATTAAGCATCGAACGAATAAATCGCTATTCAATAGAACCGTTAAGAGATGCCGATGCCGAGAGAAATGATTTATTGACTTGTCGGCTCCTCGGTCGGCGCCCTCACTAATGGTGGCTGAATAAGCGCTCGCCACTGCCTACCTTGTTTCTTTTTTATTCCCGTAGACTATGATAAATAAAAGAAAATTATGCAATCACGAAAGCAGCGAAAGCAGGAAATTGGCTATATTGTCGGGAAATATGATAAGTGGTTACTTTGCGCAGTAAGTTTAGGTTGTTGACGAGACTCATACCCACTGCCTGATTGGGTTAGATACTTCATAGATGATGTAATTAGTATGTTTTTCGGTATATGAAATACTAGACTTAGCCCGCACAATATGATTAGGCTTATTGTGAACTGTTTATTTTCCCAGGATAAAAAGTAGCCCATAGAGTCATCTGGGTTATGGTATATAAGTGTGCCAAATTTCATCCAAATTCATTAAACCGTTGCACCGTGATTGAGTAACAAACACCCAAACATATTCACAAATGTTTACCTTTAAAATATTAGTAGAATGAATTTACGGTACATGATTAATACACAAAACAATTACTATGTAGGTACTTGCCAAAACCATTTAAAAGCCTGACATGTTTTTAAAAACATATATTTACATCCTTACTTCCGTATATATCAGACATCATAGCACCGAGGTATCACAAATTAAAGACGTCCCGGTATGCCTGGCTGGAGGCTATTTCGGCTACGCAACATGCCCGTTTAAGACGCCACAGCTCCGTAGACAAATCTGAGAGAATAACAAGCAAAAAAAAAAAACACCGAAAAGCAAATGTTAATAAATACTGTTTTTATTAGATTTTTGTCCCCCTAGTAGTCGTTTCACTGTATATACAAATTTGTCATCATCATATCGGCCATTCGTAGGACGTCCACCGCTGAACAAAGGCCAATTATTGTGACTTTACCGCGTCAGTATTCTCACTAATGAATAATGATGGAATATTTAATACTTTCTTATGTATTCACGATGATAAGGTACCTTAAATATCTACTTACTAGAGAAAAAACATGTTTTGAAGTTCCAATGCCCGTTTGCACTAAACGATAAGTTCATAGCTAACTGTCAAGGAAACTCTTAGCGATTCAGAATTGTTTGTCAGAAAGAGACTTAGGAATGACTTAGTTGACTTAGTGACTGTCTAAGTTTACTAAAAAGGTGCATATAAGTATTTAAAAAACGTACAGGTAAGGTCACATTGTCACCGAATAGTTGCAGCGTGGCTAAAATATTGAGAAGGAACTGGTGTTACATGTGATAGAATAATGCCTGATAAACTAAAGGGCATGGTATATAAGACCACCATAAGACCAGTCTTCATGTATGACAGCGAAACGTGGGCCATAACCCAAAAGAACGTGCATACCATTCAAGTTGCTGAAATAAAAATGTTGAGGTGGATGTGTGGCGTTACCAGGTTTGATAGATAATAGATAAACAAACAAAAATAAAATATATACATATATATATACTAACTGCCCGCTCCGGCATCGCACGGGCAGGTACATGCAAACCCGATTGCAGTGACACCTTTTTTTTTTTTTTTTTTTTTTTTATTGGTGCCCAGTGGAAATTCATCATGAACTTCCTTCGCCCCGGGGAAGGGCGAAGGGGTATGCCGGACTCCTACCGGCTAAAACCACTGGAGCGGTCATCTTCGGCACGTAAGGGAGGCTCCAGGTCCTCGTATGATCACACTAGAGCCGCCCACTAGTGCCACGCCTATTGGCACATCTCGGAGAGGGTGACTGTAAAGCGGTCACCCCCCCAGGGGGATTGTAAAGGATCCCCCAAAGCGTCCCATGGCAGCGCGTGACCACATGCGTGCTACCGTCTTCTCTTGGGTCGCTTGGTGTGGGCACGCAGATTCCCCAATCTACGCACCCGCGAACCCAGAGGTCCCCCACCTTATAGCAACGGCAGGGGTTTTCAGGCGTATCGGAATTAGGCGCCAGGGCGGTTGTTACCCCGGCGCCGTCTCCTTCTTCTTCGAGCGGGATCGGCCCTCTCCCGATCCCGCTCTGCGGTCTCCTTCTGGAGCATGACGCTCTCACAGAAGGAGACCACTGCATTCCAGTTTTCGTGCTCTGCCAATATAGCCGACACTACTGCTGGCAGAGAGAGATCTTGCCCGATCCGATCGACCAGGATCCGCCGCTCGGCGGCCCACGCAGGGCACGCCTCGAGCGTGTGCTGTGCGGTGTCCTGGTCGCTATCACAATGGTGGCATTGTGCCGTGGCCTCGCGTCCTATCCTGTGCAGGTACGCACCGAAACAACCGTGCCCGGTGAGCACCTGCGTCAGGCGATAGGTGACGCGCTCGCTCCTTCTGAGCCAGGCTCCGAAGAGCGGCAGGACGGCCTCGACGACGCGCTTGGTCGCAAATTGCATCCGCAGGCGGTGACGCCACTTTACAAGTGCGCGTCGGCGAGCTAGCCGCCGCAGCCTGTCCAACGCCCCTGGAGGCGCGTTTTCGCCGCTCTGGCGGAGGGAGCGTGTCTGATCGTAGACCCACGCATCCATCTCCGCCAGGATGTCGAAAGGCGGAAAACGCGCCAGGAGAGTTGCCGCCTCGTAGGACACCGTTCGGTATCCTCTGCAGTGACACCTACCGGGTCCAATCAATCCAGTCAACTAATTACCTTATACCGCCATCTGTTAGAATCTTATCGAACTAACAGATGTGTAACAGCCGTGTGGTGCCGGCTCAGAATACCACCACCCCATATCATCCTATGGGTGTCGTAAAAGACGACTAAGGGATTAGCCGGAGGATGGGCAGCAGCGTCCTTCGAGTACATTAACAACTCAACTGCGATCGCCAACTCGTCTGCCAAGCGTGGCGATTATGGCAAAACTCCCCAATGAGCACACAACACACCCATATCAGTCGTTGTGGTGATCTTTGGGGGAGGCCTGGGTCCAGCTGTGGACTTAATTCGGCCGAAATGATATAACAGATAATTATAGCCGTCAGATAAACAAATAACTCGAAATAAAATTATATTGCGATTATAAATTGAGATATAATCTATCCTATCTTTAACTTATACTTTGGCCTCAGCAAACACGTGGCCGGTTATACAAATAAATTGTAGCTTACATAAAACGTTTATACTTTTAACATAGCACTATCTATGGATACTTACTCAATCCAGTCAACTACCTTATACCGCCATCTGTTAGAATCTTATCAAACTAACAGGTAATTATGATTCTTTGTCAGATAATAAACAAATAATTCGCAATAAAATAATATTGCGATTATAAATTGAGATATAAACCTACCCTATATTTTAAGTTGGGTAAAACAGCATACATGTGCAAAATTTTATTAAAATCGGTTCAGTAGTTTAGGAGTTCATAGCGGACAAACAACGTGACACGTAATTTATATATATTAAGATATATAATATTTTTATGTTTTCTATTTATCATATTTGTGTAATATTAAGTATGTATAACATTATACATGTACACCTAGATTGCCCGTTATCTCGCATATATCCATCCAAAGATTGTCTGGGAGATCGATGTGTGCGATAAGACCGCCCATTGTGCATTAGCTATTGTGTACCTATGTTTTTCCTGATTTTAGTGTCGACGTAAAAAGACGAAGAGGCTACTCGCCTGCGATGGAATGGTCACGTGAAAAGGCGCCTGAATACGTAGGGAACACGGCGCGACAACTTTCAATTCCCAGTCCAAGACCCAGAGGCAGACCCAAAACAAGGTGGAAAGCTGAAGTGCTAAAGGACACGATACAGTGTCAGGTATCCAACGACGAAGTCGTGGATAGAACGAAGTAGAAGAGAAAGACCAGGAAGGCTGACCCCACCACCGTGTGGGACACATAGCTAGGAAGATAAGGTTACTTTTTTATTTTATTTCTCAGAAAACGTTGCCCTCTCTAGAATATCGCCTGTATCATGGATACAGTGTATAAATCTCACATGCACATAACCCAGACCCAAAATAACTACCTATAGATCATACATATATTTGTTCCGTGCGGGGATCGAACCCGCAACATGTAGCGCAAAGCCCAGACGACTTTTAATAAACATTTAATTTTAAATAACAATTTCTACTAATATTTTATTTAACGTGGCTTGTTTTCGGCTTGCTCCATGTAATATTCATAAATTCAAGATCATTTTATGCAAACATTGTTTACCAACACAAATTTAGGACTAAATAACTTTTGGCCTATTAAACCTTAGTCGTCTAAATTAAACAGTTTATAATAAATATCTAAAGTTGAGTCGAAGGAATCCATTTCTATGTTATAATACCAGGACTTCACATCAAATACGAGATCCGAAACTTTTCCCATTTGCATAAGTGACTTAACCATAATTCATTTTATATTCATACCTGGCAGATTTGCCTGGGAATGTTCAACCCACTCAGAAATATTATGTCTGGTTAGCGAGGCTATATGCACACTCACCTATTTTCTCATCCCTGGATCAGAGGTAAGTAATTGTAAATAATTTACAGAGTAACTGAAAATGAAGCACGCGTTGTACAGGCAAATGTAGTTACGAGTATTTGTAACACTACACTGATATTTAGTTTGTATTTGAAGACAAAGGCTGTTGGAAGTAGTTTACATATTTGCTGTATAAACTCGGCTATCATATTTCACAATTGATAGTAAACATACTAAATCCCGTAGCCATGTGGTGCCGGCTAAGAATACCACCACCCCATTTCATCCCGTGGGTGTCGTAAAAGACGACTATGGGATTAGCCGGAGGATGGGCAGCGACGTCTTTCGAGTCCATTTATAACTCAACTGCGATCGCCAACCCGTCTGCCAAGCGTGGCGATTATGGCAAAACCCCGCAGTGGGCCCACAACACAAAACTATACCGGTCGTTGTGGCAATCTTTGGGGGAGGCTACTGTTCAGCAGTGGACGTCTTTCGGCTGAAATTATGAATGATGATGATGACATACTAAATAATTTTAACTTTATTAATATACTTGTTAGTCCATGTGGTGTCCAGATTTACAATATAGCACCACTCCATCTCTTACCGTACAGGTCGTAAAACGCGATTAAAGGACGCTAAGCCAGAGGGATTGACAGCAGCATCCTTTCTGTGGAACAGTAGACATTCTGTGCTTACCAACCTACCTGCCATCGTAGTTAATATTGGCGAATTCCCCCCAAAATCACGGAACACGGTATGTATAAACCGGTCGTCTTGCTAAAGCCGACTTTTATTCAGCAGTGGACGTTTTTGACTGGTATGAGGAATATAGGTGTGTGCGTTCATCCATACAAATAAATAAAATTGAAGTGTCTGTTTGTAATGTCAAAATAACAGAACAAAACAGCTTTTTACTAAATGCATGTCAAAGTATATACGGTACCTACACCAAAAAAATAAGAGTGTCACGTACGAGTAACTAGTTGAGGCGTTGGAATTCAAATACGGTGACGCCCATCTAGAGCACGTGTTTCGAGCTCGGAGGACCGAAGGACTTGACGGACCGTGTCCAACATAATGTGGAGAACCTTCAACAATGGGCACTTGAAATCGAAAAGTCGGTTCGCAAGGCATACCAGTCTGCACCTACGCTCATTGACAGAATTCTAGTACAAGCGTTCGTCGATGGAATACGCGACCTGGAGGTTAGAGCAGCTGTGACACTTGGGCACCGTGAGACACTAAAGGACGCATTGACCCATGGTTTGGAAGTGAAGGCAGTAAGACAGGACCATCGAATCCACTGCATCAGGGGGGTTGTAGCATCACTGGTACACGACCGTCATCGAAGATACAGCCCTAGAAACATCTAGGCTCTTTCTCCAGGCCACCACTACCACCACCACCTCCAGTTGATTTGCCCAAAGCGAAGTACACCAAGAGAAGATTGATCTTGGGAGTCTGATTTCGTACCTTAAAATCGTAGTTGGAAATCTCACCGTAACGCAAATGCATTGTCAAGAAGACCTTATTCTAAAAAGCGTGAGCATTGTATCAGGCAAGAGACTAGGAAATCAGTGCCCGTCAGGATGCTAAGAACGGACCTTAGCAACGAATCGAAGGAAACCTTACAGAATGCTCAGCAAAATGATACAGACATCAAACCAATTCTCGAATGGATAAAAACCAGTGCTCCAAAGCCCCAATAGAGTGATGTTGCAACGATGAGTCCAATTACAAAGAGTAATTGGGCACAATGGCAGAGCTGGGTTATTCAAGATGGAGTTTTGTGCCGTAAATGGGAAAATACTCGAGGAGACAGCTGTCACCTGCAAATGGTTATTCCTAAGGCCAAGGTACTGGATGTTCTTCAGTTCTACCATGATGGAGAACATAAAAAGGACTCTATTGAAGATTCGGGAACGGTTTTACTCGGTCCACTGTCGGGATGACGTTGAGGACTGGTGTCGAAAATGCACTTGTTGCGCGGCTGTGAAAGGACCTCACACACGTAGTAGAGGGGCATTAAAGTTGTACAACGATGGATCACCATGGGAACGGATAGCACTAGACGTTGCGGGACCGTTCCCTGAAAGTGAAAATGGAAACAAGTATTTTCTGGTTGTCATGGATTACTTTACAACGTGGCCTGAAGTCTTCGCCATTCCTAACCAGGAAGCTTCGACAGTTGCCGATAAATTAGTCCACGAAGTCTTCTGCTGGTTTGGAGTACTCTTAGAAATTCACAGCGATCAAGGAAGAAATTTAGAGTCACAGACATTCCAGGAAACTTGTCAAGTGATGGGTACCCACAAAACCAGAACTACCTCTTATCACCCACAACCTGATGGAATGGTAGAACGATTCAACCAAACCTTGGAGAGATATTTGGCAAGCACATTCAGCTATTCCTTCTGTCATACCGAAGTGCAGTTCACGAGAGTACGACGGTTACACCAGCTTTCGCGAATTTTGGAAGAGAGTTACGCTTTTCAGTTGACCTTATCACTGGTATTCCCCCTGAAGCTCCACGTAATGTGACAGACTACTCAAATGACTTGCGCAACAAGATGAACAACGTATACGAGCATGTCAGTTAATATAGCCAACAGATGTCTGACAGGATGAAGACCCGTTATGATCGCAACGTGAATAATAATGGTTTCGCCGAGGGATCACTGGTTTGGCTGCATAACCCTGTACGTAGTCTCCTAAGCTGCAAAGTGGGACGGACCATACTGAGTAGTGACCAAGATCAACGATGTCACCTAGCGAATACAAAAGGTCAGCGAAGTGTGCCTAAAATTGTTCATGTAGCATGCATTGGCGCGATACTACGGAGCTAATGATGCTCGGGACGAGCATGTCTTAAGAGGGGGCAGTGTTGACCTCTGAGAAGACGGCGGTGCGCACGCGGTTACGTGCCGCCATGTGCGCAGCACAGCGCAAAGCGAGGCTTGGGGGGTCCTTTACAATCCTCCCCGAGAAGTGCCAGGGGGTACGACGTTTCTACAGTCGCGTTCCCTCCGCTAGAGGGGGTGACCGCTTTACAGTAATCCCCTCCGTGATGTGCCTAAAGGCGTGGCACCAATGGGCGGCTCTAGTGTGATCTTACAAGGACCTGGAGCCCCCCTTCGGTTCCGAAGATGACCGCGTTTTAGCCGGTAGGAGTCTGGAAAACCCATTCGCCCTTTCCCGGGGCGAAGGAAGTTCCATGAAGAATTTCCACTGGACACCAATAAAAATAAATAAAAAATAAAGGAGGGGGCAGTGTTACGCCATCCGGTAAACAATAGCGAGACGTGGCGCCATCTGGTTTTTAGTAGCGATACTAAGGCGTGTAGAAACTCGTAAAGTGTTCTGGATAATTCTTCGTAAATAATACACGTAGCGCCACATGTTATCCAGTAGCTGTACTACAATCATTTCGGCCGAATGAAGTCCACTGCTGGACACAGGCCTCCCCCAAAGTACACCACAACGACCGATATAGGTGTGTTGTGGGCTCATTGAGGGGTTTTGCCATAATCGCCACGCTTGGCAGATGAGTTGGCGATCGCAGTTGAGTTGTTAATGTACTCGAAGGACGCTGCTGTCCATCCTCCGGCTAATCCCTTAGTCGACTTTTACGACACCCACGGGAGGAGGTGGCGCTCTTTCATGACTCATACCTTTTGTCTCCATCACTGACCACCTTATGATTCATTCTTTATTCAAATCAAAATTCGAATTTATTATGTGCCGTGGAATCGCTCTTGATATTCTGATCATTATCACATTCGATTGAAAACGCTTAACGCGTGTGGTTGGACACGCAGTTGTCGCTCTGACAAAGTCTGCAATGTTACAACTACTTATTTTTTACTAGCTTTAACAATTATGATAGTAAGCTATATTTTAAAAATATAAACATCAGCATGAAGTGATAATTGAAGTTGTGAATAACAATATATGTATACCTATAATATAGTAACATATCAGCACTCCGCGACAAAAGCAGTGCAGCTATATAGGTATGTATGTACGTAATTATACTCAAAAAAGTTTACAGAAATTAAGTAATTAAAGTATTCCATATTTTTAAACAGTATTGTGTGCACAGTATAAACAATGAGAGCGGAAGTTTAACCAGCTCAATTAATTGACTACAGTTCGAAAGGAACAAATAAACTCTTGTGTACATTCTGTTACGGGTTGATCTCGCTTCAGACGGTTAAACTGAGATCAGCTAAATTTGTGTATAATATACACAGCTACCGGCAATTGGTATCGTCAATAATGTTGGTATATGAAAGCATTTTGTTTGCAGTTCAATCTGCTAGATAACGAATGGTAAGCGTGTGCTGTTCGGACTTAGAATGTAGCACCACTCCATCTCCTGCCGTGAATGCTGTAAAAGGACCCACTAAGGAACTGTAAACCAGAGGAATGGGCAGTAGCAGCCCTTCTGTGGATTAGTAGCCATCCTCTCACCAATTTCTCCCCAAAATGACGACAAATGGCATGTAGCCGGTCGTCTTATGATAGAGACTTTTGTTCAGCAGTGGATGTTTTTGGCTGACATAATGAATAATGCATGGTAAAACAATTTTCTGTGATTAAGTTTATTAATAACTCATAATTGCAGACTATATTATATTCTGCAGCTAGTATTTCGCTGTCCTTAGACCTGTCATAATTTCAGCCGAATAAACACCACTGCTGGACACAGGTTTCAGCCAAAGACCACCGCGACGACCGGTCTTGGTTTGCTTGTGGTTAGGGTTTCGCCATAATCGCTACGCTTGGGAGGCGGGTTAACGATCGCAGTTTAGTTGTTAATGTACTCGAAGGACAATGCTGCCTATCCTCTGGCCACGGGTTAATATCATAGTCTCCCTTTACGACACCCATGGGAGGGGTTGGTGCTATTCGTAGCCAGCACCACACAGAATAGACCTGTCACATAAATGGTCCTTCCTTCCTTTTGAGTAATGTCTACAGTAACCACTCCGGCCACTCCGTAAATTTTTGAGTGTCTTATAGCACATATTTTGATAGCCTGGCGTGTCCTAGTAGTATTGGACAAAACTTTTCCAACTACGCCGCGTTCGAGGTCGACTGAGATATCGTCCCCAAGTCCTTAAGTCATCTGACCAATTTATGAATAAAATGTTTTGATGATGAATAAGAACCTCCCCCATAAAACGACCGGTTACATGCCTTGTGGCGTCATTTTGGGGGGAATTTGCTAGTGTTCATCACGCTTGGTGGGTTGGTGAGCGTAGAATGGCTACTATTCCACAGAAGGAACGCTGCTGCCCATCTCATCCTCTGGTTTATTTAATTTAGTCGCCTTTTACGACATCTACGGGCGGAGATGGAGTGGTGCTATATGCTTAATCTGGACACCATACGGATTATAAGCTTCTCAGCAAAATAATAATAAATAATAATTTTTTGCTTACCAAAATAGCTTCGGCTTGAAATTGCGGCATTATTACTTCAAGTACCCTTTGCGACCACACATTAGACAAAATGCCTTCTCCTCGCGTAGAATAGTTAATTTTAATAATCTCCAGACATTTTAGAACCATATTACACAAATACCTACCTAAAATAATTTCTAAAAAGATCGCAGATCAGATTTGTAATTTATTACTTGGTATACTTATTGTGATTAATTAATTAAATTTGTGCCTTTCACCGATTACTTTTTAAGTATCTAATTCAATTATATTTTGCTTTCGTCTGGTTTTTGTTTCGCTTTTGGGTACATGGATATTACTTTGTAGTGTAGTGGCTTGTTATTAGAAAATGTTAACGTAAAAATTGGACTTATTAAAACCTATAAAATATTTAGCTGTATAAAAACAAAGTATTAATGCGTTTCATATCATCGTATAGTCTTTTACTCATCTCATCTCTCTGTCAACGTCCACTACTGAACATGGGCCTCCTAATGACCGCTATAATTAACTATTAGAATTAAATATTAGAGACGCCCGTTTTGGGTCGGAAGTTGGGCGTCTCAAATCGTTAAGCGGGATTAAAATATTAAGTGTCGTTCCAGTATTCGGCCGATAGTCACCACATGGTTTTAAGACAGTTTCGATCTATTCGCGCAGAGATTAAGATCATAATAATATTTTCACTAACCTCGACATTTTGATCAATATGCATTGTCCGTGTGTGTGACACGCGTAGACTCGCCTAAAATCTCGTATTTAATTTGCGAAATTTTAAGAATTACGATGGTTACCACGCTAGTTCATCTTGATATTATTGCGTGTGACGAAGCCGATTTCAAAGATAGCCATAACATCAAATAAGAACATAACACAATGTTTTCAGTATCAGCTTATTCATATTAGTAACTCTCTTGAGCGTAGCCGAACTTACAGTGCGACTGTCTAACATATTATGAGTACGTGCCCGAATATCCAAATGCGTCTGGGGCATTCGTAAAGCAGTAACTTCTCATTACTGGTTCGCCGCGGTGCGCCATTATACTATGCTATGCTAATATAACGTATGTAGGTACAACCTCCCAGTCGGCTGGACTCGGACTAAACGTGCGCTTCCTCGAACCACTAACGTGAAAGTTTTTGTTCATATTCTGATGACTGGTGACCGGTATGAACAGAATTTCGTATACAAGTTTTTACTGATGGTAGCTCTCTTATTGCAAGAGTACGGCTGGGTGGGTACCATCTCAGTGCCAGGTATTCGCCGCCAAGCAGGTATTAAACTTTGGACATTACTGTGTTCCGGTTTGTAGAGCACTGTGGCTAATAAAATTACTGGGTATAGACTTAATAACTAATATCTCGAGGTAAGCACAGTTTGGTGCCGCGTAGCATTAGTCCCAGGTTAGTTAGTAGCATTACAATTATTGTTATCGGTAGGCTTGACACTTCCTCACCCCCAGCCAGAGGTAAGTGGAAGGACACCGAGCGGTTTTAGCTGGTAAGAGACCGACATGCCACTCCACCATTTTCAAGGCGGAGGAAGTCCATGAGGATTTTCCCACGACAAGGAAAAAACGCTACCGTCGGACGAAAGATAGTCTCACCACTGGGTTGTGTAATAAAAAAGTGTTATTGCGCTTATGGTAGTTAGCTGACAGTACCGGCTGTTACGGGTAGGTAGATGTATAAAACTCATATTTTGTCACTTGATATTTTCCAGAGGTAAAATATAGCCTAGGGCCATTAGAAGGAACCATGTTATCTAAGAGTGAACCCCATTCAGCGGTTCTAGAGGAGACGAGCAATGACGCAAATAATATATATAGGTACCTAACGTTTTTAGTCAAAAATCATAGTTGTTTTTTGCGTAGTTCCTCTTCTTCGCTGTTTTCTTTCCATACCATGGAGGAAAGTGAAGTTGTGAGTACAGTTAACAGACATAGACCTATCTTACATGCATATACACGCAAACTTGGAACTACTACCTACAGAAATATCTGTCCCATACGGGTATCGAACTTGCGACCTACGGGAAAGCTAATTGCTTAACCATTGCGCCAACCGTGCAGTCAATATTTATGATGCCCAACGTAATTAAATGTAGCAATTTGGATTATTATTGGGAAGATCAGTCACGGTTTTTATTTTAACATACGTGTTACTACCTCTTCTTACATGAACCAATAACAAAAAACTGTTACCGTAGCAGGTATACAAGATGCAAAACTTAATTGAAACTGCATTTTTCATTGGCATCGTAATTTTTCCATTTTGAACTAAAAATAAAGTAACATTCAGAGTGACGGTAGCTGACGGTAGCTAGCTTCTTTTATGACCAACTATGTAGGTAGAATGGGGCTAGTTTGAAAAATAAATTCCGAACGGGATGCAACAAAGTTCCGGGCGGAAAACAGAAATGTAACAGTATGTTTCTCTCGAGTACCGGTGAACACAATACATGAACTAATTTCCATGCGTTCTGTTCGCGGGCTGTCAAGAGTTTAATACACAGATGCTGAACCATACGTTCTACAAGTTCACACCCCCGGTATATATGGCGTCCTACAAGCATAGTGAATCATTGGTCTATAGGCGAACGCGTTTATTGAAAAAAAGTTATAGTTTAAATTTTTTACCGATTTCAAAAAGGAGGAAGTTCTCAATTCGAAGTCTCTTTTATGAATGAACGCTCGCGTTCTTTAGTCCAGTAGCAATTTCACGAATCACGAAAAGCAATAGATTGACAATTTGGTTTGACTTACGGCTTTCCCTTAAGTAGGTAGTTTCTATACTATAGACACGCACACACTCACTATTTTTTGGAACTGATTGTAGTTTAGTTGTAGTTTTTCTAGCAATGATAATATACCATAGATATGTTACGTCCATATTAAATGGCACGCAAAACCCAGTCTCGCTGTACACGCTGTAAGAAAGAAGATACAAAAGCTACGAGAGTAAAAGAGATAGCTATCTAAAATTACAACACGTGTACTCGATGTCTTTGTCGCACCTGTGATAGAATATATGTGTTGTCTCTTTTCTTTGCTTGGCCTGTGTTTTGTTCGAGAATATTATTCTATAGATAATTTTAATAGTATATTTATTAAAATATTTAATGTAGTTTGTTATTCATATGTGGTATGAGATCCCTTGTTCTTTATTTATTTTTGCTTGATAGTTTGTGCATATTCTTTACGCACGACGACATTTTTATTACTTAATTAATAAAACAATACAGATTGTGACAGTGTTAGCTTGTTGTCCTGTCATGGGCGAACTGATTGCAGGTGCGACAATTGGGGGAGTTTTGGTTCTGACTTTTGGCGCGCATGTAACATATCTACTTCTTTTAATATATAATATCATTGATTTCTAGTAAATAACATGCCAGCTTAGCGGTAACTTACTGTGGTAGGTGCGGGCAATGTCAAGCGGTGAGTTCCAGCCTCACTTGGGGTGACTGTTTTTTTTGAGTTTTAAAATTACTTGCTGTGGTTTCATGATAACTACTAAGTTCATTGTCCAGTTCGTCTCATTCGCAAACATTTAATAATAGAGTTAGAAGGTAGGCCACTAAAATTTAATAAATTACTACGATTTTTGTGGGGTAGACATGCAGTTACGACTCAATCGCCTAGTACAAATAGAATGGCGTTTCTTGGTTAGTGATATGTAATCTATTACCAGGTTTGTTTTCAAAATACAAGCAAAACCAAAAATCTTATGAACATGTGATCGCCAACCCACTTGCCAAGCGTGGCGATTATGGCAAAACCCCCAATGAGCACACAACACACCCTAACCGGTCGTTGTGGAATCTTAGGAGAGGCCTGTTGGACACAGTTGGTGCAGTTGACTCTATTCGGCTGAATAGATGATGATGATGATGAGGGCGAATATTACTTATTGCGCTGTATAACAGTGGACGTAATAGTTATAACACAAATACTTATCTAACGAAACCGGACTGAGTGTAAGTGTTACCATTTAAATATTTTATTAAACCCACACAAATAAAAACCTTGTTGATCCTATATTTATTCTTTAATATAACGTTATAAATTCATCATAAGTTTGTTTTTGGAAAAATTAATAATATCACGAATTTAAAAGTTTATTTATTTAGAATAATGAATAATAATTTTGTAATATTTTAAATATTATAAATTATAAGCAGTAATCAGTCTTAGTAATTTGCTTATTCTTTATTTATTTGCCTAAGATTATTTCTTTTTTGTTCTAGAGAAATACTATATGATATCAGCTCTGTCATCCGTGAGTTGTGACTACTACCTGTTGGAAAAAGTTATTACATTTATTTACACTAAAAAGAAACAAATAAAACGCGGGGTATAAAATATAATTTCTCGTTGGGCTGCGTGAACCATGGTCAATGGCAAACCTGGCCTCACCCGATTTCATAAATAAAGCTTTTTTTTCTTTTTAGTGGTTTCAATACTTTTATATCGTGTAGGGTTTTTGCAGTCGGTATATTTTGTTTAACAAGTTTTACTACCATTAGTTTCACCATTTTTGTATGGAGCCCATATACTTAAACGTTCTTGCTGACTTTTATATATACACATATATTGCAATTAATAACTAATAAGCTTTACCGCCATGCATTAACTTTATGCAGTCATTGATTTGGATATAATAATTACTTTTTTAATCATTTTTATTTTTGCTTTACATTTAACAAAGTAGGGCTTAACTAAAATATTTATGGTAAGCTCACATACCTTTCTGCCTCCAATGAAGGTAACTTCTCAACAAGTCAAAGTTTTAATAAATATATTAATGACACGTTTAATTTAGATCAAGTGCATAGTGTGTTAGTAAAAGTTTATTTAATACTAGTGTAGTAGACATAATTAGGCCGTGTGGTGCCGGCTAAGAATACCACCACCCCATCTCACCCCGTGAGTGTCGTAAAAGGCGACTATGGAATTAGCCGGAGGATGGGCAGCAGCATCCTTCAAGTACATTTATAACTCAACTGAGATCGCCAACCCGTCTGCTAAGCGCGGCGATTATGGCTGAAACCCCCCAATGAGCACACAACACTGACTCACATCGGTCGTTGTGACAATCTTTGGGGGAGGCTTCTGTCGAGCACTGGAAGTTTTTCGTCTGCAATGATGAGATGATAATTAATTTCAGACATTTATAAAACACGTCGAGGCCTCCCATCGATAAGATCGAACACACTTAGTTTTTATCGGGTCTGAGCTAATTTCATCGTAGTCCACATAACGCATATACTCACTTACTTTGTTAGGTTTCAGTTTTAGAAATGCACTATAACTAGGCCTTATATGAATACCACTTACCGCTTACAGCATTTATATGATGCAGCACAATGCTGAGGTAGGAGCCTATTCTAGCCTCGTAATATGTTTATTTTGTGCCGTTTTGTTTTTAACTATTTCCTTACTTGTGCGGGACTGGAATAAATATTTCATTATATTATATTCCCCTGCAGTTTGTCCAACTGCATATACCTAAATAATAATTTTTCTTTCTCTTCGACTGGAGTCATAATGTTAAGTTCTATTGTAATGTGACAGGATAATGTAATAGATGCTTAGGGTGAGAGCCTGGTGATCCGTAACACAGGGTTTCCCTAGTACGGACTCCAGTCTCTCACAAAGGAGCTTATACTCACCTGTATGTCGCGTAATTTTTAAGATATTTATAAGCCACCTTTGTGAAGAGATAAATAAAAAAAGTTTTATTATTATTATTATCTACATGTCTCTCTTTTCACGGGTTTATATCCCCTGTAAGGGGGAACCCGGTCTTTTGACAGGCTTACGCGGGGACATAGGTCCAACACGCAGAGGCCCTTTAGAGATTTTTAATCTAAAATGTAATGGGACAACAACCGGGGACTCTCCATAGCTGCACTATAAAATGAAGTCATGGATTGTCCCCGGTGGTGTAAGGCTATTGTATGAGATGGAAACTATAACGATAAGGTCTATTGCAATAGGTGTTACATGGAATAAAAAGACTAATAAATACGGGAACAACGGCGTCTGCCTTTCAACTTTGATCGTGAAATTCTGTGGCAGACGGTGACTCGCCACTCACAAGATGGGCCCCCTAAATGGCCGCCACTACAGGCGACAAGGAGCAACACCGGTGTGAGCGGCTAGGGGTGTAGAGAGGTGCGGCACCGGTTTCACCATCGCGCGTCTCGAAGACTCAGAGCGGGTTTCCCCGTTATTAATCCATTAGACACTTCCACCCCCGAGCATATAGCTCTGGCGGCCCCCCTCTGATATCGGCCAACTAAGGCAAACCAGAGTTGAAAATCCTGCGGGCACTCATGGGGTTCCACTCCAACCAACCAATAAAGGCAAGCGGAGACGAGGCCCTGACCGACTCTCTGGAGCATTCGGGTACGCAGTGTCGCCACTCACATTCAGCTCGCCACAAGCTGCCCTGCGTTCTGTAAGCTACTTAATATACTTATTTTTTTTTTTTTTTTTTTTTTTCTTATGATATACTTTTTTTTAACGCTTGCCCATTATTATTATTATTATGTTTTTCTTTCTTATTGATTTGAACTTGCATTGTTGACTATAAATTATAGGATTGCGCAGTTTATATTACAAAATGTATATTATTAAAATAACGAACAAAAAGCTATTGCTACGCCGATACTCAGCCGCGATCTAGTTCGCAGTAAAACTTTATGGATAAAAGTATCAGGCGATCTAATTGAATAGCTAATAAACAAAGTGTCTAAGTTTCCCGCCGTGCAATAAATAATAGATAAATTAAATGGCCGAGAGCCGAGCGAAACAGAATTAAAACTTTCCGGGAGGTTTCACGTAAATCACAGCTAGCTAATTTATATTTCACGCACCTTCCCCGACTGGAGGCTCTAGCGTGTAATTCGAACTGCGAACATATATGATACAGTGTGTGCTCCCTAATTTCCTTAAATTGACTTTGCTTGTTCGTAATTTGCCTATGCAACATTGACATTATTAATCAACATCAAAATGGAGGACCACGGCGCATTACGCATGGTCCACTCTATCTCGTTCCGTGAATGACGTAAAAGGCGATTAATGCACTCTAAACCAGAGAGATGGGCAGCAGCGTCTGTTCTGTGGTGAGGAGGGACACTGCCAGACGAGTTGGTGAGTACTGGCAAGTTACCCTTAAAATTACGACACAGTTGTGGAAATCTATGGGAGAGGCGTTTATTCAGCTGTGGACCCCCTTTGGCTGATTATGATGTTGATGATCGAGCATATGTATTGTATTTGTCGTATATGCATGTGCCATATGGTGAGTATAACTGGTTGTATTTAGAGGAGATCGTTTGAGACTTCTAAGAGCCATTTGCTCCTTATTTCCTAGGGCGTATAGTACTTTGATATGAACTCCTTTTTGGCGCAGATTTATTAGATTAAGTTTATAATGGCGCAGATAGGTACTCTTGGGACACAGGTGTTTCGTATGTGTCGCATAGGCTGGGAAGAGACGCCCGGTTGTCATTAATGCGAAGAATACCCGGAGGACAGGCGCTGAAGTGCCTTGATATCACTGTGGCGGTCAAAGATGGGGAATTCTCGCATCCGGCCCATATCCGGAGCGGGGGGACGCGTGGGATGTTGTCGCCTCCTTTGCAACGTGATGCACGTAAAGGAGCGGGCGCTGGAAGAGACCATTTATCTGCCCTGTTGCAAAAAACCGTGTGTCGGCATCAGAGGGTACTGACTGTTCTACGGCCTCCTCGTGAGTTGCGGCCTGCGGGTTTTGAACTTTGGGCAGTCCACCACCCAACCAGAAGCAGGCCCAAGCCACTCTGAAGGTGCGCGGCGGTCCATTTCGCACAGCGGCGTGGCCCGTCAGATCAAGTGACGAGCCGATACCTGCCGGGGGTGCGGTGTACAGCCTAGCGGACACCACAAACTCTACCATAGGTAAGTAGAAGGAACACTGTGGTGGAGTTTTAGCCAGTAAGAGTCCGGCATGCCCCTGCGCCTTAACCAGGAAGTCCATAAGGATTTCCCCACGACAACAAACGGCGTATTTTACTTATGTCACTTTATCCAAGATATTTCTGGGAAGCCGATGACCACAGATTTATATTAAAATAGAACTTATTTTTTACACGACTTCGTAAAGGTAAGCCTTATGTCATGCAAAATCAACCTAGAAAGGCCGATTCAAAGTTTGAGAGATGCAAATAGGATTTTAGTAGAGACAATGTTGGCGTTTATAATGCAGAATTGTGTTTCGTGTTTAGGATTAAAATGTATCTGTTCATTTGATTGAGAAAGGTTATACTGCTATTTATCAAAATCGGTCGACTCCTATGAATGTTTCCTCTTGAATGGATGTTTAATCGTTCACTCATGCGTGCTTCCATAGATAAACTGTTGAATTCATACCACACCCTCCCGCGTACTCACGGGTTGTGGAATGAGCTTCCTATCGAGGTTTTTCGAGTGAATACAGCAAGGGTTTCTCCAAAATAGGTGTAAAAGGATTTTTGCTGGATCTGAAACCTAGAGTTGCAAGCGTCCATAGTATACTCATATGCCAGCTTAGTGCTGTTTAAAAAAAAATCCTGCCGGCTTCGCCATGAACATACATCTATACAAATAAATAAAATTTAAGTGTCTCTTTGTAATGTCCAAATAATAGCTATTTACTAAATGGAGTATATGAAAGTATATATGGTGTTTCTAACAAAAAAACACATTTATTTACGTCTGTCAGTCTGTATATCTGTCTGTTTGTTCCAGCTAATCTCCGAAACGGCTAGACCGATTTTGACGGGGCCTTCACTGGCAGATAGCTGATGTTATAAGGAGTAACTTAGGCTACTTTTATAAGAAAAATAATTAAGGTTACGCGCTAACTCCAAATAATTTAGAAATAATTTTAAACTAATCGGTGAGTGAAACCGCGGGTCACTGCTAGTCGCTAATAAGAAAGAAAGAAACATTTATTTGGTCACAGCTAAAACAGACACCAAGTAACACATGTGATTTATGTCCTATGTCATGAGAATCAGATATGTGGAGCAATGAACACAGATAGGGATTGACACTATGCTTATCTTAAGTTTGAACCAAATCACTTCCATGAATTGATTTATAATCAGTACCTAATCACAAATATTTATATTATTTTGCATACGATTCTAGAATAAGTCCCAAGTAGGTACCTTTTTATTTTTATAGAAATCGCTTGAAGCAACTCCAAAGCGGTCATCTTCGGCACCGAAGGAGGGGCTCCAGATTCTCGATACTCACGCTAGAGCCGCCTATTGCTGCCACACCTTTAGGCACGTCACGGAGGGAATGACTGTAACGCGGTCACACCCTCTAGCGGTGGAAAGGCGACTGTAAGAAGGCCGCCTCCCAGGCATATCTCAGATGGGATTGTAGAGGATCCCCCCGAAGCTTCGCTGTGCAGCTACAGTAGAGCGGCTCAAGTGTGAGTATCGAGGACCTAGAGCCCCCCTTCGGTGCCGAATTTGACCACTTCGGACGTATTTCCACCGATGTGTGCTGTGCAGCCCGCGAAGAGCCTCACGTCATATAACGAAGATAGGGGCTCAGGCGTGTTGAACTTAGATGCCGGCAGTTCTTACTCGGCTAAATTCAAGTCCTTCATATATATTAGAAACTTTATGATAAGAGTTTCTACAGTTTAAGGATGACAAAAAGCTTGGGCTTGAGCTGCTTTAGTTTAGTTACAATCGTATAATAATTGTATCGTTTATTTTTATTATTTTATGTATCTACATGACACTTATATGATTTTTTTAATATTTAAACTATTCATAATTGTATTTTATGTCATTTTCACAAGTAATTGATTTTATTATTTTCATTGTTTTATGATATTAAAATTCTAAACGCAAGTAATATAATATGTAGGTAGACTTTATATCTGTTTGGTGGTTCTGGGTATTCATGTGGCCTACAGAAAATGTTCAGCTGAAGGTAGTGCTGTGCGTTGGATCGTTGAGGTCCTTAAACATACGGTTGAGCTTTACGATGACTGGTTTGTGTTTTCCAGACGGTCAGGACAGGTCCACTTTAAATGGCTATGGAACTTTCTTCAACAGTCCATTCTACACATTACCCTATATTTTTCTAACATGTTGTACGATAAGATATGGTTGGACTTTAATACAGAAACCTCTGAGTTTATTTCGGCAAGTAAGTTTCTTCTCAGAGGCAGTCAGTAGCAAATGCCGGCTTCATCTAGCTTAATAGAGTATGAAAGTGTTTCGTTAATCCTAAATTTTAAAAAAACCAGCCAAGTGCGAGTTGAACTCGCGTTGAGAGGGTTCCGAAATTGCTGAATATATTGTCTATTGTTGGATTTGGTCTTGTACCAATAACTGAACCCAAGAACAAACTTAACACTGTAGTTGAAATCCGAGATTTCCCATACATTCCAACCACAAACGTAAGTTTTTAAGACCATAGACTTCTTATAAGTTTTCCTGTAATCTGTAGGTAAAGAGCTATTACCTATATTTTTTCAGAATTTTAGGCTTTAGTTGTTTCGGAAGGAATAATCTATTTTCGTCTATTTTCTTAAATAACATCAATATAAATGAGACCCACACAATAAACCCTTCCATTTCATATATTAAATAGTAGCTACAGTTTGCCAAACTTTATTCTTTAATTTTCTATATTGCCCCCCAAAAAAGGACCCCCATATTCAAAATTCATTTCTTTATGTTACACGTACATGTTTGAGTCGAAGAAATCCATATGTGTACCAAATTTCAACTTAATCGGTTCAGTAGATTCAGAGCAAATTGGCTGTGACAGACGGACAGACAGACACACGAGTGATACTATAAGGGTTCCACCGTTTTTTCCTTCGGACGTTCGGAACCCTAAAAAAGATAATTTATCATTTATTTTTCATTACCTATCTTTAAAAAAGGTGATCAAACTCTTCTGAGCAACTATAGGCCCATTGCCTTGATACCAATTATAGCTAAAGTCTTTGAAAAGGTAATGCATCTACGTTTAATTACTTTTTTAAATAAATTTTGTATTTTAAAACATGAACAAAACGGTTTCCAAAAAAGTAAATCCACAACTCTTGCGGCTTTTAACCTCATTAGCACAGTAACGAAATGTATAGACAGGAATATACGCACTGCAGCCATATTTTTTGACATGAGCAAAGCCTTTGATTTCGTCCCTCATGATAGGTTGTTGCTCAAATGTGAAAAGTATGGTCTCCGAGGTGTTGCTAACAAATGGCTAGAGAGCTATCTCAAAGGCAGAACACAATGTGTAGACGTTATTAATATTAATAAAGATAGTGAAAAGTGCCATTACACATCAGCCCTTCTACCAAATGCTGTAGGAGTTCCACAAGGTAGCATATTGGGGCCACTACTGTTTCTGATATATATAAACGATTTGCCTGACGTGGCCCCACATAAATTTACACTCTTCGCGGATGATATATCGGTTATAATAACAGAATCTGACACAAATAACTACAGTGACGATGTAAACAAGAGTATTTATGATGTTATTCTATGGTTGGAAAATAATAATTTGAAGATTAACGTAGATAAGACTAGATACTTACAATTCTACAATAGAAATCCGAACAAAGGCAACCTGAAAGTTATGTGTAAAAGCCAGGTAATCAATGAAACCAAAGAAGTCACCTTTCTAGGAATAATTTTAGATAACCAATGTCGATGGAATTTTCATATTAAAAAGGTCTGCACTAAAATTAATAGTTTCGCTTATGCACTCTGGCGGTTGACTAAAATAACTAGCCAAAGTGTCGCTCTTCAAGCTTATCACGGGTACGTTGCATCAATAATCAGATATGGTATCTTGATTTGGGGAAACTCTGTCGAAATTAATAGAGTTTTTATATCCCAAAAACAATGTGTCCGATCCATTGCTGGAGTAGCGCCCATTACATCATGTAGAAGCCTGTTTCCAAAATTTAAATTACTCACTGTTACTTCTTTATATATACTGGAGTGCTGTAATTTTGTGAAAGCCTATCCAGACTTGTTTAATAAATGGAGCGACTGCTGTAAATTTAAAACACGATATCCTGACCGCTTATTGTTGCCTAATATAAAAACAGAACTTTACCGCCGAAACTGTTATCCCATGGCCATAAAAATCTACAATAAGTTGCCTGAAAGTTATAAAATACTCCCTATTAAACTGTTCAAACCCCGATTACGTACTTGGTTGATAAACAAATGCTTTTATACTTTAACTGAGTACATGAATGCAAAATTTTAGAAACATTATAATCGGGTGTCTTGCTGAGGTTATTGTGAACTAATATAATTTTTAGTGCGATTGTATTGTATCATATAAGTAATAATGTAGGTATTATATGTACGTTGCAGTGTATTGCTATAACCAAACTTATAGTCATAAAAAATCATAATAAAGTTGTTATGAATGTAATTTCCAATTTTGCATGCTATGAATTAGCCAAATATGTGAAACATAAATAAATATTGTAACAACATCCCTACACCATGTTTGACGCAATAAATGATTATATTATATTATATATTAGGTTTCTGCTAATCACAGGCTATAATTTGCTCGTGACTTGGGTCGGATAAGTCTGCCATGTTCATCGGTGACAGTGAATTAATAAGCTATTGGTGACTATTATTATAATTTTGCGTATTGTATCACCGTCACAAGTTTTGATTTAGGAGAATTGCAGTAAGGTTTTGACTATTCTTAAAAACCATATTAGCCAAAAGACGTCTAGTTCTGAGCAAAGGCCTCCCCTATAAACGACCGGTTCCATGGTCGTTATTTTGGCAGGAATTTGCGAGTACTCGCCACGCTTGGCAAGCGGGTTGCTGAGCGCAGAATGCTGCTTTGCCACAGAAGGGACGCAGCTGCCCATCTCTATCATTTCAAGTCCCTTAGTCGCCTTTTACGACATCCACTATTGAGATGTTGTGGTGCTATATTCTTAATCCGATCACTACTCAGATTTACTACTTTTAAGAATGGAGAAGTATTCCAAAGTTATAGGTCAAAAGGTTTTGCTTTCTAAAGTTGAAAATAATTAAGTGTGTAGGATCCATCATCATTCTTGGGGGTCGCGGGTGCGCAAATTGGGCAGTCTGCGTGCTCACACGAGACGGTGGCGTGCACGTGGACACGTGCCGCCGTATGCGCAGCACAGCTCAAAGCGAGGCTCGGGAGGATCCTTTACAATCCTCCCCGAGAAGTGCCTGGGGGGGCGACCTTTTTACAGTCACCTTCTCTCCGCTAGAGGGGGTGACCGCTTTACAGTCATCGCCTCCGTGATGTGCCTAAAGGCGTGGCACCAAAGGGTGGCTTTAGATGGAGATTATTCGAGTTCCTGGAGCCTCCCTTCGGTGCCGAAGATGACCACACACCACACGTCCATGCCCCGGGAAAGGCCGAAGGGGCATGCCGAAGTACATGATGTATTTCCACTGGATAAATAAAATAAAAAATAAGGCTATCACTAAAGAACTATAGCAGACAGGTGGGACAGCCCCATAATGGGAGATTGGATACGCCTACATGCGACTGTGGCGTAGTTTTATAAAATAAACTCTTCTTGGTACTAACATTAGTTTTGTAAGATTTTTGTATATTAACCAAATGGACTGAAAGTCCAGTAAAAGATTATTATTATGTCTCTCTTTTCACGGGTTTATATCCCTTGTAAGGGGGAACCCGGTCTTTTGATAGACTTACGCGGGGAAATGAGACACGCAGAGGCCCTTTAGAGAATTTAAATCTAAACGTAATGGGACATCAACCGGGGACTCTCCATAGCTGCACTATAAAATGAAGTCATGGATTGTCCCCGGATGTCCCATGGATTGTATGAGATGGATACTATAACGATAAGGTCTATTGCAATGGGTGTTACATGGAATAAAAATACTAATAAATACGGGAACAACGGCGTCCGCGTTTCAACCTTGAACGTGAAATTTTGTGGCAGACGGTAACTCGCCACTCACAAGATGGGCCCTCTAAATGGCCACCACTACAGGCGACAAGGAGCAACACCGGTGTGAGCGGCTAGGGGTGTCGAGAGGTGCGGTACCGGATTCACCATCGCGCCTCTCGAAGACTCGGAGCGGGTTTCCCCGCTATTACGCTATTAAACACTTCCACCCCCGAGCATATAGCTCTGGTGCCCCCCCGGGCGGGTGGCGGTCTGTGGGGAAACTCATTAAAATAATGTGCGTATTTTTCCTAAGGGAAAGTATAGTATTAGAATAATATTGTAAATTACAATAAAGATTAAAGATTTATGCGGTATTTACCCATAGGCTTAGAATACCTATCCAGATTGCTGTCTAAGGTAAGTAGTTTTGCCGCCGGCAAAGAGTGGGCCAATTAATCTCCGGACGATGGATCTCATCGTCCCGAGTCCTTTAATATGTCGGCATTTGGCATTAGGCAGCAACTTCATGAGTGCTAATAACAACATGGTGCGATCACCAATCCAAATGTGAGATAAAAGTGTTGATTGTGGCAATATATGATATACGCCAGTAGGTAAGTTAGGATGCCCAAAGTCCCGCTGTGGGCTTTTCAATTTTTGCCCAACGATGATGATGAAATATACGCTAATGTTGCAGTCATAAAAGCGGGCGTAACTATACGCGCTATCTACGATATGGATCCTCGCCTCAAGTCTTCTTCTTCTATAACGTGGTCTGTGGCCAACCTTGTTGTTCAAGCCGCCCAAAAAGTTTCTACTTGGCTTAACGACCATCGTCTAATGACAACAATCGGGACCGACGACTTTACGTACGTCCTCTGGAGTACGGAGACACTCAGTTTAAATACCATTATGCGTGCGGTCACCCATCCATAGACTGAATGCGACAAGTGTTGCTTAACCTCGTCGATCGTATACCGATCAGTGAGTACAACTTGCTATGAGCGCTTTACACTTTAAAGTAATCAATATAAACACTATCACTACAGGCGACAAGGAGCAACACCGGTGTGAGCGGCTAGGGGTGTCGAGAGGTGCGGTACCGGATTCACCATCGCGCCTCTCGAAGACTCGGAGCGGGTTTCCCCGCTATTACGCTATTAAACACTTCCACCCCCGAGCATATAGCTCTGGTGCCCCCCCCCCCCCCCCCCCCTCTGATCGCAAGCCAGAGTTGGAAATCCTGCGGGCACTCATGGGGTTCCACTCCAACCGACCAATAAACGACAAGGCCCTGACCGACTCTCTGGAGCATTCGGGTACGAAGTGTCGCCACTCACATTCAGCTCGCCACAAACTGCCGTGCGTTCTATAAGCTTCTTAATATACTTTTCTTTTCTTATGATATACTTTTTTATATCAAAAGGTAGGAAGAAATCAAGCAGCTGCTATTATCTGCCCTCCAGGATTACCTTATCCCATGGTGAGATAACGACTGCCCAGAGGGTTTTATTATTATTATAATATCGTGTATGATTTATTTATTTTTACGGAACGCCATCCCATTTTATTGAGAAATACTACTTCTCTACGTTTTCCTATATTATAAACATAGATAAAACAACAAACTGGCAACTTAGTATCTCAATGTGTTCCTACAACAAGGAACACGATAAGCAAATTGCATTGTTAAGCCGGCGCGCGGTTCCACGATACGACCAAAACTACGTGCTCTTCTTCCTTTTATTCTATACTGCCAGACCACGCAGCCACCGCCGTCGGCTCTTCCCGTAAAATGAAAATACAAAGAACCGTACGTATTCGTTTGGGGATGCCTCCAGGTTACTATCTCGGAATTTACAAAACGGTATCCTAAGTTCTAGCGGTTCATTACAGGTGATTAAATAACAAATACACAATCAAAGTATGGAATATTAAAAATATTACTGAGATAGATACTGTGATGTGCCGGAATCGGCAAGTGCACTCTCGGTAGCTTAAGGGTGCGTTTGCAAAATAGATAGGTACTCGTAAGTATCGGATCGCACCAACAACGAAACAAGATACAACACTTTTAATATTCAATTTTTTCCCCTAAAATATTTACCTGTCACTGTTTGTTCCGGCAACGAAATGAGTTATACAATTTTGCCACCAATTAGTGGAAGGAATGAATATTTTGAATATCGAAGTAAATTTGAAAACTTAGTAATCCATTTGTAAGCTGTAACAAACATTGCTGTCACAATATAAAGTAATATATCTTGAAGCATCTTAAGTTAATCTTGTGAAGCTCTTACTTGACTTGTAGATTTTGGTACGTACTTAAGAATTTAGGCTAAAATATAAACACAACAGAATTTAAACATGCAAAAGGAAAGTATGTAGATTGAAGAGTGTCGTAACCTCACCTCGTTTCAGTTTTACAACACTCCTTTATGCGGGCTAAAGGGTTTCCTATCCCTAAACCTGGGTACTAAAGCTGAAGAAGCGACAGAAACCTTCAATATGGCGAGACTCGTCTACGTAAGTATGCTCAGTAGATAGCCGATATTATCTACATTTCACATTCGCGTTTACCTCCATCAACCTTCGTCCAACCCTGCGCACGCTCCCCTACGCTTATCGGGCGGCAATTTGACTGCACCCTTGTGTTACAAAAATTGAGCAGCCGATATCTTACAGCCGCTTTAGGTTTTACACTTTGTAATGGAGTACTCCCGTAAATTCGATCCCAGAAGCATTCCATTTGGGGAGGGCGTGATAGATAGGTATTACGGGTGTGTTTTGGATACTGGGGTTTGAGGGATTGGACGGAAGGTATGCATAAGTAGCTTGAATACACAAACGTTTGGGGAAGATGCCTGAATAACAAATAGGTGGGTAATTGTTTAGTTGGCGGTCTGTGGGGAAACTCATTAAAATAATGTGCGTATTTTTCCTAAGGGAAAGTATAGTATTAGAATAATATTGTAAATTACAATAAAGATTAAAGATTTATGCGGTATTTACCCATAGGCTTAGAATACCTATCCAGATTGCTGTCTAAGGTAAGTAGTTTTGCCGCCGGCAAAGAGTGGGCCAATTAATCTCCGGACGATGGATCTCATCGTCCCGAGTCCTTTAATATGTCGGCATTTGGCATTAGGCAGCAACTTCATGAGTGCTAATAACAACATGGTGCGATCACCAATCCAAATGTGAGATAAAAGTGTTGATTGTGGCAATATATGATATACGCCAGTAGGTAAGTTAGGATGCCCAAAGTCCCGCTGTGGGCTTTTCAATTTTTGCCCAACGATGATGATGAAATATACGCTAATGTTGCAGTCATAAAAGCGGGCGTAACTATACGCGCTATCTACGATATGGATCCTCGCCTCAAGTCTTCTTCTTCTATAACGTGGTCTGTGGCCAACCTTGTTGTTCAAGCCGCCCAAAAAGTTTCTACTTGGCTTAACGACCATCGTCTAATGACAACAATCGGGACCGACGACTTTACGTACGTCCTCTGGAGTACGGAGACACTCAGTTTAAATACCATTATGCGTGCGGTCACCCATCCATAGACTGAATGCGACAAGTGTTGCTTAACCTCGTCGATCGTATACCGATCAGTGAGTACAACTTGCTATGAGCGCTTTACACTTTAAAGTAATCAATATAAACACTATCGTCACTTTATAGTCTCAGCATATTAGCTTTGTTCAGAGGAATGGCAATTGTAATTCGGTAAAATTCGGGGAACTCAACTTACCACCCACTCACTGCGTCAATTACCATGCTTTCCATCCAGATAAACGACTCACCTGGATCAATCATCTCAAAAGAAACGCGATAAGTTTATTAAGTTCAAATTCAAAAGTCTTAGGTTGATACGCCGCATCTCAGTACCATCTGATGACGATAAACTCTTCTTCTTCTCTACGACTCTCTCTTGAATTAGAGAGTAACCTATCCGGATATATAGCAATCAATTGTGGGGAGTGGCCAGCGATAGTACTATAAAGTGCCCTCAAAGAGCTCACAACGGCATCTTTAGAAGCATTTTTAACGCACGATGGTTCACATCAAAAGGAGAAATTCATTAGTATCTCAACATATCCACTATTTATTAAGATAACAAAACATAAAATACGCTATGCTGACCACCTGGTTATACAGTGTACATCAGGTTGTACAACTTCAAGATACTTTTTTTTTATTGATGTCCAGTGGAAATTCTACATGGAACTTCCTTCAACCCGGGGAAGGGCGAACGGGTATGCCGGACTCCTACCGGCTAAAACCTCTGGAGCGGTCATCTTCGGCACCGAAGGGGGGTTCTAGGTCCTCGTAAGATCACACTAGAGCCGCCCATTGGTGCCACGCCTTTAGGCACATCTCGGAAGGGATGACTGTAAAGTGGTCACGCCCTCTAGCGGAGGGAAGGCAACTGTAAAAAGGTCGCCTCCCCAGGCACTTCTCGGGGAGGTTTGTAAAGGATCCCCCCAAGCCTCGCTTTGCGTTGTGCTGCGCACACGGCAGCACGTGACCACGTGCGCGCCACCGACTTCCCGAGGGTCGCTCAGTGTGAGCACGCAGATGCCCCAATCTGCGCACCCGCGACCCCCAAGGCCACCCACCGTGAAGTGACGGCAGGGGGCTCAGGCGTGTTGGACTTGGGCGCCGCGACGGTTGTTGCTCTGGCGCCGTCTCGTCCTTCTCCGTGCGGGATCGGCCCTCTCCCGATCCCGCTCTGCAGTCTCCTTCTGCAGCATGACGCTCTCGCAGCAGGAGACCACTGCACTCCAATTTTCGTGCTCTGCCAACATAGCCGACACTACTGCCGGCAGAAAGAGATCTTGCCCGATCGGATCGACCACGATCCGCCGTTCGTCCACTCACGCAGGGCACTCCTCGAGCGTGTGCTGTGCAGTATCCTGGTCACTTCCACAATGGTGGCACTGTGCCGTAACCTCGCATCCTATTCTGTGCAGGTACGCACCGAAACAACCGTGACCGGTGAATACCTGCGTCAGACGGTAGGTGACGCGCTCGCTCCTTCTGAGCCAGGCTCCGAAGAGCGGCAGGATGGCCTCGACGACGCGCTTGGTCGTGAACTGGGACCGAAGTCGATGTCGCCACATCTCGAGTGCGCGCCGTCGAGCCAGCCACCTCAGTCTGTCGAACGCCCCTGAAGGCACGCCTTCCCCACTTTGGCGGAGAGAACGTGTCTGGTCGTAGACCCACGCGTCCGTCTCCGCCTGGATGTTGAACGGCGGAAAGCGTGCCAGGAGAGTTGCCGCCTCGTAGGACACTGTCCTGTATCCCCGTGCGATCCGTATAGCCACTCTGCGCTGCAGACCGTGAAGTTTGTTTCTGCAGCGCTGAACTGCAAGATAGTAGGTATCTTGCAGTTCAGCGCCAAAATACAGTTGGCACTGACACAAAAGAGGCCAAGTACTTTGACTGCTCAACAGAAGCAATGGCCGCTGCTTCCAGAACACCAAATACGTCATCCAACCAAACTGGTAATTGTTAGATATGTGAGGCCTGAGAGACATTTTCAATAAAAAATATTCTCCAAAATGTAATGTAAGTATATAAGTATAAGTAAGGTATGCTAGTAAAACCATAGAGTACACAGCTGAACAAAGGCCTCCCCCATAGACTTCCACAGCGACCGGTTACATGGCATTGTTGTCATTAAGGGGGGAATTTGCCTGTACTCACCACGCTTAGCTGAGGATTAAGAATATAGCACCACTCCATCTCCTCCCGTGAATGTCGTAAAAGGCGACAAAGGGACTCTAAACCTAAACTAAAGGGATGGGCAGCAACGTTCCTTCTGTGGAACATACTGCCCTCACCGACCCGCCTGTCAAGCGTGCTGAGTACTGGCGAATTCCCCCAAAATCTTGATACAATTGTGTAAATGTTTGGCCTTTTTCAGCAGTTGACGTTGTTTGGCTGACGATTTAGAGCTTTTTTAGATAATATGTAAACTCAGATTTGTAAAAGAACGAAAAAAGAAGATTTGTCATGAAGCAAAATGTCCTCCGTTGTTTCAACATGACGTGTAAAAAGTATCTGTTTAGACCTACACTGCAAAAATATAAATTGGGTGGCGAGGCAGACCCTCGCGACGGCTTCGCTGATTTCAGTACGACGTTGCGGTCGCGTTCTAAGTTGTGGAGCCAGCGACGGCTCTAGGGACAACCCCAGGGCACCAGCACCGGGTGCCGGCACAAGGGGGCAACCACAAGTACTGGCTAAGAGGCTGAAAAAAATCGGAGCAGAACTTCGATCGTCCGCAAATATTAATCATAATTATCTATACAAATAAATAAAATTGAAGTGTCTGTTTGTAATGTCAAAATAACAGCTTTCTACTAAATGCATATGAAAGTATGTACGTAACATATAACAAAAACACTATTTTTAAATGTTTTGTCTGTCTGTCTGTCCGTCTGTCTGTCTGTTTGTTCTGGGTAATCTCCGAAACGGCTGGACCGATTTTGACGGGACGTTCACTGGCAGATAGCTGATGTTGTAAGGAATAACTTAGGCTACTTTTATTTTAGAAAAATACTTAGGGTTCCGCGTAGTAAAATAAAACGCTTGAAATCCAATATATATATTCTATGTCAAGTGTCTATATCGAAGTACTCTAAATTTCTTTTAAATTAAACGCGGGTGAAACCGCGGGTCCCAGCTAGTATTAAATAAATCTTTAACTAGGTTTTTTATCCTCCTATACCATTACCCGATATCTCTGTCTCTCTCTGTCTTTTTGTCCGTCAGAATTTGGCTTAGCCACGGATCAAAGGCTGCATAGAAATTATTCAAATTTCCATAAAATACACCATTGTAGAGGTACAAACCGGAGATCTCGCACCACCTACAAAATGATGATGTATGCCGCTGCCACAGAATCTATAATGACAAAAAATAAATGTAATTCGCTCGAAGAAACGTTCATCAGGGAATATTGCCTTTTTCCATAATCGCGATGCTTGGCAGACGGGTTGATTATCATCGTATCAACATCGGAGGAAACTACAGGCCATCCATCTGAGATATTCATTTAGCTGCCTTCTACTCTTATACTACTACCATATATCTGATCTTGATATACTTACCTACATATTTTGGCCTCTGTTATCGAATAATTCTTTACAGTGGTTTATCATGAAAAAACTGGCTCATAAAGAATTTTATGTATGCGCATAATTGTATACGTTATATCCGAGTCACACAAAATCCGAGAGAATTCGACCGGGGCTCAAAATTTATGTAGTTAATATAAGCGCTTGTTATATTACTTGGACATGCGGTGGTCGACGCAAACTGGTGATAACGTATAATATCGCGATGTACTCGTAAGTACTTACCCATGTGTGGTTTCAAGAACATACCACCTGTACTTAGGTATCGTAAAATGTGACTAAGGGATTATACAGAAGGCTAACGAAGAGTAGCGACTTCATTTTGTGTGCTAAAATTATATATCCGCCTGCCAAACGTGGTGATTATGGCATATTTGATAATAGATTGCCATGTCGTCGCCTTAGAGTGAAAACCTTTTATGTGCAAAGTAGGTAACTTTACAGGAGGAAGAAAATATTGCTCTCTTTAAAATTTTATTCTATTATATCTTTTACATATAGAATACAAGTTCCGAAATGAGTTCCTGAGTGAAGCTACGGCGAGACAATGGTGTATTACCAGGTTTTCTTAAACAACGACCTAATTTGCATTCGTTTAATAAACCTTGTATTCTGGGACGGACCCGCCACCCTTTCCCAACGATCTACGATAGCATCCACCAGGAAAATCACCATTCAATAAAGCTCGGTGTCCCACGAAAATGACTGTCTTCGAACCCGCAATAAAATGTATCAAAAAAAAAAAGTAGGACTAGAAAAGAAGATACGCCTTACTTACGGTACACTAGGTCTTGCCTGATAGACCTTCCTACTTGTGGGTTTCTTCTTATAGAAGCCATTAACAGAGTAAGGGTTACATTAGAAGGCTTCTGTCTAGAGACATCCAGCCTAGGTAAGAAAAAGAGCCTAGTTAAACTTGCATCTAATTTATTAGCTATTCCATCACCTAATCACAGCAGCCCGAAAATGTACACCGACGTCTTCGGGATGAACATTCTCATGCACCGGTATATTTGGCTACAATGATGGGCCGGGAGGGTGTATCGCCATACCATAAACACAACGCTTGGTATAATAACTTGAGATGTTTGCACCATGTTGGACTATTAGCACATAGAATGATCATTAAAAGTCACTGAACATTAAAGTTTGATTAAGATTCTTGAAAATGGAAATGTTCTATGGCCCGTTATTACTAGTAGCAACTAGTCCCCAGTGTTAACAGATAATAGATTTTACAAACCAATGTCTTAGTTTTTCGCAAATATTACTCATTATAATAAAACATTTTTAAAGATACTTTGTTTTTCCTGATGTTTCCATCCTGCGACCACGAATGGTGCAAGATATTTGAAATGTCAAGCAAAACAAAACTATCTATAGTATACGCGATGTAATACGTTTGTAATACGTTACCGTGTGGTGCCAGCTCAGAATACCACCACCCCATCTCCTCCCGTGGGTGTCGTAAATGTCGACAAAGGGAATAGCCTGAGGATGGGCAGCAGCGTCCTTCGAGTACATTTACAACTCAACTGCGATCGCCAACCCGTCCGCCAAGCGTGTTGATTATGGCAAAACCCCCCAATGAGCCCACAACACACCCATATCGGTCGCTGTGGTGATCTTTGGGGGAGGCCTGTGTCCAGCAGTGGACTTCATTCGGCCGATACGTTTAAGTGTTTTATTATAATAAGATTTTACTAACGTGAACAAAAATTATTTTATATCTAATGTCTGCTTATTTAACAAACTACTTCTCTGCGATTGCAGTCTGCAACATTGTTGAATAAGAGCATAAATCCCCCAAAACTTTACCGCTAAACACGGACAAGAAAACCGCTAAATCCCAAATAAGAAAAACAAAATATGAAATCAAAAGTATAGCAATAGATAAGTATACCTAAATGTACCAGACAAGGTCGCGTGTTAATATGCGCATATATCTATGAGTATCGCACGACGCCACATTACCCTCCCAAGGGATAATGATGCGTGAACTATGGAGTATCCAAGCATTTTTCAGTTACAAGCGTGATACAAATCTCCACGGCATAAGCGTAAGTGATGTGTGTGATACTTGAGACAGAACTATGTCAGATAAGTCAGATCGTATATCTAAATAAATAAGAAGATACAATAGTAACAGCAAGATATGAGCTCATAATTTGTGTGAATGTCCCTCCGCACTAGCGGTAGATATCCGCTTTGAAAGTTAAATTTTCTTTTTTAATTTTCTATATCCACTCACACATGGTAAATACGGGATATTTTTTAAGTTATAAAAATAATAAAATTGATGTTTTGGAGTTTATTGCAGTTTACTCCTTAAGAATCGGTATGAAAAATTTATGATGAGTGAAATTTTGTCGATCGTTAACTAAAATGCGTTACGTTTTTCTGCGCACCTTCTGCGTTAAAGTCATGTATGTGTCAAATGTCGTTAGATGTCAAAGTTTTATATTATTTCATTTAATATATATAAATATTGATATTTAATATCATTATTATTAATTATCAATACACAGTGGAGTGATTGAATAAAAATATATGGAAAAATCTAGTTTAAGTGATGGCGGAAGAAAATGCAGTTACTAGGTAGGTTATATATCATTTTTATGTATGATATACAGGATGTTTGGTGCATCGTGTGCCAAATTGAAATGGCCGACTGGGGGGGTCATCTGCTATCCTTTCAAACCCCTAAACATTTCTCATGCTCTGTGGATGTTTTTTCATCGACTTTTTATCGTTTTATTAAAAAAATACCCAAATTTTACATTCAAATACCAATCTAAAAAAAGTGTAAGTCGTAGACTCTGAATTTTAATTTTATTTAGATGTGTATTGTATTACAGTACTTTTAAATTTAAAATTAGTGACATTAGCCATCTAGTTCTTTTTTTAATTTACTCGCAATGTTTCGGACTTAAATTAAAGCTGTCCATGTTACAGCTATTTACATGGCTATAACAAAAACCAAAAGCGACCGGGATCTTCCAACTCTCTCAAGAATTCTCTAGTCTATCCTCTTGCTAGTGATGTGTCAGATGCCATAAAAAGCTTTTTACATTTTTGTGAATTAGCTAGAATTGTAAATCGAGCCACAAAATACTAAATTCCAAATTCTAAAGAAAAAAGTCTTTTTGCGTAATTGTTACCTGAGAAACAGGTAAAATTTGTTTTCTCAGTCTCGCGAAGTAAAATCTATCTTCTATCTCTTTCTTGCATAGCGTAAACTAGTGTGAACAAACGACGAACTGCCGCCGACGACGCCGTCAATCCGACATTATTTTAGTCGAGACATCACTGCCTCTGCTACCTGACGTGTGTGCTAGTTCATCGTACCCCGCATTTTTTCATTTTGTTACTTTGTTTTGTTGAACTTTGTTGGTTTTTGTTACGTTTTAACTTTTTGTGTTATTGTTAAACTTTGTTGACTTTTTGTTGTTGCAATGGCTACGTTCTCTAACGAAGAATATGCTGACATCATGATGGCTTATGGAGCCGCCCATGGTGTCGCTCGTGCTGCGCAACGACTTTACCAGGAACGCTTTCCTGGTAGACGATTACCTGGCCGCAGAGTCTTCCAAGAGACATACCGACCCATACGCGAGACTGGCAGTGTCACTTTTCATGAACCAAGGGGCCATATTGTGCGACATAATGTTGAAGTGGACGAGAGAATAGTGGCACTTTTTGAGGAAGACCCTACAAGAAGCATTAGAAATGTGGCAGCACATCTTAATATTTCAATATGGAAAGTGTGGAAAGTTCTTCAGCAAAACGAAAAGTATCCATTCCACTACACTCCGGTGCAAGGTACGTAGTTTTAAACAACTTTAAACCCGTACACGCTTTGTTTGACATTGCCTTTGTTTAGCAGGTAATGGGTATGGTATGACGTCACTTCCAGTTAGTGAATCAGTTAGCCCATACAGGCGGTCCGCCGGTCCATAAAAATCTTATTGTGCAATTATTTACTGCTCAACAGGAATTTAAAAGAGTTCTTTGCTTGTAGGTCTTGAGGGCGGCGACTTTGACAGACGAGTGGAATTCTGTCGGTTTATGTTACACACGGATGTGGATGATCCTAATTTTTTTTAAAGAATACTGTGGACGGATGAATCCAAATTTACCAAAGAAGGGATATTCAATCTTCACAATCTGCACCACTGGACAAACAAAATGAAAACCCACCTGTTAAAAGACAGAAATCTTTTCAAAGGAGGTTTAGTGTAAACGTTTGGGTAGGAGTGATTGGGAATCAGGTAGTTGGACCGCATTCCCTGCCCGATAACCTCAATGGCGACAACTATTTGGAGTTCCTTCAAAATGACCTGCCCGAATTAGTGTCTGAGGTACCTGTATTTAATGAAAATGTACCCAAGGTATTCCAGCATGACGGCTGTCCCGCGCATTGGCGTTTGACTGTGAGGGAATATCTCGACGATGTGTTCCCCAATGCGTGGATTGGTCGCGTTGGCCCTATTGCATGGCCGGCACGTTCCCCAAACCTAACTCCGCTAGACTTTTATGTCTGGCGATGTGCCAAAGAGCTGGTATACGCCACGGAGGTTCCGACTAGGGAGGTATTACTACAACTCATTGAAACGGCGTTCAATACAATTGAGGAGGAAATGCGACTTTGTACCACAACAGTGGAAATACGAAATGGATGTCGGGCCTGCATTCGCAATAGAGGCCAACAATTTGAGCAGAATATGTAAAAAAAATTTAAATAAATGTTAAAAACGCATTTTTTTATTTCTAGTAAACCACCCCCAAAAAAGAGAGATACGAGACAGATTTTACCTTATTAAAGTGAGATAACAGATTTAATAAGCTTTTCAGGTATCATTTAAGCAATAATTTTTTAATCATAATTTGGAATTTAGTATTTTGTGACTCGATTCACAATTCTAGCAAATTCACAAAGTTGTAAAAAGATTTGTATGGCATGTGGCACATTACTAGTACCTAAGAGGATAGACTAGAGAATTTTTAAGGGAGTTGGAAGATCCCGGTCGCTTTTAGTTTTTTTTTATAGCCATGTAAATAGCTTTAACATTGACAGCTTTAATTTAAGTCTGAAACTTTGCGAGTAAATGAATAAAAAACTAGATGGCCAATGTCACTAATTTTGAATTCAAAAGTACTGTAATACAATACACATCTAAATAAGATTAAAATTCAGAGTCTACGACTTATACTTTTTTTTAATTTGTATTTGAATGTAAAATTTGGGTACTTTTTTAATAAAACAATAAAAAGTCGATGAAAAAAATGCACGGGGCATGAGAAATGTTTCGGGGTCTGAAAGGATAGCAGATGACCCCCCCAGTCGACCATTTAAATTTGGCACACGATGCACCAAACAACCTGTATATCGTACATATAAACATCCGCGCTTTTTATTTTTTAACCCTCACTGCCTATTAATTACTGATACAATTGTACTTATGGAGTAAACTCTAGTCTTGCGTCGGAGCAGATACACACACTTTTTTTTTCATATTTGGAGTTCACATTAGGTGCCTACATTCTCCTCTGAGATGTGAGTAAAGGCGTGGCACCAATGGGCGGCTCTATTGTGATCTTACGAGGACCTGGAGCCCCCCTTCGGTGCCGGAGATGACTGCTCCAGTGGTTTTAGCCGGTATGAGTCCGGCATATCCCTGCGCCCTTCCCCGGGGCGAAGGAAGTTCCATGTAGAATTTCCACTGGACACCAATAAAAAGGTACCTACATTATTTAAAACAAAATTTATAGTTCTTGCGAGCCGCTGACAAACGCATAAACTAAACACAGTGTATAATGTGTGCGTCACACACAGGCGCATAGACAATGTTGTTATAATTAGCCATTTTCGTTACATCACAAAATGTCACAATTAATTGTTTTTCGGGAACCCCGTTTAAAAGGAAATGACACAGTACTAACGGACAGCCCAGCGAATGGTGTCATAACAATCACTGTTCAAATAGTAACGTATTGCGTATGCGGACTCTCTTTAAGTATAGGTGACCATTGGAAGTGTGTAACAATCTATGAACAGCATAAAAACAAAACTGTACTATGGAGTTCTCTAGGTTATCGAAATTAAAGATTATATTTTTCCTTATCCATATCCAAGAGTCTAAGGGTGAGATTCAGAAACGAGTCTAAGCTAAGTTCACGCTTCCATCTGTAAACATTAGGGGCGTAAATAGTGCATTTTGACATATGGAAGCGTAAGTTCATGCTTAGACTCGTTTCTGAATGTCACCCTAAATGCTTTCAGTTTGTTTTAAACATAGTCGAACTCGACGATGAACTTCTTGTTTAGCATTTCGCAGTTGACTTGGGGGTGGGTAGATATCTATGCAGTTTGGATAACAGGTTAGATTTAAATCTTTTACTGTGTGGTAATGTTTGCGGTACATAATGTTTTTTAACTTCACCTCTCTCTTTAGAGTTTTAAAGAAAGAAGTCCATCCAGGCGTTAGATCTGGACTGGACCATACGGGTGCGGATCTAAGGTTCGCTAAGGAAAAAGCTCAAATTATATATAATTTTCAATTAGTCTCTTCGGGGTTTTACTTCATCCCTTTTTTGTCTTGGGGAAATCTTCTTGGACTTCATCCGACTTGGGAAGGGCGGAGGGACATGACGGACTCTTACCGGCTAAAACCCCTAGGTATCATTCACAGCAGGGATTTGGGGTCGATAATGGACCTCGCTAATACCACTGCTGTCGCCGCGCGCGTCCGCGTCTGGTAGATTCTGGTAAGCGTGGAGGCTTTATCCGGCAATCTATACTACCGGGTTGATGTCTCCACATCCCAGGGCCTCATAGTGGCTCGAGCTTCTGGCGCTCAGCGATTTCCGCGGGGGGCGGTGAACCGGGTCGATAGAGAATTGCTGCCGGAAGCAGCTTTTATTTGGGCATGGGCGTCGTGATCTCTTGGAGGGGGTCAATGTTGAGGTTGGCCGTTTTTGCGATACCGTGATGGCTGTGTGCGATGCGGCCATGCCTGGTGTATGACGACCGCCGGAAGGTATCGCCACTTAATATTAAGTCCCGCTTTAACTATTTGAGCGACCCGGTTTCCTACCGAAAACAGGTTTCTTCGCTTCAGTATTTGGCCGTACGGGTACCTAAACTTGGTTCTTAAAATAACTTCATTTTAATAGCATAAATCGTGAAAAGTAGCGGTAACTACAAAATTTATTAGAAAAGTTTCTAGATCGGAACCGAGCAATCGGCCAGACTGTTTCCGATTTAGGTAAGTATATTCTTATCTTGTTACGTTCTCGGATCTATCCAAAATACTAGTGGATTTTATTCTAGGTAGAGCTAAGCCCCTATTTTAAATCAAGAAGCTTCCGCTTTTAAACGCCTGATTGGTCAAGTGGATTGTATCTGCAACTGCCGAAACGTGTTCAATTATGCTTTTTTCGTCGTTGGGTAATCCTGATAGAGTTCCTAAACCCAACGGTATTCCTTCAAATTAGCTATGGCTGGGGATGAGGTGTTCGCCGTGTAGTCATTGGACCACACCCCTGGCAGATATCGTCCTACCTACCCATCACTTGGTCTGACGGGCCCCGTCTCTGTGCGACCTGGCCGGCCGCACATTCCTTCAGAGAGGCGCGAAGCAGCAACAACGCGTCGCCGTCTCGGGCCTGCTACTGTTCGGACGACGGACTGTCCCTAGTTCATTGCTCGCAGGCCGACTTATGGAGGCCAGAGGTAGTTCAGCGGTCTTCACTGGCGCCCGCACCCGTTACGTTGATCTTTAATCAGAGGGGACGCCTCTCTGCCGCCTCCTCGACGTGCATCACGTCCTCGCAAATGGAGGCGACGGCGTCTCACGCGCTCTCGCTCCGGATGATGGACTGATCTACGGCCGGAAGGCCACCTCTTTCGATCGCCGGCCGGCCGAGAACACACGTTGCGTTGCCGTCTCCGCTTAGATTTAAGATTTGGAACTTTATCTGTTTTTGTGTTAAGATCACATTTAACTCAAAACAGACAAATCTAGGGATTTTGATCCCACAAAACCAAGGATTTTTCATTAGATTGATTATTATTTTGGCCGTTAGTGAGGCTTCAACACTTCAACAGATAGAAGCAGATTTCTGTTAAAAGCAACCGCTATTTTAGAAGTCAGATCTATCAAAAAATAGAATTCCCCCCTTCTCAGTAAAAAAATAGAAAATAAGTATATCAGCATTTAAAAAAATCAACCTAAGGCGGTAAAATAATAACTGTCGTAAAATCCATGAATTTTTTCCAGTGTATTTGTAAAATCAAACTTTGAGGGCGTAAAACAAAGGGTGAGAGTACGTATGGGAAATTTTAGGTATTTTTATAAAAATGCGTATATCTGAAATAATTGGGTAAGCGTCAACATTTTTGCTTTACGGAACGTACGGATTTTTTTTGTTAATATTGATTCTTATGGAACTCGGTTCACTACATCAGCAAATCCGCACCGGACGTCGGCATTTTCACAACGCAAAAATGGCACGTTCCGATGCTCCGTATGCTCCAATGCCGAGCCAGTGGACGCGCATTTCCAATTATCATATTTTCACACATCTTATTTCAGATCTACGCATTATTATTAGAATTTCTAAGATTTAAACTAAGCTCCACAGATTACCTAACTACGACAGGCGCGTCGTACACGTTTTGGAGCCTGTCCTGGCTGGACCTTGGCTTTGGTAACCGCCTTCCCCTGACTCGAACGCTGGATTCGACGTTAATGATGATACCACGTTGAATCTTCTTCTTCCTGCCCTGGTTCCAAATTACTTGGGTTCAGCGTAATATATTAGTCACATTGCAAAGCTGTGACAAACGGGTTTTACAGTCGGTCGCCGGCCTGTCTCCATCTCTCCTTGGATATGCTGTCGTTGATGGTTTGCTGCCACCTGGGGGCAACCCAATGCCAAACTCCCTTAGTCGCCTACAACACCCACGGGATGAGATGGAGTAGCCCTAGTCGTGACCGAAGCAACACGGTATGACATTACGTTGAATCACAGAAGAAAAATAACGTCTAATAAGCAGTCCTTTGTTATGAACAAAAGGTTTCCTATCCTTACATAGGCGTGACTGAAATACAAAATAAAATTTTTAGCGGCGTCAGTGCAGGTTTTGCAATGATTGAATGAAAATTTTTATTTTCTGTAATAAAATCGTTCCCCCACACTAGGATTTGTTGGTGCGTTTACAGACATAAATTCCACACAGAATACACCCACGCCCGGAACAACTACCTGCAGATCATACGAATGTGTCAGCCGCTGCACCAACCTACCGTCTATAATGTCGCAGGTGAATGATGAAAACGGAGACTTCATCAAATCCCTAAGGTAGATGAGCACTTCACGGAAGATGTATATATTTATATTTAACAAGTTTTTAAACTATCGCGAATTTCACTCATATTAGACTATGATATCGGGATTTCTCGTGACCACGGTCAATGCAACATGGCCGAAACGTTAAACGTTAGTCAAAATATTGTTTTGATTTACCTGTGCGCGAAAAGTCCCGACATAACCTAAGTCTAATTTATATATAGTACGCATATAATAAATGTCCGGATTAAGAATATAGCAGCACACACATAGTGCCGAGAGTGCCCCACACTCTCGGCACTATAGCTACTCAAGTAAATAAAACAATAGAACTATTTTCAATTTTTATTATATAGATACACATTTGCTTTATAAAAATTATCTAGTGAGACTATCTAACAATTAGTCCTAAGCAAATTCATACATTTTAAATTACTTTATGAAATTCTCACTGCTTATTCGGTTCGTAATTATATCTGATGGTGTTTATTATTCATGTTTTGACTAAACAATAAATTACAAGAAATGTATGTGGGTATTCTATAATAGTTATTTTCAATGGAAATTTCATAAAGCAATTGTTATTCCGGTGGAATTAAAGGTATAAACTATGTAACCATCGTACCCTTCATTATTACACATTTTATTATAAGTTATATATTTAAATTTACATATTCATTATTTCGTTTTACGGTATTTCATTGACAAATTATTATAATATTGCTGTTAAAATTAATAGAGATTTTAATATTGACAGAATTAAGTAATTATGACATAATAAATGTGAACAATGATTTAATTAATGTTTACATTTTAAGATCTGATGATCAATGTTTTAACGTTATTCTTCCATAACCAGCAGGTCATTGCTAACAAATACCACACGGTGATGATATTGATATCGTTTGGAGCTACATTTAAAATGTAGACATTAATAAAGCATTCCGTTTAAAGGTTATGTTGCACATATTATGTAAAATATAACAATTAATTTACCTAGATATATTAAAACAACACGACCACGTGAACATTCATCACATTTGTTATACGCTTGATATTCAATTTGCACCATTTTTTTTATTTTGGCCCAGAATTTGATTACCAGCCACTTTGAAATTCAAAGAAGTCTGGTTTGTCAAATGGAAAACAAGATTCACACGATTACGGGTAAGTCAGAGCTAGGAAAGCTTCACAAAATCAAGATGAAGAAATTTATTATGCATTATAAACGAACGAACAATTCCATATGCAAAAAAATTGTATAAGATAAAAATATATGGTGACATATTCATAAGTGTGATTCGGAAAGCCACCTAGCCTGAGATAATGAGCATGCGAAACAGCGGAACGGCACGTTGTCAGCTCAATGTAGTCTACCTGTAATTAATATAAAGTGTCATATTAAAACTTCATATTATTTTCATTAGCTAGCGTAGCTTCAATGCGGTAGGCAGAGGACCTGGTGGCCTAAAGGTCCAGCTGTGGATCTTTGGATAGTGGAATACTATATACTCAACCTAAAAATATGATAAATTTACAAAAAGAAAACTGGATGACTGTTAAACGAGTGACGTATTGAAGGAGGGTAATCAATACACGATTCTCATTCCATATATGTATAAAAAATTATAACTTAATATTTGATCCATTTTTACATATTTTTTTTGTATGTGCTACCGGATTGTGGGCGGAAATTGCCGAATATATTGTCTTTTTTTAATGCTGTCTTGTACCAATAATATTGAAAATATAAAAAGTATTTAAAACCCTCACAAGTTTATTTATTTATTTATTTAAACTTTTATGTACATTGAGTATACATAAGGCGGACTTAATGCCATGAGGCATTCTCTACCAGTCAACCTTTGGGTTAAACAAAGCACTTCGAAAGAAGTATAAAAGCAAAGCTATATTGAATGTTAAAAAAGACTGAATTAAAAATAGGAATACATACATATACTAATATAAAAATAGATACTATATTATATTACATAATTATAAATAGTTAAATAGAATACATATAAATATCTAATATAAATATTAACTCTAATGACGAAGACAAGTCTTTTCATTTTACAGTTTGGAAAGTTTTTATTAAAATTCATTCTCTAATTTGCCCCTCATATTCATAATTTATTTATTTACGTTACAGTTCCGTGTTTGAGTCACATAAATTCTGTGTACCAAATCTTAATCGGTCCAGTAGATTTGGAGCAAATTCACTGTGACAGACGGACAGACAGACGCACGAGTAATCCTATAAGGGTTCCGTTTTTTCATTCGGACGTAACCCTAAAAGTACTAAGACATGATTATGTTATTTGCGTTTAGACATTTTTCTAATCTGCTTGAGAGGATTTCACATGGATTAGTGTTGGGTGTATGAAGAGGTGTCACATACAACTCACGTTCTTTAATTACTAATCTATATGTGGATATATATGGACAGCCTCAATTTATTAATTAATCAATTACTCTTTCATCTCTAATTAATCAGTTAGTCTCCCTTCTGTACTATAAATTTAAAATGTTTGAGCGTCTTCTACTGAATCGGCTCACGCCTATGATTAAACCGATAGTTATCCGAGGGCAGGCTAGTTTCAGACTGGAAAAGTCCAGCTTGTCAGTAGCGTGCGATATTGTTCAAATTGAGAAGCTGCTGGCAAAATAACTGCGATGACCGATGATCACTGGTTTATTATTTATTCTTAGCGAGGTGCTCAGTAATGAGGCATTTTTAGATCACCCTGAATCATAAAAACAAGTAGTAGAAGAACCACAAAGAATGGATTTCCCCAGGGTAGTGCTTTGGCGCACATATACTTTTTTAACATAATCTACACCAACAACAGACCTAGTATGTATGATGTCAGATGACCTGCATTAGCTCCGCAAACAAAGAGCTTTGAGGATACAGAAATCAACCTTGAGCGCGCCCTGAAAGCTCTCGGTGGATACTATAGCAAGAATTTACAAAAAGACCATACTCAACAACGACACAATGTTGCGCTTTCTACCTGTGCAACTGCACAGCTGGCCGCGAGCGTAATATCACTTGGCCAGGAGTTTGAATAAAACATCGCACCAGTCCAGTCTATCTCGGAGCCACCCTCGACACATCACTGACATTTAAGAACCGTTTACGATGTAAACAAAAAAATCGGCTGCCTGCTATGACGCCTGACTTGAAATATTTGAGGTGCTTCAAGCCTCGTACTTCGTACCACAGGCTTGGCACTCAGCTTCTCTAACGGCAAATTTGCCTGCCCTGTGTCGTTTCGCTCAAACTCACGCAAGACAGGTTGATGTTGCACTTAACGATACATGTCGGACTATTACAGGCTGCCTCAAACCGATGCCGCTCAGTATGCCATTACCTAAAGACCGAAAGGAAGTTACGTGTGCGGTGGAGAAAAAAGAAACATGAGCCAAACTCAAGCCACTCACTATCTACCCAAGGCATAAAGAGCCGCCATAGTTATATTAGATCGACAGAAGCCCAACAAGGTTGTCAAATACGTTAGGGTTTTCGATGCCAAACCTACGCATCCAAAGCGACTGCAAAGCGGGGTCATCATCCAAGCGGTGGACGTTACCTATGACATCTCATCGCACCATACACACCTACGCGACCGCAAGGCGGGACTACCGCGTCAGCAGAGCGGTACGACCGTGGCAGTAACGCGGGACGTCCGCGTCAGCAGAGCGGGACGCAAGAGTCCAGGTCACGACGATTCACAAAAAAAATGAATTTGGTAATTCGCGACATGGTCGCGCACGTGTGCACCTCTAGTTTCGCGTTTTAGAAGGTCCCGCGTCACAAATGCTTAGGTTTGGCCGATGCTTTACCCCCACACGTAAATTATTTTCAACACTGTGAGAAGCTCCATGCAGATCATTCCCTCCTCTGGCCTACATAGAAGTCCCTCAAACACCTCGAAACCAGGTAGAGGTAGTAGGTGCAAGCTGGACATGAGCAAATAGGGTTACATAGATGGAACAGACACAGATAGTGCCTGTGGTCTCTTTGCCCTTACACCTGCACATTGGGCGACAATAATGCCACATACAACGCTACTGAAATGGCCAACTTCTGAGCCAGCAGAATATGAATATTGTACCATCGACACGAAGAATAAGATTAACCCGTTTTTTTGTTTGGTTAATAGGCGTGATGTTACGCGATGCGGTCGACGGTGGTGGATGCTTGCCTAGAAGCAACCTGTTCACTCGTGACGTGTGATGTGTGGGCCATGCATTGAATATGTACCTCTCAACAATGGTGTCGTCGTCTGCGTACCCAGAGACCGGGAACTGGCAAAAATAGCGTTGGAGAGAACCAATCACTGAGGGCCAATAGCCAATTGGTTGGACAAACAGCCATCAATAACCATGCAAATCGAGTATTTGTTTGTGTTCATTACAGCAGGCACTAGCCCATTTGCTAAGGTAGAACTAGTTGTTGAGCGGTCAGTGATTTCGAGGCATTTATAGGAATACTAGTAATTCATAACCACTACCACAAGACAAAATGATTTATTACCTTTTTTTGGGTGTTTCATCCTTGGCTTTCTTTTCAGCCTCCCTACGCTTGGCGGCCTCCTCTCGCTGTTGGCGAATGATCGCGAGTCGCGCGAGGTCAGCGCGTGCCTGGTCGGTTTTACCTTCCGCGTGCAACTTCTGGTACGCTGCCGCTGCTCGTTGCTTTTCTATCTCTTCCCTTTCACGCCTGAAAGTCATTGTTTTATTTTATTACTGACGACCTACATTAGCTTTGTACATAAATGTAATTTTTTGCATGGCTTTCTGGCCAGTTAACAAAGGAAAGCAGTTTCCCCACAAATACGATGAAATAACATTATAAATCGGTTACTCAGATGCACATTTTGTTAGACTGAAAGTCTAACCCAATAAACTTGGGTATGTACAAATATAAGTCTGTGATCTACCTATACTAGGTGGCTATTTATCTGTCAAAGAATCTTTTAATCAGTACATGATTCTCTATGGGACTCAGGAAAATAGCAGTACCTTAATTTTTTATGAAAATTTCGCGTTTATTTTCTAACACAGTCAATCCAAACAGCTGGCGGTCAATGGCATCATGTGCCTATCATAATGATCGGGTGGTAGTTACTGTAATGGGATTGTAGTATAATTTCGAGGGGTGTAATTGATGAAACTTTTAATATAAAATAGCTATTTCTCTTTTGATGTAATATATTTTGAATACTATGGGAAGCATCTTTACATTTTAAATGTCACAATAGAATTGAATAATTCGTACATTTATGTATGACAAATGTGTCAGTAAAACCATATTTAACTCATGAACTGCCACAAAACGAGGCACAATAAAAAATCTATTGTCTACACGCTGCCGGCAATTGACAGGCATTATTAAAAATAAATCAAATATTATTCTTTAACAGCTGGTAACACAATAGGTATCTAACCTCATAGTACCAAACTTCTTTACAATGCCCACATCTCTCAAGATGGGTGCATATTATATGTTAGTTGCAAGTGTTTTGGTTGGAATCTAATAACATTATCATATGTTTTTATTGATAGGAGTTTGAAAACATTTTTGCATTATTGATAGCATCCATATTAATCTAATTTGGAATGTTCAAGGTGACTATATTCCACCCAGCATTTATAAAATGTATATGTAATTCGCCCCAGAACTTGTTCTAAAATGACATACATTTTCATCACAAAGTTGGCTGGAAGAAATATAGAAAGGCGACAAGGCCTTTGTAATAATAAAAAAATAGTTAGATTTTATTTGGTAATGTATTAATAAACTGAAAAGGCTAGCATGTAGATAAAGACTGCAAAATAATATGTACACCTTACCTTGTGTACATATAACAAACATACCTCACCACTAAAGCTAAGAAACTAATAATACCTTGATAATTGAGGTTTCTCTCCTTCACCCAAATTGTCCAGATTGGTCAACTTCTTGTTTTTTTTCACTACACGGTTAGGATTTTCTACTTCAATGAGGCCTGATACACCCTTTGCTTTAGACGGTCTCTGAAACATTAATATAAAGTTTCAACATCATACAAAAAATCCTTCAAGGCATTCAACAATGTTATGTTAGTTATTATTATCCACAATGGAACAGATAAATCTTGTATGCATTTAGGGTAAAAGGTTGTGTATGGCTAAAATTCTAGAACAAATCTTGATGTGGTTTTTGCAGTCTATTTAATGTAATTTTTAAACAAAACCTGTTGCTATGGTATAGGATGTGATGCATTATTTTTAGTAATAAGATAGATATACTGCTAAAGAGAAAACAATACTTATAACAAAATGTATGCTATTATATTACAAAACATTGCATAGGATATAAACTTAAACCTGTCTGGTATCTTCTTAGACCTTCTATAGTCACAAAGAAATACACTAATTCTTTTCTCATTACCAGATTCGGAACTTGAATAAGATATTATAAACTTTTATTACATCATCATCGGAGTCACTATCTTCATCACTACCAGAACCGGATTTTTCATCCTCTGACTCTTCTTCACTAGAGCTTTCTTTGCCATGCTCTTTCCTCCACCTGGAAAATTATATATGTAATTGGTGCATACAAAAATGAATGTTTCTTTCTTTACACCTGTATATGTATACCATTCATCTGATTGAGTTGAAACGATGTACGGCACTTGCATGAAAGTTCTGATAAGCAAGGATAACAAAATAAATTTCATATTATTTAGAAGAGACTCCTATTATAACTATTTTATAAAATAAACCCAAATGCATTTGGTAGGTATTTAAGAGATTTGAGCTTCTAAATTATAAGGAAACTAGTAAATGCCTACTGCAGAATATGGAAGGCCCATGTAAATACTGCCACAAGAAATGGTTGTGAGGGAATATTAAAATTAACACAATGGTAAACAGGTCAGATTGCAATATTTTGTATTATTACTTTGTATTCAAATTGAGACTCAATTGAATGACCTAGAAATAATCAATTGTTATTGCTAAGTGAACTTTCAATAAACAATAACATTTTTGTGCAAATTCAAATGTTATTTAACATAAACCAGATTTAAATGCCTTACACTATTGTTAATTATCTTTTGTATACATCATGCTATGGCATCAAATCTGATTCCAGTTATAATTGCATCATAGACAAATATATTATTAAGTGGTGAATCACTTGCCTCTGCTTTTGTTCTTCTTGTTTCCGCTGCTCCTCTAGTTCTTCAGGACTGGTAAACTTGCGATTACGGCCCTTATGGTTGGTGAACTTACCTGAAATGTTAAACAAACAAAATATTCAAACTAAAGGTTAGACTACCAAAACAATCAATAAGATTCAAGTTGTCAAGACAACGATGGGTTATTTATTTCAGTAGGATTACAAATGATTTGTTTGATCCGCTTTTTGATGTTCCTCACTGTACAAATACTCATTTAAAAATATTTTTTGATGAAAGCACATTCCCATAATATTGGACGACATTGGAAAAAACAACACGTATACGATTCACTTACCGCGTGGCATGGTGGAATTTAAGTAAAAGTTACGGGTTATAAGTGATTAGGGAATTATTAATTGACTGCAATATTATTCTTTGACGGAAATTAGTAAGCAAAATACTAAAAATCGGATAAATTTAGCGTTGACGTCTCGTCGGAAACGGAATTCGAAATCGAATCAAAGTACAGGGTTGCCAATGCCAATTTATCAAATTCACCAATAGTCCAAGTCAATTTCCCCGAATTGGGTACAAAAATCTGCTAATTTTGCTTTCTAATAAGTCGATATACCTACCAAGTTTATCGACCGTATACTTTAAATAATTTGAATTTATTAGTATAGGTACTAATACTTTTTCCAATAACTAGACTAGTAGTTTTTTTGCTTTCAAGTTGGTTGTGTCACTGTGTGCGACTAGAGGTGGTAATTATTTCAATAACGGATAATGTAATGCATTATTCTTACGCAATGTATAACACATCATTGAACAACGAATTATCCTGTTGTCGGTTTTCGTTATTGTTATTGACAACAGCCAGGCAGTGCGCGCACACTCGCAGCTAACGTCGCACAGCTACGTGGCGAATAAGAAAGCATTATGCGCAACCAATAGGCGTGAGAGATATGGTGTTATTCAAATATGACGTACTTCGCATTGCTAAAGAATTACAAATCATACGATTATAGTCCGTAAGTGCACGTCATAAAGTTCACTTTTATTTTTATCGTTGTTTGTTATCTTAATGTAGTGAGTCACATGTTTTATTTTACGATTTTATGCTTTATTCAATTGGAATAATGTCGATGTTAATATTTAACTGAGGCAATAACTAAACAACGGATCACGAAAATTTGACAATAGTGAGACAATGTAATGCGAGTTGCGACCAATGTAAATGTTATCGTTATTGTTGTCATTGCGATCACGAACACGATTGTCATTATTCGCTGTCACTGTCCGGTGATAGTTGAAAAGTTTAGTTTGGTGTTTTAGATTATTGTAATTAGCAAATCATTTTAGTATAGTATATAGTAAGTGTTTTAAATTATTTTAAGTAATTATTAAGTAATGTACTGTATATAAACAAGCTACACACCATTCATAATTCATTATAATGTTGCAAAACCGTAAAACGACTCAACAGCAGGATAACAGGATAATTGACAGCAGTTTACAATAACAGTTGTTGTAAAATAACACAGCAGTGTAATTCATTATTGAAATGTAGCCGTTATTGCCATATCTGTGTGCGACATTAGATCAAAAAAAGGAGGACCGAAAATTAAAATGCCGTTTTAATATTCAAAGTAGCCATTAGTTGGGATGGTAGTGAGTGGACTACACCGCCCAATCTCGGGGGACCATGTGAGGAAGTTTGCCGTCTCTGTGGAGCGGGGGGAGGGTCGTACGGTCTGTGGCCCTCTACTGGGCACCTGTATGGTCAGCTGGACTGTCAGGCAGTGCCCAGCGCTGCAGAACCAAACTTCACGGTCTGCAGCTCAGATTCGCTATACGGATCGCACGAGGATACCGAATAGTGTCCTACGAGGTGGCAACTCCTCTCGCGCGTGTTCTGCTTTTCGACATCTCTGCTCCCTCCGCCAGAGCGCTGATTGCGCGCCTCCAGGGGCGTTTGACAGGCTGAAGTGGCTGCGCGCACTTGGAAAGTGGCGCAACCGCCATCCTGCCGCCCTTTGGAGATTGGCTCAGAAGAAGCGAGCGCATCACCTACCACCTGATGCAGTTATTCACCGGGCATGGTTCTTTCGGTGCGTACCTGCACTGGATAGGACGCGAGGCCACGACACATTGCCACCATTGCGATAGCAGCCAGGATCTCACACAGCACACGCTCGAGGTGTACCCTGCGTGACCTGCCGAGTGGCGGATCCTGGTCGATCGGCTATGCTGGCAAAGCAAGAAAACTTGAATGCAGTGGTCTCCTTCTGTGAAAGCGTCATGCTCCAAAAGGAGACCGCAGAGTGAGATTAGGAGAGGGCCGATCCTCCTCGCAGAAGGAGGAGACAGTGCCGTGGTAACAACCACCCTGGTGCCTAATTCCCATTTGCTTCAAACACCCTGCTGTCAATATAAGTCGGGGAGCCTCTGGGTTCACGGGTTTGCAGATCGGGGAATGTGCGTGCCCACACCAAGTGACCTACGAGAAGATGGTGGCGCATATGTGGTCATGCGCCACCGTGTGCGCATCATAGCACAGTGCATAGCGAGGCTTCGAGGGAATCTTTTACAATCTCCCCGGGGAGGGTGACCACTTTACAGTCACCCTCTCCAAGATGTGCCTAGAGGCGTTGCACCAGTGGGTAGCTACAGTGTGATCATACGAGAACCTGGAGGTGTAGAAGATTATCGCCCCAGTAGTTTTAGCCGGTAGGAGTCCGGCGATGCCCCTTCGCCCTTCCCCGGAGCGGAGAAAATTAATGATGAATTTTCACAGGGATAAATTAAAAAAGGTGTAGCTTAAGTTTTTTTAATAAGTTCAATTTTGACATAAATGTAAATTATTTTACAATTTGTGTAAGAATAAAGAAAAGAAATTAGTTATCGTAATTTTTGCTGTTGAAGTAATTATGTATTTGGAGTTCTTTTATTTATTTATTTATTCAGAAAACCAACAGCGATACAATAATGTGTACAAAAGTCATTTATAACTGCTAAGTATGGCCAATTATAGGTTTCCCTAGGTAACTATTAGATTATATAATTCGGCTAAAGAACAGACGAAAAATGTTTAATAATATTTAAAAAAAAGATATTATGACAATAATCGAGTGCAGCTATATAAACCAGAAACGTTACCAAATATCAAACAAATTAAGCACTCTGATGGAGTGAAGTTAAATGGAGCTGCTTATCTTTTATAATTTTCATAAGTTGAGACTTAAAAGATGTTTTAGACAGGCAGAAAAAGTCTGCATCACAGAATGTGGTATTATATGTTCGAGCAATGCGCACGCGCAGTACACCGTTTTTAGCATAGTTAGTGGCATGTCTGGGTACATTTAACATTGGTGTGTGTCGTGTGCGACGCAGCGGGGCGCTAAATGTCACTTGCGACAACAATTCGGGACAGTCCAAGCGACCGTTGAGTATATCGTACAATAGACACATATCCAGTACTTTGCGTCTATCTTCAAGGGTCAGCAAGCCGTGTGTGCTACAACTGAGTTCGTATGATAGTGGAGGTTTGCGTAGGCGATAGTTTAGGTGGTTAACAAATGTTTTTTGAATTCTTTCTAGTTGATTTGTGTATATTATATAGCACGGTGACCATATAGGGCAAGCATACTCTAGGGTGCTACGCACATACGAGAAATAAACAGTCTTCAAGGCTTCTACGTTCTTAAATACTCTACAAGATCTTAAAACGAATCCTAGATTTTTAAAAGCCTTTGTACTAATGTAGTCTGCATGTTCAGAGAATGACAGTTTACTATCGAACACAACTCCCAAATCATGAACTGTATTAACTTTTTTAATCGTGCTGCCTTTAAAGTTATATGGATAGTTAAAAGGGTGTTTTTTACGAGTGTAACTAATACTTTGACATTTTTCAATATTTACTGCTATTTTATTTATCGTGTAATAATTAGTTAGACTATCTAAATCTGCTTGAAGAGCTCTGCAATCATCAATGTAGCTAATTTTACAAAATAATCTCTTGTCATCAGCATACATTAAATGTTTAGAGTGCTTTAAAGAATCAGATATGTCGAACAAGTAAGCATTATAAAAAAGAGGCCCGAGATGTGAGCCCTGAGGCACTCCGCTGGGGATTTCGCTGAAGTTAGAGCGGTAACCTCCCACTACTACTTCTTGAAGAAGTGTTCGAAGACAAACTATCAATGTTATTTAACGATGAGATGTCAAAATCCCCGCTTAATGCCAATCCCCAATAAATCACCAATCGACTTGAGATTCCCCGCAGTTTGGGGAATTCCCCATAAATTGGCAACGCTGATAATGTAGCCAGATCAAATAAGAGGCAAATCTACTAAAGGCTACCCAAGTAACTATTTAAAGTTATTTGGATAGTTAAAAGGGTGTTTTTTACGAGTGTAACTAATACTTTGACATTTTTCAATATTTACTGCTATTTTATTTATCGTGTAATAATTAGTTAGACTATCTAAATCTGCTTGAAGAGCTCTGCAATCATCAATGTAGCTAATTTTACAAAATAATCTCTTGTCATCAGCATACATTAAATGTTTAGAGTGCTTTAAAGAATCAGATATGTCGAACAAGTAAGCATTATAAAAAAGAGGCCCGAGATGTGAGCCCTGAGGCACTCCGCTGGGGATTTCGCTGAAGTTAGAGCGGTAACCTCCCACTACTACTTCTTGAAGAAGTGTTCGAAGACAAACTATCAATGTTATTTAACGATGAGATGTCAAAATCCCCGCTTAATGCCAATCCCCAATAAATCACCAATCGACTTGAGATTCCCCGCAGTTTGGGGAATTCCCCATAAATTGGCAACGCTGATAATGTAGCCAGATCAAATAAGAGGCAAATCTACTAAAGGCTACCCAAGTAACTATTTAAAGTTATTTGGATAGTTAAAAGGGTGTTTTTTACGAGTGTAACTAATACTTTGACATTTTTCAATATTTACTGCTATTTTATTTATCGTGTAATAATTAGTTAGACTATCTAAATCTGCTTGAAGAGCTCTGCAATCATCAATGTAGCTAATTTTACAAAATATTTTCTTGTCATCAGCATACATTAAATGTTTAGAGTGCTTTAAAGAATCAGATATGTCGAACAAGTAAGCATTATAAAAAAGAGGCCCGAGATGTGAGCCCTGAGGCACTCCGCTGGGGATTTCGCTGAAGTTAGAGCGGTAACCTCCCACTACTACTTCTTGAAGAAGTGTTCGAAGACAAACTATCAATGTTATTTAACGATGAGATGTCAAAATCCCCGCTTAATGCCAATCCCCAATAAATCACCAATCGACTTGAGATTCCCCGCAGTTTGGGGAATTCCCCATAAATTGGCAACGCTGATAATGTAGCCAGATCAAATAAGAGGCAAATCTACTAAAGGCTACCCAAGTAACTATTTAAAGTTATATGGATAGTTAAAAGGGTGTTTTTTACGAGTGTAACTAATACTTTGACATTTTTCAATATTTACTGCTATTTTATTTATCGTGTAATAATTAGTTAGACTATCTAAATCTGCTTGAAGAGCTCTGCAATCATCAATGTAGCTAATTTTACAAAATATTTTCTTGTCATTCAGCATACATTAAATGTTTAGAGTGCTTTAAAGAATCAGATATATCGAACAAGTAAGCATTATAAAAAAGAGGCCCGAGATGTGAGCCCTGAGGCACTCCGCTGGGGATTTCGCTGAAGTTAGAGCGGTAACCTCCCACTACTACTTCTTGAAGAAGTGTTCGAAGACAAACTATCAATGTTATTTAACGATGAGGTGTCAAAATCCCCGCTTAATGCCAATCCCCAATAAATCACCAATCGACTTGAGATTCCCCGCAGTTTGGGGAATTCCCCATAAATTGGCAACGCTGATAATGTAGCCAGATCAAATAAGAGGCAAATAAACAAAAAAATCTATTACTATCTCTTACGAGCAGATGCAAAACGTCATATGAAAGAAAGAGATGTCTATAGAACTTTGGTTACAGCAAAATAATCGAATGGCACCGTTTCGTACTAAAGTAACCATCCACATTCTGTTAAAATTCTTACCGTGGTGTGTTAACCAGATGGTTTCAAGTAAATATAGCTGTGGGCGCGCAACGCTTTTAGGGTGAGATTCAGAAACGAGTCTAAGCGTGAACTTACGCTTCCATATGTCAAAATGCACTCCTTACGCCCCTAATTTTGACAGATGGAAGCGTGAACTTAGCTTAGACTCGTTTCTGAATCTCACCCTTAATATCACCCTAAGACGTGCGCGAAAGGTTAGTGCTTTCTCTTTTTATCACACGTATTACTCACATTAGGATGACAAGTACTTAATAATGGAAATTTGTTCAACTTAATAGGCTTTATCTATGTACGTAGGTAATACTATATCTTTGGTGTGCTGTTCCGGGGTGAAATACCGTGTCACATTCGATAAAATGCCACGTTTTTCTTGCAGCCGGTTCTGCCTTTGTCTTTATGTAGGAGCCGAAGTTAAGAGTGGACGTAAGAATAACGCCAAGAAACTCGAGGTTGCCAGTAATAGGTACTTATAAATCTCGGAAAGTCAGGGGCAGTTGGAATTTAATCCGTTTGGCGGAAATAATACAGGCCTTGGTCTTGGCTGCATTGAACCTGACCAAGTTGGCATCACCACACTCGAAGCTTGCCTTCAGGGTCAAGTTCAAGCGCTGAAGGCGCTTCGAGTGCACTGGTACGCACATTGGATATGTATATCTCAACAACGGTACTCTCATCTGCGTACCCAAACATACCTGGCTTTAACAGATCGTTTATATGCAGCAGTATAACGTGCAGAGTGAATCTATCCTTAAAGGACCCCGGCATTAATAGACAATTGGTCGGACGAGTCTCGTCAATTACCACACGAATCGATCGATGCCTCAAGAAGTCCAATATCCAATTGCATATCCAGCAGGAAGGCCGTATGAAGGAAGCTTGCTAATAAGACAGTCGTGCCAAAACCTGTCAAAAGCCTTCGAGATGTCAAGGGAAACAGTATGTGTTTCCCCGTGTTTCTGAACGGCTTCGCTCCAGATGTGTGGCATAGAAAAGGTCTCGAAGGTCTCGAGTAAATCCGTAAAGACGTATTACCGATCACTAAGGAGGCTATTTGCTTCGATATATGCCAGAAGCCTGTGATTCAGTACGCGTCTTACAGTCGTGCAGAGTATGGACGTTACCAAGATTGGCCTAGCGTTGACCGGGTCAGCTCGGGTGCGCTTTTTGGGCACGGGCTGCACGTTAGCCAGCTACTAAGCTTTTGGCACTTTCCTAATGAGAGTCGAAATAGGCGTGTCAGGATTGGAGTCAACTCAGGGCACTTGCTAATAAGTGTACTTTTCATCCATATTACTTTTATTACTGAAACTCTTTGAAATTCATCAGATAACAAAGTCAAATTGTATTTATCACCCGCTTCGAGTCTCAACCTCATCTTTTCAGGACCTGACACCTTGTATAGTCAAAAGTCTTACCCTGCGTATAAAAGATCAGCGTCTACTACGTTACTAATTAAATGATGTCGGGTAATATACTAGTGTTTGTGTTCTACTGCAAGTTTTGGAGGAAATAATATATATTCTTCGTACATCTGTGTATTTCGGTCTGGTTTATTTGGGTGATATCGTCGGGAAAGGCCGATTTGTAAAAGGAGCTCCCTTAATAAGGCCATCTAGTGAGATTTGCTTTAACTACAATCGATTTATGAGTCAAGATTGAACACAAGTAATGACTAAATTCACTAGGTGTCGCTACCCGTGCTTATTAACCTACGTGCCTAGGTATATTGGATTACTTATGGGAATTTTCAAAAATCCTATCTTAATGCTCATCTGCGTTATATAAGGAAATGTTGTGCAAAGGAGATGTTTCAAAATGTATGGAGCCTCAGCAATGTGTTTGTACACTATACTCAAGAATAGTCACATACACTTAAAACAGCTTTTAACTGTAAATTTTCTTTAAAACAGCTCAGTATATTACGTGTGTTTAAAACGAGAATTTCCATTTAAATTCTAACACAACAAAATGCTGTCATGTAGGTAAGATGTATGAGACACTTCACCTCCCAGCCCGCAACACCCCGCTGTCGCCCTAAGCATGCTGCCAGAGCTATCTATTAACCCCACATAGATCCCCACGTTGTGGTCGTGGTGGGCCTTGCATGTCTTGATTATTTTTCCTCTCATGGCAGGCCTAAGTGAGACACTAGACTAAGCCATATCAGTGGTGGAATTCGATGTAGACTGCCGTCAGGACGGGCCGTTAGTTTTTTCAGATAGTAGCCGAATTTCATTTCTCTTACTTCGGGTTAGCAGAGGATACAGAGGTTGCGAAGTCAAGATGGGTTTCGGCACCAGCAGCAAGGCAAACTTCTAATCCTGAGGTATCCTGAGTGTCTTGACCAAGTATCCCTACTCAGCAAAACGACCGAGAGTCTTGGCTTAGTCGCCCGGACTGCGAGGAATACAATCTCTATAAAAGAATCTCTTCGAATTCTAAGTTTGGCGTGCGGCGAGGGACATCCCCCCTGGCTGTAGATATTTTTATTTTCTTTCCTTAAATCAGTTCAGTCTCTAGGCGGCGGAACCCTTGTACCCAGTAATACGCTTGCGCTTGCTTGTACACGGGGCACTGCTCGGGTGGACTGTTTATTTTCCCCATACTTGTGGGATTAAATATGTGGATATTCCACCCATGTACGTCCGAAGAGTTTGGCTTCCACATTTTTCGTGCGTACCTACCGTTAAAGGAATTTGGAACTCCTTGCCAGTGTGTTGCGACCGATATTACCTGGGAATTTTCAAGTCGCGAGTGCATAGATGATACATATATATACGCGAGTGTTCACCCCGATGACGATGACGCAAGACGTCCTGGCCAGACCATAATTAATTTGATTTATATATATGTAAAAGTCGTCGTGTGGTGCCGGCTAAGAATACCACCACCCCGTTTCATCCCGTGGGTGTCGTAAAAGGCGACTATGGGATTATCCGGAGGATGGGCAGCAGCGTCCTTCGAGTACATTAACAACTCAACCGCGATCGCCAACCCGCCTGCCAAGCGTGGCGATTATGGCAAAACCCCCCAATGAGCACACAACACACCCATATCAGTCGTTGTGGTGATCTTTGGGGGAGGCTTCTGTCCAGACGTGGACGTTTTTCGGCTGAAATGATGATGATATGTAAAAGTCAGTATCTAGTAGGTAATAGTATAATTCATGTAAAATTCATTAAATTAAAAAGAAGATTATATCATTGCATTGGAAAAGCACGCACATGTATTTTATTTTATTTGTATTTTACCTATTTTTCTTCTTAATACATTTTTTTCCACCTCCTCCTGATTGCAGCGTCCAAGTGCCACACGAATAAGACAAGCCCAGACCTAGACAGCTATAGTAACAACCTGGTACAATCGATTAATTCTTACATAACATAATCAGCCCTGAGAACGGGCCTTTTCTCAAGATGAGAAAGGTTAGGCCTTAGTCCACCACGCTGGCATGGTGCAGGTTGGCGGCGTACGGACACCATTGAGAACATTTTGGAGCCCTCTGAGATGTGCCGGTTTCCTCACGATTTTTTTCCTTCACCGTTAACGCAATAACGATTAATTGGTACTATAGCTCAAAAAATAACTCGTTCTTAATCATCGCAGCCAATAAAACGTCCACTGCTGGATATACTTCTGCTATAATTAGGAATCACGTAGGTAAGTGATTTATTCCTCAAAATAGAAGATAAACTCAGAGGAATTCGCTTTATGAACACCGAAGGTGGCTGCGTTCGCAAAAAAACGTGGAAGAGGTCTCTAAAAAGAGTGGGCTCACTGCTTCAGTCAATGGTTCCATCGCATGCCACCATGCTCAGAAAGGAACGGAAACTACTTCGAAAACAATAAAATTATTATCAGGACGTGGGATCCTTCCGTTTTTTATTTTCTAAAAACTTTTAGTGAGACCCTCGTACTGAAAAGATTCCGTAATGAATGAATGCGGCGTTGCACCAGTGGGTAGCTACAGTGTGATCATACGAGAACCTGGAGGTGTAGAAGATTATCGCCCCAGTAGTTTTAGCCGGTAGGAGTCCGGCGATGCCCCTTCGCCCTTCCCCGGAGCGGAGAAAATTAATGATGAATTTTCACAGGGATAAATTAAAAAAGGTGTAGCTTAAGTTTTTTTAATAAGTTCAATTTTGACATAAATGTAAATTATTTTACAATTTGTGTAAGAATAAAGAAAAGAAATTAGTTATCGTAATTTTTGCTGTTGAAGTAATTATGTATTTGGAGTTCTTTTATTTATTTATTTATTCAGAAAACCAACAGCGATACAATAATGTGTACAAAAGTCATTTATAACTGCTAAGTATGGCCAATTATAGGTTTCCCTAGGTAACTATTAGATTATATAATTCGGCTAAAGAACAGACGAAAAATGTTTAATAATATTTAAAAAAAAGATATTATGACAATAATCGAGTGCAGCTATATAAACCAGAAACGTTACCAAATATCAAACAAATTAAGCACTCTGATGGAGTGAAGTTAAATGGAGCTGCTTATCTTTTATAATTTTCATAAGTTGAGACTTAAAAGATGTTTTAGACAGGCAGAAAAAGTCTGCATCACAGAATGTGGTATTATATGTTCGAGCAATGCGCGTGAGTACACCGTTTTTAGCATAGTTAGTGGCATGTCTGGGTACATTTAACATTGGTGTGTGTCGTGTGCGACGCAGCGGGGCGCTAAATGTCACTTGCGACAACAATTCGGGACAGTCCAAGCGACCGTTGAGTATATCGTACAATAGACACATATCCAGTACTTTGCGTCTATCTTCAAGGGTCAGCAAGCCGTGTGTGCTACAACTGAGTTCGTATGATAGTGGAGGTTTGCGTAGGCGATAGTTTAGGTGGTTAACAAATGTTTTTTGAATTCTTTCTAGTTGATTTGTGTATATTATATAGCACGGTGACCATATAGGGCAAGCATACTCTAGGGTGCTACGCACATACGAGAAATAAACAGTCTTCAAGGCTTCTACGTTCTTAAATACTCTACAAGATCTTAAAACGAATCCTAGATTTTTAAAAGCCTTTGTACTAATGTAGTCTGCATGTTCAGAGAATGACAGTTTACTATCGAACACAACTCCCAAATCATGAACTGTATTAACTTTTTTAATCGTGCTGCCTTTAAAGTTATATGGATAGTTAAAAGGGTGTTTTTTACGAGTGTAACTAATACTTTGACATTTTTCAATATTTACTGCTATTTTATTTATCGTGTAATAATTAGTTAGACTATCTAAATCTGCTTGAAGAGCTCTGCAATCATCAATGTAGCTAATTTTACAAAATAATCTCTTGTCATCAGCATACATTAAATGTTTAGAGTGCTTTAAAGAATCAGATATGTCGAACAAGTAAGCATTATAAAAAAGAGGCCCGAGATGTGAGCCCTGAGGCACTCCGCTGGGGATTTCGCTGAAGTTAGAGCGGTAACCTCCCACTACTACTTCTTGAAGAAGTGTTCGAAGACAAACTATCAATGTTATTTAACGATGAGATGTCAAAATCCCCGCTTAATGCCAATCCCCAATAAATCACCAATCGACTTGAGATTCCCCGCAGTTTGGGGAATTCCCCATAAATTGGCAACGCTGATAATGTAGCCAGATCAAATAAGAGGCAAATCTACTAAAGGCTACCCAAGTAACTATTTAAAGTTATTTGGATAGTTAAAAGGGTGTTTTTTACGAGTGTAACTAATACTTTGACATTTTTCAATATTTACTGCTATTTTATTTATCGTGTAATAATTAGTTAGACTATCTAAATCTGCTTGAAGAGCTCTGCAATCATCAATGTAGCTAATTTTACAAAATATTTTCTTGTCATCAGCATACATTAAATGTTTAGAGTGCTTTAAAGAATCATATATGTCGAACAAGTAAGCATTATAAAAAAGAGGCCCGAGATGTGAGCCCTGAGGCACTCCGCTGGGGATTTCGCTGAAGTTAGAGCGGTAACCTCCCACTACTACTTCTTGAAGAAGTGTTCGAAGACAAACTATCAATGTTATTTAACGATGAGATGTCAAAATCCCCGCTTAATGCCAATCCCCAATAAATCACCAATCGACTTGAGATTCCCCGCAGTTTGGGGAATTCCCCATAAATTGGCAACGCTGATAATGTAGCCAGATCAAATAAGAGGCAAATCTACTAAAGGCTACCCAAGTAACTATTTAAAGTTATATGGATAGTTAAAAGGGTGTTTTTTACGAGTGTAACTAATACTTTGACATTTTTCAATATTTACTGCTATTTTATTTATCGTGTAATAATTAGTTAGACTATCTAAATCTGCTTGAAGAGCTCTGCAATCATCAATGTAGCTAATTTTACAAAATATTTTCTTGTCATTCAGCATACATTAAATGTTTAGAGTGCTTTAAAGAATCAGATATATCGAACAAGTAAGCATTATAAAAAAGAGGCCCGAGATGTGAGCCCTGAGGCACTCCGCTGGGGATTTCGCTGAAGTTAGAGCGGTAACCTCCCACTACTACTTCTTGAAGAAGTGTTCGAAGACAAACTATCAATGTTATTTAACGATGAGGTGTCAAAATCCCCGCTTAATGCCAATCCCCAATAAATCACCAATCGACTTGAGATTCCCCGCAGTTTGGGGAATTCCCCATAAATTGGCAACGCTGATAATGTAGCCAGATCAAATAAGAGGCAAATAAACAAAAAAATCTATTACTATCTCTTACGAGCAGATGCAAAACGTCATATGAAAGAAAGAGATGTCTATAGAACTTTGGTTACAGCAAAATAATCGAATGGCACCGTTTCGTACTAAAGTAACCATCCACATTCTGTTAAAATTCTTACCGTGGTGTGTTAACCAGATGGTTTCAAGTAAATATAGCTGTGGGCGCGCAACGCTTTTAGGGTGAGATTCAGAAACGAGTCTAAGCGTGAACTTACGCTTCCATATGTCAAAATGCACTCCTTACGCCCCTAATTTTGACAGATGGAAGCGTGAACTTAGCTTAGACTCGTTTCTGAATCTCACCCTTAATATCACCCTAAGACGTGCGCGAAAGGTTAGTGCTTTCTCTTTTTATCACACGTATTACTCACATTAGGATGACAAGTACTTAATAATGGAAATTTGTTCAACTTAATAGGCTTTATCTATGTACGTAGGTAATACTATATCTTTGGTGTGCTGTTCCGGGGTGAAATACCGTGTCACATTCGATAAAATGCCACGTTTTTCTTGCAGCCGGTTCTGCCTTTGTCTTTATGTAGGAGCCGAAGTTAAGAGTGGACGTAAGAATAACGCCAAGAAACTCGAGGTTGCCAGTAATAGGTACTTATAAATCTCGGAAAGTCAGGGGCAGTTGGAATTTAATCCGTTTGGCGGAAATAATACAGGCCTTGGTCTTGGCTGCATTGAACCTGACCAAGTTGGCATCACCACACTCGAAGCTTGCCTTCAGGGTCAAGTTCAAGCGCTGAAGGCGCTTCGAGTGCACTGGTACGCACATTGGATATGTATATCTCAACAACGGTACTCTCATCTGCGTACCCAAACATACCTGGCTTTAACAGATCGTTTATATGCAGCAGTATAACGTGCAGAGTGAATCTATCCTTAAAGGACCCCGGCATTAATAGACAATTGGTCGGACGAGTCTCGTCAATTACCACACGAATCGATCGATGCCTCAAGAAGTCCAATATCCAATTGCATATCCAGCAGGAAGGCCGTATGAAGGAAGCTTGCTAATAAGACAGTCGTGCCAAAACCTGTCAAAAGCCTTCGAGATGTCAAGGGAAACAGTATGTGTTTCCCCGTGTTTCTGAACGGCTTCGCTCCAGATGTGTGGCATAGAAAAGGTCTCGAAGGTCTCGAGTAAATCCGTAAAGACGTATTACCGATCACTAAGGAGGCTATTTGCTTCGATATATGCCAGAAGCCTGTGATTCAGTACGCGTCTTACAGTCGTGCAGAGTATGGACGTTACCAAGATTGGCCTAGCGTTGACCGGGTCAGCTCGGGTGCGCTTTTTGGGCACGGGCTGCACGTTAGCCAGCTACTAAGCTTTTGGCACTTTCCTAATGAGAGTCGAAATAGGCGTGTCAGGATTGGAGTCAACTCAGGGCACTTGCTAATAAGTGTACTTTTCATCCATATTACTTTTATTACTGAAACTCTTTGAAATTCATCAGATAACAAAGTCAAATTGTATTTATCACCCGCTTCGAGTCTCAACCTCATCTTTTCAGGACCTGACACCTTGTATAGTCAAAAGTCTTACCCTGCGTATAAAAGATCAGCGTCTACTACGTTACTAATTAAATGATGTCGGGTAATATACTAGTGTTTGTGTTCTACTGCAAGTTTTGGAGGAAATAATATATATTCTTCGTACATCTGTGTATTTCGGTCTGGTTTATTTGGGTGATATCGTCGGGAAAGGCCGATTTGTAAAAGGAGCTCCCTTAATAAGGCCATCTAGTGAGATTTGCTTTAACTACAATCGATTTATGAGTCAAGATTGAACACAAGTAATGACTAAATTCACTAGGTGTCGCTACCCGTGCTTATTAACCTACGTGCCTAGGTATATTGGATTACTTATGGGAATTTTCAAAAATCCTATCTTAATGCTCATCTGCGTTATATAAGGAAATGTTGTGCAAAGGAGATGTTTCAAAATGTATGGAGCCTCAGCAATGTGTTTGTACACTATACTCAAGAATAGTCACATACACTTAAAACAGCTTTTAACTGTAAATTTTCTTTAAAACAGCTCAGTATATTACGTGTGTTTAAAACGAGAATTTCCATTTAAATTCTAACACAACAAAATGCTGTCATGTAGGTAAGATGTATGAGACACTTCACCTCCCAGCCCGCAACACCCCGCTGTCGCCCTAAGCATGCTGCCAGAGCTATCTATTAACCCCACATAGATCCCCACGTTGTGGTCGTGGTGGGCCTTGCATGTCTTGATTATTTTTCCTCTCATGGCAGGCCTAAGTGAGACACTAGACTAAGCCATATCAGTGGTGGAATTCGATGTAGACTGCCGTCAGGACGGGCCGTTAGTTTTTTCAGATAGTAGCCGAATTTCATTTCTCTTACTTCGGGTTAGCAGAGGATACAGAGGTTGCGAAGTCAAGATGGGTTTCGGCACCAGCAGCAAGGCAAACTTCTAATCCTGAGGTATCCTGAGTGTCTTGACCAAGTATCCCTACTCAGCAAAACGACCGAGAGTCTTGGCTTAGTCGCCCGGACTGCGAGGAATACAATCTCTATAAAAGAATCTCTTCGAATTCTAAGTTTGGCGTGCGGCGAGGGACATCCCCCCTGGCTGTAGATATTTTTATTTTCTTTCCTTAAATCAGTTCAGTCTCTAGGCGGCGGAACCCTTGTACCCAGTAATACGCTTGCGCTTGCTTGTACACGGGGCACTGCTCGGGTGGACTGTTTATTTTCCCCATACTTGTGGGATTAAATATGTGGATATTCCACCCATGTACGTCCGAAGAGTTTGGCTTCCACATTTTTCGTGCGTACCTACCGTTAAAGGAATTTGGAACTCCTTGCCAGTGTGTTGCGACCGATATTACCTGGGAATTTTCAAGTCGCGAGTGCATAGATGATACATATATATACGCGAGTGTTCACCCCGATGACGATGACGCAAGACGTCCTGGCCAGACCATAATTAATTTGATTTATATATATGTAAAAGTCGTCGTGTGGTGCCGGCTAAGAATACCACCACCCCGTTTCATCCCGTGGGTGTCGTAAAAGGCGACTATGGGATTATCCGGAGGATGGGCAGCAGCGTCCTTCGAGTACATTAACAACTCAACCGCGATCGCCAACCCGCCTGCCAAGCGTGGCGATTATGGCAAAACCCCCCAATGAGCACACAACACACCCATATCAGTCGTTGTGGTGATCTTTGGGGGAGGCTTCTGTCCAGACGTGGACGTTTTTCGGCTGAAATGATGATGATATGTAAAAGTCAGTATCTAGTAGGTAATAGTATAATTCATGTAAAATTCATTGAATTAAAAAGAAGATTATATCATTGCATTGGAAAAGCACGCACATGTATTTTATTTTATTTGTATTTTACCTATTTTTCTTCTTAATACATTTTTTTCCACCTCCTCCTGATTGCAGCGTCCAAGTGCCACACGAATAAGACAAGCCCAGACCTAGACAGCTATAGTAACAACCTGGTACAATCGATTAATTCTTACATAACATAATCAGCCCTGAGAACGGGCCTTTTCTCAAGATGAGAAAGGTTAGGCCTTAGTCCACCACGCTGGCATGGTGCAGGTTGGCGGCGTACGGACACCATTGAGAACATTTTGGAGCCCTCTGAGATGTGCCGGTTTCCTCACGATTTTTTTCCTTCACCGTTAACGCAATAACGATTAATTGGTACTATAGCTCAAAAAATAACTCGTTCTTAATCATCGCAGCCAATAAAACGTCCACTGCTGGATATACTTCTGCTATAATTAGGAATCACGTAGGTAAGTGATTTATTCCTCAAAATAGAAGATAAACTCAGAGGAATTCGCTTTATGAACACCGAAGGTGGCTGCGTTCGCAAAAAAACGTGGAAGAGGTCTCTAAAAAGAGTGGGCTCACTGCTTCAGTCAATGGTTCCATCGCATGCCACCATGCTCAGAAAGGAACGGAAACTACTTCGAAAACAATAAAATTATTATCAGGACGTGGGATCCTTCCGTTTTTTATTTTCTAAAAACTTTTAGTGAGACCCTCGTACTGAAAAGATTCCGTAATGAATGAATGCCTTAAATGGAAACCATTAGTCTCAAAAGTCCGAATCTGATTGAAGCTTTGAAATGTTACGTATGTTCACAACTGCATTATGCCTTAGGCTGAATTCATAATGGAACGATAAACCATACCTGTGTTATACAAAATATTATATTATATAGTATTTATACATTTTTTTACAATCGCACCGGAGCCTCCTATTGCATGCCTTAATTTTTTTAAATCCCATCTCCGATCTCCATCTAAATACTCCCCTTTAGTGGAGAGGAAGTGGCTATAAAGAGCCTAGGTAAGCTAGCCTGCCGTCTCTACGGGGGCGTCGTGCGGTCTGTGGCGCTCTACGGGGCGCCTGTATGGTCATCCCGGCTGTCAGGCGTCCAGCGCTGCAAAACCAAACTTCACAGTCTGCAGCGCAGAGTGGCTATACGGATCGCACGGGGAAACAGGACAGTGTCCTACGAGGCGACAACTCTCCTGGCACGCTTTCCGCCTTTCGACATCCAGGCGGAGATGGATGCGTGGGTCTATGACCAGACAGAAAAAAAAGGAAAGCTAGCCTAATTTAATTTTAGTATATAATAAAATTAATTTTATTATATATTAAAATTAAAATAAAGACTAGAATATAGAATCGACAAGACTTTTTAGTTTATCAGGTGAAGAAACGAGCAATTCATTCGCCTGGTGGTAAGCGTCATGCCTGTCCTAACAATTGTAATGCCTCCCAGAAGTAGTCCTGCAGGCACCACTGCGCTCACCATCTCGGGAGTTAGTTATTTATTTTCTTATACCCAGTAATTCTCGCGCTTTCCTATCGACTTGATTCTTTGACTATACAGGAATATACGTATTGTTTCTCTTTGCGTTCTCTACAGCATTAATAATATTAGGAGATGTATGTATGTGCCCAGAAGAATTTACAACGGAAATTATAAACGACATGTATATCTCTCAGATGTCTTCATAAGAGGTCGATAATGTGTCGCTGCGATGTCTTTTTAAGTCACAGGTCTCTTCTTCTTGGTTGAATGTATGGAGCACAAACTGATAGGTATCGATTTATTATTTTTCTGAATTTGGCTCTTGGATCAGTAGATAAGCAACGTTGCTTCAGAATAACAAATAATGTAGACCAGACTAAAGCTAGTAGTTGCTTACTTTGAATGTTTAAGGATCTACTCGTAGCTATAGTACCACATGATTTGACTGTGTAAGCCCAAAAAAACGCTTGCCACAAAAACTGATTCTCGAGATATATCAATTTAATATGTGTACCTACCCACGGCCGAAAACTGAAACGCCAGTTACAATGATATTATATATTAAAAGTTAATATTAATTCCCGCTTTAACGATTTGAGGCATGAATTCTGCTGAATTTCTTAAACGAAACCGGGTTTCGTACTGAGAAAAGGTTAAACGGGATTTGATATTAACTGGCGTTTCAGTATTCGGCCATTAAATATTGTAATCTATTATTAGAACAGAAAACGGGATATTTATCATGTTATTTATTCACTTCGAGTTCCCAATATTTATTCTGTTCTAATAATATTGTCAGTGATCATGTCAGTTTAAAAAAATAGATTTTTCCATTTCAGTATGCCCTAACTTTATAATTAATACAACTTAACTTTATTGATGACTGCTATAGTTTCTACAACAGAATTTATAGGCTGTGCCTCTGTTGCCGGAGCAGGCAACGTTGAAATTAAGGGACCAGAGGTGTGATGCTGATGCTCAGGAGTAGAGTGTCAGATATTGACTGTGGATATTGTTATAAAATAAGGGTAAAAATGGATGAAAAAAGTGTAATAACCTATACAACTTACGAAGTATAGTTTGTGATGATGAACACTACTGGCAGCTGTACCTACTAAGTGCCACTGCAACTCTGTCTGCAGTATTTTGCAGTAACACGACATTTGAATAATGGCAACTAGAAGTTCTTAGATTTTTGTATGTTTAGACATGTCATAAACAAAGGATATGCTCCCAAATAAATCTACAATGTACTAAATGGATCGATTATTCGAGATAATCGATAACATTTGGTTCCAAAGTAGTTATAAGAAATCGCAACACTACCGCAAGTATATTATTTTGAACTTAAATTAAATCGGAATTAATTCGAACGAATGGCAAACCAAATAAGTAACATCACCGTGGCCGCTCCCTAAATGTTTTGCGAGGTTATTGACACGCGTGTAAGTGGTTTGCGCGGCAAAACCTTATCATGTTAATGTACCACGTTTACAAGCACCGCAACCACTATAAAAATCTTTATATAGGTCAACTGTTACATGTAAATCAAAGATTCTTTGTTTATCTGTTGTTTTTGAGTGAACTATTATTATTAGGTCACACGGACGTTACGTGATATGTTGAAAAATATGCAGCATGAGAACGGAAAAAATAACAATAATATTGTGTATTAGCTGGTATTCGTATTACGTGAGACTATAGATTAATTATTTACTCGAATTTGACGATCATCACGTGTGATCAGATATTTTTTTAGACGTACAATCGATTTTATTGAATGAACTGAATGAATTGTCTTAAAATGTATCAATCAAAAATGAAGCAAATCTCTTGAGCATTACTTTGATTTTAGCTAAAGATCTTGTTGCTTTTTGTAGTTTAGCCTAATTGGTTAAGCGACACTAGCCACCAACAGTTTGCTTGGAAAGGTCGTTGGTATCCCCAAAACATGTAAAGAAGCAGCTTCTTATTTGGGAACTCACTCATAGGTATATGATATCGAGACAATAACAAGAAAACCGCTTAGCAAGCGGATAAACGATCTTAGTATTATATATATGTAGAGGTTCATCCTTCTGACCTTTCTAACCATGCCTACTTAATCATAATATTTTTTATATGATAGAAATGGCAACCAAACAACTGCTTAATCAATGGTAAGTAGCAACCGAACTCATGGACATTAGCAACTTTATTGTATTTTATTTGGCCTAGTGGAAATTTTTACTTTTACATCCTCCGCCCTGGGAAAGGGCGAAGGGGCATGCCGGACTCCTACTAAAACCACTGAGGCGGTCATCTTCGGTACCTAAAGGACATTAGCAACCTAGTGATTACTGATGGGTTGCCGACTTAAGGCTCAGGGAATTTCACTAGCTGTTCCTACCCTTCACTTGGAACTCAACTACGCTTACACATAGATATTATAATGAGTCAAATAGGTAGGATCGTATTAGGTACAACTTTAGTCGAGTTCTTCAGAACATCACCTTTTACATCGTCTATGAGAAATGTCCAGACTAGCCCGCCGACTATGTCCAGACCCATGTAACAAATTCAAATTCACGACTGTGGTATTAAGGCATTCATCCCTTTTGATTCCAGGCATCTAAAACAAAACAATGCAGTAGCATTGTAAACATAAATGTAGTAACTAAAGTATTGCATAATAAATTATATAGAAACTGAACACGATTCGTTCACCTCGATATTGAGAGGTTATTGTCAAGTCAAGGTTGATCACCAGCTTACTATGTACGACACATGACCGACCCAGAAACCTTATGTTTTTGAAGAATTGTTAACAGTGAGTCATAGTGCATACTTTTGATGTAAACAATACTTAACTTTGGACCACTGACACAATAAAATGGATAATATAAATTTAGGCAGTTGGTTGATTTCTATCCCGCCAATATCGTAGCCTACATAGAACATTTCGAAGAAAGAAAGAAAGAAAATAATTTATTTTTGACTCGCACATACCATATTCATCTGAAGACAATAAAACAGATCTATAGAGTGGCTTTCCTCCTATGATGTGTTTGGAGTACCTTTTTGTATGAAATAGGATTAGGTTTCCACGCCGAAAATGAATGGCGAAAGAACAAAGGAGATTTATAAATTGGAATGACGTAAAATGCAGGGAACACACGCTCGATAAAACTAGCTGTAGCAGATCAAAAAGCACCTATGTCCTCACATAGGAAGTCATATTCTCTAGTTACTGCGATATGGCGAGATAAGTTATAATAAATGATGTTCTCTATTTATTTTCACTTATTCTAATGAACATAATAAGGTTTTCAGATTTCCCATCCATATTAAAACATATTTCAAACTTCAAAACAGTCGCTTCTTTAGAAGTCTGTGGTTTATGACAGGCTCTTCCTCCATCAAGACGGTGCTTGAATCATTATTTTTAATAATTACCTTCAAAATTGCATCTCTTCGCTGTACTTAAGTCATTAACTACGACAGCGTGGAACGTTACATTTTATAGTTACTTGGCTCCGTATTTGTCAGCTGTTTTTGCATTCTTCAAAATCATTTTAGTCAACTAAAGAATTCTGTTCAAACAAGCAAGAAACCCTGGTGTTGTAGTCTTCAATTTCCTGTATGGTTGAATAGTTATTTTAAGTGATCCGAGGATATAAATAAGCATATGTGTAGAAACATAACAATACACACACTGCTAGGTACTGATTTTACTTATTATGTTAGTCATGAGTTACTCGAGGAAAGAAGAATAACAATTATTAGATGTAATATTGAACTAAAGCTATTGGGCGTGAAGTACCTAAGCAAACATGCTCTTAGGGTTGTGTATAAAAAATACAAAAACGCATGCGGTCAAACTTTGATGTGTCGGTATGGGGGACTGTGTCCATCGTAAGTATCTTTAAAAAGCTATTGTAACCATAACAACGTGAGCTGACGACTGTTATTGAACGGCTGAACTGGAATTAAAAGGTTTAGCCCTTTTTACACGATGGACTTTTTTAAAGAGCCTGGTGTATTTTGTTTTATATACTATATAAATACAATTTTACGCTCAACACTGACTCACTTTTGCGTGTGGTGTCCGGATTAAGAATGTAGCATCACTCCATCTGCTCCCGTGGATGTCGTAAAAGGCGACTAAGGGAAACTAAACCAGAGGGATGGGCAGCGGCAACTCGTATTTATGTGATTAGTGAAGGAAAGAAAGAAAATGTTTTATTTTGGACTGGGTAAAACAACATTATTGTTTTTATTGTATTTATTTATACTACATAGTGACGAGATAAGCAAGGCCAGGCAAGGCGTCATGCCTTCCCATAACAATTGTAATGCTACCCAGGACAAGTCCAGCGTGGCATCATACTGCGTTCGTCACCTCGAGACATTAAGTTGTTTAGTCTCTTATGCCCTGTAACTTCACTAGCAATAGTACTCTTTTGACCGAAACACAGTAATCTCTAAACACTACTTTTAGATGCGAATATCTGGCACTGGGTGTAGGTAACCGGCTAAGCTCAAAGCTTTAAAACACATGTTACCTAATAGTATATTTTTATAGCTTTGAGTACATTTGGGTGTCAGAAATGGCATGAAGAATGAGATATAATAAATATTCAATATTTGATTTAAAAATCGATTGGACCCTTAAAAGGTACTGCGTACGACGATAACAAGTTCAGATAACATTTAACCAACAATATGAAAAATGGCTGCCAATTATAAGAAAATAATAAAAAGAACGACGTTTAACTTTTTTGCATTTATTCTCGCGTCGCGAAAATACGGATATACTGACATAATCATATAACGGTTACTGGTATAAATAAATATTCATCTTTTTAGTAAGTGTCGCGAGAGGGTCGAGGCACTATCTGTTCTCGGTGACTTAAGTGATTTGTAATCTTAAATCATGACAGCTCGTGCCTCCGAGGTTACAAATCGGGTGGCCTATAGTTATTAAGTCTGTCCAAAAATACTATACTGACGTATTATATTATAATTAAGACTTGGGTAATTTGTCTAACGCTTAGCGTAACGGGAATTAAATATACAGTGTGTTAATTAACGAAAGTAGTTCCCGATATACTGTTAAGTTTGACACATAATTAAAGGCATAAATTAAAAGAAAAAAATAAGCATACAAAATCCTAACTTAAAAATGTATTTCAATTGAATGAATCAAAATCGTTAAAACATTATTTTATGATTCAGAGACAATCTCCGATTCCATATTTTAATGAATACCGATTTCTATTGAATAAATGATAGTTCGCACGCAGATCATGTTATTTTAATAGAGTTCTGTTTGTTTTATGTTTGAAAAGAATGCTTTCTTTCATCATCATCATCATTTCAGCCGAAAGACGTCCACTACAGGATAGGACCCAAAGCCCCAAAGATTCTGACAACGACCGGTATGCGTTTCTGTTGTGTACTCATTGGCGGGTTTTGCCATAATCGCCACGCTTGGCAGACGGATTGGTGGTCACAGTTGAGTTGTAAATATACTCGAAGGATGCTGCTGCCTATCCTCCGGCTAATCCCAGTCTCCTTTTACGACACACAAGGGATGAGTATGGTAGTGGTATTCTTAGCCTGCACCACACGGAACCTGCTTTATTTAAATTTCGAAGTCCACAAATAAAATTTCTGGTATTTTTTTAAACAAGTAGTTAAAAAAAGTGAATACAAAATAATTCGTAAGGTTCGCAACAATGTAGTTTACAATTATTATGGTGTCCAGATTAAGAATATAGCACCACTCCATCTCCTCCCGTGGATGTCGTAAAAGGCGACTAAGGGAATCTAAACCAGAGGGATGGGCAGCAGCGTCTCTTGCCAAGCGTGGTGAGTATTGGCAAATACCCCCCAAAATTATGGCACAGTTGTGAAAATCTATGAGGGAGGCCTTTGTTCAGCAGTGGACGTATAAATGGCCGATATGTATATGTAAGTCTGTTTTACCATAAACATTTACATACATAATCAGCCCATTACTGGCACGGGCCTTTTCTCCCAATCAGAAAGGTTAGTCCTTAGCCCACACTGGCCTAGTGCGGGTTGGCGGACTACACACAGCATTGAGAACCTTTTAGAGCCCTCTCAGGTGTGCAGGTTTCCTCACGATGTTTACCTCCTCCTTTAACGCTAGTGATTTTAAAATTATGATCCGCACATGAATCCTTAAAGTCAGAGGTGCGGCCCGGGATGGAACTCAGACCCTCATGTATGGAAGGCAAACTTTCAACCACTAGACTAAAATGTATCTTGCAAGAAATAAAAAATAACAAAGACCCGTACAAAAAATAGTCAAGTAAATTACCTCACAATCGTAGCTTAACTCCTCTCGATCTACCCTTAACACCTCGATACAAGTTTACCGTGCGTTACCTGCAAATAATAGACCATCGCTCATCACCTATGGGTGCCGTAAAAGGCGACTAAGGATTTATACAAGAGGGTGGGCAGCAGCATCCTCTTCATCATTTCGGCCGAATAAAGTCCACTACTCGACACAAGCCCCCGAATTATCACCACAACGACCTATATGTTGTGTGTGTGTATGTGTTGTGTGCTTGTTGGGTTTTGCCATAATCGCCACGCTTGTCAAGCGGGTTGGCTGTCGCAGTTGAGTTGACGCAGCTGCCGATCCTCCGGGTAATCCCATAGTCACCTTTTACGATACCCACGGGATGAGATGGGTTGGTGGTATTCGTAGCCGGCATGAGATGGGTTGGTGCTACTAGTAGCCGGCAAGCATAGCATAGCATCCTCTTGTGTGTTATTAATAGCGTACTCCGGTCACCAATACGCATGCCAAGCAAGGCGATTCATTGATCGGTGTTCTTTTCGGTGGTCGCCATTGTAGATCCTGGCTTACAGGAGTTGCAGTGGTTGGGAATGTGTGGCGGGCTTGTCCCAAAATAAGCAAGGCGATTATTGCAATATCACCTATAACCGTTCATTCTAGGGATATTTTGGCCCATGCTCATCAGTGAACGGCCAATGGCCAATTTTTGATGCTGAGTACGGTTCTGGTAAACTACCACTTATTTCTGTCTGAGCCATTTGGGACAGTAGATGTGATGGTAAGGTCATGTTCTGTTTCATTCTAGAATGAACGTGACGAAATGCAGTTGTCTAAAGTATTATTACAAATTGCTCATGCATGACTTGTAATCGTTTTTATTATGCATGTTGGGTCAATTATATATCACAGGACTGCATTAAAAGTAGGATTATGCGTACTAACCTAAATAGAATTCTATATCTCAGTTCCATAATCAGTAAATCGAGATGAAAACGTGTCCATCAAGCTAGATCCTTTATAAGGCTGTCAACATTCAGAATATATCCTTATAGTGCGTAAAGTTTGATCGATATTGTATCTCTAGAACTAGTCAGAATAAAAATAGAGTTCAGGTGGATTGATACGATATTGTGGTCACTGACTATAGGCCTCATAAGAAAGCTCAAGGTCACTCGGCGAGCTATGCATGGTATTTATCTACGAGATCGAATCAGTAGTGAGGAGATCCGTAGAAGAACTCAAGTTGCCAACATATCTGAAAAGATTAGTAAACTGACGTGGTAATGGGCGGGGCATATTATTCGTAGAATTGGTGACCATTGGGGTAAAACGGTTCTCGAGTGGAGACCGCGCACTGGAAAACGCAGCGTAGGTCGAACTCCAACACAGCGGACAAACCTGGTGAAGCTCGCCGAAAGTCGTTGGATGCGCGCGGCATGTGACCGCTCGTTGTGGAAATCTATGGGGTGGCCTTTGTTCCGCTGTGGACGTCCTTCAGCTGATATGGTCATAATAAAATGATGATACGATATTATTAATCATACGAGATAAAATAACAACTAGGTTTTGTCTGACGGCATGAACATACATACGTGCGACCGCTGGACCTGGAAGCAGTGAATGCCCAAAACTCGCGGCCTTTTTGATTTTATTGTAAAAAAGCGTGGGTTGTTTTATCAGATAGTTTCATGATGACGCTACTTTTACCAAATATTCACAAAAATTTACAACAATTGACATCAAGCACCCCACGCTATTTTACAATAAAATATTTTTTTTGTTAATCACTCTATTCTTATTGTAAAATTATTTTCTACTTTTTAGTTCGGTTATCTACTAAAGCGTGTAGCGTGTGTGTTAATATGGCAATATCTCTTACTTTAATAGGTGGTGCAAATTTGAGCACCAACTGTGATTATCATCATATAAGCCGAAGAACGTCCACCGCTGCAATAATGCCTTCGCCATAGATTTCCACAATTATGTCATCTACTTAAGGAATTTGCCAGTAACCACCACACTTGGCATCTGGTTGAGAGTCCCTTAATCACCTTTTACGACATCCGCGGAACAAAAACAACACAATTATGTGATGATAATTCCTTGGTAACCCTTGTAATATTTCTTTCTTCTTATTGTTCTTTATTTAAAAGAGAAGTAAGCTCTTGTAAGGTGGAGTATTCATCACCGTTCTATATACTCTGCCTTCCTTTTGACCTCTAGGTATGACCCGCCTGAGTGGCGTCACCGCCTGCGGATGCAATTTGCGACCAAGCGCGTCATCGAGGCCGTCCTGCCGCTATTCGGAGCCTGGCTCAGAAGGAGCGAGCGCGTCACCTATCGCCTGACGCAGGTGCTCACCGGGCACGGTTGTTTTGGTGCGTACCTGCACAGGATAGGACGCGAGGCCACGGCACAGTGCCACCATTGTGATAGCGACCAGGACACCGCAAAGCACACGCTCGAGGCGAGCCCAGCGTGGGCCGCCGAGCGGTGGTTCCTGGTCGATCGGATCGGGCAAGATCTCTCTCTGCCAGCAGTAGTGTCGGCTATGTTGGCAGAGCACGAGAACTGGAATGCAGTGGTCTCCTTCTGTTAGAGCGTCATGCTCCAGAAGGAGACTGCAGAGCGGGATCGGGAGAGGGCCGATCCCGCTCGAAGAAGAAGGAGACGGCGCCGGGGTAACAACCGCCCTGGCGCCTAATTCCAATACGCCAGAAAACCCCTGTCGTTGCTATAAGGTGGGGGACCTCTGGGTTCGCGGGTGCGTAGATTGGGGAATCTGCGTGCCCACACCAAGCGACCCAAGAGAAGACGGTAGCACGCATGTGGTCACGCGCTGCCGTGGGACGCTTTGGGGGATTCGTTATAATCCCTCTGGGGGGGTTACCGCTTTACAGTCACCCTCTCCGAGATGTGCCAATAGGCGTGGCACCAGTGGGCGGCTCTAGTGTGATCATACGAGGACCTGGAGCCTCCCTTACGTGCCGAAGATGACCGCTCCAGTGGTTTTAGCCGGTAGGAGTCCAGCACACCCCTTCGCCCTTCCCCGGGGCGAAGGAAGTTTATGAAGAATTTCCACTGGGCACCAATAAAAAAAAAAGGTTTCCCCTAACTCTCTTCTATTCAATGTTTACTTCTAAAATTGTCTTATGGAAGGTGTCTTGGAAGCGATTATGATAAATTTTACAAAAAAAACTAATTAAGAAGGAGTTACTAACATAACTTATTTGTCAGTGTAGGCAACGTGTGACAACAACGTACGTACATGAACTTTGCATTATAGTGTATGGCAATGTGTGATAACAACGTACGTATACGTATTTAGATATAACGTGTTAGCGACTTTTGTACTGGTATATGTGTTAACGACGTACGTATCTATATATTTTAATGTTGTAATTCATAAGCGACATATGTTAAAAATGTACATATTTAATATAAGCATGCAGCTTATAAGCAACGATGTATAAACGACGTACGAGTGATTATGTTATGTTGTAGTTTATTTAAGTAAACACGTTTGTGACGACCACTTTTAAAACCTGTTTTAAAGTTAGTTCTTGTGCATTTGTAATGGTAAACTTGTGTAATTATGATAGATGACATTACAACTAATTGAATAATATATAAATTATACTAATTAATTCAGTAGTTTAAGAAATACAGTGTAAATAAGAAATATTTTTTGTAAAATTTGCAGAAATTTTATGTTTAAACGACCAAATAGTAGGTTTAAAAAAAAATCCACTGTAGTAGGGATTAGCTAAATAGATAGAACAGTTTATAAGCTTTCTAATGATGTATAACACTACCACCTTACTCGTAAATAAACATTGATTATCGTGTAAACACTGAGCGATGCATAATAAAAATCGTAGATTCGGGAGATGAAAAATAGTCGCGGTTTTTCGGCCCTCCTTACGGTAAGGATTCGCGGTGGCTAAGCTGCGCCGAAATGATTAGAAATGGAATAGAAAAATACAAGAAAAATGCAAGTGAATAATAAGTGAATAATTGAAGCATCGCTCGGTGACGTCATGAACCTTTGATCCTGAACATTGATGAGTTTCATTTCACCGCCTTGTTACCTGGAAAACCTACGCGCCGGCGACTTGTAAATATATAACAAGTGCTGGCATAAGGGGAGTTTGTCCCTGGCCGTATAGGGCGACCTACACGACCGAAACAGTCAGCGATGAGGGTTTGACACAAGATAAATTGCATTTCAGTTGAACTTTGAACTAAGATGCATAATATGTCTAACAAACATGCTTGCTCTAGATGTCTGTCCACCATAATAGTGCAACGGTGGGGTTCGAAGTCGTGATTCGCTGTTTGGCTATTTTGTCGCTTCAATTGAAATATTGAAAATTAAAATTGCTTTTTATTATTTTCAAGTCTTCCATTTAGCCATTGACACCGCGTATTACTTAAGTCCCTAAATATATTATTACTTAGGAGTTATTACACCTTGGTGACATTTCTGCCTGAAAAATATGTAATGTATGAGCCTAATTTGTCACTATCGTAACTTTAATCAATCATCCCTTACCACCCGATAAAAGTACATCGATATCATTCAATATAATTGTAATCAGATACTCAACATTACTTACTATACACATTGTTATACATTTCGCATCGGTAATCATATTTTAATCGCGATGTAAGTAGTAATCTTTTACAAAGTAGAGCCTCCACGAGTTACGATGATTAACATGTAACGTTAAGCGTCTGTATCGATAAGATTGCCAAGTGTATCATGTGTTGCCCATATGCATGGTATAAGAAGCTGAGATGCCACGGCGCGCTTCCACATACAGCCTTATACAGCCTCGCAGAGACCTTGCCCGCCACGCAAGGACGACTCCAGCCCCTACGAAAACTAGCCATTTTCATACCGACTCCTACGCGAGAAGCTCACTTCGACTCCAACACTTTTTAAATTTAAATCACTCGTAGTTTTGATTATTCTCTACAAGAATAAGACTAAATGTATAGTGTTTGTGATATTTCTGAATAGTGCTGAAGGATTTTTAGGTAAGTACCAGTGAATAATATAGTATTTCAGGGAAATATTCCGCAGAAATTTACATTTACACAGTTCACTTCATTAAAAAAATCCCAATGTACTGTGTAAAAGCGTTAAATAAAAATACAATTCATAATATGTGCATGCAAGTGGTTGTGACGAAGGGTTTTGTTGAGTAGATTTATCGCACATATATATAAATTAACAGTAATAATTTTATAATATGTTTATATAGATATATATAAACATATATAAATAAACAATTACATGTTATAATATGTTTATGTATATACATACTAAAATAATAAATAAACTGGCAGTATCTAATTAAATGTATAAAGTGCGAACGCTCGTTGAAGTCTTAATTGGGGACAATCTTTATCAGTTGACAGAAACGTACTATACGTACATAATTACCTCAGAATTGTGAAATTATGGTTTAATTAAGGATTCTGAACCTCCGTTACAGAATTAAGATCTTTATCGCAATTGTACATTTTATTTCATTGATCGAAGCACCTTAAGTGCAGTACAAATAAGATCGACATCGGTGAAATTTTTGTCAGCGTCAGGCTCTGTTCCATTATGCATGCATACGGTCGTGACGAAGGGTTTTGTAGAGGCGATTAATCGCACATTGTCACTGGTCGGAAACACTTTCGGGCAAATACTATAGAGGTTTAAATAGCAGTATTTCTGACTTAAATCTCGCATATTTGCATTTCCGAGTTACCAGGTTACCAAAACTCAATTACAATAAAAATGTTTACATGTTTATTCTTGTAAAGTTACAGGAAAGAATATTGAATATTGGAAGGACTCTTATTGCCAGAGGCCGGCTATCTACATACCACCCCAGTGCCAGATATTTGCCAACGCAGTAGTGTTTAAACTTTAGACACTACTATGCTTTAGTTAGAAGGGCACTATAACTAGTGCAAATACTGGGCATAAGTGATTAAATTACTTTACGTCTCGAGATGACAAGCGCAGTGTGGTGCCACGCAGTACTAGTTCAGGGTAGCATTACAATTGTTATGGGCAGGCATGACGCTTACCACCAGGTGAATGACTTGCTCGTCTCTCCACCAGATAGAATAAAAAAAGAATATTGAGTTCTTTCTATTAATTGGGAAAATAATAATACCGACCTTGACTATTACTGTTCCGACCCCAAACTTAATCTTACGACTATAAATAAGCTGTGTGATTTCAATTCAATTTTTTATTGCGTCCACAAGTAAAGCTAAAAACAGATGGTATTCATCAATCAAATCAATTATGGACCCTGTTGGGCACAGCATAGTTCAGCAGAGGAGAGGAAGAGCTGCCTATTTAGTTTATTTTATTTGTTGTTATTACATTGTTCCACTACTCGCAGGTTCTTATTATAGTGACGAATTTTTTATTGTTGAGAGTATTGCCGTGTTGTCTTTGACCACGAAGCCTATAGACATTGAGACCCAATTGACTCTTATTACAGTGACGAATTTTTTATTGTTGAGAGTATTGCCGTATTTGCCGCCTTTGACCACGAAGCCTATAGACATTGAGACCCAATTAACGAACAAGTACGAAAGTATACCTTATCGACTAAACGCTTCGATTGCGTGTGTGATACCATAGTAATCATAAATAAGCCTTTGTTTAGTAAATTGCGCAATTTTATCCCAGAGAAAAATCTTGTTGTTGATGTAAAACCAACATTGTTAGCACTGTAGCGTAGAGCTCGTAAGAAGATTTACCGATAGCAGCGTAGGCGCACGGTTCATGCTAATTCGATCGATAGTGACCGCTGGCGTACTATCCAGATAACTAAACTGCTTGTAATGGATGCCTGTACCACTATTTTATTTATTGGAATGTGTTACTTTTTGTCAATTACGTGTATTAGAAGCGGTAAGCTATTTTTAGAAAGGAGTTAAACGAGGAAACACGTCTAATACCATTTGAAGGGGAGGAAGGTTATTTCGTTTATTTAATGTTTGATCTTTGGTGGTGGTTTCTTATTGCAAGACTCCGGCCAGGTAGGTGTGGTGCCTACCTGGCCGGAGTCCTGCTGCCAAGCAGCACCGTGTAAACTTTAGACATTACTATATTCCGATTGGAATGGACTTTAGCTAGTGAAATTACTGGGCATAATAGACTAAATAACAAAAATATCGAGGTGACGACTGTAGTGTGGTGCCACGTAGGACTATAATAGTCCTGGGTCACATTACAACTGTCACCGAAAGGCTTGCTTGGCACAGCACCAGGCCACATAAAAAAGAGAACAATTCTTTCAGCTCTTTTTTGCCTTATTATTGTCTTTGTAACAATGAGCATAATCTGTAGATTTCCATGTCTAATAATGGAAACAAAACAAATGTAGAGTGTATAGATTTTATTCGACACAAATTAGTATAATCGAACATATCGGAGTCAGGTTACGATCGCTCGAATTTGATGATCAATTCAAAATTCTGGCATTTAAATCTTTGCTTTTTACGGCCAAATACTGAAACGCCACTTAATATTTAAGTTCCACTAAACTATTGGAGACGCCCACTTTTCTTATACCGTTTCGTTTCTAGTACTTGATCGTATGTCATTTCTCACACCTGTGAGACTGTTTCGAACTATAGGTTGGTTATATACTTAGATGATTTAGTAGTTATGAATCTGATAATGCTATTATTTACCAAAGTAATTCTAGTATTATCTAGAATTACTTTAGTAAATAATAAAATTATACGACGTTTTGAATTATAAAAGGGATATTAATTTAAAATTTAAAAGTATTAATAAATTGTACTACTATATACTTTACTAGTACTATTAGATGTGGTAAATTTCGTAAGTAATAAATTCCATTTAATTTAGATTTTTCTTTAAAATTGAGGTGGCTCTCTGTACATAATTACAGCAGAAAATTCTCAATGACTGGTCTAGGGTTGTATTGTGTGGTCATTGGGAGCTTTTGCCATCATCGCAGTCGAGTTGTAAATATATGACGCTATTGCCCATCCTCCTAATCCCGTAGTCGCCTTTTATCACGGGATGAGATGGGGTAGGGCTATTCTTAGCCAGCACCTCACTAGTGCTTTATGTACGTGGTACATCTGCATACAATATACAGTTGTTATTACAGTTTCTGTTCTGCGATCTGTGTTTTTATTGTGCAGTGTGAGTATTTAACCTTATAAGGAAAGATAGCAACGCAAATTCTGTGTAAAATAAGATCATAATTAGCAGCGTTGGGAGTAGTAGTAGGAAAGGGAATTCATTTTACATAGTACGTATTATATTCTCTGTAATACTCGTAGTACATATATCATTTATTACCTTATGCGATAGACTGACATAGAAACATTTGTGACCAGGAGATTTAAAAAAATATACTGAAATTGTATTGATTTGTGGAGTACGTATATGATACAATTTTATGATTGCGCATTTTTTTTATTAGCTGAGTTATTTTAAAATAACCTAAATTGTATACATGTATCTTCTAGGTAATTTAACAAAAATATCCTCATAGCCAGTTGCATTTACTGATCGGTAATTGATCAGACAGGTGAAGCAGTGCGAGGTCAATCAATGGATGGGTGACCGCGTAGTGGTGTGAGTGAGTGTCTCTGTGATTCGAACATTAAATCGTTGGTCCCAGTTGTTGTCATGAGACGGTAGGCCAAGCCATGCCTTTGGGGAGCTTCAACAACAAACTCTGACACAAGGTTGGCCACTAAATATAGGAAGAAGAAAAGAAAGTTATTTATTTTTATTGAACAAGTACAGACCATTGTTGTTGATTTTTATACAGAGGACAAAACAATTTTGTATTTCGGTCTCATTTATTCCAAAGGGATATAATTCTGCATCCCCAGTGTTGGTGACAACAGTCTTCACAATATCCCGTTACCACCATCCTGTCATTCCTGAGGAATATATTGACCTTTGTTTTGGTTGTTTTTTAACGTGTTTTATATTTTTAACGTTGCCCCACACTAAGCTTGCTAAGGAGCCGTGGATACAGTTTACAGACATAAATCGAACAAACACTTACACCCAGACCCGAAACAACTGTCTGTAGCACACACAAATATTTGTTCCATGCGGGAATTGAACCCGCGACATGTAGTGCAGAATACCTATTGCTTTAACCGGTAAACGCAAACAGTAAAATTTGTATCTCATGTCTGGAAGACACCTAACCTAACCTAACCTAACCCAACCCAAGGAATAAAACGAAATTGTATTGTACTATTTGTATTTTTTCTATCGGTACTATTTTAATAAGTAAATAAACTAGTATTTTTTAAATATATTTTTAATAATCCCTAAAATTCAGCATAACATTCCCTAAAATTCAGCAAGAAAGATTTATCATGTTATTTTAACACCATAGACTACATATTGTATGCCTGTTATCTGTAATGTAATAAGAAAATAACTATTTTATAAAAATTTATCTATATTATTATGTAATTTTGCAACCATTTGTTTAAAAATTATAAAAAAATTTGACCCTCACATCAAGCCCTTCTATTTGATATGTGATTAGGTACTATAGGATAGAATAGGTTTTTTTGTATTGCCCTCAAAAGTGACCCCGATATTCAGAATTTATTTATTTACGTTACACGTTCGTGTTTAGGTCGCCGAAATTCATATATGTACCAAATTACAACTGATCGGCCCAGTACATTTGGAGCAAATTGGCTGTGACAGACAGAAAGACAGACATACGAGTGATCCTATAAGGATCCCGCCGTTTTTTTTTTTATTTGGACGTACGAAACCCAAAAAAGGCTATATGTTATCAGTTTTTAATTAAATTTGAACGTGGTGATATACGAATTATAGTGAAATTCAAAAGGCTTTCAAGAATTAGAATCCGAAGCTAATAACAAAAATCTAATTGGTTAATTGAGATCTTTGAAAAACATACAGACCAACTGACGTCGAAGTATTGGTTCTGTCAACTCTAATAAAAACCTAAATAACTTATTACTTTGTCAGAATAATTGTTCATTGGAATGTCCTGTTGCCATTTAGTGTACTTTTTTACCATATAAGTGCAATATAAAGTTGGTGTAAATAATTTAAGCTGAGTGAATTAGTATTTTTCTGCCGATAATTGAGCACTGCCTCTCCGCTCCGCGTTGGTGGTGTGCAATAGATTATTTGACATTATAATTTGCCCAGAAAATAATAGAACCTTTCAGACGCCCGGACAAATTACGAGTGAAATTCTTTGAAGAGCTATGACACCAAAAAGGAGACATTTGTCAACTTGCCAAGCAGCTATACTTACTTTACTATACAGCATATATACTTTAAATAACTTGAACATCTCCTTTTGCTCGTTAAAGTTTTCGTTGTTAAGAGCAGGCTACAATGATCACATTTGGTATGAGGATTATTGATGCCATCATCATCACCTCTTATGACATCCACTAAGTACCACACAATACAAAAGGTACCATGTTTCCATCGCATGTATGGGCGATGGACTTGTTAGAAGAACATGTTCTTGTAACATAATTTCATAGTGATGGCACGATAATCGATTTCTTAAAGAACAATGCAATGTTCAGACTAGCAAAAAATGCCGACAAAAACCTTAAGCACAAATAAAAAGAGCTGTAACATCCTGTGATATCTGCACTTGTAGAATATACAACCTAATGGTACTGTTAGCGATCTAAAACGGAAAATTATCATCACATTAACACCCGTAAACATTCAGTGCTGACCTTAGGTCATTTTATAACGCGGCTCTAGAGTGATCTTACGAGGACCTGGAGCCCCCCTTTGGTGTCGAAGATGACCGCTCCAGAGGTTTTCATTCATTCATTCAACCTAACTTTGGTAACCATAATAATATCAGCCTGTAGTTGTTGTTTTTGTATGAGATGTGGCCATTGCAAACAAGTGCTGATCGCCATCGCTTAGTCAATGAGTGTTCGCAATTGTCACGATGTTTTCCTTCACCTAAAGTTTATCTATGATAACGGCCATATTGGCACATGGAAGTTTCTGAAACTTTTAATTTCAATTTTTTACTTTCATCCGCTGGAAATACACCGTGTACTTTCTTCGACCCGGGGAAGGGCGGAGGGGACTCCTACCGGCTAAAACCACCTGAGCCGTCATTTTGGGCGCCGAAGGGGGGCTCCAGGTCTTCGATATAATCACACTAGTACCGTCCGTTGGTACCGCGCCTTTCGTTATATCTTGGACGGGATGACTATAAGGTGGTCACCCCTTCAAGCGGTGGGGAGGCGACTGCAAAAAGTCACCCCACAAGGCACATCACGGGAGGCTGTAAAGGATTCCCTCTAAGCCTCGATGTGCGTTGTGCTGTGCACACGGCTGGACGTGGTCCACGTGCGCCCGTCATCTTCCCGGAGATCACTTGGTATGACCACGTGACCTTTCCAATCTGCCCACTTGCGACCCCCAAGGCTTCCCGTTGCCTATTGTTTAAGAAGCGAATCCGTGCACCTTTAGGCCTCCACGAAACTAACTAAGGTTATTAAAACTTAATTAATTAATATAATTATATATAATATTATAATTATATTATATATAATATAATAAATAAAGAAATATTTAATTAAATGTACCCATTAAAAATTGCCTCTATTTTCTTTATCATTGTTCTCGTATATCAGATCTCTATTCTATGAAGCGCGTTCTGTAATCGTGTGTCTATTACAATGGCATGTGATAAACGCCATCGATTTGCCTCATTGGTACGCTCGTCACTAACATTAAGAGGTTAAATGAACAAGTAACGATAGACAGTACTTTAAGATGTGAGACAATCAATATTATATTTTCAGGGATTTTAGAGATATTTAATCAAGGATTATCCTTTGAGTAAAAATAATCGATGGGCGTCACGTAGTGATCGTGTAATTTCTGAAAAACTTGGCCGATTGAGGTTACATTCACATAATATATTTGTTTTGGGAGCATTACTCGTAGAACTGATGGCCGTTGGGGCAAAAAGGTTCTCGAATGGAGACCGCGTACCAGAAAACGCAGCGTGGGACGACCTCCAACGAGGTGGATAACCGCTCGTTGTGAAAAACAGACTCACAAACGACAAAGCGGGACTTAATATTAGCTGGCGTTTCAGTATTCGTCCGAAAGTCTCATTAAAACAGATTATCATACCGTCCTCACCGGCGAGGCCCACCGCCCACGACGCCCCATTCCATCCATATCCCGACCAGTGCCGAGTCAGTAGCTATAAATATGACCCATATCAAAATCATACTTGATCCAGCTAGCTTGTCCCCCACAGCAACGCTCTAAACCGAGGAACGGGTACCGCAGTGGCCTATACCGGTGTTACTTTTTAATTTCATTACTCGACCAATTGCCCGGCTACGCAGAAACTACTTGCTGAAACTACGGCAAGAACCACATCATAAAAAAAAAACAAATTCTGCGCTCCTAAAACAACAGTGACACTGATACCGTTTTTTATTTTGATTATTTGATATGCTCGGTGACCTACTGAAACTGTAGAATAACGGTCGTCTCAAATAGTTGAGATAGTCTTAAGAATTCCGTAGTGTTTTTGTCATCGCTTCAGCCGAAAGACGTACACAGCTGGCCGTAGCCTTCCTTAAAGATTAAAGACACACAACAACTATCTTGGGGTTTTTTTTTTGTTTGGCTTCTCGCATACATTTCTTGAAAATGTGGTTTCTTAACCGGTCATTTCTGGCGAAGCCAAAAACAGCCTCCAGCCAGGGTCTTGGGTTTGTGTAATGTGCTCGTTATATATGTTATGCCATACTCGCCAGGCTCGGCAGGTGGACGCTGCTGTCCGTCCTCCGGCTAATCCCATAGTAGGGACTATCGATATCTACGGGATGAGATAGAGTGGTGCTATGCTTAGCTGGCACTACACGGTAATATGACGTTTTTGGTATTCGGCCGTAATTTTACTCTGCATCGGTACCCTAAGTATTTAAATTTTTATTTATTAATGTTACCTCAAAAACAGAAACGCTCCGCTCCTGACTAATAAAGGTATATTTATAATTCACAGTTCTTGTTTTTGTTCCAGTCTGCGATTAACATAGAAAACATACTTGCTCGATCGTGGGACTAGATAAACATCGTCCTATCCACTTAATACTTTTTACTTAAGTGCTTGCATTTATTTAACTTGTTATAACAACCGGATGATGGTTAATCATAAACAACTAGATCCTGGCAATTTTGAATTCTGGCTCAACCTGCCTTAGTTGCAAGTATCCATGATTCCAGGTACAATACAATATATTTTTAAACCCGATATCTGGAAGTAAAGGTTAATTCGAAAAACACCTGCATTTATATGTTTTTACGCCGGCTATCACTGTTATAGTAGCGTTAGACACACATATATTGCTTGTAGGCAAATGGTCAGTCTTTAGCAGCAGTATTTATTTTACCTGGCACTTTTTTTTTTTGAAATTCAAGTCATTTACTTGCCTGATTATGCGTATACATGAGGTGATACATATGGCAAAAGTTCTTAAAGAAATGTATTCTATCAATTAAATCTTATGAGAAATGGAACAAAGTTCCTGGTCCAGAAGGGAACCTAAAATCGGTTCAATAGATCTGATCTGCTAATTTATTGCTACTGCTATAAATTCATCATATCGGTCATTTAAACGTCCACTGCTGAACAAAGGCCTCCCAATAGATTTTCCCAACTGTGTCATCATTTTGGGGGGTATTTGCCAATACTCACCACGCTTGGCAGACGGGTTGGTGAGCGCAGTATGACTACCGTTTATCAGAATGGATGCTGCTGCGCATCCCTCTGGTTTAGATTCCCTTAGTGGCTTTTACGAAATCTACGGGAGGGGATGGAGTGGTGCTATATTCTTAATTCGGACACCACACGGATATAAATTAGCAGATCAGATCAATCACCTGGATATACTTACTGGACACATGTCACACTATAGCTAGATGGTCTGCCCCATAGAGTAAGTAATACTATTAAATAAAAAGATTTAATGTAAAAGCCCTTCCTGCGTACTGCATCCATCTTTTGTCGGGTAGTGTACAACATGTAACGTCATATGCTCTCGGGTAGTGTCAGCACTGTTGCAGACATGGTAGACTCGGTAGATGGCTTCTGCCCATGGTTCTAATAAGCGGCGGATCCTGGTCGATCAGATCGTGCAAGATCTCTCTCTGCCGGCAGTAGTGTCGGCCATGTTGGCAGAGCATGAAAACTGGAATACAGAGGTCTCTTTGTGCGAGAGCGTCATGCTCCAGAAGGATACCGCAGAGCGGGATCGGCAGCGAAAAGATCCCAAATAGAAGAAGAAGGAGAAGGCGGGAAGGAGGGTAACAGCCGCCGTGGCACCTAGTTCCCATACTCCTGAACTCCCTACCATCGCTATATAGTGGAAGGCCTTTGGGGTCGCGGTTGCGCTGATTGGGGAACCTGTGTGCTTACACCAGGTGAACCCCGAGAAAGTGGCGCGCAGGTAACCACGCGCTGCCGTGTACGCAGTACAGCACAGCGCACAGTGAGCCTTCGCGTGGGGACCGCTTTACAGTCACTCCCTCTGAGATGTGCCTATAGGCAGTGGTACTACGGGCGGCTCTTGTGTGGTCATATGAGGACCTGGAGCCCCCCTTTGTTCCTGAAGATGACCGCTCCAGTGGTTTTAGTCTGTAGGAGTCCAGCATGCCCCTTCGCTCTTCCCAGTTCCCAGGCTGAGGTGAAGTCAATGACGATTTCCCCACGACAAAAAAAACCTACAAACTGTTCAAGGGATCACTGCACATGACAAACTTAGGCTCCAACTCTCCTCTTGTAAGGGCTACTTAATTGTATAATGATTTATTCAGCTCAATGAGTAGCTGATATAGATATAAATTACGATAGTGTAAACACCTTTAAAAGAAAAGTTATGATACATTTATCAACAGTAGACTTTACATAGATTAATTGAACGAGTAGTTTTATCAAAATCATCCATTTAATTTTACATGATTAAATTCAATTAGTTCAATTTTTTTTATTGCAATCTTGTTAGGTTTTTATTTTTAATTAATTCAATTTTTTTTCTCGTCGCTCGTTATTATTTTAAGTCATGAATGCAGTGTAAACTTTTATTATTATCTATTTTAATCGTTTTAATTTTATTTATTTATATTTAGCCTGTATACTCGATATTGATGTATAAGCTGTGGTTATCTATAATTTATATTTGTGTTTTTTGTAATCATAATTGAAAGTAGTGTATTATTCGTTGGTGATCCTTAGTAGAAATAAAAGAAATAGCCCCTGGATCAGAGGATGTTCATGGAGAATTTTCACTAGATCAATAAAAAAGAAAACAAAAAAGGTGATACTGAAATCAAAAGATTTTATGTAAAAGTCCTCCTGCGTACTGCGTCAGATGTCAGTCGATCAATGTACAGCATGTAACGTCATATGCTCTCGGGTAGCGTGCTGCATGTTCACTTAGTTTACAACCTCCAACGAGATGGACGGATGACCTGATGAAGGTCATTGGAAGCCGTTAGATGCATGTGGCATGTGACTGGACTTTGTGGAAATATTTAGGTGAGGCCTTTGTTCAGCAGTGGACGTCCTTTGACTGATATGATGATGATGATGATCGTTTCATTGTTATCCATTGCAGTGTTGAAATGTGTGTATTTAACTTACCGAGATGTGTATATGTGTATATTCTTTCAGAATTACTTTTATATATCACCAGGGATGAATCATACGAATGCATGAATTTCTATTTTTTTTTTGTTTTAATGCTACTTATCAGTATTGATGTAATATAAAACATATTTGCTTATACTAGAGGTTTGAAAATAAGGCAACAAACAACTTGTGCAAAAATGCTAAATAATATATCTCCTTTAAGAAACCCCATTCAAACAAGATTATCTTTTACCGTCCATGTTTGTCTATCTTTTGTTTCTATACGGGATAAGCATAAACATTTTGTATATTTTTGTCTCCTAAAAATAGACAACGAAGATCTACTTTACAAAAAACAACTGGTGTGGCTCAGAGAAAAGGCATATGAGTGCTTAAACTATTAAAACTGAAGGTATCAAAAGCTCGCTATAAATCTAGCTAACAGTATATAATATGCAACGATTTTATGTTTGTCCTGATATACACGTTTCGAGTCTGTAGTCGAGGGTGAGTTGGAATTTTAGTTCCAGAAAATCTTAATACTCAAACTATTTCAATTGTATTTATAATACTAAAACCAATTAAATAAAATACAAGTTACTGGTACACTGACCAGAACGCTACTCTATTCCCAACTGGAATTCATAGTCTTTTATCTCTGAAATATAGCATAGCTACTAAATACTAAAATGGCTGATCAAGAGGTTAGAGTCACTCGATATTAGAGAGGATAGACACGTATTCGGTTCAAATAAAAGTGGCTGTTAAGGTTTAGATAGGACTTTGTTAGGTACAAGCGGGGTTCTGACAAGCTCTCTCCGCGCGGCTAGAGTGCGCCTCTAGGGGCGTTCGACAGGCTGAGGTGGCAGGCTCAGCAGCGCATACTTGGGATGTCGCGACACCACCTCCGGTTGCAGTTCGCGACCAAGTACGTCGTCGAGGCCGTCCTGCAACTCTTCGGACCCTGGCTCAATATGAGCGAGTGCGTCACCTGCTGCCTCATCCGCGGATGCCGGATCCGGGTCGATCGAATCGGGCAAGATCTTTGTCTGACAGTAGTAGTGTAGCTATATAGGCAGAGCACACTGCAGTGCTGTCCTTCTGTGAGAGCGTCATACTCCAGCAAGACACCAAAGAGCGGGATCGGGAGAGGGCCGATCCCGCACGAAGAAGGACAAGACGGCGCCAGGGTAACAACCACCCCATCACCCATGTCCAACACGTCTTAACCCCCTGCCAGCGCGCAGATTGGGGAATCTGCGTACTCATACCGAGTGACCCCCGAGGAGAGGGTGGCGAGCATGTGACCACATGCCGCCGTCTGCTCAGCGCAGCGTACAGCAAGGATCCTTTACAATCCCCCAGAGACGGTGACCGCTTTACAATCGCCCCGACATTTGCCTATAGACGCGGCACCAGTGCGTGGCTATAGTTTGATCATACGATGACCTAGAGCCGGCATGCCCTTTCGTCCAGCCCCGGGTCGGAGGATGTTCAAGATGAAGTTCCACCGGGCGGCAAATAAAGAACAGGTACAGGCAGGGGTAGAATATGTCACAAGTAAGCACATGATACTTTTTATGCCTTAAACAAAGAAATTCCATCCATTTGGTTTTCCCGGATTGGTCCTAGTTAAGAGACGTCCCGGTGGGGTTTTGTATACAGTAGAGATTTCAAGTTACCCACACTATCCGCTCTGTGGGCCAGGTACCTCCCATACTACACGTTCTGCCACCGCGCAGCATGAGCCAGCGGCAACACTACCGTCGACCAACCGACTTTAATCGATTGGCTTAGATTATATATTTGTTTTTTGTTGAGTAAACCAAAGTAGAAATATCCATGAGTAATACTCAAAAAACACGGGGATTTTGAGTTTATCGTCCCGTTTTATTGATTTTACAGATAGCAGACCTAGAAACTAGCTAGTTTTCCAATAAATCAAATATCATTCTACTATGAGTATGATAAACAGTAATATGTTAACAAATCATCTGTTATTAAAGTATCAAGTTTTAATCACGATGCGAAGTGAGATTTATAATGCGAATCAAAATATCAAGTTTCAAAGATAACTTATCGCATATTTAATCAGCATACCGATGTTGTTTGCTAAATCCAGCGCAATATTATTTTATAACAGGTGCAATGTAGAGCTGCGTAGACGTGTTATGCTGTTGTTTTTCTCGATACTGGGCACCATGTTTTAGTTGGAGTCCACAATAAAAGCTACAAGACGTAATGGGGCTTCGTCAATATAGCAAACCAGTTCGATCCTGTATTACTGGACAACAATGAACTTGTTCGACGTAGGCTGGTTTTATTTCTAGCTTGAAAAACATTTACACCACAGTTTGTTTGAATAGAATAATTGCAACCTATTTCGAAGAAGGTAGTTAGTCTGTCAAGTTTTATCTTATGCCTGCCAAGCGTGGTGAGTACTGGCAAATTCCCCTCAAAATGATGACACAATAGTTGAAATCTATGGGGGAGGCCTTTGTTCAGCAGTGGATGTCTTATGGCTGATATGATGATGATGATGATGAGACTTCTTATAGGTTTAACTAACTAACTTGCTTGCCAAGTGTATGGAAGTAGGTTACTATAATAATATCCTTCGGGTTCTTCGATTTAGCGATCTTAGAATACCGTATCAGCAGTGAACGATTACTGACCTATTATGATAATATACAAAATTAATATTTTTGAATGGAAACTTTGTGCTGGATGAGATTTCAAGATCAAATTTTTGTGCAACGTATTATGTGTCACGTAGGGCGCTAAAGTTGTAAAAAAATCCAACGCTCGCGGATTTTTTTAGAACTTTACGAAACTAAGCCCTGCTAGATGTATTTTATTTTGGGTTGCACACAAATCCGTATGCACTAGCATACAATAATTTACGTGACCCGAGCTGCGGGTAAATCCTAGTTTCAACAATAAGAATCATCATAAATCATACGAATATACCGTTATACCTACGTTGGTACATTTACACAATTCACACATGTTTTAGTAGGCCATTATCTCCTCAAACTATGTAGGAAATAATATATAAGTTGACATAAACCATATGGTAGAATGCCTGAATTGGCTACATCCGTTGTAACTGTTATTAGGCAAACAAGCATACAGACGTGCGAATTTACTTCAGTAAGTAGTTGAGCAAATTAAACAGATATGACGTTTGTGTATCATAGCTTATGTGTGTGTCGTAGGTGAAAATATATTTTGGTATTAAATAACTACCTTTTTAAAATAAACAAGACTAGGTATATGTGAAATAAATACACTCTTTTATGAAACACACGATTACGCTATAACACAATAGGAAGTTGAGGATTCTTCAATGACCGGTTAAGCAACTACATTTCCAAGAAATGTATGCGAGAAGCCCAACAAAAAAAAATTGAGGATGCTTAACGTATGGCAGTAATCATGACTATGAGGTTTTCACATTTACAAAATGTAGCAGAGAACAAATTATTTAATAGGAAGGCCACTATACGAGAAGTCACCAATGACTTGAATAATGTCATACTGGATATTTGAACACGTCAAAAAATGTGACTTAAAAGTACAATACACATATAAATAGTGCATTCTAACGATGATTTCCATATTAATCATAATATAAATAAGTTATTAAATAAACGCCTATGTTATCAGTAAGTTTCCAGGCAAGCCATATGTGCAGAAAGAATCAATGCTAGACATCCCTGTCGTCAACGTAATCCATAGCTTTATTACGCGTTTAATAAGCCCATATTAAACGCGTCCTTTTAGAAAAGGTCCGTACACTATTCCTAGGAATTACTTATTTGTTTAAGCTAATCTAAATTTGGCTATTTATTTTGCCGTGGATTTATGTTGTGTAAATCTATCTATATACTTACTCGCGTAGATTGTTGCGGACATATTAAATATTTTATAAGATTATAGATCGACGACAATGTATGTTGATATCTTTAAACATTACTTTAAGAGACTCGCGAGGGCCCATATTATTAATTGGTATATATATATATATAGAAGATTAATTATATATGCGAGAAACAGGAATCTACCAAGGATTGAGCCCTGGGGTACGCCCAAATTGAATAGAGACCTTGAGAAGGAAGCACCGCATATCAACATTTCCTGTCTAAAAAAAAAAAAAAAACATAAAAGAAAGCCAAGGTCTGCTGATCTTGATTTGCTCGTCCACGAATTCTGTAGTCACACAGTTCACATCGAGTCCCTTCAACAACGTGCAACGGATAGCATGTTAAATAGCATGTCCTCTATCACCCTTGTCTGTCATACGAATATTTATGATAGTCGTACGGAAAGTCAGCAGTCCGAAATTATGATAACCGGTCTAAACCTGAGGGTCTTACAGAGACGCGACGCGGCGCGAAGATGCGCGCAGATGCTTGAAGAAGCACGAGAATCCGCGCTGCGTAGAGCGATGCGTGGCGCTGCCAAGTGCATCTAGACGTCACTAAGCGCATCTTTGCAGCGCATATGCGTATAGTATTGGGAGGTAGCGCGTATTCTCTCAAGTATCTGCACACCGCGTCGTGTCTCAGTGCTTGCGGCGACCAGCGCGCGGGGGGCCATCCGCAGCGGCGCAAGGCGGCGTAATAAGGCGTACTTCAACAGGTATCCAAGTGCGCTATCGCGCTCTCACTAAAAGTTGTACATTATGTTATTGTGTAGTAAGCAAGTTCTATATTGTATCACTATATTAAAAAAGTTGTGCCTCCTCGCATCCCGTCCCATCTCGGTGTGAAGAATGTGTACCCTAAGAATATTGATAAACCTTTGTAATTGGGTTGCGGAGGTCAGAGGGTTAGACTAGAAACCGAATCCAACGTAGATGTACTTATATGGGGTATAATTTGAAATGTATAAAGAGATACACTATTTTAAGCTGTCATACATGCCATCATACAGTCATCATTTCGTCCGAATGAAATCCACTGCTGGACACAGGCCTCCCCCAAAGATCACCACAACGACCGACATCGGTATGTTGTGTGCTCATTGGGGGGTTTTGCCATAATCGCCACGCTTGGCAGACGGGTTGGCGATCGCAGTTGAGTTGTTAGTGTACTCGAAGGACGCTGCTGCCCATCCTCCGGCTAATTCCTTAGTCGACTTTTATGACACCCAGGAGGAGGAGATGGGGTGGTGGCATTCTGAGCCGGTACCACACGGCAATGTGAATATATAGCCATCATACAGTGCCGATAGTAAATACAGGTAAAGCTAATGTTGAAGAAAAGTTGGCCGATGACTAGTTATGTATTCGAAATGTTTAGATTATACCGGTAACAGCCGCAAACAAGATATTACAATGTATTCGGCACATTTGGCACAAATGCCAAGTAGGTTCAGTTCCAAGTTCAATGCCAAGAATCCGTTTGATCTTCGTCAATAACACTATATCAAACTGTTATTCTGAACGCATTGTTTTCTTATTTCCATTTGGATTGTCCTGTTGGCATCAATGAATGATACTGTTATACATTCTTGTCGCTTTAATACTGACAAAACCTTCTATTCAGTAAACACTTCAGATTCGTTCTCTAATTATTGGTACTCCGCCAATATACCGGTATACCACCACCCCATCTCATTCTGTGGGTGTCGTAAAAGGCGACTATGGGATTAGCCGGAGGATGGGCAACAGCATTCTTCGATTACATTTATAACTCAACTGCGATCACTAATCCGCTGCCAAGCGTGGTGATAGGCCCATAATACAAAACCATAACGTTCATTGTGGCAATCTTTGGGAGAGGCCGCTGTTCAGCAGTGGACGTTTTTGGCTGAAACGATGACGATGATGTATATTCATATATACCAGAACTACTCTTCAACATCTACCTCGTGGCCATAAAATAATTGATTCAACTTTCCGATCACAAATGGTCTCTCAGGGTGTCAAAAAATCAACCAAGGGATAGTGTTACAATATTAGTAGAGAATAGGCATAACAGGACTGTTGTATGTTTCTGTGCCGTCGTCTGGCATACGCAAAGATATTGGAAGAAAAGAGATATGCCATGTAGATATATGTAATGTATGCGAGCCTAGAAATCCATTTTCCCACTACCGTTCTTCATAAAAGCACACTAATGCACACAGTTACAAGTTCTCATCCAATGAACTGAATAAACACAACATTATAATTGGCTTCTCATACTAAAATACACCCATGACTTTGTAGGTAGCCAATCATACCGAGCGTACAGACCGCAAACGACAGCCGTACCACGCAACGCGTAAATTTATTGGGAGTACCATTCGCTGTTCTATTCACTGCATTTGTTACTCACCGATTGCTAGTTAAATGAGGTAGAAGAAGAAGAAGCATTGTATTTTGTACAAAAATAATAATTTCGTTCTGCTTTTAATTGAACCCGCGACTAGGAGCGCAGCAGCCGACTGTATCAGCCGCTGCACCAACCATGCCGTCTGTCTGTATATTCAACATCATATAACCCTGTAACCGTTCACTGCTATACATGTGCCAAATTCATCAAATTACGATCGTAGGGAAATCGTCATATGCATTACGTATGTCCACAGAAATAGGAAATAAGGAAAAGTGGTACGCGGGCGCAACCGCACCACCGCGACTGGCCCAATTTGGGCCATCCGGAAAAAATGGCCGTTTTATAACATCAGTTGAGATTCGATCGCGTAAGTGAAACTTTGTTAAATTGTCGTGTTTTTCGGGGATAACATGCAAAAACCGAAGCGAAAATCACAACTTTATCAAGGAAGGAATCATATACAATATGCAAGTGAAGGAATTTTCTTGTATATGTCTATAAAAGAATAGATTGAAAATTATTGTTTTCTTTATTATGTAACATTTAGATTGATGGCTCCTTATTTCCTATTTCTGTGGACGTACGTAATGCATATGACGATTTCCCTACGATCGTAATTTGATGAATTTGGCACATGTATAGCAGTGAACGGTTACAGGGTTATATGATGTTGAATATACAGACAGACGGCATGGTTGGTGCAGCGGCTGATACAGTCGGCTGCTGCGCTCCTAGTCGCGGGTTCAATTCCCCCACGGAACAAATATTTGTTCTCTGTTTGTTCAGTCTAGATGTTTGATTAATAGGCCAATAACCAGTTTAGCTTCCTAGCTTTGACCGTGAAATTATACGGTCGCAAAGACTATCGACGTAAAGTATTTCTACGTTGTAGATGCGTTTCATGCGGTGATTACCGGAAGTCCACATTTCTCTCCTAGTCCTTTTAATATATCGACAACGCATCAGCGACTACTTTGGTGTTGTAGATCTTCATGGGTGAAGGTGAGGTATTGCCGTTAGGCCCTCTAAAATAAAAAAATATCAAAGTACAGTAACTGTACATACATAACCACATAGGTATGGTACAGAGCGAACGAATGAATGTTGAAGGTGCGTTGACTGCGGTGTCGTGTACGATGTAGCAATGCGTCATCAACAGATACATATCAGTCATCAATATTGCGGTTCTTTAATCGTAACAATGGAACAAGATGATTTGAAAGAATGTTGATGAGACATCTTTATTGAACTTTTTATTAATTTCTTCGTCTTGTTTGTCGCCTTACTTGACCTTTGACTGTAATATTTAGTAGTATTTTTTGTCTATGATTATTATATACAATGCTCCTGGATTTATACGGCTGAATAATGGTACCGGTAATAAATACCTACATACATACTGGCCTGTGTTCAGATGGCTATTCTGTAAGAACTCACTAGCAAACTCACTTCTAAGTCCACGGTGAAATCTATAATATCGTACTGTTTTACTACTTTTCACTGTGGATTTTTATTGAGTTTGCTTCACTAGCAAGATCACTTCTGAATCCGCAGTAAAATCCTAAATTTAATATTGTTTTTACTACTTTTCACTGTGGATTCAGAAGTGAGTTTGCTAAGGAGTTCTTACAGAATAGCACTGCAATATTGGAAGGTTACAAATATGAAAATTTACAAATGAAAGTGTTATGAGATTTTTAAGAAACCTGAAACATGCGATTATGCTTAGCGATTATACGAAGCGAATTTTTATACTAGTGTGTGGTTCGTAAATGATAAGTTAGTAATACATTTTCTTTCTATTTTTTACCTACGACGTAACAAAGTAGGACATTTTTCTACTACTGATTTAAAAAAAGATTTAGAGGATTTAAGTAGGTATAGCTTCATACTCAAGGGGGTTCGTTATTCTCTACATGTTATTTTATATAACTGTAAAAATTATGATTTGTGACTTGGTATGTTTTTTATCAATGGATATTGAACCCATGTCATCCTGTGGGTGTTGTAAAAGGTGACTAAGGGATAAGCCGGAGGATGGGCCGCAGCGTCCTTCGAATACATTACCAACTCAACTGCGATCGCCAAACCGCCTGCCAAGCGTGGCGATTATGGCAAACCCCCCAATAAGCACACAGCACACACCGATATCGGTCGTTGTGGTGATCTTTGAGGGAGGCATGTGTCCAGCAGTGGACTTTATTCGGGTGAAATAATGATTAAAGCGCTGCTAGTGAGCCATTACTTACAGGGGCTTTCATAGCCCAGGACAACCCACCTAGATATAAGGTCTATCTAAAATGAAATTATATTAGTCACAGTCACTACGCTAGCTTGGTGTCTGCAGTCCCTTTCGCACCAGTGAAGTTTATTTTGATCTAAGAATAGATACGTTATATGTTGAACGTCAGCCACTTCATAAATCGTTACAATAAACGTTTCTGAAAGCCTATAATGAATAATTCACTTAGAGGAACTAAAACAACCCACACACGCACGCAAACATACCCATGTATGGGTACAGGAACCCCCCGCAACACGTCATATCACGTCAGTAAAATTGCGACATCTGCACCTTAAGTACTTAGTAATAGTGACACCTACTCACATGTCATCATTTCGGCCGAATGAAATCCACTGCTGGACACAGGCCTCCCCCAAAGATCACCACAACGACCAATATGGGCATGTTGTGGGCTCATTGGGAGGCTTTGCTATAATCGCCACGCTTGGCAGACGGGTTGGCGATCGCAGTTGAGTTGTTAATGTATTCGAAGGACGCTGCTGCCCATCCTCCGGCCAATCCCTTAGTCGACTTTTACAACACCCACGGGAGGAGATGGGGTGGTGGCATTCTGAGCCGGCCACCACACGGCGTAGTGAGCATGACAATAAGTTATTGTGTACAATAAATATTCTGTTATTTACCACATGTGAGCGGTGTGTGCTAACACCATTTCACCTGCGTAAATATGTATAAAAATACTGTTATTAGACTATAATTAAAAGTTCAGAATGAATCATGCCCGCTAAGAGCTGATATCGTTTAAAATGTTATCTATAAATATGCAAACTACTACATTAAGGGCCGATTTTTCAATCGTCGGGTAAACAAACAGATATCATTTATTCGACAGATAGCTAAATATCAATTGTCAGATAGGCTTTATTTGACGAATAAGGGGACTACCTGAACCAGTTGTCAGACAGTTATATTCGGTAGGTAGTTATCAGACGACTTATTTGACGATTGAAAAATCAGTCCTAAATAAAGTATAAAGTACAGACGGTTTTTTTACAAGCTTTTATTTAACTTGCAATGTAAAGTGATGGAAATAACCTGATGCTGCAGTCCGGATTGTTTTTCATGAGGGCAGTTCTCAACGGTTAGTAGCACGGACACGAAACTTTGCAATACGCTTAATTTTGATAGCTAAACATGATATCTACCATGAATGATGCTGCAGCCTGGATTATCTCCTCATGAGGACACTCCTCAACGGTTCGTAGCATAGACAACTTTGCAAGTGCGTTCAGTTCTGAAGACAATTCACTAAAATGATAGAAATAACCTGATGCTGTCCAATTTAATGACGTGCCAATTTAAAAGCTTGTTTCATAAATATATTTTTTACTATTCATTTATTTATATTACTTATGTGCGGCAAAGTATTGTTTCTTTGACAATCCTGCCAGTGTCAGTAGTGATTATGATAGTGATAGGATTTAACCATTGATTGAAAACAGAATATGAAAAGTAACAATAAAGCCCATTTAATTTTCTAATTATTAAATAATAACATAAAAAAATATGATTCATACATGATACTCGAACGCTAGCTGCACGGAAATCGTTTGTACTCATTAAATTCATAAAAAAACAGGTATTGAAGTAAACTAAATTAATATATTCAAAATAGTGTGAAGAAACGAAACTAAAGTATGCGTGTGATTTTCAAATGAGATCATTAGGACTGAGCAGTTTAAGAACAATGAAGGAATTCGGTCAGTTAATTCCACATCAGGGGTAGGCACTTATAAAAAGCACATAACTGATTGTTGTTTTATTATTCTAAACTATAAAAAAGGAGATGATTAATTACAAATGATATAATCTTCTAGAAGGTTATTAAGAGCGGTCGATGGCTTTACAGGAAATTATAAACTATAATGATTACACACTAAAACTTAAAAAGAAATAACAATAAGTTTGCCATAGGCCTCCCTTCGTATATGACTTCTATTATTATGTTTATATGATTTTATCTATTTCGTCGACCTATCTCGCCTGCTTGTATTTTGCTCGTGTTGTTTCCGGGTTAAGAATATAGCACCACTCCATCTCCTCCCGTGGATGTCGTAAAAGGCGACTAAGGGACAAAACCAGAGGGATGGGCAGCAGCGTCCTTTCTGTAGAACAGTAGCCATTCAGCGCTCACCAACCCGCCTGCCAAGCGTGGCGAGTACTGGCAAATTTCCCCCAATATGATGACGGCTTCGTACGACAGCTCTAGTGTGATCTTACGAGGCCATGGATGCCGAAGATAACCTACTCCAGTGGTTTTAGCTTGTAGGTGGAATTTCATGTAACATTTCCACTGGACATCAATAAAAAAAGGTTTTCACTATAAAAACCTGAAATATAATGAAAACTCACAAAGTTACAGTCTTGTTATATTGCCCCATTCATCATCATATATCATATGCCACAGGACATCCACTGCTGAACAATGGCCTCCCCCTTAGATTTCCACCACGAACGGTCACATGCCGCTCTCATCCAATGACTCCCAGTGACCTTCACACCAGGTCGTCCGTCCTCCTCGTTGGAGGTCGTCCCACACTGCGTTTTCCGGTGCGCGGTCTCCATTTCAGACGAATTACGAACAATGTGCCCCGCCCATTGCCACTTTAGTTTACTAATCCTTTCAGCTATGCCGACAACTTTAGTTCTTCTACGAATCTTCTCACTCGCTGAGTGACCTTGAGCTTGACCTTTGCTTATGAGGCCCACAGTGAGTGACCACGTCTCTGTTCCATATATCATCAGTGGTAACATACACTGGTTAAAGACTTTCGTTTTGAGGCATTGCGGTATTGTTGACAAAAAGATGTTGCGAAGTTTCCCGAACGCTGCCCAGCCGAGTAGGATTCGACGATGGACCTCTTTCTCGAAGTTGGACTTACCTAGCTGGACTTTTTGTCCCAGGTAGACATACTCGTCAACAATTTCGAGAACAGAGCTCCCAACGGATATTGGGATGGGCACGACATGGGAATTTAACTTTGGAAACTCTGTTGAGATCGTCGAGCATTGTGCTGAGCTCTTGCAGCGATTCTGCCATGACTACGATGTCGTCGGCAAATTGAAGGTGAGTAATATACTCGCCATTGATGTCAATCCGGAATCCTTTCCACTCCAGCAGCTTGAAGGCATGCTCCATTGCAGCGGTGAACAGTTTCGGGGATATGATATCCCTTGCCTCACACCACTCTGCAATGGAATTGCCCCCATGCTCTGTTCATGTACTCGGACCGACATGGTGGCTTTTCTGTATAAGCACTTCAACACTTCAATGTACCGATAGTCAACCTGGCACCGCTGCAGACATGGCAGCACTGCCCAGGTTTCGATCGAATCAAAGGCTTTCTCATAGTCTACAAACGCCAAGCATAGTGGCAGATTATATTCATCGGTCTTCTGTATAACCTGCCGCATCGTATGGATGTAGTCTATGGTACTGAAACCTTTTCGGAAACCAGCTTGTTCGGGAGGCTTGAAGTCATCAAACCTGCGCTCGAGACAATTCGTGATGACCCTTGAAAACAGCTTATAAACATGGCTCAGAAGCAAGATGGATCTGTAATTATTCAATGGGGTTTTATCACCCTTTTTGGAGAAGAGCACCACCTCACCTCTGTTCCACGCTTCCGGCGTTGTGCCCTCGAGTAAGACGGAATTAAATTGCTTCTGAAGGCCTTTAAGTACCGGTGTGCTACCCGCTTCCAGAAGCTCTGTCGTAATTCCATCCCCACCCGGCGCCTTGCTATTTATAAGCTGTTTCAAGGCCATCCTAATCGCGTACTGGCTGATGTCCGGGATAACCTCGGTATAGTGTCGGATTAGTTTGGCCCGCGGGTCTTTGTCAGAGCCAATGGTAGGTATATTTACCGAGCTGCCAATAAAAGTTCTAGAATCTCTATCAAAACCTCTGGCTTAATATACGCTACACTGCTGTCCTCGGTCTTCAGCTTGATAAACGATAGCAGACTGGACCGTACGGATGTTCTGGCTGGAGGCCTCTTTTGACTTCGCCAGAAAGACCGGTTAAGCAACCACATTTCCCTGAAATGTATGTGAGAAGTACAACAAAAAAAAAAAACAACGTACGGATGTTCACTGTGGAATAGATAGCCACATGGCCCAGCTGTGTTTTGGAGTAGATATGGCTTGTGGGTGTTTGCGGTTGGTATGTTTTAGTACATCCTCTTAATATCGCTACGCCCAGTGCGCTGGCATTGCCTATATTCACGATACAAGGATCACAAGGGTACATACATAAAATCAAGCTCATTATAACAAAGTTTTACTGGTGGTAGGCCACTTATTGAACCTGGAGCCCCCCTTCGGTGCCGAAGATGACAGCTCCAGTGGTTTTAGCCGGTAGGAGTCCGGCATACCCCTTCGCCCTTCCCCGGGGTGAAGGAAGTTCCATGTAGAATTTCCACTGGACATCAATAAAAATAAATAAAAAAAAGGCCTCTTATTGCAAGATATGTAGGTACCAGCACACTCACCGCCAAGTAGTAATATTTAAAGTTTTGACATTACGTGGTCCGGTCGGATGACCACTGTAGCTAGTGGAATTACTGGGCTTAAGAGACTAAATAACTATAATGTCTCGAGGTAAAGAACGAAAGGCGATGTAAGGCAACACTATTATTGGGTAATTTTTTTTAAAATATGTGCAAGCGTAACGCTTGCCACCATGCGAATGACTTGCTCGCCTTGTGAGTGGGTACTCGTAGTATAAAAAAAGTTCAAATATAATACAGCAAAACGCTTTAAGGTATACTTATAATGCGGTTGAAACACGTCTTGGAATTGGCGATTTTCATATCTTATGTTCATAAAGATAAATTCAAATATAATAAAGAGTAATACATAGTAGTTACGCACGAATTACCTGCGCAACGTGATTAGAGCATATGATTTGCATAATATTTGTTTCATAAACTTAATCTGGGTTCGAAATTAACCTTGATTTCTGATCAGAATCTTCATCAAATATCGTCTTTGTTGCGCCTGTGGCACGGTCATTGAACCGCATTATAATCCCCAGATATAATTACGCTACGATTGCTATCAGGCAATGTACTAAATGAGGTTGTTTTGTTTCTTGCGTGGTGTTCGAACAACAAAAGTTTTTTACCCCACCAAATTAAGCTACATATTAACAATAACGCTTTGTTTGATAATCGTTACCGCCAACGGATGTTACGCATAAAGTTTTATTACGTTTCAACGGTAATAGTAAAGGCATTATGAAAAAACCGCCGGTAAGCCACGTATGACGTCATACAAATGACATCTTGATTTTACTGCAAGCTTTTTGTTTTTAAATTCACATGTGCATTTTTGTAACAGTTACCTATGTTATTTAAAATAATTACGAGACGGTTCTAAACCAACCTTATTAGAAAAAACTTCTAGATGTTTTTGTAATATAAATTTCATATTTTTGTAAAATTAATTCTAAAATCGCTTAACTTGAGTACGTAAAGCAGGCCTTACTCGAGTAAATCCAATTCTTATAAACCTTCATAATACCTACGTGTCGAGTTAAGAGGATCAATTCCGGCTGCAATTATGACAGCCTTAATTCTGATTAAATTATAAATATAAACAAAACTACCTTTCGCGAAGCACTTTACATACAGAAATATATACATCATCTCAATTGAAAGACGCGGCGAAAGAATTGCCCATGCTGCGTCTTCGGGTATGCTACTTGAGTTTCGGCCCCATATTCCCCCCGGGATTCTACAAGCAATATGCCTCACCCACTGCCACTTAAGTTTAGCAATTCTTCGGGCTACGTCGGTAACATTGGTTCTTTTGTGGATCTCCTCATGTTTGATTCGATTTCGCAGGGAGACACCGAGCATAGCTCTTTGGGAGCAAAAAGGGCAATCTTTGGGTGACCTTGAGCCTTCTGACGTCCACGGTGAGTGGCCAGTATTAAAATCATTACTGGCAACACACACTGGTCAAATACCTTTGTCTTGAGACACTATGATATTTTGGACGAGAGGCATTACGCAGTTAAAACAAACGCTACCCACCCAGCCGAGTCGGATTCCACGATTGACCTCCTTCTCGAAGTTGGACTTACCTAACTGGACAGTTTATCTCAGGTAAACATAATCGTCAACAACTTCGAGTGTAGTCTCCGATTTTCATGGAACTTGACATAATCTCCGCCGTGTCCATGTTTATTTTAAGACCAACTTTTTCAGAGGCTCTACTGAGGCCATCGAGCATTACACTGAGGTCCTCCATGGTCTCAGTCTGTCAGCTATATCCATCGTCAACAAACCGAAGGTCAATGATGCAATCGCCGTTTATGTAGATACCTAGCCCGTTACAGTCCAGAACCTTAAAGACGTCTTCCTGTGCGGCGGTGAACAGTTTTGGAGAGATAAAGTCTCGCTGTCTCACTCCCCGCCGCAACAGGATAGGTTTCTTAATTCTGGTCCTGTAGTTAGACTGACAGTGGCGTTTTCGTACAAACACTTCAGCACTTTGATGTACCGGTACTTCGTCGTCGTCGTTGGTTGAGGGATTGCAGAACAGCAACCCAGATCTCGATCAAATCAAAGGCTTTGTCGGAGTCTACAAATGCTAAGCAAAGAGACAGGTTATACGCCGTATGGTGCCGGCGACGAATAGCACCACATCATCTCATCCCGTGGGTATCGTAAAATGCGACTATGGAATTAGCCGGAGGATGGACAGCGTCCTTCGAGCACATTTATAACCTAACTGCGATTGCCACCCCGTCTGCCAAGCATGGCGATATGGCACCCCAATGAGCACACAACACAAACCCACACCATATATAAAACAGTACATTGGCGTACTTTATTTTAATTTATATTTGATTCATATACCTTTTTGAAGAAAAATTATGTACATTAATTACTGTTAAAATCATTATGAGTAGTAACCGTACCAGGGCATACTCGGTACTCAAGATCAGACAAAAACAAAAATCGCTACAGGGACTTATTTTTCACTAACTAATTTAAAATAGAATAGACCTACTGTTTCAGTACACCCGGACGCAATATCAATAACAGTAGCATGCTAATTTTCCTTTCGCAGTATTTTGTCATCAAATTACATTCAAGAATTTTCTTTGTGGGTAATAACATGTAATCAAAATATTATGTTTTAATTTGTGTTTTGATTGCATGTGATTAGAGATCTAATAGACCGCTAAATTCACCAGGTCGTTGCCTTATCGGTGTGATATTATAATTTTAGCCATTTCTATAAAATAAATAAGACACGATATGTGACTTATTGATTAGACCTAATGACAGAATGAACGCTCCGTGTTTAAATAAATATATCGTAATATATTTGTGGAATATATTACGATAGTTTTGAGCTATACCTAATCAATCTTAAAAATACCGTTAATTGTACTCTGTGACACAGTTTTAATTTAGAATGAGAAGGAAAATAATTGTGTGACGTAATTAACAAATCGACTACTGCAAAAAGTTGGGGAGTTTTAATTGGTTTTATTCTTGATCTGACAGTTCTCAAAACCAAAATTGTATAAATTGTGACACGTAAGAGCCCATCAAACCTTTTCAGGCAAAAGGAACAGTAACGTAAAAGTAAGTAGTACCAAGTAAGTATACTTACAGTACATAGTAAATGTGATTGTAATGTGGTAAGATTCGAGGCAAAACAAGACGTGTCGAGAACCAATTTTAATTTAATCGAGTGGTTGTTTATACTCAGAACATTGTGTGGCAAAAACTTTGTGACAAACACATGCGCTCTACTAGTAAACTGGAGACCTGTAAGCGAACCTATCAGTTAAGTCGGCTGGGACAAGCTTAGAAATAACTAGGGCTTGCCTAGGGTTATTAATGCATATATATAGACATAAAGTTTCTCATTTTCTTCCTTCTAAAACTAAACCCATCTGGTCCAGTTCCTTGTGGTTCCTGTTATTGATTAAGCGCATGTTTGTTACTCGGATTTATCCTTCTGAACAAATTGGATCGACTTCTCAATAACTACATTCGCCTCATTTTTGGACTTCTTAAATATAACCATCGTACAGTAAGTACATAACTGATCTTTGGGGAAGGCCCATGTCCTTTTTTTATTGATCTCCCGTGGAAATTCTACGTATGCCGCACTCCTACCGGCTAAAACCACTGGAGTGGTCATCTTCAGCACCGAAGCGGGGCTCCAGGTTCTCGTAAGATTACACTAGAGCCGCCCATTGGTGCCACGACTTCAGGCACATCACGGAGGGCAGGCAACTGTAAAAAGGTCGCCCCCAGGCACTTTTCGGGGAGGATTGTAAAGGATCCTCCCAAGCCTCGCTGTGGGCTATGCTACGCACACGGCGGCACGTAACCACGTGCGCGCCGCTGTCTTCCCGGGGGTCGCTCGATGTGAGCACGCAGACTCCATAGTCTGTGCGCCCACGACCCCCGAGAAGCCATATGTCCTGCAGTGGCCATTTTTCGGCTAGAATGATCATGATGATAATGAAATATGACCACATCTTTTTATACCGTTTCCAGCTTATATGGCTGCCTTTCAGATCTCTTTGTCTCCTCTTCTGCGTTATTATCAATCCTCGTGCTTCTGATTATCTTAAAATGTATTTCCTAGTTTTGAGTCAACAGTCGTTATCTGCACGCTGCCAAGAATTTGATTATTCAGATTTCTTCTCACCACTGTAAATTTAATTCTAATTAATTCACTGTCTCAGCAATCAAACTATGTAATGCATCATGTAAATTTTTGTTCCAACTCAAAATACGGGTTTATTACTTGCAGACGCTGCAGTCGGATTTGAAAAATTGTTTTTGCATTTCATAGCCCAATTCTTGAGAAAGGTTATAGGCTATTAAGCAAAAGAAAGAATGAAGTCAGAAAGAACGCTAAGTGAAAACGGGGTATTAGCGCGTGAGAGCGATGCGACGCGGTGGGTGGGTCACCCGACGAGAATCTAGCATTACCAAGAACGGCCGAACTGTGCATGCCTATCATAAGAAAACCAGTATGTACTAATACCACAGAAAAATATGACTATCGGCGAGTGAAATCGCTGGGCACGTCTAGTTATTATAATAAAATACTTTTAAACGAATATCATCGCGTATAATATATTATAGATTTTTGTTTTTCATAATCCGTCTGTAACTGTCCTACTCTACTCCAAGGCTACTTCTCATCATCATTTCAGCCGCATAAAGTTCACTGCTGGATACAGGCCTCCCCCAAAGATCACTACAAGGACCGGTCTGGACGTGATGTGTGTTCTTTTGGGGGCTTTGCCATAACCGCCACGCTTCACATAATTGCTACTTCTCATACAGAGAAACCACGAAGAATAGCATGATAATCACGCTCGCAAATCCAGGTATGCTCACGATGTATTCCTTCACGTAAAGTCAATGATGTCTTTGATGAACTAAGGAATTACATTACTGAAAAAGTTATACTGGTTCATGCCAGGTTTTTTACTGATCGTTCTACTTTTGTTTACGCTAAGAATTGTATTAAAGACCTCATTCGTTTTAACATAGTATCATTATCCGCCTATATCAGTTTACTGCTGGACAGATGCCTCTCCCAGCGTGCGTCAAAACAACTGGTCATAAGCATTCCGCATCCAGCCGGACCCAGTAACCTACTTCAGGTTGTCCGTCCGTCTGGCCGATGGGCGTCCCACACTACATTTACCCATACCCGCTCACCACTCAAGTAGTCTATGTAAGGGATGTGAGGGGGTAAAAAACATTCGACGGCTCCAAATGTTAACCTCAACTGCCTGTGGTACACCCTGCTGACTAACGGACAAGGCTTGGGCGACCCAAATAGATGTCGGACCATCCAAACTAGAATGTTTTTTAATTCCCTGGACAGTGTTGGGCAGCAGCAACAACCCTGCGGGATAAGACAGTACCTGCGGACTTTAATGTAATATGACGTCATGAAATTGTTACGTCAACCCTTATAGGTGAATGACAGTTTAATATCAAATTCTCTAAAGACGAAGAAAATCAAGTTCTTGCTGCAATTAGAGATCATAAACTTAATGGTCTATTATTTAGAATTGGATATCAATGAACTCCCATATGTTTTTCTTCTATATTATAATTATAATAAACATGATTTAGTTAAAGTGTTGGTACATAAATACAAAAACAAATGGCAGTTATATTGAAATTTCCACTTTTTTATGATGTCAGTGTATCTATAATTATTTAATTAATATGAAATTTTGGGGTATTGGCATCAAAAGCATGCAAGATATAATTATATTACTAATAGGTAGATACTTCTCATCAATGCCCCGGGCCAGACGCTCCCGGCGTATGGCGGTGTACTGGTGGTCGGAGGAGATTGCGCAGTTGCGCGCGGTCTGCCTGGCATCCCGCCGCCGGTACCAACGAAGCCGACGCCGGCGTAGTGCTACAGCTGGAGAGACTGCGGAGGCCTATCTGGCCTACCGGGCGGCCACGAAGTCGCTAAACAGCGCAATTCGCGAGGCGAAGGCTCGGTCCTGGAGCGAGCTCCTGGAGGGGCTGGACAGGAATCCGTGGGGGAGACACTATCGTATGGTCATGGGCAAATTGCGCCCGTGGGTCCCCCCGGTGACCGAAACCATGGCCCCCGGATTTGCTGGAGGGCGTACTTTCAACGCTCTTTCCGGCGGTCCGGGACCGTCCCGGTCCCTCTCCACCCCTGGCTGCCTCGGTCTGGGCCGAGGAGTTGGGGGTTTCGGAAGGGGAGTTGGGCCGAGCCATTGGCCGCCTGAAGAGCCGCAACACCGCACCGGGTCCGGATGGCATTCCGGGCCGCGCATGGGTGTATGCACTGCAGTCTCTTGGGGACCGCTTGAGGCGGCTGTTCACCAGCTGCCTCCGTCGAAGCGTGTTCCCGTCCAGCTGGAAAGAAGCCGGATTGGTTCTATTGAAGAAGGAAGGAAGGCCGGCGGAGTCCTCTTCTGCGTATCGTCCCATTTGCCTGCTCGACGAGGCTTCGAAGCTATTCGAGAGAATAATTACCGAAGACTCATTGAGCACCTGTCGCGAGTGGGTCCCGACCTGGCCGAAAGTCAGTATGGCTTCCGGCAGCGGCGGTCCACAATTGACGCGGTTCTTCGCGTCCGCTCGCTGTCGGAACAAGCAGTGTCCCAGCGGGTTGGGGTGGCGTTGGCTGTCAGTCTAGACATCGTCAACGCCTTCAACTCCATCCCATGGGGCGCGATTAGGGGGGCACTAGTCCATCATCGATGCCCCCCCTACCTGCAGGGTATCATCGGGGCATACCTGCGCGACAGGCATGTTCGCTACGTGGGCAGGGACGGTAGCGTAAAGCGGAGGGAGATCACGTGCGGCGTTCCGCAGGGGTCGGTCCTTGGTCCTCTTTTGTGGAACCTCGCTTACGATACGGTCCTGCGTGTCGTCCTCCCCGCTGGCGTCAGCTTAGTCTGTTACGCTGATGACACTCTTGTGTTGGCCAGCGGGGAGTCCTTCGAGGGAACCATCCGGCTTGCCGAGCAAGCGGTGGCAATTGTCGTAGCCAAAATCCACGCTCTGGGTCTGCAGATAGCGCCTCACAAAACCGAGGCGCTATGGTTCCACAAACTGCCGCGGAGCAGAGAACCACCCAGTTCGTGGATACGCGTTGGTGACGCGCAAATCAGGGTGGGCCAGTACATGAAGTACCTGGGGCTCACCCTGGACAGTCGCTGGGGCTTCGAAGAGCACTTCGCGCGCCTCGTCCCCCGAGTCGAGAGGGTAGTGGGTGCATTATACCGGGTGCTGCCCAATCTCGGGGGACCGAGTGAGGAAGTCCGCCGTCTCTACGGGGGCGTCGTGCGGTCCGTGGCTCTCTACGGGGTGCCTGTATGGTCATCCCGGCTGTCAGGCGTCCAGCGCTGCAGAAACAAACTTCACAGTCTGCAGCGCAGAGTGGCCATACGGATCGCACGGGGATACAGGACAGTGTCCTACGAGGCGGCAACTCTCCTGGCACGCTTTCCGCCTTTCGATATCCAGGCGGAGACGGATGCGTGGGTCTACGACGAGACACGCTCCCTCCGCCAAAGTGGGGAAGGCGTGCCTTCAGGGGCGTTCGATAGACTTAGGCGGCTGGCTCGACGGCGCGCACTCGAGATGTGGCGACATCGCCTACGGTCGCAGTTCGTGACCAAGCGCGTCGTCGAGGCCATCCTGCCGCTCTTCGGAGCCTGGCTCAGAAGGAGCGAGCGCGTCACCTACCGTCTGACGCAGGTATTCACCGGTCACGGTTGTTTCGGTGCATACCTGCACAGAATAGGACGTGAGGTTACGGCACAGTGCCACCATTGTGATAGCGACCAGGACACCGCACAGCACACGCTCGAGGCGTGCCCTGCGTGGGCCGCCGAGCGGCGGATCCTGGTCGATCGGATCGGGCAAGATCTCTCTCTGCCGGCAGTAGTGTCGGCTATGTTGGCAGAGCACGAAAATTGGAGTGCAGTGGTCTCCTTCTGCGAGAGCGTCATGCTGCAGAAGGAGACTGCAGAGCGGGATCGGGATCGGGAGAGGGCCGATCCCGCACGGAGAAGGACGAGACGGCGCCGGGGCAACAACCTTCCCGGCTCCCAAGTCCAACACGCCTGAGCCCCCTGCCGTCAATTCATGGTGGGGGGCCTCGGGGGTCGCGGGTGCGCAGATTGGGGAGTCTGCGTGCTCACACCGAGTGACCCCCGGGAAGACGGTGGCGCGCACGTGGTCACGTGCCACCGTGTGCGCAGCACAGCGCAAAGCGAGGCTTGGGGGGATCCTTTACAATCCTCCGCGAGAGGTGCCTGGGGGGCGACCTTTTTACAGTCGCCTTCCCTCCGCTAGAGGGGGTGACCGCTTTACATTCACCCCTTCCAAGATGTGCCTAAAGGCGTGGCACCAATGGGCGGCTCTAGTGTGATCTTACGAGGACCTGGAGCCCCCCTTCGGTGCCGAAGATGACCGCTCCAGTGGTTTTAGCCGGTAGGAGTCTGGCACACCCCTTCGCCCTTCCCCGGGGTGAAGGAAGTTCCATGTAGAATTTCCACTGGACATCAATAAAAAAAAAAAAAGATAGATACTTCTATTTTTTGTGAGCAAATAATTTATTTTAATATGAATTCGGGGCATGCTATTTAGAAAACATTGAGGCAGATCGTTCCGTTATAGGCCGCTGTTTGGTATTGTGCGTTAAAAGAAGAAATAAATATAATATAATGCTTGCTCCCTACTCACTGCGTGTTGGCGATTTCAGACCATTATAGTTCCACGAAGGTTAACTAGAAAAGTACATAACATAAAAAGTCACATTGGTACATTATACCTATTAGATTTTGTACCCGCAAACTTAAAACGTGAGTTCGTTAACCTCCGTGTCGTACGACGAATATAGTAAAAAAGGTGAACATTATTTTAATAGTTTATAGGAATACCGTTTATATAAAAAAGTAAATATCTATAAAATATTTATTTTTATTTTTACAGTTATTTTGGATCATTAATGAAAAAGTCCATCTCCTCCTGTGGATGTATTAAAAGGCGACCAAGGGAATCTAAACCTGAGGGATGGGCAGCAGCATCCCTTCTGTGAAACGGTAGCCATACTGCGCTCACCGACCCGCCTGCCAAGCGTGGTGAGTATTGGCAAATACCCCCCAAAATGATGACACAGTTGTGAAAGTCTATGGGGGAGGCCTTTGCTCAGCAGTGGACGTGTAAATGGCCGATGTGATGATGATGAATGAAAAAGTTGCTACTTATATTGTGCTCAACACAATCAAAATATATTTGTACTAATTTATTACGAATAAAGAACACGGGTTAGTGTAATAAAATAGTAAAAGGGTTATTTTTTTACGCTCGAATAGCCGCTGTACTCATTAATTATTGTGAAAATAAAAATGGAAATTACAACTTGTATTTTAATAAACACATTGGCGATAAGCTTTTGATTGTACCGTTAAAATAAAGTTCATTATTTTGTAGAAATAAATAAACGATCGTAAGTATATTGCCCGATGCTAAGTTATAAATAAATCATGTCTGCGTCAAGTTAGTTTCCAGCTCAGTATAATGCCAGAGTAGCCAAGCGCTGATTTTCAGCTAGAGCCACGCATACCAAACCGTAGATGGATCGTTCTCCAAGTGATATATGCCAATTATTTTTATTTTGTTTAGCTGGCTGGCCACCTGCAGCGCAAAGGCCTCCTCCATCCCCCTTTTTTGCCGTGGGGAAATCCTCATGGTTTTCCTGCGCATTGGGAAGGGCGGAAAGACATCTTAGAGACTCTTACCCGCTAGAACCCCACGGTGTCATCCCACTTACCTCTAGTCGGGGGTGAGGTGCACGCTTTGTCTGCATTAGACCGCACCCGTCTCCTTCCCCACCCATCTTTCTTCTATTTGCTATCGACTACTATATTTTTTTATTCAATTCTATCCTTTATTTGCGTCAAACACAGTTACAATAAAACTGTTATAATGCAAATATTATAAACACATGGTGAAATGTAAATATTAACTTAAAAACAATATGAGTACCTAGTTATGCGTATGTTAAGTTGACCTTGCCACTTGTTCTATTTACCTCCTAACTTGCCATTGAACGTGTACAAGTTAGCAGCCTATATAATTAAGACAAAACAATAAGAAAGTGAATAGATTCTAGTAGATTATGTTGCACAACGATTAAACTTCAGAATCACCGGATGGTCGATACAATCTGCTGGTTGTACCCCGTAACGCAGGTTGCCAAACCAAATGATTTTGTGTTGGATTGATTTATTGTGCTTTACCTCCCGTATTGTTATGTTGAATGGTGTGATTATGTCTGGAATCTATATATTTTTATATTTGCAAACACACGTTTTGATTGTTGCAAAAAATCTTTCAGGGGTAAATACACGGGTACTTGGGTGCATCGAATGCTCCAGCGATAGGGCGGTAGAAGAAATACCTAGTGGGGTTTTTTGGGTCTTACAAAAAACGAGGTTATTGAACTCCATATCTAGCAAAATTTTATTCTACTACATGTGATGATACAGTTCAAAATTACCGATCAGTTCATCGAGTTTGTAGGGTTATCATTAAGGTTGATCCCTTTTTTTCAGCCTTGAAACAAAATTCTTTTGTTTTTATACGAAAATGTTCAGCCCCAGTTTTCTTTTATCTAATTCTACCAGATATTGTTTAATTTTCACGAAGTGTAGACAAATAGATAAGTATGATTTCAATTTATTTCATCATTTTAAGATATACACACTACTTAAAATATACAATTAAAACTAAAAATATACATTCTATACTACTATGTAACTAAACGAACACAATATATATACAAATAAAACTATAAGAAAGGGTCATTTAGGCGTCAAAGTACTCCTCCTCATCGCTGTCACTGGTAACGTTCCCAGAAGACTGGCAGCATTACCATGTTGGATGGCAATGCTAATTCTTTGTCCAAAAAATAGACCAGCCCTCTGGTCACGCGAAGAGTCGACCCAACGTCTAGCAATATCTTTAAAAAGCAGACGTGCACTCGGACCCCATGACGCAAGCGTTTCGACCAAACGGCTCAAACACATAACTTCCAATGAGGTTATTATATTTGCGCCGTTTGAGAATCTAGATATTAGTCTTAAATATGCGTCTTTTGCTACCTCGACAACGCCAACGACCATCTCATCTACTCTTTTGCTGAACACTCCTGAAAACGATAAACGTGTTGCCCAAAGCAATAATTTTGATACTTGTATCTCTTTATTCTTGTATAGCTTATATTTAATTTTAGTATCATATCAAGCGAAGGCCGTCCACTGCTGAACATAGGCCTCCCCCATAGATTCCCACAACAACCGGGTGCATGCCACCCACATCCTACGACTGCCAACTACCTTACCCGGTCATCTGACCGTCTCGTTGGACGCGTTTAATGACCTGTATTTTCCATTTATTTAGACCAAATCAATATATCGTTGACGTTGAATTTCAATTGACGATTGACTTATTCGAAATGAACGTTCTCGGACTATAAAGGGCCTTCCCAAAGCGATGAATCCGTAAAGTCTATTTTCAGTAGAAGCAAAAGCGATTTGAAATTTGCAAATTCCATCAAAGATTTTTGGTTTTATGTATTTAGAAGTGATTACACTTATTTAGGTTTAAAATATCAGTCGATGGAGCTCGGTAGATTAAACCAACGTCATCATCATCATCATATCAGCCAAAGGACGTCGACTGCTGAACAAAGGCTTCCCCCGTAAATTTCCTCAAAGTGTCGTCGTTTTGGAGGTAATTTGCCAGTACTCTCCGCGCTCAGCAGGCAGGTTGGTGAGCGCAGTATGGCTACTGTTCCCAAAAGGGCCGGTGCTGCTCATCCCTCTGGTTTAGAGTCCCTTAGTCGCTTTTTATGGCATCCAAGCGGTAAGATGGAACGGTGCTATATGCTTAATCCAGACACCACGCGGACACACCTACGTCCAGAATATTAAACGTATTCAAAGTCAAAGTTTTGATTTCGTATAGGCCCTAATAGGCACTTAAGAAAAGTCAAAAGTTAAGGTGCACGGTTCGGCAAGACACTCGATAGACACTATTGTCTCTTACGTCACAATTTTCATCGACTATATGTAGGTACTTAACGTTCCGTAAACTACAAAATCCACGTAACGATCCGGAACCCAAAATAATATAATAAACACAAATGCATAAATATGACAGTAGGTAGTATACGTGATTACATAATTGCCGTCAGGGATCTGTTGGTAATGACGCTGTGAAGTCATCGTAATGATCGCTCATGCCGCATGAAAATCGTGATTGGGAGGGAAAATTTACTTGTCTATCAGTCATGTTATCCCAGCGAATACAAACCAAGTCAGTCAAGGTCTCACTTGGTTACTTAATGAAAAGAATTATAGCAAGACATTGTATTAATTTAGTATAAATTAATAAACAAATAATTATTTTATAATTTTTTTCTTTAGACTGATAATGAAGGCAACTTATGTACCTATTTATCCCGCCTATACCACATAAAGATATTATAATTAACATATAACTAAAAAACACGCTCCCGACTCATCTCTCATCACCAAGTGTTATGTATGGGACCCGTTAAAACAAACCACATAAGCCCAACCTCGAGAGGTTTACCTACTAAAAGCCATTGAAGAGTTCCACTGTCCACCTCCAAGCTCCACCATAAGATCAGCTTGATAGTACCATATTATTGTATTGCTCTCCGCATTACACATATTTGCAAAGTTTCACATCGATACGACCATTAGAAGTAGTTTAAAATCGACTTCCAAGATTTGTTGACATAGAAGTGAAGTTAATAAAAGTGTTGTAAAAACAAATTTTTATCAGAAAAATAATATTGCTGACTGAGAATATATTATGCTGGTTATATTTTTTTAACTAAAACCATTAAATTGGTTTCATGTATTAACATTGCCGTTTAGAACAGAATAATTGAATAGAATCATTCTTTCAGTTATTCTTAGGTCCTAATGAGCACTTTTATATGACATTGAGGGAATTCATTTATTTATCCAGTATGTGTTTACCAGTAATGACATATGGCACAGAGACGTGGTCGCTCACTATGGCCCTTCTAAGAAAGCTCAAGGTATCTCAGTAAGCTATGGAGAGAGCTACGCTTGTCATTTCTCTACGAGATAGAATCAGTAATGGGAGGATCGGTAGATGATTCAAAGATGCACAGCGGTAAGAAATCTGAAGTGGCAACGGGCTCCAAAGAGATGGACAGACGACCTGGAATAGATAGCTGAGGGAGTTGTTGGATGTGGGTGACATGTTACCGGCCGTTGTGGAAATCTATGGGGGAGGTATTTATTTAGTAATGACATCCTTTGGCTGATATGATGATGGTGGGAGTGAATTTGGCTTCATGGCAATCTCTAATCTAATAAATGCCGAAGAGGCTCAGGGGTTAGTCTTTTCTAGTTTTTTACGTTTCCCTAAAGTGATTAAAAAAGTTCTTTATAAATTAAAGTTTGGAAGAAATAATTCATACTTAACCGTGTGGTGCCGGCTCAGAATGCCACCACCCCATTTCATCCCGTGGGTGTCGTAAAAGTCGACCGAGGGATTACCCGGAGAATGGGCAGCAGCGTCCTTCGAGTACATCAACAACTCAACTGCGATCGCCAACCCGTCTGCCAAGCGTGGCGATTATGGAAAAACTCCCCAATGAGCACATAACACACCAATATCGGTCTTTGTGGTGATCTTTGGGGGAGGCCTGTGTCCAGCAGTGGACTTCATTCGGCCGAAATGATGAATGATGAATTCATATATCTGAAAATACCGTTGTATTTTAATTAAACATAATCAAACCTGCCAAAGGACGTCCACTGCTGAACAAAGGCCTTCCCCATAGATGTCCTCATTTTGGGGAAATATGCCAGAACTCGCCAGGCTTGGCAGGCGGGTTGGTAAGTACAAAATGGCTGCTGTTCCACAGAAGAGACGCTACTGCTCATACCTCTGGTTTAGAGTCCCTTAGTCGCCTTTTAAGACATCAGAGGGGGAAATGGAGTGGTGCTATATTCTGAATCCGGATAGCACACGGAAAATCATCATAAATATTATGCTTAATACAGGAAATTTTACATGCATATTAATCTCGTTACCTACACATCCTACACGTCTTCCTCACTTAAAAATTAATTGTTTCCCAACAATCTATTTAAGATGAAGAAAAAAAGAAAAAACTGTTCATTATTCACAAGATTGTGTAATTTAAGTCTTAATTTTATGCTGTAGGTATGCGATACGTCATACTGTTATGTCGTATCATTTAATGTTGCTTTGTAGTGTGGTGTATTTAATTGTAATAGATGTACATAACTAATACTCGTATGAACTCATTTTCTAGAATATGTAACAGTTAGTAATAGATTGCGGTCTAAGAAAACTTTTAATTGAACAAAATTCGAGGTGTAATTGAAGCGATGGAATACGACCTTAAAAGCTTGCACGTGTTGATATTGTTGTTTATCCTATTTAGTATTATGTATTCATAGTAAATTATATAATTATGATTATTAAAATCAATCCTGTGATTATGAGATACCAATCTGGATTAAGAATATAGCACCACTCCATCTTCTCCCGTGGATCCCGTAAAAGGCGACTGGCGCGTAAAACTAGAGGGATAGCAGCAGTGTCCCTTTTGTGGAACAGTAGCCATATTACTGGTAGTACTGGTAGTAGTCTCTTATTGAACCCCTCTAGTGTGATCTTACGAGGACCTGGAACCCTCCTTTGGAGCCGAAGATGACCGCCCCAGTGGTTTTAGCCGGTAGGAGTCCGGCATACCCCTTCACCCTTTCCCGGGGTGAAGGAAGTTCATGTAGAATTTCCACTGGAGACCAATAAAAAAGAGTTCTCTTATTGCAAGACCGGCTAGGTAGAGAAGTACCTAGGGGGCAGCCTTTTTACAGTCGCGTTCCCTCCGCTAGAGGAGGTGACCGCTTTACAGTCATCCCCTCCGAGATATCCCTAAAGGCGTGGCACCAATGGGCGGCTCAAGTGTGATCATACGAGGACCTTTTAGACATTGGAGTGTTCCGGCTAGAAGGGTCTTGTAGCTAGTGAAATTACTGGGTATAAGACTTAATATTCATGTCTCGACGTGACGAGCACGCAAGACTAGTCCTGGATAGCATTACAATTGTCATGGGTAGGCAAAAGAAAAAATATACTATAAAGACTGGACTCGCTCTTCGTTCGAGGTAAGGATGGCTACAAATCAGGCTATACATTTCCAGTATAAGCTGATCTTCCATTATATAGGCTTTCCGTACTATGAGAGATCAACTTAAATTAGAAGTATATAGCTTGATATGTAGCCGTGTGTACGAGGTGTTCTCGCCATGTCTTCACTTTGCCGCAGTCAATATTAGTAGATCGATCTACCAGGCACTCAGAAAATATACGACAATAGCAATTCATAGTTAAATATCGCATGTCAAGTTGTCACTATGGACGAAGTAGTATAGTTTAAAACTAATTTATGAGGCTTCATTACATTCTAGGTGACTATGCCAGCCTCATGCGATCATTTACAATACAATATGATATATAACATGTAAGTCGCAGTAACAACCCACATGGCACACATCAGACTATACCACCACTTACTCATATATAGTGCACTTCCGTCTATCCTATCGTTTCCTGCCTCACCTTTAAACACATTTTCAGTAAAAACCAAATATGCTTGCATTCGTTAGACAATGGCTGGACTAAGAGTATATTTAACTAGCCACTGTGTGAGCTCATATCTGACATCATTCTCATCCTCCTGGTCCCGGTACCGATCACATTCTATTATCACATGTCTTCAGATATAGAGTTAAAAACGTAGTAATTAAAATCTTAGTTCTAACGTAGTTAATCAGTTCACCTGATTGCGCAAGCGCATACATAATTACAATTGACAGCCAACAAATTGTGTCGCAAAAGCAACGATCTAATTGTTTGCTCACAAATGAGATACATCCGGTGGAAAAAAACCGGTCTCTGCTTGATATTAATTTTCTTCTCCGATTACAATGTGTAGCGTGCGGTCTTTTTTATTGTGACCTGTTTCAGCGCCTGAGCTAATCCTGGTGGTCACTCAATACCACGATCGCATCATCATATGGGCCGAATAAAGTCCACTGCTGGGCACAGGCCTCCCGCAAAGATCGCCACAATGACTGATCTGGGTATGTTGTGTGCCCGGGCGTAGCGATGGCAGTTGAGTTGTTAGTGTAATCTAAGGACGCTGCTGTCAATGCTCCGGCTAATCCCATAGTTAACTTTCTTTTACGACACCCATGGGATGCGGTAGGTTGGCATAATTCGTATCTGGCACCACAACGCCTCACGCAACGTTCACAAGCTGTCTAGAACTCCTTAGCCTGAGGAGAGACTGCTTTCCTGTGTGTGTTCTGCCGCTAGTACAACGGACAGAGCTCTAAGGAAGCACCTCTTGGTATCAGTGGGAATTTCATCCGTATATGCTAGAGCAAAAATGGTCTCGTACCGTACGGTTTCAGAGGAACTTCCTCTCGCGCACGATTAAGTTGTGGAATTAGCTCCCCACCGAGGTTTGCCCCAATTGTGAAAATGGACTGTTCAAAAGGTTTTTTCCGGGTCGGCAACGCGCTTCTTATACCCTTGGTATTGCAAGAGTTCATAGGCTACGGGAACTGCTTAAAACCTGGCGGACCGTATGCTTGTTTGCCACCTTAGTGGTGTAAAAAAAACTCGCTTGAATAGTCCGGATAAGTAATCGGGACTTTATCTCATCATCATATTAGCCAAAGGACTGTTACAAAAGCCCCGTTAATTTCCACAATCGGCAGCCGGGTCGGTGAGCGCGGTATGGCTACTGTTCCGCAAAAGCGAAGCTGCTGCCCATCTGAAGGTTTAAAGTCCTTTCTTTAGTCGTCTTTTATGACATCCAAGGGAAGAGGTGTTGCTATATTCTTAATCTGGTTGACTTTATCGGCTAACCTTTGTTTTTGTTTCACTGATATGTCAGATTGTTATGTGAGGCTATGTAGGCCAGTCATGAAACCGGCTATAATTGCCGCTTCAGCAGTAAATAAGTGAATACGATACGAACCGTTCGTAGTTAGCGTAACCTTGGCCGTGAACTAGTAACAGGTTGCTGTACCGACTCAAGTTGCACCAGTCAGGATTAATTGACATATGCATGAAGATAATAAATTCTGACAACATTTGCTAAAATATTTATTTATCGATAGAGTTTTCTATTCGATTTTCATTGTAAGTACGACAGTCGAGCGTGTGGGTATTTAGTTTGATATTTATACTTTATGCACTAAATGTGTACAGAGGCGGACTTAATGACATTGGGTTTTTTCTACCTTTAGGGTGATACAGAGACAAAACATTGTAGGTGCACAAATAGTGTAACTTGGGCAGTCAAATAAGGAAAGGAAATTTACACAATATGTTTTAAATCAATTAATTGATATAAATGTATATATATAATAAATTATTAATATGCATATGATAATATATACACATTAATAATTTATTATAGGAAGCAGTAACATAGAGATGATTCTGCCAAAGAATTGAGGAGGTATTTACGTAGTTTACTTTATGATATCATTTCAATTTCATTGGAAAAGTGTTATTACGTTTTTCTACTAGACGCAACGACGAATGGAAAGCATAAGGTCTATATCGTCTATTTCGTCTAAAGTTTAAGAAATTTTGATTTAATTTGAGTAAATTCTAATTAGTATTCTAAGGTATGACCAGTAAAGTGTTTCCACTCAATGGTGGCATGCTCTCCTAATCTATTAGATTAACTCAACTCAAAAACTCTCATAAAGTACTGCCGCCGATCCGTCCGTCATCGGCAAAATGTAGGTGCTTCGTTCATTTTCCATAAACAAAAAAGTGACATACAGCTAGTTTGTTTGTTTTACAAACAAACTCATGTGTAGATGGCTTTATTTTACAGTACTGGTAAAGTAAGTCGGCTGACTTGGCAGCGACGCAAGCGCAACTCGCAGCAAGTTCAAGGTCACCGCAATCTTAACGCACTCAACCTCCATTTATATTGTTAATTTACGACACACTTTTTAAACGCATCAATTGACATGTTTCAAGTTCATTTTCTCTTTACATAATGTATTTATCTGGAAATTTTTTTCGTAATCGAGACGTTTCATAAGTGCCAGTAATAAGTAAATTGGTTATGTGAAATTACTGCTTCACAGCTGTTTTTCTCGAAGTAGTGCGTAGTGTTTACTAGGCTGATACCCTACTATCAGGTGAAGGTCTTCTTTGCTGTCTGGTTTCCTGCCTATAGCCACCTTACATCTATCCCGAAGACGACAAAAGTTTTGGCAGCAGTGTCCTCTTTGTGCGTTGTAAAAACATCGCAGTCTTAGAATAAACGCCTAGAAGTAGAAGGTAGAACAGATTGGCACACGCAATGCGTAACCATTTGAAGGGTCACGGATATGACACCATGGGATGGGTGGCCCGTTAGTGATTTGACATTTCCTTATGAACGCTACTCCCGAAAATAATTAAAGATGTAAAACAGGTCGTTGTCAACATGACACCGCTCCATCTTAGATTTTTGAAGGTAGACTTGTTTTGACGTTTTATGAAAAGTGATTTTAATGAATATTTGCGATGCGCGTGCCCATAATGCTCGTAATGAAATTAGTCGTTAGAGTAAGACGGGAGTTTTCACAACTTGAAGTTAGTCGTCAATTTGTGTCTTTTTACGACTAATGTCATGTCATATTTGACAAAGCCAAAAATATTAGTTTTTGCGAAGTACCAATATCAGATGGTGTATATTAGTATCAAATTGATTTTATTTGAATTCATATAGGTTTATTATTATAGGTATATTATTATAGAAATACATATAAATAGAAATACATGTATACAGAAATTATCCGTGTGGTGTCCGGATTAAAAATATAGCACCACTCCATCTCCTCCCGTGGAGGTCGTAAAAGGCGACTAAGGGATTCTAAACCAGAGGGATGGGCAGCAGCGTGCCTTTTGTGAAACGGTAGCCATACTGCGCTCACCAACCCGCCTGCCAAGCGTGGTGAGTATTGGCAAATACCCTCCAAAATTATGACACAGGTGTGTAAATCTATGGGGGAGAGACCTTTGTTCAGCAGTGGACGTATAAATGGCCGAAATGATACAGAAATATAATTTCTAACGAGTATTCATAATCACACGCACCCACGGTTTTTGGAAGTTTATAGCCCTGCATATTAAGTAACATTATTAGCACCCGTCGACCTTGAATTAAGCATGCTACACGATGGCTAAGCACGAGATTAGACACGCCATTGTACTTCACATGTTTTAAGATATAATGATGATGACTTGTACGTACACACCATAAAATAGATATTAAGGAAATAATAAAGGAATTCGATGAACCACGTTCCCTTTTTGCTAGTCTACCACAAGCTGCTGATAGGCTGCGTATTATCTTCGACCACAGAGCTCATGACGATAATGTATCCCACGTAGGGCGAGATACGAAGAGATTGGTATTGTTTTATGTTTTTATTTATTAGAAATCCGTGTGTTGTCCGGATTAAGAATATAGCACCACCCGATCTCCTCCCGTGGTTGTCGTAAAAGGCGACTAAGGGAGTCTCAACCAGAGAAGTGAGAGATGACGTGGTGCTGTATTCTTAATCCGGATACCACATGGATCAATTCAATTTACTGTGCATGGTTACAATCCCTAGAAATTCTCAATTTAAAACTCACAATAATACAGTTTCCGACTTTTGCTGAAATGTCCAAAATAGTGTTGGTAGTCCGCGAGAATACTACATAGAATGTTAATACATACAAATGATTATTACCAATTTGTTAGATATCGTTTTGGATTTGAGGAGCATGTAGGTCCGGCATCTGGGGAGAGTTCTCTCTCTGACAGTATAGGGTGAACTGACGTAGAAGAGTTGGGGTTCCCCACAAATCAGAACATGTAACTGTCAATGCAAAGAACTCGCTTTTGACTCCGTGCATCCGAGTGGAGTAGCGGACAAAATCTTTTATGAAATTAAAACATATTTCATCAGTTGTCGCCCACATAAATTACATCTTACACACTGTAAGGTCCAATAAACGGCTGCAGTCTGTACTAGTGTCGCCAATTTATTTCTAGACGTTAATATCGGGACTCAATCGAGATGGCAACCACAAGAATGCAGTCCAGTCCCTGCCACAACTGCTGGAAAGGGAATCTTAAGGAAACCTGTTTTATATTATAGCGCCCTTCAATCGTGGTCATAAATTATTGGCACCGGTTACTCGGTTCAGTCGCCTATGCATTACTCGGATAATTAAAAGTAAAAGTTTATTGGATTGTACGTGTATTTCCAGATACATAGGCGAAGAATATATTAGGTCAGTGTATAAGCAACAGTATTTCTTTATGTATGAATTGATTAGCTTTAAATGCTTTTGATTATCTTCTGAAATGGTTAACATGACTTCGTGAGTTGAAACTGCCGCAGTTTTAGAATAAAAATTACTCATCATTGGACAGACAGGTTTAGTTTGGACGTAATCACACACAAGGTAGGCAGATAGAGTCACAGTACGATGGAAATAAATTGTGCGGTCGTGGGGCCACCGTCAGGAACGACGACACAATACAAATCCCGTGTAAAAAAAAATAAGTTTAATTAATATTTACGTATTTAGAATTGAGGTTATATAGTTGACCGCGCACAATGCTTTCTGCCCGAGTTTCGATAATCGCACGCAACCACACACGTACAACCTTATAAAATAGAAAGTGACGGAGTGGAAAAGGTCGCCTACCGTATATAATAGAAAGAGACAGAAAGAAAGAGAAAGAGCGGGCAAGGTCGCCTGGAGATGGCATAACGATTTTTCCTTATGTGACGATTTCTGCCAGTTCCCTTTACTGTAAGCTGCGTAAAAGAACTTCGTTCCAATAAATCAGTAATTTAATTTGGGTATTTGCTCGGCCAAACTCTTAATGGAGAACATTTTATTTACAAGTCATGGTGGCCGGTGCCTTGTAAAATATGGAACAGTAAAAAATTCGTTTAGTTGACTGATTGACTCCACAGACGTAGTTACTAGAGATGCTAACGCATCATTTACTTGTTGGCTCATTAATCTCATCTCATCTCATCATTTCGGCCGAATGAAGTCCACTGCTGGACACAGGCCTCCCCCAAAGATCACCACAACCACCGATATGGATGTGTTGTGGGCTCATTGGGGGGTTTTGCCATAATCGCCACGCTTGGCAGGCGGGTTGGCGATCGCAGTTGAGTTGTTAATGTACTCGAAGGGCGCTGCTGCCCATCCTCCGGCTAATCCCTTAGTCGACTTTTACGACACCCATGGGAGGAGATGGGGTGGTGGCATTCTGAGCCGGCACCACACGGCATAGCCGGCACCACACGGCATCTCATCTCACATAACACCAAAATCATTTCAAAACAACATATATCCACACTATGTACCAATTCAGTTAAATATCTACAAATAAGTGAAGTGCCGGCTAAGAATACCACCACCTCATCTCATCCTGTGGGTGTCGTAAAAGGCTACTATGGGATTAGCCGGAGGATGGGCAGCAGCGTCCTTCAAGTACATTTATAACTCAACTGCGATCGCCAACCCGTCTGCCAAGCGTGGCGATTATGGCTAAACCCCGCAATAGGCTCACAATACAAAACCAAACCGGTCATTGTGACTATCTTTGGGGGGAGGCTTCAGTCCAGCAGTGGACGTTTTTCGGCTGAAATGATGAAGTGAAGTGTGTATGCACAAAAATAATAATTTTTTTTTTAATCAAACAAGTTTGCTTCGCTGTACTAATAATTATAATTTTATTATTTACAATTTACACAATTTATTGATGCCCAATTGATTTAATTATAGTATTTGTCTAATTCGGACTTATTTTAATACTAGTTGCTTAAGGAAACTTACCGGCAGAAAAAACCTTTGTTTCGTAAATAGGTGGGTAGTGGCGCTACTTGCGGGAGTGCATAACCCCATGTATTATAAATATTTTATATAATACCAATATAACCTGTGTAATCCCTGAACACTTAACGATAATGTATGTACAATGTAAGTGTAATATCAGTGAGTTAGGATAAAAAAACTATTACAAGACAAGCCTGTGGTCAAATCACCAATGACATAAAATAAATGACAACGTTTCGCGTCGCATCGACCGGAAAGGAATGCTCCATCTATTCGTGGATGGATATAACAATTAAATATTTTATTTATGTTTGTGAAGTATACAGTGTTCCTATTTCTATTTACAGTAAAAAGTATTATTATTTATTATAATAGCAAGAATATTTTATTATTTATTATTATCACTTACCTTCGTCCGTGTGTCACTGCGGGGTGCCAACTGAAAACCAGCGCTGGGTGTTACACCCAGCACATGCTGAGTTGGTTGCCCTTTCGGTATGGGCATGTTCGTCAGAGCACTTATTTTGAAATGTGTTTGTTTAATTTTACTTGTATTTTATTATGTGCTGAAAAATATGTCCTGTGCCAAATAAAATATTTTCTATTCTATTCTCTATTCTATTCTATACTTACCTAATTAAAACACTTATTTGGGTGTTTGTCAAAGGGATTCCTATTCAGCTTGCCAAGGTTTAATGTAAGCGTGTCGATATGTTGGTATTCAGAGATAACATGACTGCTGAATACCACACACACAGCCTGCAACTGTCCAAATGCAGGGAAAAGGCCTCCTTTCATAAAGAGAAGGACAAACATTTATTCATTATATTTGCTTTTTTTTTTAAACAAGCAAACAAATCATTATATTTATTGCATACTCGCTGGGAGCCGCGGTTTCAACTGCCGTTTAATTTAAAAGAAATTGGATTATTTATATATAATTTACAGTACTTCGGCATAGACACTTGACATAGAGTATTTATATATATATTTAGATATGTATATAAATGTATATATATTGGATTTCATGTTTTTTTTGCGCGAAGCACTATTATTATACTATTATTTTTATAAAATATAAGTAGCCTAAAGTTATTCCTTATAATATCTACTTCCTGCCAGTGAAAGTCCCGTAGAAATCGGTCCAGCCGTTTCGGAGATTAGCGGGAACAAACAGACAGACAGACCGACAGACAGACAAAAAAAAGACAAATCATTTTTTTGTTGTAGCTACCGTATACAATTTCATATGCATTTAGTAAAAAGCTGTTATTTTGACATTACAAACAACACTTAAATTTTATTTATTTGCATGAAATAATAATAATAATAATTAGTAATCTACTAGAGGGGTCAGGGCTAGGCTATCGATTGCGGAGAGACGGTCAGGTTATTTCCCACTTGCTTTACATGGATGACTTAAAATTATTTTCTCGCACCAAGTTGCAACTGATGGAGTTACTGAAAGTGACTGAAACATTTAGTAACTCTATCAGGATGGAATTTGGTGTGGAAAAATGTGCAGTCATGCATGTGAACCAAGGGGATATTATAGAATCCGAGGGAATTGAACTCTCGGATTCTGTGAGCCTTCGATCTCTCTCCTCAATCGAGACCTATAAATACTTGGGTATGTCGGAGGCGTTGGGCATCAATGAGGCTGACATGAGGCAGACGTTAAAGGAGCGCTTCTTCGGCCGCCTGAAAAAAGTACTAAAAAGTCTTTTATCAGGCGGTAACAAGGTGCGCGCCTTTAATGGCTGGGTCATGCCAGTTCTCATGTACTCCTTCGCCATACTCAAATGGACTCAAACAGAACTGGATGCCCTGGATAGGAGAGCCCGCACATTGCTGACTGCAAATCGGATGCATCACCCACGATCCTCGGTAATGAGACTGTACATCCCGCGGAGATGTGGGGGTCGCGGCTTTTTAAATACAAAGACCCTCCATAACCGCGAGGTGTGCAGTCTTAGGGAGTATTTTTTCCATACTCACGTGGGGATGCATCGAGATGTAGTGGCAGTGGACAACGGGCTCACCCCGCTTGGTCTGGCAAAAGAGAACTGGCGCAAACCTGTAGTAATCAGTACCAATGACCGCAAGGAAGTATGGCAGAGCAAGGAGCTGCATGGACGTTTTTATCGGGCCCTCCATGGTCCCGATGTAGATTTTCCAGCATCAGTATCCTGGTTACGTTTTGGTGACCTCTTTGGGGAAACCGAAGGTTTCGTCTGTGCGATTATGGACGAAGTTATCATGACGAACAATTACCGGAAATATATTGTTAAGGATGGTACGGTTGACATCTGTCGGGCATGCCACCGTCCGGGTGAATCCATCAGACATATTATTGCTGGTTGTTCTCGTCTTGCTAACGGCGAGTACTTGCACAGGCACAACCAAGTAGCCAGGGTTATACACCAGCAACTTGCGCTGAAATATAAACTTGTGGCCTTTGAGGTACCATACTACAAGTATATGCCCGACCCAGTTCTCGAAAATAGTCATATCACATTGTACTGGGACCGGTCTATCATCACTGATAGGACTATTGTTGCTAATAAGCCTGATATAGTGATGATAGACCGAGTAGAGCGACGCGCAATGATTATTGATGTTACCATCCCGCATGATGAGAATCTCGTGAAAGCCGAAAAAGAGAAACAAATAAAGTATCTTGACTTGGCACACGAGATTGTCGACATGTGGGATGTTGACTCGGCAATCATTGTGCCGATAGTCGTTACGGTCAACGGCTTGATCGCCAAGAGCCTCGACCAACATCTTAAGAGGCTCTTGTTAGGCGGCTGGATCAAGGGCCTGATACAGAAAGTGGTTCTCCTTGACACGGCACGTATTGTCAGGAGGTTCCTCTCTCTGGAGCCCTAGCCACCGGCAGCTTGGACCCTGTTCCCGATGCCGGTTGGTCACTATTTTTATATTTTTAAATATATGTTTTTTTGTTTTATATATATATATTTAAAAATGTAATAATATGTATACTAAGAAAATAAAAAATAATAATCCACAATGAAATCTTAGGTGGTTCACATAAATTATAAAATCTATCGTGGACCTTTTCATTTATCATCACACTCACTGTGTGTTGGTGATGCCCAAACCATTAGATTCAGATGGATCCCGGTAAAAATAGACCACGCGTCTCCACCCGGTATCGTAAAAGGCAACTTAGGACTACGGTAATAGCATTCGGCAGCAGCATCCTGCCGAATGCTAATAACAACATACTGCGATCACCAATCCGTCTGCCAAGCGAGGTAATTACGGCAATATGCCCATAACCGCTCATCATCATCATATATTTACCAAAGGACGTTCACTGCGGAATTAAGACCTCCCCCATAGATTTCCACAAAGAGCGGTCACATGCCACCCGCATCCATAGACTTCCAACAACCTTCCCCAGGTCGTCTGTCCACCTCGTTGGCGGTCGTCCCACGCTGCGTTTTCCGGCGCGCTCGAAACCTTGTTTTTTTTTTAATACGTTGCCCCACTCTAGGATTTCTCCTGTGTCGTGGGTGCGTTTACAGACATGAATTTCACACACAATACACCCAGACCCGGAACAACTACCTGCAGATCGTACAAATATTTGTTCCGTGCGGGAATCGAACTCACGACCCGGTGCGCAGCAGCCGACTGTATCAGCCACTGCACCAACCGTGCCGTCCGTCCGTTTTTTTATCCCTACACCCATCAGTTCTACGAGAAATGTATCCGGCCCATTGCCACTTCAGTTTACTAATCCTTTCAGCTATGTCGGCAACTTTAGTTCTTTTACGGATCTCCTCATACCTGATTCGATCTTCATAGCTCGCTGAGTGACTTCGAGCTTTGAATAGCTTGAAATATGACTTAAACGCTCATCGTTAAGTAATCACTGGGAGGCGCAAGTTCAGTATTGGACTTTACGGGGTGATGTGTGTTTATGTGTGTGATCCAGGTTTCCTCACAATGTTTTCCTTTAGCTAAAGGGCGTGGTGTCATTGATTAACTAAGAAAGTAAATATTACATGTATTGAACTCGCATCCTAGAGTGCATAAAGCCTCAGGCCACCACGACATCGAAACTAAGCGCACGATATAAGCGCGCGATCCAATTAACAATTGTTTTTTATCTTACGAATTATGCTCATTTGCTTTGCATAACACGCGTCATAAGCTCCTTGTAATGACAGTGTACAAATCCCATATAAAAAGAGACTTGCTCTCGCAGGTTTATCGTGTTGCCTTATTTTCAACTCCCGAGT